>JAKOOJ010000070.1:847500-1476977 GCA_022577455.1 Arizona elegans | reverse complement strand
AGAACCAATCAGAATCAACCAAGAATCAATCAGAATAGAATGGGAAGGGACCTTGGAGGTCTTCTAATCCAGCCCCACTACTCTAACCCCAACCCTAACCGTAATCCAGCCCCCTGCTCAAGCCCCCTTACTTTGGTGATTGTATATGGAGGTTCTCAATGATCCAGGTAAAGGTTGTCCCAAAGATGTTTCTTTTTCCCCCAAAAGGCAACTGGACTTTCTTGGGTTATTTTTTTCTTCTTTGAAAACATTTGGCTTCTCATCCAAGGAAGAGGAGAGGAGAGGAGAGGAGAGAAAAGAAAAGAAGAAGAATAGAAATAGAAATAGAAATAGAAATAGAAATAGAAATAGAAATAGAAATAGAAATAGAAATAGAAATAGAAATAGAAATAGAAATAGAAATAGAAATAGAAATAGAAATAGAAATAGAAATAGAAATAGAAATAGAAATAGAAATAGAAATGAAGGGAAGAGAAGAGAAGAGAAGAGAAGAGAAGAGAAGAGAAGGGAAGGGAAGGGAAGGGAAGGGAAGGGAAGGGAAGGGAAGGGAAGGGAAGGGAAGGGAAGGGAAGGGAAGGGAAGGGAAGGGAAGGGAAGGGAAGGGGAGGGGAGGGGAGGGGAGGGGAGGGGAGGGGAGGGGAGGGGAGGGGAGAGGAGAGGAGAAGAGAAGAGAAGAGAGAGAAGAGAAGAGAAGAGAAGAGAAGAGGAAGAGAAGAGGAAGAGAAGAGAAGAGAAGAGAAGAGGAATAGAAATAGAAATAGAAATAGAAATAGAAATAGAAATAGAAATAGAAATAGAAATAGAAATAGAAATGAAGGGAAGAGAAGAGAAGAGAAGAGAAGGGAAGGGAAGGGAAGGAGGGGAGGGGAGGGGAGGGGAGGGGAGAGGAGAGGAGAGGAGAGGAGAGGAGAGGGAGAGGAGAGGAGAGGAGAGGAGAGAGAAGAGAAGAGAAGAGAAGAGAAGAGAAGAGAAGAGAAGAGAAGAGAAGAGAAGAGAAGAGAAGAGAAGAGAAGAGAAGAGAAGAGAAGAGAAGAGAAGAGGTTGGAAGGGACCTTGGAGATCTTCTAGTCTAGTCCAACACCCTGCTTAGGCAGGAGACCCTACACCATTTCAGACAAATGGTTATCCAGTCTCTTCTTAAAAGTTCTGAAGTTAGAACCGAAGAAGCTTCCTGGATGAGAAGCGAAAGGTTTTCAAAAGGGAAAAAAAGAAAAGAAACCAAGAAAGTCCAAGTTTTTTGTTTTGTTTTGTTTGGAAGCCCTTTTGGGACATTCGGAGTGAGTGGGTCGTGTTTTGCTTTCCCCCGAAGCCACCTGCTCGCCACCAAGGACCCCCCTGCCTACCTGGCATCTCCAGATTCGCTCCCAGCGCCGGCCGAGGCGGTGCACGAAGCTCCGGACCACGATTTCGGGCTTGACTTTCGGAGCCCAGCCAGGAGGAGGAGGAGGAGGAGGAGAAGAAGAAGAAGAAGAAGAAGAAGAAGAAGAAGAAGAAGAAGAAGAAGAAGAAGAAGAAGAAGAAGAAGAAGAAGAAGAAGAAGAAGAAGAAGAAGAAGAAGAAGAAGAAGAAGAAGAAGAAGAAGAAGAAGAAGAAGAAGAAGAAGAAGAAGAAGAAGAAGAAGAAGAAGAAGAAGAAGAAGAAGAAGAAGAAGGAAGAAGAAAGAAGCTGAAGAAGCTGAAAAACGTCGCTTGGGCCCTTTCAGGTGCCAGCCGGACCTTTGGCGGGCTTCTTTCCCCCTAGGGAGACGGGTCATCCAGGACGGGAGCTTCCGACGCCGAGCTCAGGTTCGGAAACCCCAACGGACCATCATCGCGACTTCCCTCCGGTTTCCCCAGTGCAAACCACCAAAGGAAGAGAAACTCCGAAGGAGGACCAAAAACGCCAGCCAAAGCCAAAGGGAAATGCAAAAAGTAGCCCAAGGAAACTTTGGAAAAGGAAAAGTCCGATGGATCGACCAGCAGATGCCCGGAGAAGCGCAGATGGCCGGCCAAGCGCAGAGCCGGGGATCGACTTAAGAAAACTCGCAGCGGCCGCGCGCGATCTGCCCCAGAACGGGTTGTGTAACTCTGCGAACCGCGGCTGGAGTTTAGCCCTCCCTCCCTCCCTCCCTCCCTCCTCCTCCTCCTCCTTTCTTTCCCTCCCTCTTTCCTTCCTTCCCTCCCTCTTTCCTTCCCTCCCTCCTCCCTCCTCCTCTTTTCCTTCCCTCCCTCTTTCCTTCTTTCCCTCCCTCTTTCCTTCCCTCCCTCCCTCCTCCTCCTTTCCTTCCTTCCCTCCCTCCCTCCCTCCTCCTCCTTCTTTCCTTCCTTCCCTCCCTCTTTCCTTCCCTCCCTCCCTCCCTCCTCCTCCTTCTTTCCTTCCTTCCCTCCCTCTTTCCTTCCCTCCCTACCTCCTCCTCCTTCTTTCCTTCCTTCCCTCCCTCTTTCCTTCCCTCCCTCCCATCCGAGGCATCCCCGCCCGGGCCAGGCGGAGGCGCGGGCACGCGGGGCGGGGAAGCGCGCACCGGCAAGACTCGCCTTGCGCCCCATCCTGCGGCGGCTGCAGCTGCGGGGCGCGCGGAGAGAAGAGACGGCCGTAGTGTTTGGTGCGCCCCCCGGCCGGGTCTGGGGAGTCTGGGATGGAAGGAAGGAAGAAGGGAGGAGGGGGCGCTGATGCTACTGGAGTCGGGGAGGGAAGACCCGGGCGCGTCCTTCGTGCTTGGCGGGAGCGCGCGCGCGCGTCCCCGTCGGCGCTGGAGAGCCTGGCACGGAAAGTAGGTCAGCTCCTCGCCGAGCTAAGAGGCAGGCAGCCAGCCAGGGAGGCGCGCAGGGGATGGCGCATCTTTTCCACCGGGGACCCCAGCGCTGCAGGAAAATGGAAAGGGCAGGTGGGCTCGCCTTGCGGGGGTCCCGGGCTAAAGGAGCCGCCCTGCGAGCCGGTCCTTGAATCCGGAGTGATGCCACCGGGCCTCCAAACCTAGATCAGAACGCTCTCCAACTCTGGGCTCCCTTCAAAACATCCCTTCTTTCTTTTTTTTCTTCTTCTTCTCCTTCTTTTTTTTGGCTGGAGTTTTTAAAAGTGGTTTGCCATTGCATCCTTTTGGGGGATTAAGGCAGAGTGGCTGGCGTCTCTCCAACTCTGGGCTCCCTCCAGCTCTCCAAAACATTCCTTTTTTTTTTTCCCCTTTGGGCTAGAGTTTTTAAAAGTAGTTTGCCATTGCATCCTTTTGGGGGATTAAGGCAGAGTGGCTGGCGTCTCTCCAACTCTGGGCTCCCTCCAGCTCTCCAAAACATTCCTTTTTTTTTTCCCTTTGGGCTACAGTTTTTAAAAGTAGTTTGCCATTGCATCCTTTTGGGGGATTAAGGCAGAGTGGCTGGCCTAAAGGCGACTGGGCTGGCTTTGTGTGCCTAAGGTGAGACTAGAAGCCACGGCGCCTTGGACTGCCTCCTTTCCTCTCTCGCCTTGCCCCAAAATCAAGGGGGTGAAAAGTGCGAGGTCGGGGCGAAGGGGGTAACTTTCAGATCGATGCTGGGTTTTCTCATCAGCTGCTTTGGCTGGACGTTGTTGGGTCTGTTTGGATGGTTTCTATAGACCTCTTTTTTTAAAAAAGAAAAAAAAACAAAGAAACAAGGAGAAGAACTCAGGACTGAAGACGTCCCACACCTCACTTCTCTTTATTTGACTTAAATAAGGCCAACCGCCAATCGGGGGTTAAAGTCAAAGCTACAAGAGCTTGTACTCTATGACTATCATTAAGTGTTGTATCGTATGATTCTTGACGAATGTATCTTGTCTTTTTATGTACACTGAGAGCGTAGGCACCAAAGACAAATTCCTTGTGTGTCCAATCACATTTGTCCAATAAAGAATTTCTTTTCTATTCTATTCTATTCTATTCTATTCTATTCTATTCTATTCTATTCTATTCTATTCTATTCTATGATCTATTTATTCCAATCTCCTATTCTATTCTCTATTTATTCCATCTTCTATTCTATTCTATTCTATTGTATTCTATTCTATTTTATTCCAATCTCTATTCTATTCTATTCTATTCTATTCTATTCTATTCTATTCTATTCTATTCTATTCTATTCTATTTATTCCAATCTCTATTCTATTCTATTCTATTCTATTCTATTCTATTCTATTCTATTCTATTTATTCCAATCTCTATTCTATTCTATTCTATTCTATTCTATTCTATTCTATTCTATTCTATTCTATTCTATTCTATTCTATTCTATTCTACAACCTGAAACAAAAGGACTTTTGATCAGAAAAGAGTTGGAAGGGACCTTGGAGGTCTTCTAGTCCAGCCCCCTGCCCAAGCAGGAGACCCTGTACCATTTCAGACATGTGGCTGTCCAGTCTCTTCTTAAAATCCTCCAGTGATGGAGCATCCACAACTTCTGGAGGGAAGCTGATCCACTGGTTAATTGTCCTCACTGTTTAGGAAGTTTCTCCTTAATTCCAGGTTGCTTCTCTCCTTGATTAGTTTCCATCCCTTGTTTCTTATTCTGCCTTCTGGTGCTTTGGAGAATAAGTCAACCCCCTCTTTTTTGTGGCAGCCCCTCAAATACTGGAACTCTGCTATTATGTCCCCCCCAGTCCTTCTTTTCTCTAGACTATCATACCCAATTCCTGCAACCGTTCTTCAGAGCCTTGGTTGTGTAGGGGACTAAAGCGCTGTTAAAGGAGCACTTAGCTTCCAGCTGCCTGCAATTACTGTGAGTTCAAATCTCACCAGGCTCAAGGTTGCCTCGGCCTTCCATCCTTCCGAGGTAGGTAAAATGAGGACCTGGACTAAAAAACAGACTAAATCCATGTTTTTTTAAAACTTGGGAACTTGAAGATGTGTGGAATTCAACTCTCAGAATTCTGAAAAAACCCCGACCATTGCAATCTAAAAAACTACATACATTTTCTATAGGGGTATTTTGTCCAAGAGGCACCAAGAAAAAGATCCATTGCCTATTTTCAAATTGTTCGGAAGAGCGAAAGCCACGTCGTACATGCCGCGATCCGTAAAAGCACTTTAGAGCGAGATCAATCCGTTCTGCTTCCTTTTGAAACGGAATAATAGTTTGCAGAAGGAAACAACCATTTCTTTGGTGACTTTAATAATGGCTGTACGGAAGAGACAATTTCACAGCTCTACCTGGCTTCCAGAAACCCTTGTCCTCTTTGGCACCTGGCCTCGCTTTATAAAATAGACTAAACTGAAGAAAAATATCCCGACCGAGGCTCCCATCAGCCTGTTTGGTAAACTCCAATTAATTATAAAAAAAAAAAAAGAGAGAGAGAGAGAGAGAGATGAAAATATCAACACAGCACATTGAAAAATAAACACTCCAGGCAGAAGATGCAAAGTTATTAGGCAGAAAAACATCCAGCTAAAAGCCAGCATTATTTACGAACTCTCTTGGAAACAGATGTTTGCGTTGAAGGTGTAAAAATCAGGACAGCTTGTTTTCAGAAGGAAGGCCTGGCAGGGAGGTGAGGTAAGGCCAATTATCAAAGCTATGTTTTGTTTACTTGGATTTGCATTCAGAAAAATATACAGGCGGTCCTTGACTTACGACCACAATTGAGCTCCAAATTTCTGTGGCTAAGTGAGACGTTGGTTAAGTGGGTTTTGTCACCGTTCTTGCTGCCAAATCGTGGCAGGTTTTTAGGTCAGTAACACAGTTGTTGAGTGAATCTGGCTTCCCCATTGAACTCTGCTTGTTGGAAGGTCGCAAAAGGGAATCGGGATGCCGCGTCCATCATAAATATGAATCAGTTGCCAAGGGTCTGAATTTGGATCGCATGACCAAAGGTCTAAGTGTGAAAAATGGCCATATGTCACTTTTTCCAATGCTGTTGTGTTTTTGACCGTCACTAAATGAATTGTCGTAAGTCGAGGACTACCTGTACAGATAGCCCTTGACTTATAATAACAATTGGGACTAGAAACTTTCTTAACAACCTTGGACTAGAAAACCTCCAAGGTCCCTTCCAACTCTGTTGTTTTTCTTATGTTATGTTTGTTATGTTGTGTTGTGTTGTGTTGTATTGTGTTGTGTTATGTTCCAGTTCCTTGGTACAGTGAACGAGCTCATAGACTTTCTAAAACTTCTCTGTCAACGCATTTATTCTACAATAAAATGTTTAGTCTAGGGAATAAAAGAACTAGAGGGTAACATCCAGGGGTGGGCTGCTGGGGCTTCGCAAGGGTTCGGGAGAACCTCTAGCTAAGATTCTGTGCAGTTCAGAGAACCCCCAAATCCCACTCCTGGCTGGCCTTGCCCACCCCGCCCCGCCCCGCCCCGCCCCTCCCAGGAGTCCCCACACGGCCCATTTTGGATGCAGGTAAGTGCAGGATGCGCATGGAGACTCAGAAAGGGCGAAAAATAGGCCTCCTGGAAGTTTGAGAAACGAGTCCGTTTCTGGCCTCCAGAGGTTCTCCGGAGCCTGGGGAGGCCGTTTTCGCCCTTCCGGAGGCTCTAGAAAAGCCTCTGGAGCCCGGGGAGGGCAAAAATGCCCCCCCTGCCGTGATGCAGTAGGCCAACTAGGCAACACCCACAATGACCACGCCCACTCTGCAACCAAACAGAGAACCCCTTGCTGAAATTTTTGAAGCCCGCCCCTGGCGACATCCATCAACCAGTGGAACAAACTTGCCTCCAGAAGTTTTGGGTGCTCCATCACTGGAGGCTTTTAAGAAGAGACTGGACAGCTACCTGCCTGGAATGGTACAGGGTCTCCTGCTTGAGCAGAGGGTTGGACTAGAAGACCTCCGATGCCCCTTCCAACGCTGTTATTCTGTTATTCTCTGGGGAATGCATCTTTCTTTCCCGTTTATGAGAATACTGCCTGCTTCTCTTCCCTGCACTTAGTTACAAAAGGCCTGTGGAGCAAATTGCTGGTTCCTCGCCATGAGTCAGCTTCAGTTCAAAGTGCCACTTCAATTCATGGCTTCGCAACCAAGTTTTATACATAATGATGGATTCATCTGGTGATATGTCCAATGGCAGGCAATTTCTCTCCCCGACGGGGAGCCCTGTGTCCCAGGGGATGCTGTCAAACCATTTATGGAAATAATGTCACTTTTGGAGAGAGACGAATATAAACGGTGTGTCAAAAACCACATTTACGGAAAGTCCAAAACGACAGGACAGAAAGACGTAAAGTCTTTGGCGGCTAATGGATTGCGGGTTTTTTTTCTTTAACTCCAGGCCTGGTAGAAATTTGCAAACAGGGCCTTACGGCTGCAGAGAATTGGGATCAAGCTTAGAATTTCATAGATAGGACCCATCCAAAAGAATACATTAGAAAATAGAGCAGATTTTTTGAAGAAACGCAGTGTCAGACTTTGATGCTATCTCAAAATAAATGAATTTCCAAACTGCCAATCTTTAAGGAAATCTTTTCTTTAATTGAGCACAGCCACCAGATCATGACTCGATGCGGACAAGACTGACCTTTTGCCCCCCAATCCCTCCCTTTCCGATCCCCAAATCTCTGCTTCTCATTGGCTATCTTCCAAGTCATTCTTCAGACTTCTTGTCTCGTCATTTCCCAGGAATGTCTCCCCCCCCCTTCATTTCCACGACAACCCGACTTCAAAGGGATTTAGCAGGCAAAAGTTCAGAGCTTATCTCTCTCTCTCCTCTGCTCTCTATGGTAGCATCGAAGCTCTGACACGCAGCTTCCAATCAAAGGAGTGCTAAAGCAGACCAAGAGATACGAGGGAGACCTTGAATCTTTCTCTTAGTAATTTGGGCAGATCATAGAGATTGGAGAATGCCATGGATGGCAAAGAAAATAAACTGATGAAATACTGAATATATATATTCAGAAGTGAAGTGTTAATACCACTTTATAGTGCCTTGGTAAGGCCACACTTGGAATATTGCATCCAGTTTTGGTCGCCACGTTGTAAAAAAGATGTGGAGACTCTGGAAAGAGTGCAGAGAAGAGCAACAAAGATGATTAGGGGACTGGAGGCTAAAACATATAAAAACGGTTGCTGGAACGAATATAAAGAACAATTGCTGGAATTGGGGGTATGTATAGATTAATGAAAAGGAGTGACAATATGACAGCAATGTTCCAATATCTCAGGGGCTGCCCCAAAGAAAAGGGAGTCAAGCTATTCTCCAAAGCACCTGAAAGCAGGAGAAGAAGCAATGGGTGGAAACTAACCAAGGAGAGAAGCAACCTAGAACTAAGGAGAAATTTCCTGACAGTGAGAACAATTAATAAATAGCATGAGTTGCCTCCAGAAATTGTGGGAGCTTCATCACTGAAGGTTTCCAAGACTGGACTGCCATCTGTCAGAATTGATGTAGGGTCTCCTGCTTGGGCAGGAGGTTGGACTAGATGACCTACAAGGTCCCTTCCATCATTGCGTTATATTATATCCCGCTTCTTTGGTTCAGTGAAGAAGGTCATGGTGTTTCGAAAACTATTCTGCCAACACTTTTTTTTTTTAATTTGATTTATATGCCGCCCTTCTCCGGAGACTCAGGGCGGCTTTACAATGCGTTAAGCAATAGCCTTCATACTTTTGTATATTTTATACAAAGTCAGCTTATTGCCCCCACAAACTGGGTCCTCAATTTACCTACCTTAGAAAGGATGGAAGGCTGAGTCAACCTTGAGCCTGGGGAGATTTGAACTTGCAGTAATTGCAAGCAGCAGTTGTTAATAACAGTGCTTTAGTCCACTGTACTACAGGCTCTTTATAGTTTATACAAAATATACTTTTGTATATTTATACAAAGTCCGCTTATTGCCCCCACAAACTGGGTCCTCAATTTACCTACCTTAGAAAAGATGGAAGGCTGAGTCAACCTTGAGCCTGGCGAGATTCGAACTTACAGTAATTGCAGACAGCTGGTGTTAAATTACAGTGCTTTTGTCTGCAGAGCTATCCAGGCTCCTTTATCCTACAATAGAAGGAATAGGTAGACAAAATATTCTTTGTTTACCCTAATAGAATTGACCTTGAACTTAAAACAATCTCTCCTTAGAGAAGATAGGCAGGGGGAAAAAAATCTTGCAGGCATTCCTTTTTGTATTCTCAGGAAAGGAATTTAAAAGTAAATAATGATCATAAAGGACCTTCAAACTCCAGCAAAAAATTGATGGATTTAAAAGTAAATAATCTAGAGGCAAATTGAGTTTTTTGGGGGGGGGACTCCTTTTAATAATAAGCTCATTAAACATTTTCCAAGAACCCCCCCCCCTTTTTTTTTTCCTGGCTTTGTTTTGCAGTGGAGAAATTATTTGACACTGTTGTTTTTTTAAAAAAAAGATTATCTAAGATCCTTCTGCTAACGTCACAACCCAAGTGGAAAAAAACCTGAATAAGTCTCCAGTAAGCCTGACTGCATTTAGAGAAACTATTAGCGCAAAGGTTATGAGTGAAAAAGATGTTGAGACTTTAGAAAAGAGTGCGGAGAAGAGCAACAAAGATGATTAGGGGACTGGAGGCTAAAACATAGTCCCCTAATCATCTTTATTGCTCTTCCCTGCACTCTTTCCAGAGTTTCAATATCTTTTTTTTACTTCGTGGCAACCAAAACTGGATGCAGGATTCCAAGTGTGGCCTTACCAAGGCATGATAAAATGATATTAGCACTTCATGTGATCTCGATTTTATCCCTCTGTTTATGCAGCCCAGAACTGTGTTGGCTTTTTTGGGCAGCTGAAAAAGACCTCCGAGGTCCCTTCCATCTCTTGTTATTCTGTATTTTATTTATTTATTTTGTGTGTGTGTTTAGGAAAAAAAACAAAAGCAGGTTGCCATTGGAACCCATTAGCTGTTCTACCGAAAGCTGCCCCTTTTGAGAGGGGGTGGGGGCTGGGGGTAAAACAACCCACATTAGGAAGCTGCTAAAAGAGCATGTCGTTCCCAAGTGATGGAATTTGAAGGTCACTGATGAATGAAGCCAAATTCTCTTCCGTCATCGAGCCACGTCGCCCTACGAACCACAACAAAGCTCCTGTTTTCATAGTAGATTCACGTCAACTCTTCTCCCTACACACAGACGCACACACACTCAATTAGCACCGTTTTCTGCGGAGCCAAAGTCCCTGGTATTTTTTTATACACACACATACATATATAAACCTTCTTTTGTTCTCTGAGAAAGTTTTATAGGCATCTCTCCACCTAAACAGGAATTTCAAGATCGACGTTATTGGACTGAGCTATAGTTTAAAGTAGGGAGGGCCTGGCTTGGAATCGGATCAAATTTAATTTTTCGCAGTTATAATGACGGGTTGCTCTGACCTCTGGTTACTCATAAAAACCCCATTTTTGTAAAGAGAGGTTCGCTTTTTCCACTTTTGGGGGAAAAAATGTGTACATTTTGCAGGTAGTCCTCAACTTACAACCGTTTGCTTAGTGACCAGAGTTTGTTTGTTTGTTTATTTATTTATTTATTTATTTATTGGTTCGATTTATATGCCGCCCTTCTCCGGAGACTCAGGGCGGCTTACAATGCCTTAAGCAATAGCCTTCATTCTTTTGTATATACCTGCTTAGTAGGGCTTTCACCCCCCACCCCAAGCGGTGTTCTTTTTTTATATATATACAAAGTTAGCTTATTGCCCCCACAATCCGGGTCCTCATTTTACCTACCTCGAAAGGATGGAAGGCTGAGTCAACCTTGAGCCTGGTGAGATTCGAACTTGCAGTAATTGCAGGCAGCTGGTGCTACTTAACAGCACTTTAGTCTGCTTCGCCACCAAGGCTCCTTCAGGTTACAATAACGGCACTGAAAAAAGTGACTTATGAATGTTTTTCACCCTTAATGACGATTGTGGCATTCCCCATGGTCATGTGATCAAAATTTGGATGCTTGACAACGGGTTCATATTTACGACGTTCGCAGTGTCCCGGGGTCACGTGATTCCCCTTCTGACAAGCCGAATCAATGGGGAAGCCAGATTCACTGAACCACCGTGTTACTAACTGAACGATGCCAACAATTCGCTTAACAATAGCGGCAGGAAAGGTTGTAAAATGGGGCAAAGCTCACTTAACAAATGAGTGAGCAACATAAATGCCGGGTTCCGTTGTGTGTTGTACTGTATGTCCAGACCTTCCTGCATTGCAAACTTGTTTGCTTGTGGGCTGGCTTGAGCCAAATTTTAAATTTTAAATTGATTTTAAATTGGGTTGTTTTAATTTACGGCCAAATATGTAATTATTTTAATACTGTTTTTAAATTTTGTATGCTCTGTTTTTACCTTGGCTGTGCACCGCCCTGAGTCCTATTTGGAGAAGGGCGGTATAGAAATTAATTAAATAAATAAATAAATAAATAAATAAATAAATAACTAAATAAATAAATAATATCCCGTGCGTGGCGGAACATTCACTGGTTCTGCGCCTCGTTTTATTTTATGCAACGGGTATTATGATTGGCAAAATCCTTTCCATTCTGCATTTGGCTCCAAACAGCTCCAAACAACAAGCAGGAACTTTCTCCCAAAGAGTGGGGGGAAATATTTCTCAACTTACAACCAGTACTAGGTTTCAAATTTTTTTACTACTGGTTCTGTGGGTGTGGCTTAGTGGGCGTGGCATGGTTGGTGGGCGTGGCAGGGGAAGGATACTGTAAAATCTCCATTCCCTCCCCAATCTAGGGGAAGGTTACTGCAAAATTCCCATTTCCTCCCTATCACTTGGGACTTGGGAGACAGAGAATAGATGGGGGCGGGGCCAGTCAGAATTTTTACTACCGGTTCTCCAAACTACTCAAAATTTCCGCTACCGGTTCTCCAGAACTGCTCAGAACCTGCTGAAACCCACCTCTGCTTACAACCCTTGGTTTACCGTTTACCAACCGTTTGGACTGACGCTTGGGAAAAGCGAATTATCCCCACTCTTGCATTTCCAACAATCACACCATTTCTATCTGGGTTTCATTTTTTTGCTTGTTTGTTTGTTTCGGATTTCTTTCCTGTAAGCCTATAATTTTTTTAATTCTAATTTTTCCGTTCTTCAGCAAGAAACAGCAGATGAATTCGTGCTCTTTTCTAGCGTCGGATCGAGGCTGGTTTTAGATGTTCGCGACGTCTCTTTTTTTCAAATTGCAGCCTTAACTACGGATTGCATTTTCAACATTGCGGGAAGCTCTCCCCGTTAGCTGCTCTGAGTCCTTTTTAAGGAGAAGTTGGGAATCAATAAATTAGCATCTTCTCTGTTGAATAGAAGCAAACTGGGGAAAAAATACGTCAAGTGGAAGGTAGATTATTATTTTTAAAAGGATTTTGCCCCCTGTTTATACTGTAGAATGGACACCTATTACAAGGGAGTAATCTTAGATAATAATAACAAGAAATTCATGTTCGTTTATTAAAAAAGCATTTAATTATCTGTTTATTCTTTTTAAAAAGCAATAATTTGTCCATTTGCTTTTCAAAAATTAGGCAAAATGGCTAATGGAGGAAGAAAAAAGATATTTAAAAGCATTCCTTTAAAACGAACGGCAAAAAGATGGCCGTGACAGTGAAACCTGCAATTAAAATAAAGGATCGGCCAGGATTAGAAAAATAATTTATCCAATCAGACAGCCACAAATCCTGCTAGAACAATGCCTTCTGTAACAAACTGTCATCAGGGAGGGATGCCAAATACATCTCCCTTGGCAGGGAGTTCCGCTGGCCAGGTGTGGCTGCAGGTAAGAAGAAGTCTGTCTTCTTGGATGGGTAGCCAGCCCACCTGTATGACAGGGGACAAAAAAAACCCATGCTCCTTGGAGAACCTTAAGTGGTCATCATCAAAAGACCTCAATCCGCTGCCCCATTGTCAAAAGACCTTTGATCTTCTCCAATCAAAGAGGCTTGGTTGGATGTTGAAAGAAGAAGAAGAAATAAAAACTTGCCAAACTTGTCTGGTCAGAAACATCAGCAAGTCCGAAGAAGAAAAGAGAAATGACAGCTAGACTTTCTTCAAGGTGGTGCCCTGGAGATGGGCTAAGTCGTAGATCAATCATCGTGGTACATTTGGATAAATTTGGCAAGCACTCTAACCTACATTTGGAGCATGAGGGAGTGGGTGGGTGGAACTGTCTCTGCCCGTTTTTCATTAGGATGGTGCTTTAATCACGGCGCACCTTGGAACTCCTCCAACATCTTGTAAAGGTAAAGGTAAAGGTTCCCCTGGCACATATCTGCTAG
Organism: Arizona elegans; assembly: GCA_022577455.1. NCBI lineage: Eukaryota > Metazoa > Chordata > Lepidosauria > Squamata > Colubridae > Arizona > Arizona elegans. Next base: position 1,463,819 of record JAKOOJ010000070.1, on the reverse strand, counting down.
TCGTTCCCGACTCTAGGGGGCGGTGCTCATCTCCGTTTCAAAGCCAAAGAGCCAGCGCTGTCTAAGGATGTCTCCATGGTCATGTGGCCGGCATAACTCAACGCCAAAGGCGCACGGAACGCTGTTCCCTTCCCACCAAAGGTGGTCCTTATTTTTCTACTTGCATTTTTTACGTGTTTTCGAACTGCTAGGTTGGCAGAAGCTGGGACAAGTCACGGGAGCTCACCCTGTTACGCGGCACTAGGGATTCGAACCGCTGAACTGCCGACCTTTCGATTGACAAGCTCAGCGTCTTAGCCACTGAGCCACCGCATCCCTTCCAAGCTCAGTGGCTAAGACGCTGGAAGTATATAAAAAGATGGTTTTTTTAGGTTTTTAAATTGTCAATGGGTTTTAGTTTGAATGTTTTAAATTCTGGGCCAAAGTCATGTAATTCTTTTTAAAAAATTTAAATTTTGTATTGGTATGTGTTTTAGTTCTGGCTGTGCACCGCCCTGAGTCCACTAGGAGAAGGGCGGTATACAAATTGAATAAAATAAATACAATAAATAAATAAAATAAATGTTGGATAACCATTTGTCTGAAGTGGTGTAGGGTTTTCTGCCTAAGCAGGGGGTTAGACTAGAAGACCTCCAAGGTCCCTTCCAACTCTGTTACGTTGGCCAAGAGATTTTAATAAGGAGAGCTGGTTTTCAGCAGGGAACATTTTACCTCTTATCCACCTGCCAATTATCTTCCACAAATTTATTTTTCCCAAACGTGGTGCTTAAACGGTAATCAGTCAACAGAGAGGTAGATAACTAACCATACTTTCTTCATGAATCTCTTCATCGTGAATATTTGCATTTTTGTCATGATTTTGCAGCTGTTTTTGAGGTTTCAAACTTTCATTGGCTGCCATGCCCCATTGACTGGGATGGAATATGGAGGCACAGGTGTGTGTGTTTTTTTAAATCCATGATTTAGGGATTAGATATCTGCCAGAATAACATCTGATTTGGACTCTAAATCAAAAGACATCCATTTTTTGGTCTTTGTCCAAATGAAAAACAAATGTTTGGGGCAGCCCTTCTCAACTGTGTGCTCGGTACAAATCCATTTTAATTTTGTTGTTAGTTGCAAAGTCATGTCCGACCCATCGCGACCCCATGGACAACTTTCCTCCAGGCCTTCCTGTCCTCTACCATCCTCTGGAGTCCATTTAAACTCACGCCGACTGCTTCAGTGACTCCATCCAGCCACCTCGTTCTCTGCCGTCCCGTTCTTCTTTCGCCCTCAATCGTTCCCAGCATTAGGGTCTTCTCCAGGGAGTCCTTTCTTCTCATCAGGTGGCCAAAGTATTTGAGTTTCCTCTTCAGGATCTGGCCTTCTAAAGAGCAGTCAGGGTTGATCTCCTCTAGGACTGACCGGTTTGATGGCCTTGCAGTCCAAGGGACTCGCAGGAGTCTTCTCCAGCACCAGAGTTCAAAGGCCTCCATTCTTTGGCGCTCAGCCTTTCTTACGGTCCAACTTTCACAGCCATCCATTGCAACTGGGAAAACCATCGCCTCGACTATACGCACTTTTGTTGGCAGGGTGATGTCTCTGCTTTTTAGTATGCTGTCTAGATTTGCCATAGCTTTCCTCCCCAGGAACGTCTTTTAATTCCTTGGCTGCAGTCCCCATCTGCGATGGTCTTGGAGCCCAGGAAAATAAAATCTGTCACTGCCTCCATTTCTTTCCAGAGGTGAAATCCAGCAGGTTCTGACAGGTTCTGGAGAACCGGCAGTGGAAATTTTGAGTAGTTCAGAGAACCGGCAAATACCACCTCTGGTTGGCCCCAGAGTGGGGTGGGAATGGAGATTTTGCAATATCCTTCCCCTAGGAGTGGGGAGGGAATGAGGATTTTACAGTATCCTTCCCCTGCCAAGCCACACCACGCCCACCAACCCACGCCCACAGAATGGATGCTGGATGCCATGATCTTAGTTTTCTTAATGTTGAGTTTCAAGCCAATATAATCTATTGTCTTGGACCAGGTTTTGACGGACAAGAATCTCAGCTCTCTCATCTCAACACCATTCCACAGTTAACCTGTTCTTTTGAGTTCAGAATGAGAAGGCGAGCTCTTCATTTTGACCCTTGAAATTAAAAATGTACCGATATTCACGTTCTATGCAAAACCTTGCCGTGAAAACCACTGTTTATTCAGATTAAAAATTATTCGAGCTGTTGAACTTGTGATGAGGATCACAAAACCCTTCCTTCTTTCCCGCGGGGTAAATCACGTGGCGTCCTTTGTTAGGTCTAGCCTAGAGGCGCACCACACGACCTACACACTAATTGTGTTTCTTTTGGCCTCAAATCTGCGTTCCTCATTTAGCAAGCAATAACTCTACACAATGTGCACGTTTGCGTTCTCACTAACGAGATGCAAATCCTCCAGGCACCAATTACGCATCTCCTTCTATTTGTGTTCTACCTTGTGTTACGGATTCGGCCTGATTTCATTTAAGCCTTCCTCAGTTGCTTACAACCTTGACATCAGTAAATAGAAATCATCCCCTTGGCATGAAATCAATCAATCAATCAGAATAGAGTTGGAAGAGACCTTGGAGGACTTCTAGTCCAACCCCCTGCTCAAGCATATGATAGCAAAACGGTTACCAGTGGGCCAGGTAGGCCTGTTTTTCACCCTCCCCAGGCGCCAGATGCTTTCTTGGAGCCTGGGGAGGGCGAAAACAGCCTTCCCCACTCCCCAGAGGCCCTCCAGAGGCCGGAAATGGCCCATTTCCTGACTTCCGGTGGGCCCAGAAGGTCTGAAAATCAGCTGGCTGGCACGCGCATGGACGCTGGAGTTGAGCTAGGGCAATGCTTGCATGCCCACAGATAATGGCTCCATGTACCACCTGTCACAGCCATATACCATTCCAGACAAGTGCTGCCCAGTCTCTTCTTAAAAACCTCCAGCGATGGAGTTTAGATACAGATTAACAGAGTTGGAAGGGACCTGGTAGGTCATCTAGTCCAACTCCCACCCCCCACCCTAGCAGGAGACCAGGGGTGAAATGCTACCAGTTCTCACCAGTTCGGGCAAATCTGTAGTGATAAAAACTACCAGTTCGGGTCAACCGGTAGAAAAGAAAAAAAAAAGCTACCAGTTCGTCTGAACCGGTATTTCTGATGATCAGCTGTACTGCGCGATTTATATTAGCTAGAAAGCAGGAAATCCTGCTTTCTAGCGAATCTAAATCGCGCAGCCCAGCTGTTCTCCCCCTCGCTGTTCTACTTACCTTGTTAAGCCTTCTTTTTCCACACGAAGTGCGTGTTTGGCGCACACCAGAGGTGGGTTTCAGCAGGTTCTGAGCAGTTCTGGAGAACCGGTAGCGGAAATTTTGAGTAGTTCGGAGAACCGGTAGTGAAAATTCTGACTGGCCCCGCCCCCATCTATTCTCTGCCTCCCAAGTCCCAGCTGCTCAGGAGGAAATGGGAATTTTGCAGTAACTTTCCCCTGGAGTGGGGTGGGAATGGAGATTTTACAGTAACCTTCCCCTGCCATGCCCAACAAGCCATGCCCAACAAGCCACGCCACGCCCACCAAGCCACACCCACAAAACTGGTAGTAAAAAAATTTGAAACCCACCAACGGTACAAACTGTGCATGCTTTTGGCACGCACTGCGCATATGGAGACGGCGAACCGGTGGCAAGTCACGGAGGATTTCACCCCTGCAGGAGACCCTTTCTTTGTATTTGTTTTCCTCTGTTCAAATGTTAACCCTTCATAAAATTATATGCCTAGTGATTAGCCAAATTGCCAAAACGGATGTTTTCCTCTCTCGAACAAGCTCTGACACAACAGAGAAAGAGGTGGGGGGGGGGACTTCTACAGGGAAACAAGAGAAGCCCCCCCCCCACCCTCCGTACCTAACCATAATCCCGTAATGAATCCGCAGCCATCCTTCTCTTTCATAGAGTCTTTAATGCTGTTTACTCAAGCCAACCACGAGCAAATGGCTTCCAGGAATATTCTTTTCCACCAAGGAGTCACAGAAGCAGAAGATCTGGCCACAAATGCCATTTCCAGTCGGGTGGAGACTGGCACCTCTGGAATTTCAAGACCGAAAGTGAAATGACGGAATTGGCCTCGTCCCTCAACCGCGCGGCACAGCTAATTGGCCGCTGGCACATTCTCCTACATGTAGGCACATATCTCCAAGGGTTCGGCTAAACCCTAAAGGCAAGGAGGGGATGTTTGTCTGCCTAACCCAGCCAAGAAGAGTCACCTAAGAAGCCAAGGTTGCCATAGATCACGGTTCCCTTGTGTCGGGGTTCCAAGTAATAGCTCCGTCGCAAACAAGAACTCCCAGGTGGGTTAGATTCCTGAAAGAATAGCTTCATTCGAAAAATCATATTGGCACATATCCAGGGATGGGCTGCCGGGGTTCATAGAGGTTCGAGAGAACTCCTAGCTAAGATTCTGTGCAGTTCGGAGAACCCCCAAATCCCACTCCTGGCTGGCCCCGCACACCTCTCCCCTCCTCCCCCAGGAGTCCCCACGTGGCCCATTTTGGATGCAGGGGGCACGCGGAGGCTCAGGGAGGGCAAAAAATGGGTCTACCGGAAGTTCGGGAAGGCTTCCAGACGGCCTCTGGAGCCTGGGGAGGCTGTTTTCACCCTCCCGGAGGCTCGAGGAAAGCCTCTGGAGCACGGGGAGGGCAAAAACGCCTCCCCCCCGCCATGGTGCAGGAGGCCAACTAGGCCACACCCACTGTGGCCACGCCCAGCCAGCAACTGGGCAGAGAACCCCTTGCCCAAATTTTTGAAGCCCACCCCTGCACGTATCTGGTGAAAATGGAACTAGAACTCACCATCGCCTGGTGATTGGCCCAAAGTCACCCAGCCATCTTTCATTCCTAACATGGGACTAGAACTCCCTGTCTCCTGGTGATTGGCCCAAAGTCACCCAGGTGGCTTTCACCCCTAAGGCAGGACTAGAACTCCCCCCCTTACCTGGTTCCTAGCCTGATGCCTTAACCACTAGGCCAGCCCTAACAATAAATTTAATAACTACATTAATAAAACAAATCAAAGCTCCTCAAAGCAGAGCAGAGTCAAAGAAATCCTAGTCCTGTTTCCTTCCTTCATCCACTTCGCATCGCTGCCGTCAAGACTGGACAACCATTAGTCCGAAATGGGTCGGGGTTTCCTGCTTGAGCAGGGGGTTGGACTAGAAGACCTCTGAGGTCCCTTCCAACTCGGCTAGCCTACTAAGACAATCAACTCCCACACTAGCCCAAGCCACAATCCCTCCCTCCACCAGAGCTAACTCACAACCGGGTGGAAACTGATGAGAAAAAGCACTAAAAGGTTTCACCTCCACCTCCCAGCCAGAAAAGCTCTAACTGGTTTAAACAAGCCTTAAAGTGGTGTAGGGTGTCCTGCCTAAGCAGGGGGTTGGACTAGAAGACCTCCGAGGTCCCTTCCACTCTGTGTTATTCTGTAAATTCTGTAAACCTGTTGAAAATAAGGTTTGCTCGGATGGTTCTCCAAGCTCTTTCTTTCTTTCTTTCTTTCTTTCTTTCTCTTTCTTTCTTTCTTTCTTTCTTTCTTTCTTTCTTTTTTTCTTTCTTTCTTTCTTTCTTTTTCTTTTCTTTCTTTCCTTTCTTTCTTTTCTCTTTTCTTTTCTTTTTCTTCTCTTTTCTTTTTTTCTTTTCTTTTCTCTTCTTTCTTTTCTTTTCTTCTTTCTTTTCTTCTCTTTTCTTCTCTTCTTTCTTTTCTTTTTCTTTTCTTCTTTCTTCTTCTTTCTTTTCTTTTTCTTTCTTTCTTTCTTTCCTTTCTTTCTTTCTTTCTGCGCCAACTCAGAAAGCTGAAACTGCCCAAAGAGTTGCTGATCCAGTTCTATAGAGGAATTATTGAGTCTTCCTTACTAGGATCTATCTCTTCCCACTTAATTACTCTAACCATGTTGCTTGTCTCTTTCCATTTATGTTGTTTCTCTTTGTTTCCTTGTACGATTTGATAGCTTATCAGTAACCTCGACTATCGCTAAGTGTCGTATCTTTTTTATTCTCGATGAACGTATTTTATTCTCCTTAGGCACACTTGAGAGCCTATGCCCCAAAGACACATTCCTTGTGTGTCCAATCGTACTTGACCAATACAAAGAATTCTATTCTGTTCTAAACAATTTTCCTCCTTTAAAAATAATAATAACAACCAAGGAAATAGGAAATGCCTTCTTCGCTTCTCCAAGCGCTGATTTGAGAGCAAACGCCGGTTCCATCGGATGCCACTTCCTTTGGCACAGCGGTGGGCCCTTATCCTTCTGTCTTTTTCCACAAAGAGAGGAAGGGTGGGGAAGAGACCCCTTTCAACCCCCTCCCCCCAATCCTCCCACCCCACCCCATATAAACACGATCAGGGGGTGGGAGGCGTTTGCTAAACTGTCAGAACTTGTTGTTCCTGACCCAGTGACCTACTTTTCGGGCAGCTCCGCCTAACTGCACAGCCTCTGCCAGCTTCACCCCGTGTAACTTTTGCGCAGGGGGGCGGGCAGCCGTGACCACAGACAGACAGGTTGGCAGGCAGACAGTACTAAACAGGAACCCAGGCCAGAGAAAAAAAAAATTTTGGGGCCCTGAAGTCACCGCTGAGCCATCTGGCTTGCAGGGAGAGCGGAGGCTCAGTTCTTTTTTATTTTTATTTATTTTTTTGCAAAGGGTAGGAAATCCCTTTTTTTCCCCCTCCTTGCTGCCAGAGGTTTCTGCATCTTTTTTTTTTTTTTTAAAAAAAAGAAGAATGCCAATGCTCCTACTACCACCGACGGGCTAAAAATAAAAAATTGGGGAGAATGGAGGTTGGGGGAAGGCAGGGGTTAAACCCAACAGGGGGTCCCCCCTCCGCCCCCCCCCCCCCCCGAGTTGTGTTGCAGAAAGAAGGGTCAAAAGAGAACGGTTTGGACGGGGATGGAAACAATGGTACGAAAGAGAAAAAAAGATGTGTGGTTTTTAAAAAATATTTTGCTTGCTTAAAATAAATGCAAGTGAACTCGAGTCTGCTCTGAATGGGGAAGGTTCTAAATGACTCATTCAAGAAAGTTTGGGGTTTTTTTTTTTTCTTTCTTTCCCCTTTCCTCCTTCCGAGGTCAGTAAAATGAGAACCTATATTGTTGGGGGCAAGAGGCTGACTCTGTAAATTGCTTAGAGAGAGGGTTGGGAAGCACTGTAAAGCGGTATATAAGTCTAAGAGCTATTGCTATCTTCCTTCCTTCCTTCCTTCCTTCCTTCCTTCCTTCCTTCCTTCCTTCCCTTTCTTCCCTTCCCTATCCATCCATCCATCCATCCATCCCAGCTCAAGGTTGACTCAGCCTACCATCCTTCCGAGGTCGGTAAAATGAGGACCCAGATTATTGTGGGCAAGAGGCTGACTCTGTAAACTGCTTAGAAAGAGGGTTGGGAAGCACTGTAAAATGGTATATAAGTCTAAGTGCTATTGCTATTTTCTTTCCTTCCTTCCTTCCTTCCTTCCTTCCTTCCTTCCTTCCTTCCTTCCTTCCTTCCTTTCCTTCCTCCCTTCCCTTCCCTTCCCTTCACTATCCATCCATCCATCCATCCATCCCAGCTCAAGGTTGACTCAGCCTTCCATCCTTCCGAGGTCAGTAAAATGAGAACCCACATTGTTGGGGGCAAGAGACTGACTCTGTAAACTGCTCAGAGAAGGCTGTAAAGCACCGTGAAGTGGTATATAAGTCTAAGTTTTATTGCTATTGTTAACTCTGTTCACTGCCAAGGGTTTGATCTTGACCAGCTCAAGGTTGACTCAGCCTTCCATCCTTCCGAGGTCGGTAAAATGAGGACCCAGATTATTGTGGGCAAGAGGCTGACTCTGTAAACTGCTTAGAAAAAGTGTTGGGAAGCAGTGTAAAACGGTATATAAGTCTAAGTGCTATTGCTATTTTCCTTCCTTCCTTCCTTCCTTCCTTCCTTTCCTTCCTCCCTTCCCTTCTCTTCCCTTCCCTATCCATCCATCCATCCATCCATCCCAGCTCAAGGTTGACTCAGCCTTCCATCCTTCCAAGGTCAGTAAAATGAGAACCCACATTGTTGGGGGCAAGAGGCTGACTCTGTAAACTGCTCAGAGAAGGCTGTAAAGCACCGTGAAGTGGTATATAAGTCTACGTTTTATTGCTATTGTTAATTCTGTTCACTGCCAAGAGTTTGATCTTGACCAGCTCAAGGTTGACTCAGCCTTCCATCCTTCCGAGGTTGGTAAAATGAGGACCCAGATCGTTGGTGGCAAAAGGCTGACTCTGTAAACCGCTTAGAGAGGGCTGTAAAAGCACTATGAAGCGGTATATAAGTGCTAAGTGCTATTGCTATAGTCAGTGGGGAAGCCAGATTCAGCTTACTTACCTACTATGGCAAGAAGAGTCATTAAATGGGGTGAAATTCATTGAACGACTGTCTCGCTTTGTGGCGGAATTTTTGGGCTCAAGTTGTACAGGTACGGGACGACATGTATAGGTTTCAAGTTGGGGAAGATCCCCTTCAGAAGACCCCAGTGAGGTGTGGGATCCACCATCCCACCCTCCTCCTAGTAAGCTGTTGGGTTCCTACTCTAGTCACACTGCTGGGCTGGCCCTCATCCAAGTTGGGCTCAACTCCCCGGAGAAGGAACTGATCCTTCTTAAAGCTAAACAAGCCAGATAAGAAACTGAGCCACCGATCCGGAAATCCTCTTTTGAATCCAGCTTCTGCCGTAATTCACGTATTTTCCAAGCTGTTTTCCAAAGCACCCGAAGGCCAGACGAGGAAGAATGGATGGAAACTGATCAAGGAGAGATTCAACCTGGAAATAAGGAGGAATCTCCTGACGGTGAGAAGGATCAACCGATGGAACAGAAGCTACCTTCAGAAATGGTGGGAGCTTCATCACTGGAGGCTTTCAAGAAGAGAACAGACTGTCATCTATCAGAAATGGTGTAGGCTCTCCTGCTTGAGCAGGGGGTTGGACTATATGACCTCCAAGTTCCCTTCCAGCTCTGTTAATCTGTTAAAGACATCTGTACTACTGACCCAGCCGAACCTTGGTTGCTCCCCAGACGGATGACAAATGTTGTAACGAAACCACCATCAAAAGAGCAAACAGTCAACCAGAGAATCCCATCTGGGTCTCAGTTTACCAAACCGCTGACTCAGCCCCAACTTCCGGTTTAAAGGAAGACGTTGAAGCCCAAGAGTGACAGGCCTCAAGGAGCCCCCCCACTCCCCTGCTGCCAATCTTGCTCAGCCCAAAGTCTCCTCTTGAGGCTTCAAAAAGGTCTTGCAAATAGATTTAGTGGTTTAATAAAAAAAATTTTTTTTGGAGGGCTTGTTTCGCAATGGGTGGGAACGAATGTGGCAGTGATAATATTCATCAGTATTCAACGAGAGGGGATAAAATGTGTGTCATTTTTTAATGCACCTTTTTAACTCTTTGATTGTTTGGGGGGGGGAGTTTCCCCCTTTTGATTTTTTCTTTTTCTTCGAGTTCTCCGTTTTGTGTTTTAATTTTGTTTTGAATAAAATATAAAACAGGTAATCGTCCAAAAAACTCTTGCATCTCCTCTTCTCCTTCTCGTTCTGTTCTTTCATCACAGCCAACATCCCCGCTTCTCTTTTATTTTCTCCCTCCCCCTCTCTCTCCTCTCTCCCTCCTTTTCTTCCTCCCTCCCTCCTTCACCCTCTTCTTTCCCTCCTTGTCCCTTTTTCTTTCTCCCTCCCTCCTTCTCTTTCCCTCCCTCTTCCACTCTCCCTCCTCTCCCTCTCTGCATCTCCCTCTCTCTCCTTCTTTCTCTCCCTCCCTCCTTCTTTCTCTCCCGTCTTCCTCCCTCCCTCTCCCTCCCTTATTCTGTCTCTCCCTCTCCGCCTCTCTCTGCCTCTCCCTCCCTCTGCCTCTCCGTCCCCCTCTTCCTCCCTCCCTTTTTCTCTCCCTCCCTCTTCCTCTCCATCCCTCTCCCTCCCGCTTCCTCTCCCTCCCACCCTCTCCCTCTGCCTCCCCCTCCCTCTGCCTCCCTCATTCTGTCCCTCCCTCTCCGCCTCTCCGCCTCTCCCTCCCTCTGCCTCTCCGTCCTCCCTCTTCCTCCCTCCCTCCTTCTCTCCCTCCCTCTTCCTCCCTCCTTCCCTCTCCCTCCCTCACCCTGTCCCTCCCTCCCTCCCCCTCTGCCTCTCCCTCCCTCCTTCCTTCTTTCTCTCCCTCCCGCTTCCACTCTCTCCCTCTTCCTTCCTCCCTCCCTCTTCCTCTCCCTCCTTTTTCTCACCCTCTCTGCCTCTCCCTCCCTCTTCTTCTCCCTCTCTCTGCCTCTTGCCTCCTCTCTCCTTCTCCCTCCCTCTCAACTCCCAGCATTCCCCAGACCTGAGTCTTCAACTCTCAGTATTTCCCAGCTAGCATGGAATTCAATTGCCAAGGCTGGACAACCCTGATTTAGAACTTTTGGCCCTAAGATTTCGACTGAAGCCATCCGAATCTGCCATCCGGATTGATTTGGGGCAAAGTTTCAACGGGAACAATTTCCTTTTGGGATGCAATCTCTTGCAACGGCTTCAGCCAGCTGCTTCTGTTTGGCTGGCGTCACAGGACCTGACCTCATGAATTGGACGGCTTCAAGGTAGCCATGCCAAGAACATTAATCAAAAGAGTAGCGTCTGGTTGTAAAAGGTGGAAAAGCACATTGTATATTCAGGAAAACTTAATAGAGAATAGAAATTAGTTTGCAAGGAGAGATGGGGGAAACGAGAGTTTATTTCAACCGAAATACAAAGGGAAAAAGAACCCAAAACTTTACCGGTTGCTGAATGGGCATATCCCCACCCCACCCCCACTCTCACATATGGTTCTGGTTTAAGCAGTTTTCCCCATGTTGTTTTAACGAACATTAAGTTTCTTCCTTATAAATGATTTCACTGCAAGTCAGCTCAATTACTGTCAACCGTAAAATTGCAAGGGATTTTCTCTTGATTTAGCAGTTTTTTTCAAAATGGGCCATAAATCAAAAGATTTCTCCATCTATCTTTAGATGGGCCTTGTGTTTCATGCTCCTTGGGATGTCATAAGTGTGGTTTTGGGAAAAAGAAATAAAAGTAAAAGATGCTGGGTACTTATAGTTCCCCATAGATCTCTACTGACATCAGATGGTTTTTTTTCTGTAGCTGCTTACCCATTTTTAAAAAATTCCTGAGGTGCAAAACTAAAATAAAGGCAAAGCTTTGTCAGTATGACTATTCCTTGTGCATTTTCATGTGTATCTCTCTAAGTGTTATCTATTTATCCATGTGTGCATTATATCCATCCATCCACCAGCTCTTTCTCTCATCTATCTATCTATTTCTATCTATCTATGTATCTATCGGTATCTATCTATCTTCTATCTTGTCTGTCTTGTCTATTTTCTATCTATCTATCTATCTATCTATCTATCTATCTATCTATCTATCTATCATCTATTTCTATCTATCATCTATCTAATCTAAATGTATGTATAGATTTCTACTATATCTCTATATCTACCTACCTACCTACTTACCTCTGTATCTCTCATCTATCACTCTATCTACCTATCATCTATCAATCTATCCATCATCTATCAATCTATGTATCTAATCTAAATATATCTCTATAGATTTCTATCTCTCCCTAGCTACCTACCTCTGTATCTCTCATCTCTCTACCTATCTATCATCAACCTACATACCTATCATCTATCTAACATCTACCTACCTACCTACCTATTCTAAATATATCTCTATAGAACTCTATATAGGTAGGTAGGTAGGTATATAGATATATATAATCTCTATATCTCTATATCTACCTACCTACCTACCTCTGTATCTCTCTCTCATCTATCTATCTATCTATCTATCTATCTATCTATCTATCTATCTTCTATCTACCTATCTATCATCTATCTATCAATCTATCCATCTATCTGTCTGTCTGTCTGTCTGTCTGTTAGCTACTTACCTACAAAAGCTCTTTTTCAAAAGTCAGGTGCTGCCAGGAAGTTAAGAGGCCCTAAGGGCTGCATCCTGCTCTAAGAGTCAAGGTGCTGAAGGGGTAAAGTTGTTGGACTACCTCGCAGGAGTAGTTGTTGTTACGGGGAGAAAATGAAAGATAAGCCGCTTTGAGTTGCTGGAGAAGAGGTGGGATCTAAATACTACCAATAGACTGGTAATCAGCTAAAATAGGGCAGCTCTTCAAGGCAAACAGATGAATCACTGGACATTGGCCAAAAGAAACACCGGGCTGAATTGCTTATTATAAACAAATGCTTTCCCGCATCACACTGAAGCCAGAGCAATTAAACCAAGGCAATTCCACCTTCTCTTGCCTTTCGCTTTCTCCCAAAATAGCAGGATGCTTTTACTCCAAAATGCAGAGGTCATCAAACTTGGCAACTTTAAGACTTGTCGACTTCAACTCCCAGAATTCTGGGAGATGGCATAGAATAGCATGGCTGGCTGGAGAATTCTGGGAGTTGAAGTCCATAAGTCTTAAAAGCTGCCAAGTTTGAAGACCTCTGTGCTAGACGAATAGGAAGTAGGTAGGTCAGAGCAGCCAATTTCTTCTTCCTTTTTAAAAAATTTTTCAACCTCCGAGTTGCAGGAAGATGTTGGAAGTCTGTGCTTCTATTACGAATAATACCATGAAGAATTTAAATGGCGGTGCTGCCCGACTCCCGACGACTCTGGTTTTCTTCCTCCTCCTCCTCCTCCTCCTCGCTTAACGTCGAAGAGCAGTCGGTGTCCATGGATAGAAAAGAGGTGGAGCTCTATAAAAATGTGTTCTGGGTCCCGAGCATTTCTCAAAGGCAAAATAAAATCTCACAAGCCCAAATTTAGAACCCGGGAGAAGATGGCAAGTTGACAGCTTGCAGCCAGAGGCCAAAATAGTTCTTCCCAAAATGTAGGGCCTTTACCCAAAATGTAGGGTTGAGTGAAGGGCTCCCCACCCCGTCTCTGAGTCACCGTGAAATAATACGGGTGCAAAATTTGCTGGGCTCCACCGAGGATTCCTTTTGTCTTGGGTTTTTACTCCCTTTTTTTTTTTTTTGCAAGCAAGACACAACGAAACCTAGCAAATTTCCAGGGTTTTTTTTTTTTTTGTTTGTTTTGTTTTGAAGCTCACCTTGCTGGAATGAAGGGATATTAAATACAGCTAGCGCTCAACCCACGACCACAATTTGAGCCCCCAAATTTCTGCTGTTTAAGTAAGACATTTGCTGAGTGAGTTCTTTGCCTCATTTTATGACCTTTCTTCCCCCCGGTTGTTAAGTGAAATCGATGCACTTCGTTAAGTTAGCGAATCTGGCTTCCCCGTTTTGCTTTTTGCTTGGCAAAACGTGATCCTACGACCCCAAGGATACTGAGACCGTCATAAGTACGAGTCGGTGGCCAATTTAGAGCATGCGAGCACAGGGGTGCCGCAAGGGTCGTCAGGTACGAAAAATGGACGTAAGTCACTTTTCTTCCAGGGCGGTCGTGACTTTGAACGGTCACTAAACGAACCGTGGTCAAGTAAAACCGGCCGAGTTCAACACCAGCAAGAGACAAGAGGATAAGTTGGAGGGCATGATGGCATGTGGTATGGGGCAAGGTTTTTTTCCTGCCAATTCTGGACCAAGCCAAGAGCGGGATAACGTCGCGGTTTTGAAATCAGATCTAGGATTGTTGTGGCCCATACGCGGCCTGTGCAGATTGTAGCTGATTCCAACAGCGAGGAGGCTGGTGTGGTGCTGCGCCAGCAGCCTGTGCAGCTGGCACTCGAGTCGGACAATAAGGAGGCTGGAGAAGATGTGGTGCCAGAGGCGGGGATTCAGCCAGGGCCTTCAGAACCTCCAGAAGCTCCCTTAAGTGAAGAGGAGGAAGAGGAGGAGCCTCTTCTCGATGCACGGGTGCGCAGAGCAGCCAAAAGACAGGAGTGGCTCCTCAGGAGGAGGTCTCCTCGAGAGTAAGGCTTGGGGCTAATTGGCTACTCCCTTAGCCTATTTAAGGAGGAACACCGACTGAAGCAATTTTCAGGGAACAACTTCGTTCACATATCTTCGTGTCTTGTCTTGCTTAGCTTATCAGCTTCCTGCAAATTGCTTCTGGGTGTTCTGCCAACCACAGTAAGCTTTCAGTTATTATTCTTCGAATTCTTGGCAGCTGTTAAAGCAGTCAATTAGCAGCCGTTGTCGTAAAAGACTGGTCTATTTAGTAAAATAAAGTTTGAATGGACTTTGTGTGTGTTGCTGTATTCTTTGGGGTCCATAGCTGGGGCAGAACAAGGATTGTTCCAACAGAATTAGCAAACTTTGCCCCTCCTGCCCTTGTGGTTCCTCCTGGAGTTATGCCACTGCCCCAATTTCTCTGGCCAGCAAGCCCCAATCCCTTGTGGGGGGCTCCTCATCCAGGGTGATGCCTCTGAGCCCATCCCGGAAGCTGCAAAGCCAGGGGAGCAGGCAGTTTGCCTGAACACAACAGGACACAATGGGAAGAATGGAGGCTGCAAAGCGACACAAATAGCAACTCTTTTCAGGAAAGCGTGCTGAGCCATCCGAGGAGGCGCCCGCTGCCCGCTTTCGCTGCCCGTTGCTGGCGATGCTTTATATTCTTTCCCTCCACAAAAAAAGCAACTTGGCCTAGTTTTTCGTCGCTCAGGAAGGAAAGTGGTTTGCTTTTAATTACTGAAATTGCCTCTTTGTGTGTGGCCTTTATTTTCCTCCCTCTTTCAATCAAGAGGAGGAGGAGGAAGAGGCAGCTAAGGCTGGTTAAAATAGGGTTAGCTGTAATGGGAAAGCAGCTAAAGAGGTGGCAGGTTGGCCCAGCAGCCTTCTGCAAGCATCCTTATGCAAGACATCCACTAGTCTTAAAAAGGCCAGGCCAGCAAGGGGCTCTTTTCGCACATGCTAAAGCCAAGAGACTGTTATCGCATACGTGATTGGCACGCTATCTCCAAATAAATCAAGGTTACGACTTGAAGGGAAGTCTCGATTAGTCTCACATGCTAAACCACCAATTATTTAGGCCAATGTTTCTCAAGCTTCAACACCTCAGTGGCTAAGACACTGAGCTTGTCGATCAGAAAGGGTCGGCAGTTCGGCGGTTCGAATCCCTAGTATAGGTCTCCTGCGGGAGCAGGGGGATTCGACTAGATGACCTCCAAGGCCCCTTCCAACAATGTTACTGTTAAAAAACCCCCAGAGCTGCCTGGGGAATTCTGGGAGTTGAAGTCCACACATCGAGGTGAGAATCAACCTGGTAATAACGAGGAATTTTCTGACAGTGAGAACAATCAGCCAAATGGAACAGAAGTTGCCTTCCGAAGTTGTGGGAGCTTCATCACTGGAAGCTTTCAAGAAGAGACTGGACTGCCATCGGTCAGAAATGGTGTAGGGTTTGCTTGGGCAGGGGGTTGGACGAGATGACCTCCAAGGTCCCTTCCAACTCTGTTAATCTGTTAAAAGCCACTGAGCATGGCTACATTAAGAGGGTAGCACTCTTCTGCCAGGGTTTTCACACGTAAAAGACACGTTAGATGCCAGCAGGATTCCCTGGTTGTAAGGCTACAAGTTCTGGGCTGCAGAAAGCCAGAGGACCAACAGATGGCAGCAAAGCGTTTGGTTTTTCTGCAGCTCTTTGCTGCCATCTCCTGGTCAGTCTAAGGTAAAGGCTCCCCTCGCACGTATATGCTAGTCGTTCCCAACTCTAGGGGGCAGTGCTCATCTCCGTTTCAAAGCCGAAGAGCCAGCGCTGTCCGAAAATGTCTCAGTGGTCATGTGACAGCATGACTCAACGCCAAAGGCGCACAGAACGCTGTTCCCTTCCCACCAAAGGTGGTCCCTGTTTTTCTACTTGCATTTTTTACCTGCTTTCGAACTGCTAGGTTGGCAGAAGCTGGGACAAGGAACGGGAGCTCATCCCATTATGCAGCGCTAGGGATTTGAACTGCTGAACTGCCGACCTTTCGATTGACAAGCTTAGCCACTGAGCCACCGCATCAGTCTAGCAACATGCAAAACTGCTGCTTATCCACTCCCATCCTTTTAACAAATGCCTGGGCTCCTCTATGGGGGCCACAAGAGTCCAAGAACTGACCATATCCAGATTTGGGTGAAGTCCCAGATGGGTCCCGGGTGCGTTTAAAACCCAAAATGTTCCCAGGGCGAGTCAAAATTGATTCCAGGCGATCAGGAAAGAAAATTACTATAAAACTGAGATACATTTTTCTTTCTTAGCTTAAATATGTGCCGCAAATTATTTTTTCCGGGCTGAGAGAAATCTGTATTTTTGGGTGCAAAAAAAAAATGTGATAGGAGGGGAGACTCCACAACGTGATTCTGTACAATGTAAAAACCGAATCCAAATGTCGAAATTGAAGGAAGTTATGTAACTCGAAAAGCTTTGCTGTATAAGGTTTGCAAAACAGGCTTTCAAAGTGTATTATCTTTTATACGACAGTAATATAAAACCCCGCACTACTGCTTATTATTATTATTATTATTATTATTATTATTATTATTATTATTATTATTGATATAGAGATGCAGCTAAAGCAGAAACAAGTTGATCCGAGTTTGTTCCTCTCAATTCAATTATTTCATTTCCAAACGAAACTCAGCTAATCTCAATAGAGCTTTCCTTTCTTTTTCCCCTACTTTTCCAAAAAAAAAAAAATATGCTTTTTTTTCTCTCCTCCTTTTCCTCCTCCTCATTCAAGAAGCTATAAATCTTTGGATTGTCTTCGGCTTTTATTCTGTGTTGCCATTCAGAACCTGAATTGCTTTTCATTCAAGCCAACTGTCTGGGGCTGCATTTACAGAGAGAGAGAGAAAAAAGACCAATTTAGACCTCTTAAGCATCGTAGAAAAACAGGACAAATTTCCTTTTTCTGATCACCACTGTGCTGAGTTGCCAGCAAGCATCTTCTCTCATCCTTGGAGCACTCTGTCCTTGAAAATAATCGGAAAATTGGATTTTTTTGGGGGGGCGGGAAGAGTAGTTATTTTTTGTATGGGGTTACGGTGACCTTGACTTCTTCAAAATGGTCCTGCGACTCTTCAAGCGACAGAAACTGACAAAAGCACCTCCATTTCTCATCCTATTTATTCTGTACCGGTGAAGATGCTTGATTGGAAGTCATCATGCAGGGAGAAAAACCGATCGGTTTAACAATGCATCAAGATCATCTCTTGTGCAAGGGCAGATTTTGAACCCGCTACCGTCCCAAGTCTTCCACGGTCACGATGCTTGTCAGATGTTACATCTTTTCTATCCTGTTCTAAGGAGTGGAGAGTTGGTCCACTTGAAGAGACCAGAAGCATTGAAGTTTACAGGCGATTGTTATGTATAAACTGGATTGACAAAATCAGAAAAAAGGAGGGGATAAGCCACCTGGGAAAGCCAAGGGAAATCATCAAAACCATTTTAAAAAAAGTGAAAAAGTTAGAATATTTCGGACATGGGATGCGACACTTAGAAAAAAATACGGCATCCTTCACTTAATCCTCCGAGAAAGATAGAAGGCAAACGAGGTCCAGGCAGAAGAATATCATGGCTCCAAAATCTAAGGGACGGGTTTGGACAAAACTCAGCAGCTGTGGGAGCTTCATCATTGGAAGCTTTCAAGAAGAGACTGGACCGCCGTTTGTCAGAAATGGCGTAGGGCAGGGGTCAGCAACCTATGGCCCTGGAGCCGCATGTGGCTCTTTCACCCATCTGCTGCGGCTTCCTGTCACTCAAAATTTGCGTCACAACCGCCAATGTGCGACACCCACTGACACGCAATTTATTGAGCTTTTCAACCCCTGATAGGCCAACCACAGATAAATCCGAGAAAAGAAAAGTTTCAGAAGAAAACAGAAGGTTTAATTCAGCTACGTATGCTAGTTTTGTGGCCGCTCAAGAAATAGTCAGGCATGGGAAGGGTTTTGTGGCTCCCGGTGTTTTCTTTTCTGTGGGAAACGGGAGTGTTTAAGGTTGCAGAGTTCTGGTGTAGGATCCCCAGCTCGGGCGAAGGTGGGGGGTTGGACTAGATGACCTACAAGGCCCCTTCCAACTCTGTCAATCTGTAAAGCAGGGTGGATAAAAATCAATTTTTTAAAAAAAAAATCAAAAAAATCAGCTTTTTTTATTTAAATCGGATTTTTTTTTATTTAAATCAGATTTTTTTGATTTTTATCCAATTTATTTTAATAAAAAACTTTTGGGGTAAAAATCTATCGTAAGACAGTTTTCTATTTAAGATACATAAATATTTTAGTTTATTCAGCATGAAATGGAGCTTAGTTATGTAGCAGGAGGCTGTATATACTGCAACACAGGGACTATCGGTGAGCCAACAGTGGGTCAAAGGAGTAGCAGAGACGACAGTTGCTCTTTAAAAATTATGATTTAAATCAAGTTGATTTAAATCAAGCCTTTTTACTAGTGATTTAAATAAGGATTTAAATTGTGATTTAAATCAACTTGATTTAAATCAAATCCACCCTGCTGTAAAGCCAAGCTGGTCACCTGCTAGGAACCCGTAAGAGTTGGGAAAGCGCTCGATGGCCGCTTTCTGCAAAGAGGAGCTAACAGACCTGGTTTTAATCAAGGTGGGTTTTGCTACCCAATTTGAATTTTAACTGCTTTATTATTATTTTTCTAGCATTATCTGCCTTCTGCTTCTTCTGTTTGTTTTGCAACCAGAGCCACTTGAATGACTGTCTGGAATGAGGAAAAAAAAAGCAAAAAAAAAAAAAAAAAAGCAGCAGGCTGGACAGTATATTCCTCTGCAAGATATCAAAATGACTTTCTTCACTTATAGCCGGAAGCTAAGAACAATTCAAGTCTCTTTTCTTGGACACTCTAAAATGGGGCAGGAATAAATGCTGGTAGGCAAGGTGAAGGCCTGTTGAGGTCGTAAAGCTTTTCTAATCTTTTTATCGAGGTTGCGTTCCTTTAAACAAAGTTGAGTCACGTCAATTTCTTCCAAAGGTGGTGGATTTCGCCACGTAACCAAAATTTTTAATTCTCGACCCTCTCGCCTAGCTCCTTAGGAAAACAAAAGCACCTTCCCTTTATGATTTAAGTTGGTTTGTTTGTCTTTCCGTTTACAAGCAAGCAGGCACAAAGCCAGAGATGGCATAACACACGCAATAATTGTTATATTGCAGCGACTCCGTTCCCAGCATCCTCCAACCTGTTTACAAAAAAATATTGTTTTATACAATATTGTGCTGGGAAATGACGGCTCTATTTTTGTCGCTTCTCTCCCCTCCACTTCATCCCTAGCATCTTTGACCGACAAACGTACAATTACCCAACCCCTCCAGGCATTGTAGAGAGACGGCCGATGTGGCATCACCGGGGAGGAGGAGGAATTTCGGTTCCTTCTGCTGAAAACTTGGAATCCAGGGGTGGACTGCTGGGGGTTCGCAGGGGTTTGGGAGAACCTGTAGCTAAGATTCTGTGCGGTTCGGAGAACCCCCGAATCCCACTCCTGGCTGGCCCCGCCCACCCGTCCCCGCCCCTCCCAGGAGTCCCCACGCAGCCCGTTTTGGATGCAGGTAAGTAAGTGCAGGGTGCATACGGAGACTCTGGGAGGGTGAAAAACAGGCCTACCGGAAGTTCAGGCTTCCATTCAGGCTGCCAGAAGGGCCTCCAGAGTCTGGGGAGGCCGTTTTCGCCCTCCTGGAGGCGCGAGGAAAAGCCTCTGGAGCCCGGGGAGGGCAAAACACACACAGGAGATTGACTAGGCCACGCCCACCATGGCCACGCCCACCCAGCAACCAGGCAGAGAACCCTTTGCTAAAGATTTTGAAGCCCATTCCTGATGGAATCCCAACTGTTTCCCAGTCTGACTATTACTACCGGTAGTAATGTTAAAACACTCTCTTTTCTTTGTAAAGGAAAAGTAAGTAGCATTTTAAGATGAGGGAGGGAAAAGAAGCAGGGAGGGGCAGGATTGGACTATGATCCTCAAAACAAAATAAAACATTCTTTGAATTAAGCTCAACTCTTTAAAAGCTTTACGGACACATCGAGGGAAAGCTGGGGTTTCTTGGCTTTGGCACGGATTCAGAATACAACACGGGCATTTATTTATTATTTTGAATTTATTATTTATTAGAAAATTTATACTGGCGCCTATTTGCACGTGGCGACTCAAGGAGGCTCACAGGCATATAAAGTCCTTGACTTACGACTGTAGCCGAGCCCAGAATTGCGGGTTGTTAAGTTGCGCTGGCTAAGTAAGTCACCATATGACTGCGCCCCGATTTTACCAACATTTTTGAGGCAGACATTAAAGGGAAGGCTACAGTTGTTGAATGAATGGTGCGGTCATGAAGGAAACCCGTTGTATCCAATTGGTGGAGTGGGGTGGAGAGGGGTGTTTGCTGGAAGTATTCCCCGATTTATGGCAAAGCAGGTCATAAATTGCATAAATCACGTGACTGTAGGAGACTGCAAAGAGGGTGCAAAAACGCTGCCCCGGAATTCCCTGTAATTTTCCCTTTCCAAAAATTAACCTCTATGCCAGTTACAGCTACGTTAAGTACAGTTAAGACACTGTTCGGCTTTCGAGGCCCAGCTAGGGACAAGAATGAGATCGAGACACTGAAAAATTAAGCTGCGTAGGCCAGCGGTGAAATCTAAAATTTGTTACTACCGGTTCTGTGGGTGTGGCTTGGTGGGGTGGGTGGGTAATGTGACTGGGTGGGTGTGACCAATTTTTTTTTTTTTTTACTTTTAAAACCATTTTTTCTACAACCTCTTCGGCGAAGAGGTTGTAAAAAAAATGCTTTCAAAAGGCTCTGACGATCCCAGCTGAGTTGCCTGATCGGCAGAGGCTTTTTTTTTTCTTTTAAAAGCCTCTGCCGATCAGGCAACTCCGCTGGGATCGTCAGAGGCATTTAAAAGAAAAAAAAAGGTTTTTTTCTTTTAAATGCCTCTGACGATCCAAGCTGAGCCGCGCAATCATCAGAGGCTTTTTTTTTTTTTTTAACTTTTAAAAGCATTTTTTCGGAAGAGGTTGTAGAAAAAATGCTTTTAAAAATAAAAGAAAAAAGCCTCTGATGATTGTGCGGCTTAGCTGGGCATGGGGAAGGGGAGCAGGGATTTTTGCTACCGGTTCTCCGAACCACCCGCCTCCATCGCTACCGGATCGGGTGATCCAGTCCGAACCGGGAGCATTTCACCCCTGGCGTAGGCCCATGGCAACGAGGTGAAGTAAAGGTGTTGACTTTTCGTTTTTAAATTGCAATGACAGGCGTCTTATTCAAGGAAGAGCTGACCAAAACAGCACTTTTATTCGCCTTAATTATCCCACTGTGCCGAAGCTCAACAGTGACCCTTAGGGGACAGAAGAAGCATTTTCACTGAGGGCTCCATGGTGCTCTCTGACCCTGGTTTGTTTTCTTACAGGCTTTTCATGGCTCAAACTAGGTTAACATCACTCAGTTACCTAGAACTGAGTCATGGAACGTCTGCAAGAAAGCAACCAAGCTCAGAGAGCACCAAGGACCTCAGTCCTCCTCCTCTTTCTCCTCCTCTCTGCACACCCCTCTAGCACTGATGATATTACCTAGTTGGGTCTGCAAGAAAATAACCAAGCTCAGAGAGCACTGAGGACCCCTTATATAATTATTTGTTTATTTAGAAGACTTATTGCTTTTTGTTCCATCAATCTGTCCTTCCAGGACATTATCCTTAATAGAGCTGGAAAGGATCATAACAGATTAGACCAGGGATCAGCAACCTACAGCTCTGGAGCCGCATGCGGCTCCTTCATCCCTCTGCTGCAGCTCCGTCACCCAAAATATGGGTCACAACCACCAATGTGCGACACCCACCGGCACACAATTTATTGAGCCTTTCGACCCCCCCGGTAGGCCAACCATGGATAAATAAGCTTTTTTTTTACACATAGCATAAAGGTAAAAAACGATATATGCAGTGTTATCTTCATTTTAGATGTCAAAGGGGTTTTGTGGCTCCCGGTGTTTTCTTTTCTGTGGGAAACGGGTCCAAATGGCTCTTTGAGTGTTTTAAGGTTGCAGACCCCTGGATTAGACTGTGGTCGGATGACAAGGTCAATTTATTCTTGACTGCTTCTGAAGAACCAGCTGTGTGGGCTCCATCACTGGACGTTTTGAATCAAAGGTTGATCAATCAATTCTTTGGAGGGGAGTTGAGAATTCATACCCTGGGCAGAGGGTTGAACCAAGACTTCAAGCCTCCTGATTCTATGAATCAGACACCCTTTGTCTGCAGGAAGTAACTCACGTGCCACTAAGAATCAGGAACTACCAATAAAGGAGAATATTTGTAGCTCAGGGGTGAAATGAGAGGTCCTTGGTGGTCTCCGATCTTGCTTGTTTTCTTGTAGATGTTTCATTACCCCAGCTAGGTAATATCATCAGTGCTAGAAGAGAATGGGGATTTGTGAAATGGCTGAGAAGAGAAGAAGAGGACGAGGAGGAGGAGGAGGAGGGCTGTGGGGTCCTTGATGCTCTCTGAGCTTGGTGGTTTTCTTTTACCAAACTAGTTACATCATCAGTGTTAGAAGGAAATGAGGCTTTGTGGAGTGGTGGAGAAGAGAAGCGCTGATGATATTATCAGTTAGGGTAATGAAATGTTTGCAAAAAACTAAGCAAGCTCAGAGAGCACCAAGAAACAGGAACTGAACAAGAGTCCAAATGAAAGCATATTTATGCTGGCAATCTAGAGCCTTGATAGTACAGTGGTCTACACACCCTGTTATTAACACAGCTGCCTGCAATTTACTGCTGGTTCGAATCTCTCCAAGGCTCAAGGTTGACTCAGCCTTCCATCCTTTCTAAGGTAGGTGAAATGAGGACCCAGTTTGTGGGGGCAATAAGCTGACTTTGTATAAATATACAAAAGGATGAAGGCTATTGCTTAGCACATTGTAAGCCGCCCTGAGTCTCCGGAGAAGGGCGGCATATAAATCAAATTAAAAAAAAAAAAAAATCTTTCAAGAATTGATTCCAGATGTTGCCAGGGCTGCAATTTCCTCCAGTTCCCAGCTACCACGCCTATAGTTCCAAACACTAATATCTAGAGCAGGGGTGCCCAAACCTAGCAACTTTAAGACTTGTGGACTTCAACTCCCAGAATTCTCCAGTCAGCCATGCTAAGCTGGGGAATCCTTGGAAGTTGAAATCTACAAAAATCTTAAAAGTGCCAATTTTGGAGACACCTGATTTACAGGATAACAGGCTGAAGACAGCTGTACATCCCATGACTCTGTTGGGAGTTAGTTCTCCCATCTGAAGAAAATGCAGACCGGGGTCACATCACACATGATTTAGGCAGTTTATTGTATAAATAACTGGGTTTGCACAAAACCCGAAATCAGAAATCACAGTTTCCATACCTTAATGAGCGAGTCTCACACAATGTGCTGGGACAAAAATCACTGGCTTAGTGCAACGTGTGAAGCCCAATCATATCCTTGGTTAGAGTTCAGTGCAAGCATATACCACAGATACATCCCATAATATACACCCAGACCAGCCAATTTATAAGGAAGCGATCCAACGTCGGAGAAATTGCTGATGGTATAATATTTACAACTCGTTAGGTATCAAGGGATCATCCAGAAACTACTACTACAGCCATTTCAATTCTTTGGGCTCAGCAGGGAATCTATATGACTGCAGTTTGGCTGTAAATGCAGCATTTGCAATACGTAACATAAATTTAATCTATCAGAGAGGAGACAATAAGATCAGCAATGTAGTAGAAAAATGTGGAATTTAAAAGGGCCATGAAATCATTGTAGTGCAGCACAAGCAGCAGCTGCATAACGTGGAAGCTTTCTCTGACAAAATGCAAATCTTTTGACTTGAAAATCATCACTGCATTCAGATCTGAAATATTTTCAGTGTTTGATCTGATCACTCTTTTCATTCTTTCTTCTTCTTCTTCTTCTTCTTTTTTTTACCAAAAATCATTGGTAAAAACAACATGAGGAAATCTAGAAATCCAATATAATCAAGATTTAGGGGAAATAATTTAATTTTGAAGCAAGCATAGCTCCTGATCAACATTTGCGAAATGTTCATTCCACCAATTTGTGGGATCCACACATTACTTGGGTGAAGAAAACAAAAAAATTCCAGTCATGTCAGAGGCAGCCAACCATCTCACCAATGAAAAGGGGGAGGGGAAGATAATTTTCGTTATTTCACAACAAATAATGTACAACATATTACGAGAGAATTCCCTCCCCCACCGCCAAAAGCTGGCAACGGGACATTCAGGCTGAATTCCAATTTCAAAGTCATTCCGACACATGATGTCCATGATTTTCAGCAGCAATAAAAGAGAAATAATGTTACTGCAGTGGGGTCGTTTCTTTGCAGACATTAAGACAAGGCAGCAAATTAACAGGCTGCCAACAGAAAGATGCTGAAAGTAGCAATTGATCAACCCAAAGAACATGTGACAAAACAAAACTTTAAATTTCAACATGGAGACATTTTTGCATGGCCAGATAACATCTCTTGGGTTATAAATTGATTGACATCTTGGTCCATTAAACAAGAAAATCTCCTCCTTAAAGGAATTCACTCCTTGATAGTGAATAACAGGAAAACTGAATTCAAAATCATGGCATTTGACAAAACCCAGTATCTAATTTTTTAGGGGGAAACAATCTTACATGAAAAGCTATCACGTAGAATCATAGTCTGGTTCAACTTGGCATCATTGTTCTGTCATCATACAGAATAAACACCAGTTCCAAAAACATTTATTTCTCTTAGCCGTTAAGATCAGCCGTTCAGATTGAATCCAAAAACTGATCTCCCTCCCGAAGACCTAAGAATCCAATCCGTTTCACTGATATTGGAAGCTCAAAAATTACCTTGATATTACCAAGTCTACTGAAAGCATTATCTATTATCTACTTACGGTGCAGGGAGTCCACGTTTTTTGTCTAGAAAATTTATCAACGTTTTCTGAAAGGTACTCAATTTCTCCTCTTGCTGGTTTTTTCCCAGCTGTGCTAAATTTTGGGATTCCTGAAACCATGGATTCATACAAACAAAACGAAATGTTTCCGTCCCACCAAACTCATCCAATTCAAGCAGGGACTTCTGAAAGTCTTTGAGGTTTGCACCACACCTACAAATCTTCCTTTGTCAGGCAGCCATTCACCTCTTAGTCCTGCTTGCCCTCCCGCCACTGCCGGGAGCCTTCATTCCATGCTACGTACACAAAAAGAGCAAGGACAACGTGCACAGCGACCACGGCCACAATTGCAGCATAAAAGTAGCTGTCTCTGTTGGACATTCCAAAGATACCTGGAAAGCAACAACGAAAAGACAAGAACGATGAAAACTTACCTATGTGTACAACAGATTAATAAAGAACACGTACTCTTCCATGTTTTGTTAATCAAAGATTGTGACCTATGTAAAACATGTCTAATGTTCCCCGAAATTATTTCAAATTCTTTATCATTCAAAAAAGAACAGCTGCTTAACACCGTGTAATAAGGTATACATTCTTTATGTTTTAATAAGAGACCACAATGAAATGATTCTCAGCCTTGGCAACTTTAAAGATGTGTGGATTTCAACTCCTAGAATTCCTCAGCCAGTACATCTCCAAGTTGCCAAGCTTGACAAACACTGCTGGAATATATTGACCCAAAGAGATGTAGTTAAAAGAAATGTTAGTATAAAAGACAGACAATTACCTTCAAATATATACGCCTTTGTTGAGAAATACAATCCAATCGGTAACATAATCATTAAAGCTGTGAAGAACAGCATGGTCCTTAGAGTTGAGGCTAATGAAACTTCACTTCTACCAAAAAAAGTCAGAACAAAGAAAAAGAATTATGTTTTCAAAAAGAGCAGGGCAATTGCTTTAGAAAGGAATATTTTAATTTTGTAAAGTATTACCAAGAAATTGGGTTGAATCGTTGCCCTAATTATCATCTACCATAGATTAAAAATTTTTAAGGCAATTGTTTTTTTGTTTTTTTTGTGGAGCAAATTAGTTTGAATCGCTGCTGGGTTTTTAGATGTCTACGTATCTAATTGCATTATTTCCAGTGAAGATACTTGTTTCACTTAAGTTAGGCAAACCTTTTATTTATACCAAAATAAACTGACACAGCCAATCTTGAATTTTAAAACCTACAGGAACCAATATCAGTGAAAACTGATCCACACTCGCTGTCTTCTGCTTAGAAATGAAACAATCTTGATATGACTTGAAAGATCCAGTGTTAGATCTCAAAAAATATACCAGTATAATAAGATTGGGGCTGGGAAACTCTGGATTCATCCAGAAACCTCAGAAGCTGATCTTGGCTCATCGTTTCTGAACCTAGACAATTTGCAGACCTTTTTACACAAACTTTATATACTGCCTCAGTTCTGATTTCTACAAATGCGTCTCATTAAAAACAAATTTAACATATCCTGTAATATTAACATTTAACATGGTGTATTATACCTCTTATTACCTTTTTTCTTTTAAGAAAAAAAGACATTTCTTGCTCCATTCCACCTCCTGCTTTACCATATGCAATACAGATTTTTACAGATTAACATAGTTGGAATGGACCCTGTAGGTCATCTAGTCCAACCTCCCCCACACCCGCCCAAGCAGGAGACCCTACACCATTTTTGATGGATGGCAATCCAGTCTCTTCTTGAAAGCTTCCAGTGATGAAGCTCCCGCAACTTCTGAAGGCAAGCCATTCCACTGAATAACAGAATAACAGAGTTGGAAGGGACCTCGTAGGTCATCTAGTCCAACCCCCTGCCCAAGCAGGAGACCGTACACCATTTCTGACAGATGGCAGTCCAATCTCTTCTTGAAATTTTCCAGTGATGAAGCTCCCACAACTTCCGAAGGCAACTTCTGTTCCATGGGTTGATGGCTCTGTCAGAAAATTTCTCCTGATTTCCAGGTTGAATCTCTCCTTGTTCAGTTTGTATGTATGCATGTATGTTATACATGTGGATGTGTGGGGATGTGGATGCATATTATGATAGATAGATAGATAGATAGATAGATAGATAGATAGATAGATAGATAATATTTTGCTGAAAAATAAAGGGAGACTAGTATAGATCTATTTCAAGCTATTTAGCTCTCATCAGCTAGCCATATCCAAGTAAGGGTATGTAAGTATATATATATATGTGTGTGTATCTATTTTCTTAAGGGAGACTAAGATAGATCTATTTCGGCCTTATAAGGCCTCATCAGTTAGCCACACCCTCATTTTATGACTCCTCCCTGTAATGGTCAAATATTTATTTTGTTCTTTTTTCGTAGGTCTATCTTAGTCTCCCTTAAGTCTTGCAGCAGACAGTATAATGCTGCTTAAATGTCTGATAAAGCCTAGAAAATAGTGATTTGGGATGTCACTTAACTACGGCTATACAAACATCTTGATTTACATAGGAAAAACCCTGGTTAGAACAGTAATGCACATATAGACCTACGAAAAAAGAACTATATATATTGCTCCTGGAAGCACGAAGCCGAAAACACCAGCCTGAAGATGACGAATGAGACTTCGTCGAAACGTCGCCAAGACACTTCCAATTTTACGCGGGAGAAAACCCGAATAACCAAAGACCTACTTAATATGTATGTATGTATGTATGTATGTATATATAAAGTGTTTTTCTGTTGAAAAACCTGGTCTACCCCAACATGTGGGAGGGAGCATACTGCTTCCCTTTCACCTTTCAGCTCCAATCCAGGAGCCCTCAGGCAGTCGCTTTCACGACAAACTATTTTGTATCAAATTTATATTTTGCTGATAAAGAAATCAATGTATGTATGTATAAATTACACACACACACATATATAAAATTACTCAGAAAATACCATATAATAGAAAATATTCAGAATACCATAACCTAAATTGTCCTAATTGCCTGGGATAATTGCTAATTTTCCACTCTTCCTTCCAAGCAACCTAACCCTCCTTCCCCTATGAGGAAGAAGCCCCAGATATGCGGGGGGGGGAGCGGGGGGAGACCCTCCATTTTGAAACAGGGACTCAAATTAATTCCTCCTTTCCCGCCCCCTCGGGCTGAAGATTCCCCCCCCACCAGCCCCAAGAGCGGCTCCCCCCGGACGGCTCCCCGTCCTCACCGGGCCTCGGGGGGCGAAAGCGCGTTGAGCGCCGCCTTCTCGTAGCGCTCCATGGCCGAACGGCACCGCCGCCTCCTCCTCCTCCTTTTCCAGCCTTCGAGGAGGACGCGAAGGAAGCCCCTTCCGGTCAGCTGACCGCGCCTTGCGCCGGCCTCTCGTCTCGTCGCTCATCACGTGACCAGAAGGTGGCGCGCATGAAAAGAGAGAGAGAGAGAAAAAGGAGAGTCTCCCCCGGCATGGAAATTCCTAGAGAGGCTATTTATATCTTCGGCATAGAGACGGAGCGCCAGAGCGTCTCCAATGCCTCTCTCTCTCTCTCTCTCTCTCTCTCTCTCTCTCTCTCTCTCTCTCTCTCTCTCTCTCTCTCTCTCTCAAAACCTGTTGTCATGGTGAAGGGTGGAATTCCAGCTTCCATAGTTTCCCAGCCAGGCTGGGGATGATGGGGCTTGGAGTCTAAAGGTGTGATTGGAAGCGGCAAGCTCCTGTTTTGCTGAATACCATCATCATCAACAACATCATCATCATCATTTCAGTGTTATAATAAAATTAAGTTTATATGCCACCCAATTTCCCAGAGACTGACCGTATAAATAAATCGGTATAAATGACCGATAAAATTTGCCATCCGGGCAGTTGAATGCAAAATTGCTTTTTAAGTCTGGCACTGAATTTCTTAGGATGTGCAATTGGGATAACCTTTTAAGCACCCCAAATAGGAAGCTGCCAGAATTTCCTGTTGCTAAGCAGAAATAAACAAAATTAGGTTGTTAAAGAGAGTTGTGCCAATTTTAGGATCTTTTGTTGCCACAGCTAAGTAAATCACTGCAGTTGTTAAATGACTCATGCGGTCATTAAATGAATCGGGCATCCCTTGCTGAATTTTGCCTGTCGGGACGCTCACAAATGGTGATTGCATAATCCCAGGATGCTGCATTGTAAATTCTTGCCAAGTTGCCAGGTGCCTAAACATGATCACCTGACCATGGGGATTCAGTGACAGTTGTAAGTGTGAGGACCGATTTAAGTTGCAACTCCAAACAGTCACTAAATAAATAATTGTAAAGTCGACCATTACTGTATTCATTTTGAAGGAGAAGGGCAGAGAAAGGGTATCAGCAAAAACACAGACTGGCTATGATGTCCCCAAGATTTGGGGACATATAACTTACAATTTAACTTACCATAATGGAGGCCTTTGAACTCTGGTGCTGGAGAAGACTCCTGCGAGTCCCTCGGACTGCAAGGCGATCCAACCAGTCAGTCCTAGAGGAGATCAACCCTGACTGCTCTTTAGAAGGCCAGTTCCTGAAGATGACCAAACTCAAATACTTTGGCCACCTAATGAGAAGGAAGGATTCCCTGGAGAAGAGCCTAATGCTGGGAACGATTGAGGGCAAAAGAAGAAGGGGACGGCAGAGAACGAGGTGGTTGGATGGAGTCACTGAAGCAGTCGGTGTGAGCTTAAATGGACTCCAGAAGATGGTAGAGGATAGGAAGGCCTGGAGGAACATTGTCCATGGGGTCACGATGGGTCGGACACAACTTCACAACTAACAACAACAATTTACATTTTAATAAATGTGGCTCTCTACAGCAGTAGAAAGAATCTCTCCTGAGATCTCCATTGCAAGAAATCCATCCATCAATATGTCCTCCTTTGGACCTGTCCATGGTGCTGATCTCTGTTTATCAACAAACATGGCATTGTAGCCAGAGAAGTCATTGGAATTAGAAGTATGTACTCCAAAGCCAATGTGAGACTTGGGGTTCCCCTTGGACTCACGGTTCCTGCTTAAGGAACAGTTGCAGCCTAAATCTATGCTATAAACTAGTTGAGCTGATTTTCCTGCTCATGGCCATTCACATCTTAGTCACCTCTCTTAGTTGGACTCCTGTAATGCACTCTACTGGGTCTTTCCCTTGAAGACCAACTGAAAGCTGCAATGGGCCCAGAATGCAGCAACATGGGTAGTAAAAGGCACATCTTGATAACTGTATAGAAGGCCACCATGTCATGGGATTCACTAGTTGATATGTTTCTGGGTGCAACTCATAGTACTGGTTATCATTACTGAGCACACAGTTAATTTATTCATGGTCTATCTCACTAATTTTCACAGGGTGAGCATGCTCCAGATCCCCTCTTAAAAAGCACATCAAGTCAAGCTTTGCAACTGACGTTTTTCAAAGATTGTGCCATCTAATGGAGCATTTCCCAACCTTGATGACTTTAAGTTGTGTGGACTTCAATTCCCAGAATTGAACCCCTGTTAAATAGGGGTTAATTTCCACCATCCACTTGTTCTGCTTTTTAATTGAGGCTGTTTAAGCCACAGTGGCAACATTTCTGGCTGAGAATAAGAACAGAAATTAGTCTGGTAATTGTTTTAGGAAAAATGCATGTATGGAAAACCCAGGTGTCAATTGCAAACTTGGACACAATCCCAACACCGATTTTCCTTGAAAGATTATGAACTATAAAATGTACATTATGAAGCTCTCACATTGCCTTGGCTCCTTAAAAAGACTTGTTGTGTTTTGTTTTGTTTTTTAATACAGCAAATGAGGAAAATCATTACATGTATTCAAAGTACTTAGTTAACTTCATTTAAGTAATTTAAATTCATCTGAACATATAAGTTTATGATATCTAATTCACTCAGAGGTGAAATGCTCCCGGTTCGGATCGGATCCAAGAATGTGATTTTATGTTGCAGAGACTCCGTGAAAATTTGGAGCAGCGAAGCAAAATTGCAACCTCAGCCTGATTTACAACACATATCTCTGCCTACAGAAATAAGATGCATTAAATCATGAACAATCTTACAGCATGGGATTCGACCCTTAATTTATTGCTCTTCAGCCATACGCACTAATGAGATCTTTAAAAAAAAAAAAATCAAATGCAAAACCATTTAGCCCATCTTCCAATCTTCAACACCGCTAATTAAATATATTTGCTATTGAAACAAAATGCATTTGGAGAACCTTGAACAATTATGTTTTATAGCAGGGAATTTTAATAAAACACCATGTTTTCACCTGCTGCTCCAATTTTTTAGAATTTCCCACGGGACAAAAGAAATGCACAGAGTAACTCATCAGGCGGGTCATAAATTAGTCAGAAAGTGGGGAATAATATTATTCACAAGCCAACCCGAGATTTCACCACAACTGGCAAATTAAGGATGATCCAATAGCATTTATAATGGGTGAAAAAAATAGATTCTACTATAGGTGGACAATCCTTTTGTTTCTTTTGTTAGAAAGAAAAACAAACATCTTTTCATGCATCCAATTATCGTATATGGAGATTCTCAGTCATTCAGGTTGTGATTGTCCCAAAGGTGTTTTTTTTTTTTTTCCAAGAGGCAACTGGACTTTCTGGTTTTTCTTTGAAGATGTTTCACTTCTCCATCCAAGAAGCTTCTTCAGTTCTGGCTGGATGGTGGGGAATGGAAGGATTTATATTCCTTGCAGACAGTTGGTCATTTGCATTCCTTTTAGAGAGCCGTTGAGGCCTCTTGGAGGTTTATCTGTGTCCTCAGGGTCACCTGAGAGGTGCAAATGGGTGTGGAGCCTCCTTGCAACTGCTTAAAGGACTGTGTTGTAGATTGGAGATAGATGATGTCGAATCCCTCCCCCTCTGATAAGAGAGGGCAGTTCAATTCTGACCTAGATGGCCTCTTTGATCCCTCTTTCAAACCAGCGATCCTCTCTGTCCAAAATGTGGACTTTTCCGTTTTCAAAAGAATGGCCTTTGTCTTTTCAATGCAGGACTGCTGAATCTTGTCCTGATGGGTTTGTTCCAGTGATGAAATGTAAAATTTGTTACTACCGGTTCTGTGGGTGTGGCTTGGTTGGGGGTGGTGGTAATGTGACTGGGTGGGTGTGGCCAACTTTTTTTTTTACTTTTAAAAGCATTTTTTCTACAACCTTAAGAGGTTGCAGAAAAAAATGCTTTTAGAAGCCTCTGACGATCAGGCAACTCAGCTGGGATCGCCAGAGGCTTTTAAAGACATTTCTTTTTTCTACAACCTCTTCGGTTGAAGAGGTTGAAGAAAAAAAATGCTTTTAGAAGCCTCTGATGATCCCAGCTGAGCCGCGCGACCATCAGAGACTTTTTAAAAAAACTTTTAAAAGCATTTTTTCAGCCGAAGAGGTTGTAGAAAAAATGCTTTTAAAAGTAAAAAAAAAAAAGCCTCTGATGATCGCGCAGCTCAGCTGGGCATGGGGGGGGCAGGGATTTTTGCTACCGGTTCTCCAAACCACCCACCACCATCGCTACCAGATCGGGCGATCCAGTCCGAACCGGGAACATTTCACCCCTGGTTTGTTCTATGTTGTGCCAGGCATTTATGAAGTGGTTGTTTTGTTTCCCCAATATACAGATCTGCAGTACAATGCATGTTCTTCGATTGTGGTCTTCAGCCACCATTCTCATGTACAGTACTGTATGTCTGTAATGTCACTTTTTTCAGGGCCATAGTAACTTTGGTCACTAAATGAATTGTTGTAAGACCAGGGCCACCTGCATTTTAGGCCTCTCAAAGGTTCGAGAAGCAGTGGTCCAACGTGCATGTTAAAAGCTGGCAATGCCACTCTTTCAGCAGTAGATTGACCACATTTATTTAAACCCGTTAGAGCAACCCAAAAGGGACACGGTGGCTCAGTGGATAAGACGCTGAGCTTGTCAATTGAAAGGTCGGCAGTTCAGCGGTTCGAATCCCTAGTGCCGTGTAACGGGGTGAGCTCCCGTTCCTTGTCCCAGCTTCTGCCAACCTAGCAGTTCGAAAGCACATAAAAATGCAAGTAGAAAAACAGGGACCACCTTTGGTGGGAAGGGAACAGCGTTCCATGCACCTTTGGTGTTGAGTCATGCCAGCCACATGACCACGGAGACGTCTTCGGTCAGTGCTGGCTCTTCGGCTTTGAAACGGAGATGAGCACCGCCCCCTAGAGTCAGGAACGGCTAGCACATACATGTGAAGGGAACCTTTACCTTTACCTTTTAGAGCAACCCAGCCCCTCCTTTCCCAAAAGCTTCCGAATCTCAGGAGGAAACATTTGCAAGGAATTGACAGACGTTTTCAGCTGCCAATGTTGAGACAATCCAATTAAGGGAATTCTTTATTTTCGCAGGGTGATTCGGAGAGATCACTTGCCGAAGTGCAATTCCGTGAGGCTCCTGGGTGGGAGCTCTCAATTAGCATCTCGTCTTGGATAATGATACAGGCTGCAGAATCTTTCTAAGGCAACTCTCTCTCCGCTGTTTTGACGAGTGGCGCATGGCGGGATCGAACACTTCTCTTGGGCTGCACGAAATAGCAGGCCTGTCACACCGTCTACTCAGGAAAAGAAAAAGAAGGAATCCTTCAATCAAGGTATGCCCCCCCCCGAAACCCTCCCTTTTTGCAACTTCCAGACTCCCGCCCACCCCCATCCCACCAAAAAACAGCTTTCCAAGTTCTCCGAACCACCCACCTCCATCGCTACCGGATTGGGCGATCTGGTCCGAATTGGGAGTATTTCACCCCTGCTTCTGCAGTCACGACATAGAAGCCTAAGACTGAAAATCAAGCTTGTCAGATGTTACATCTTTTCCATCCTGCTCTACGGAGTGGAGAATTGGGTCTCTGACAGAAAACCACTTGAAGAGACCAAAAGCATTTGAAATGTGGATTTACAGGCGGTTGTTACGTAGAAGCCAGGTTGACAAAATCAGAAAAGAGGAGGGGATAAGCCTCCTGGGAAAGCCAAGGGAAATTATCAAAGCCATTAAAAAGCAAAAAAAGTTAGAATATTTCGGACATGGGATGCGACACTTGGAAAAAATACGGCATCCTTCACTTAATCCTCCAGGGAAAGATTGAAGGCAAACGAGGCCCAGGCAGAAGAAGACCATTGTGGCTTCAAAAATCTAAGGGACCAGTTTGGACAAAATGCAGCAGCCCTTTTTCATGCGGCTGTTGACAAAAATAGGATCGCCAACATCCAATGACAGATAAGAAGAAGAAGAAGAATGAAACATTCTGAAGACAGATAAACTTGGGTAGGCAAATTATTTTGGTGGCTGAGGATCTTGCTTACTGGTAATTTGAGGAGGGGAGATGATGACAATCTCTTCTTGAAAACTTCCAGTGTTGGAGCATTCACAAGTTCTGGAAGCAAGTTGTTCCACTGATTGATTGTTCTCCCTGTCAGGAAATTTCTCCTTAATTCTAGGCTGCTTCTCTCCTTGATTAGTTTCCACCCATTGCTTCTTGTCCTGCCCTCAGGTGCTTTGGAGAATAGCTCAACTCCCTCTTCTTTGGGGCAGCCCCTGAGATATTGGAAGACTGCTCTCATGTCTCCCTTATCATGTGTCCCCTATCTCTGGCTGCAGTTTTTTTTTTTCAATTGCAGCCAGCATGCAGCTTTCTGCTGTTGCAATTTCTGCCCCTCCTCCACTCCTCAATGCTCATTTGCAGGAATGAATTGTCACCTAAAAAC
This sequence comes from Arizona elegans, assembly GCA_022577455.1. Taxonomy (NCBI): domain Eukaryota; kingdom Metazoa; phylum Chordata; class Lepidosauria; order Squamata; family Colubridae; genus Arizona; species Arizona elegans. The sequence goes on along the minus strand of JAKOOJ010000070.1, from coordinate 1,429,186 downwards.
ACCAGAAAAAAGATTTGTCTTCTTTCTTTCAAAACGCGGGTCACATCACCCAAGACATGGCACTTCTATCTCTCCGCTAAAAGAGACGACACTCAAAAGAGGTGCCACTTTCCATTATTTGCAAAGTGTATTTGAAAAAAAAAAGGGGGGGGAAAGGGGGGGGAATTTCCTTCACTGCTTCTACAGCTTGGCTGAAAGATTGTTCTGTGAAGAAGGAGAGATTTGTGAATGGGATGAGGAGAAAATGTGAATGGGGCAAGACGATCTATCGAATCCGTGCGGGTCAAATCTAGCCAGGAGAATCTTCAGAGTCCTTAGCCAGCGAGGGAGAAAGCTGTTTGAGGGTGCCACCCCGTGGACTGAAGCAAGTAAAGCTCAAGGAAAATTTGAGGCTGGCATCAGGCTTGATGGTGTTTCTTTTTTAAAAAGTGAGCGGCGGTGAGCTTTCAGGCTTACAAGGAGAAGGTATGCGGGAGGAAATTGGGGCTGAGCAGGAGTGGCAAGGTGGATGGATGGGTGGATGGATGGATGGATGGATAGGATGGGATCAGTGGTGAAATCCAAAATTTTTTACTACCGGTTCAGTGGGCGTGGCTTGGTGGGCGTGGTGTGGCTTGGTGGGTGTGGCAGGGGAAGGATACTGCAAAATCTCCATTCCCACCCCACTCTGGGGCCAGCCAGAAGTGGTATTTGCCGGTTCTCCGAACTACTCAAAATTTCCGCTACTGATTCTCCAGAACCTGTCTGAACCTTATGGATTTCACACCGGGATGGGATGGGATGAGATGGGATGGGATGGGATGGGATGGGATGGGATGGGATGAGATGAGATGAGATGAGATGAGATGAGATGAGATGAGATGAGATGAGATGAGATGATGAGATGGATGGTTAGTTGGATGGATGGAAGGAAGGGTGGGTGGGTGGGTGAATTGATGGAGGGGATGAGATGGTTGGATGGTTGATTGGTTGGTTGATTGGATGGATGGATGGAAGGGTGGGTGGGTGGATGGTTGGAGGAATGGGATGGGATGAGGGATGGATGGACTATCAAATCAAATCATTTTTGACTCCTAGAAACCACACAGATTTTCTCCATGATGATCCATCTCTAACCTGATCCTTGAGTACCCTAATGGTACATTCATTGCCACTGGAACCAAAATTCATCCACCTGGTTGCTAGCTGTCCTCTTCTGTTCTTCCTTCCATCTTTCCCAGCATGAAGAGCCCTTTTCATAGAGTCAGGTCTTCACATAATGGTGTAGATAAGGTCACCCAGGGTCAAGACCTCCAAAACCAACTAGGCTATGATTGAGAAAGGAGGAGATATCACCCTTGTCTCCTCCCTGCAGCCATCTAACCATAACAGCAACCAAAATCCGGTTTCCACCAGCTGAAAGTTCTCTTTTCCAGAGCCGTCTGCCACAGCTGGCACCCTGCTCCCCCCATACATGGCATCAGTTGAAAATGCAACAGTGTGTGTGTGTGTGTGTGTGAAAATGTGGCCTAGTCAGCTGTCAGACAATGGGGAGTTTTGCTACAGGACCAAATTTGGGCCGCTGTGAATGCAAACCTTAAGGCGAAGCGTTGGCTAGCGAAAGCTATGGGCTGGTCACATGGACCTCACCGCCTCTTCCTCCTCCTCAGTGGAGAAAGGACAGTGAGGCCATTTGTCTTCTTCCAGTGAGGCCTCTTCTTCCTCCCCCTCGTCCTCCCCTCCCCCCTCCCCATGCTCGCTTCCTGTTCCTTTGGCTGTTTCATGACGCATCAGTGGAGAATGCATTTCGGAGCGGAATGTCAAGAAACCAGAGACGGAAACAAGAAAGCGATTGTACTGAGGCTAAGCTTAGACAAGGCCTATCCAGGCTGTTCTTTTCCTTCCTCGGCTCCTCTCAATCTTTCTTGCACCAAAGGTTGAACAGAATAACAGAGTTAGAAGGGATTTTGGAGGCCTTCTAGTCCAGTGGTCACCAACTGGTGGTCCGTGGACCACTGGTGGTCCACGAGAAAATTTTGGTGGTCTGCAAGAAAATTATTTGCATTTGTTATATTGCACTAAATCAGGAGTCCTCAAACTACAGCCCCTGGGCCGGATATGTGCAATGAACATTTCTGTTGCTGCAGAGAGTCTCCCCCTTCAGGGTCTTTTTGTGCGGGTTGGAGGGGGGCAGAAATTCCGACTTGGGGTCTGCTTCATCCTCCTGGTGTGGGGCTTTGGGCAAAGGCTGGAGGGAAGCGCCGCTGGTGGTGAAGAGCCGGAGAGCCTCATTCCAGTGGGACTGCATCATGGCCTGGAACTGGCTGACCATCTCAGCCCACTGAGCCTCCAGGCACCTGTACCTGATCTTGCACTCCCGCAGGTCCTCCCTCTGCTTGGAAAGCCTATGCTCCTAGTCCTTCATGAGGTGCTTCTGCTGAGCCTCCTTCTCAGTTAGATCCAATCTGAACTGAGCCAACTGTTTTGTCAACTCTTTCTCGGGGTGGCTGCTTAGTTCCAACAACTGCTTCCTGTTGGAGTCCTAAGGAGCCAGGGCAGGCAGGCGAGGAGTGGCTGGGAGGGGAGGGGCGAGTAAGGCTGTTGAGGTGCCCCTCGACGTGAGTGATATTGAGTTGACCATCCCCACCCAGTCACATGACCACCTAGCCACGCCCACCCAGCCGGTCATTAGGCAGATCGTATTAGTGGTCTGCGGGATTTAAAATTATGAATTTAGTGGTCCCTGAGGTCCAAAAGGTTGGGGACCCCTGTTCTAGTCCAACTCCCCCTCTTCAAGCAGGAAACCCTCTACAATTTCAGACAAATGGCTGCCCAATCTCTTCTTGAAAACCTCCGGTGTTGAAGCACCCACAACTTCTGGAGGCAAGTCTTTCTACTGATTGTTTTAATTTTCAGAAAATTCCTCCTAGGTTCTAGGTTGCTTCTCTCCTTGATTAGTTGCCATCCGTCGCTTCTTGTGCTTTGGAGAATAGGGCGACCCCCTCTTCTTTGTGGCAGCCCCTCCAATATTGGAAGACTGCTATGTCACCCTTGGTCCTTCAGAAAAGGACCAGGGATGATACGAACGTCAGATGGGGTCTCTTTGCCCTAGAGGAAGGATGTGCACCCTCAAAATCTGACAGATTCTCAAGGATCCTCACCCGCAAGAATAAATCTGGCAGATTCTCAAGGATCCTCACCCGCAAGAATAAATCTGGCAGATTCTCAAGGATCCTCACCCGCAAGAATAAATCTGGCAGATTCTCAAGGATCCTCACCCGCAAGAATAAATCTGGCAGATTCTCAAGGATCCTCACCCGCAAGAATAAATCTGGCAGATTCTCAAGGATCCTCACCCGCAAGAATAAATCTGGCAGATTCTCAAGGATCCTCACCCGCAAGAATAAATCTGGCAGATTCTCAAGGATCCTCACCCGCAAGAATAAATCTGGCAGATTCTCAAGGATCCTCACCCGCAAGAATAAATCTGGCAGATTCTCAAGGATCCTCACCCGCAAGAATAAATCTGGCAGATTCTCAAGGATCCTCACCCGCAAGAATAAATCTGGCAGATTCTCAAGGATCCTCACCCGCAAGAATAAATCTGGCAGATTCTCAAGGATCCTCACCCACAAGAATAAATCTGGAAGATTCTCAAAGGTCCTCACCCGCAAGAATAAATCTGGCAGATTCTCAAGGTAAATTCTCTCCCCTCTTTTACAGGCTCCTTGGTATTGTTCCTTCCTCCTCATCCTGTTTCCATTTATCTCTCAGTCCAAACTTGCTCTGGAATGCTTTTTATCCAGTCTGCTGCAGAGAGAGAAAATCACTGCTCAAGTACATCCATTATGCTCTCAGAGTAATTGGTTTGGGGGTCGGAAAGCCTATTTTCTGTCATTGATGGGGTAAGGATAGGATGAAGGAACAGCTGTAAATTCTCGCAAGAGGGACCTTCCCCATTAATAGCCACCTGCCCTTATCGGTGGGGTTTTTTTTTCTAAGAAAGACCCCACCTTTAAAACAAATAAAACCTCACTCCGAAGTTTTTTCAGCACGCTCGTCTATTGATCAATTGATTGCATTTGGTATCTACAGCTAGCCGTCTCAGCAAATGACTCTGGGAAGCTCACAATTCCAAACAATTAAAATTTAAAAAAAAAATTAAAACAGTAAAACAGTAAAAAAAACATTACAGCAGGGGAAAAAATATTAGAAAGTCTAATTCAAACAGAGTTTCTGGTTAAGGTAAACAGCAATTGGACCTTATTAGAGGCCAAGTGTTGGACCAGGGAATCCTTGAGCATCTACCAGATTTATTCTTGTGGGTGAGGATCATATTAACTGCAAGGAGTGGTACGGTGGCCTAGAGGATGGAGCTCTCACCTCACAATCAAGAGGCTGTGAGTTCAATCCTAGGTAGAGGCAGATATTTCTCTCTCTGGGCACACTGAGAATATATCTGCTGAACAAAGCTCCTCATTGGTGAACGGAAAGGCATCCGGCCAATAAACACTCAGCTCTATTCAGTTGCCCAGATTCATTAAAAAGAGATGATGATGATTAACTACAAACTTACAAAATATAGCGAGTGGCACCTTTGTCAGTTACTGGCAATAACACAGAAAAGAGAATCTCACCGTCCAAACATTTAAGGTTGCCCGCAGCTCTCCAAAACGCAGATTGCAAAAGCTCTCCAGAAGTTGCCATCAAAATTTCTCCCATAAGATTTTCAACCTGAGAAGGAGGCATACATTTTCCTGCATCCAGAGGAGAGAAAAAAAATTGGTGTTAATTGCATTGAGTTTCTTTTTTTCTCTTGCTGAACATCAAGTAAATTAAACTACACAACGTTTTTATGCTGAGGTTGGCTCCTTCCCAGACCTTTTGTTCTTCTTGGATTGTGTTTTTCAGCAACCGACCTCAAAGAGTGGATTCCCTTGTGTGAAGTACACAAATACACACCCTACCGAAGTTGACGTCCCGCAAGAATTGCAGAATCATATCTTGCAAAACAAACAAACAAACAAACAAAAACAAACCAGCATTTTTGCAAAGAAGATTGGATTCGGTGCAGGGCACCAGGGATCTGATTTTGCCCATCGGCCAAGCCGAGTGAGACCTTCAGTTGAAGAGTGAATTCAGAAGCTTCCTTTAAACGCTTTCTTCCAGCATATTGTAAAAGGAGGAGGAGGAGGAGGGGAAAAAAAAAAAGGCAACCAGAAGCTTCTGTGTATTGATTCTGGTGCAAACTGTAGCCATCTGCCATCTGTTACCCAAACAAGACAGAAAATCAATTTTGCACTACTCCGGTTCACCCAGAAAAAAATAAAATAAAGTAAAAACAAATTTTTTTTTAAAAAGGAGTCGGTGGGAATATTTGCCTTGGGATTGGGGGTGGGGTGTGGGGGGGTGACAGATGATGACTTAATTGTTTCCTTCGGCAGGGCCCTCCTTTCTTCTTGGAAAGGGAAGAAGAGGCTGCAAAAGGAGGCATCTTAGTTTACGGCCCAGACAATGGATGCGCTTCTGGTCTTTTGAGGCAAACACATCCAACCATGGGGAAGATAATAAGTCTCCGTGCACCGAGGCCTGAAGTTCATTAAGAATGATGATCAGGACCAGGATGCTGCGTGGGTTTGTTTGTTGAGCCTCCTGCTAGAGAGACATGATTTCTGGAAGATGTTAACCACCATCCCAAGGAGAAAAATCTTCAGGAGAAACTCATTTAGCCACAAGGACTATTTGGAATAAATATTAACTTTCCTTCTCTCTCCCTCTCTCTGTCTCTCTCCCTCCCTCTCCTCTCTCTCTCTCCCACTCCCTCTCTCTCCTCCCTTCCCCTCTCTCTCTCTCTCCCTCTCCTCTCCTCTCCCTCCCTCTCTCTCCTCTCCCTCTCCCTCCCTCTTTCTTTCTCTCTCCCTCTCTCTGCCTCTCTTCCTCCCTCTCTTCTCCTCTCTCTCTCTCTCCCACTCCTTCTGTCTCCTCCCTTCCCCTCTCTCTCTCCCTCTCCTCTCTCCCTCTCTCTGTCTCCTCTCTCCCTCTCCCTCTCTCTCTCTCTCCTCTCTCCCTCTCCCTCCCTCTTTCCTTCTCTCTCCCTCTCTTTGCCTCTCCCTCTCCCTCCCTCTCTCACTGGCAGAAGGTTGCAGGAGGCCATTGTAGCCGAAAATGGAGCTCGGGCGTCTGTTTTTATTGGCAGAGTGCTCGGGCCAACACAGGTGCCCCCAACATGAGTGATGTCATGCTGGCCACGGCCACCACGGCCACAGCCACCATGGCCCCCCCAAGGTCAAACACAACCCTGATGCAGCCCTCAATGAAATTGAGTTTAACACGCGAGAGAGAGAGAGAAAGAAAGACACACACACAGAGAGATCTGAGCTGCAAAACCCTATAAAAGCACCAGGGGGCAACTAAGAGATTCAAAACATTCTCCCCTCTCTCTGCCGCCCTCTAGGAGCCATTGCTGATTTTGCAGCTCAGATTGGGTTGCCTTGTTTTCAGAGCTTCAGATTTATTCCGCATTATTTATTTCCCAAAGCTTATTGATACGGTTCTGGCAAAGGCTCAACTGGTTTGCTGGAAAAGTCAGCTGCAGCATTCCATGACAACTTATGACTCTGTCCGCAAAGATAAATTGCTATGAGATGACCTCCCTCCCCCCCTCCCACCCCGGAACTCCCTTCCTCGTTCCAGCCCAGATAATCGCTTTCGTTTTGCTTCTCATCCAAGAAGCTTCTAGAAGCTTCCTGGATGAGGAGCAAAATGTCTTCAAAGAAAAACAAGAAAGTCCAGTTGCCTCGTGGGAGGGGGAAAAAAGCATCTTTAGGACAACTATGACCTGGATGATTGAGAATCTCCATAGATTTCCCGCCGACTTCCCCATCGACTTTGCTTACGGAAAGCCAGCAGGGACAGTCGCAAAACACGATCGTGTAACCACAGGGCAACCGGGATGGCTATCGGCGCAAGGAGAGGTCATCGCTGCCTCTCATTCAGGGGTCGTGGCAAGTTCAAACTGACCGAGGGTAAATTCAGTTCGAACGGCCGGCCATTAAATGAGGACCAGAGGTGGGTTTCAGCAGGTTCTGACCAGTTCTGGAAAACCGGTAGCGGAAATTTTGAGTAGTTCAGAGAACCAGTAAATACCACCTCTGACTGGTCCCGCCCCCATCTATTCTCTGCCTCCTGAGTCCCAGTTGATCGGGAGGAAATGGGGATTTTGCAGTAACCTTCCCCTGGAGTGGGGAGGGAATGGGGATTTTGTAGTATTCTTCCCCTGCCACGCCCACCAAGCCATGCCACGCCCACCAAGCCACGCCCACAGAACCGGTAGTAAAAATTTTTGACTCCCACCACTGATGAGGACACCCCCACCACCCATAATCATGGCAAGGAAGAAGCCTCTCCTGCTTAGGCTGGTCAGAGTTCCATTCCTCCAATCGGGGTGTCCCTACCCACCCACCCCTTCGACCATCTTGCTTTCTCAAGAACTTCTGAAGGCCACCTGCAATTTGCAAATGCTGCCTGAAGATGGCAAAACAACCCCACGTTCCTAATTTCATGATGTGTGCTTGTGGCGAGCGGAAGATCGGTTTCAGCAAACGGAGAAGGATTGCAATTAGGGATGGTTGGGGTTTTTCTGTTTTTTGCTTTGCAAACCTTAGGATGCCTACAGATGCCCTAAGGATGATGCTTTTACCCGGCTGTTTTCCTAGAAAGAGAAAACCCAAAACATTCCAGACAGAAAGGGGCACCCTGTCCGGACGGCTGCAATGGCTTTTTGAACCCGTGTGCAAAATTCAAAGACCACAATCACCTTCAATTTCCCCGGGGAGGCAGACAGACAGTTTCCTCTCTGGCTGTAATATCCTAAGCTGGTTTGTTGCCTTTTTATTTTTATTTTTTATTTTTTGCTTTTACCGTCTGCCCTGATGACTCCATTTTTATGTTTGTCAGCGTGGCACGCGAGAGGGATCATTGGTATTCCGCGGATTAAACCGGTGGTGTAAATTATTAAAGGCCTAATTCATAAAGGCATTACACATATACCATATGCGGGGTTTCCTCCCCATCCCTCTCTCTTTCTTGCTTCTCGATGGAATCAGCTTGGTTTTGTAGAAGTCACTTCTTCTCCTTGGACCTTTTAGCAAGCAAGGAAAGGATCTGAGCTGTTAAGGTCAATTTCGCCAGAGTCGGGACGAGGGTTTCCTAAGAATTAATTTTCTCCCCTTTTATCTCACCGAGTGAACCTGCAGATCCTGGGAAAGAGACCTTCCTTCCCTTCCTCCTGACAGATATGAAGGCATTGCTTTCTTAGCTCTGGTTGAAGCAGGATGCAAATCTTCCTGCTGAAAATAAGCAAGATTCCTTGCATGTAGAAAACCAGCAAGGCCGCCCAACCTCCTCACTTTCCCTTGAAATCAGAGGTGGTATTCAGCCAGTTCGCGGATGGGCCCGCTCACCGGCCCCAGCTCTATGCCATCCTACTTAGGCACGTTTTTGAGGCCGGGCACATGCGTGGAAGGCTGTTGTGGCCTGCCAGCGGCCTGCGCGAATTGTTGCAGATCCCGACGACGAGGAGGCTGGTGTGGTGCTGTGCCAGCAGCCTGTGCAACCGGCGTTGAGTTGGACAGCGAGGAGGCTGAAGAAGATGTGGTCCCAGAGGCAGGGATTCAGTCAGGGCCTTCAGAACCTCCAGAAGCTCCCTTAAGTGAAGAGGATGAAGAGGAGGAGCCTCTTCTCAATGCACAGGCATGCAGAGCTGCCAAAAGGCAGGAGTGGCTCCTCAGGAGGAGGTCTCCTCGAGAGTAAGGCTTGGGGCTAATTGGCCACTCCCTTAGCCTATTTAAGAAAGAACGCAGCTTGTAACAAGCTGCAGGAAACAACTTTAGTTCGCTAATCATCGCGTTGGGATTTCTCTGCAACCTTGCTTCTGGGCTTTCTGCCAACTCCAGTAAGACTCTGACTATCTAATTTGTGGAATTCTGGCAGGCTGTTAAGAACGCTTATTAACAGCCGGCATTTGCTAAAACTGCATTATTTGAGTAATCTAAGTTTTGTTCAGAGTTTGTGTGTGCTGTGTCCTTTGGGATCCATAGCTGGGACAGAACAAAGGCGCACATGCCAGCAAATCACATACGTGGAAGACCGGGCACATGCGTGAATGGGGAGCGTGCTGTCACATTTGCGAACTGGTAAGGAAAATAAATGAATACCAGCTCTGCTTAAAATGCTAGCAGTCATAAAAAAGAGGAACACGCAAACGTTACATTGCATGATTTTTGAAGACTGGCTTATCCTTGGGTTGGAGGTCTTCTACGCAAACTCACTGGACCAGGATAATAATTCCCCAGATCATCCGAGTTCGATGTCTGTTCAATTTTGGCTTTCAAAACCTCCAACAACGGAGTTTTCGTGACTTCCAGGAGGCAGCAGGGGTGAAATGCAGCCTAGAACTGTGTTGGCTTTTTTGGCAGCTGCTGCAGACGGCTGGCTCCTATTTAAATGGTTGTCCACTAGGACTCCAAGATTCCTCTCACAGTCACCACTATTGAGCGAGGTACCACATATACGGTACCTGTGCATTTTGTTTTTCCTGCCTAAATGTAGAACCTTACTTTTTTCACCCTTGAATTTCATTTTGTTAGATAGAGCCCGATGTTCTAGTCTATCAAGATCCTTCTGTATCTTGAGCCTGTCTACTGGAGTGTTGGCTATTCCTGCCAGCTTGGTGTCGTCTGCAAATTTGATGAAAATTTTTAGTTTAGTTTAGAAAATTTATTTATTCATTTTATTATTCATATTTCTATGCCACCCACTCTCCGAGGACTCTGGGCGGCTTACACCAAAGACAGTATACTAAATAGCATATTGCCCCCTAACAATCTGGGTCCTCATTTCACCCACCTCGGAAGGATGGAAGGCTGAGTCAACCTTGAGCCGGTCAGAATCGAACTCTTGGCAGTGGGCAGAGTTAGTTTGCAATACTGCATTGTAACCACTGTGCCAGGAAGGAAGGAAGGAGGGAAGGAAGGAAGGAAGGAAGGAAGGAAGGAAGGAAGGAAGGAAGGAAGGAAGGAAGGAAGGAAGGAAGGAAGGAGGGAGGGAGGGAGGGAAGGAAGGAAAGAAGGAAGGATAATAGCACTTAGACTTATGTACTGCTTCACAGTACTTTGCAGCCCTCTCTAAACGGTTTACTGAGTCAGCCTCTTGCCCCCAACAACCTGGGTCCTCATTTTACCCACCTCAGAAGGATGGAAGGCTGAGTCAACCTTGAGCCAGTGAGATTTGATCCCCTGATCTGCTGAACTAGCAGTCAGCTGAAGTAGCTGCAGTACTGCACTCTAACCACTGCGCCACTTTGGCACAGAATATTAGTTCTCCTTCATGAGTCAACTAAAGTTTTTTTATTCGCCTCTCAAATAAATCCAAACATTTCAGGTAGGAAGTTTTTCTATGGTGGAAAAAAAAAGGGGTGGTGGTGTAAGAAAACCCTGTATCCCCTTCCCTGGAAAGTCCTAGGAAGGACTAATTTCTTGTTGCTTCTTCTGCCAGCCACCAAGCAGCTTCTCCAACCCTTCATTTGACGGTTTCAGAGTCCTGCGATACACTTCAGGTAGTCCCTTAAATTAGAGCCAATACTGGGATCAAAATTTCCTTTCTTAAGCCAAGATGGCTGTTCCGAGCCATCTTTGCAAAACGTGCCGAGCCGTAAAATGTTTTATTTGTATCCCACATTTATTAATTATTTTACAAATAACTCAAGGTGACCAACATAACCTCCCTCCTCCTATTTTTCCCCACAACAACCCTGTGAGGTTGCGTTGGGCTGAGAGCGAACGATTGGCCGAAAGTCAGTTAGCCAGGTTTTAAGGCTAAGGCGGGACCAGAATTCACTGTCTCCTGCTGATTGGCCCAATATCATCCAGTTGGTTTTCATGCCTAAAATGGGACAAAAAGTCTTCTGCTGATTGGCTCAGTCACCCAAGGTGGGACTGGAACTCCCAGTCTCCTGGTGATTGGCCGAGTTACCCAACTGGCTTTCATGCCTAAGGCGGGACTGGAACTCCCAGGTTCTAGCCTGATGCCTTAACCATTAAGACCAAACTGGCTCTATAAACTATGGTTTAGATGCGCGAGACTGGGTTAACCTCCTGTGGTTAGACCCAAAAAACATGACAGCCATCCATTCTATTCGTACAAGCTAAATGTCTCCAAAACCTGGATCCCGGATCATGTTACACGTGGTTTCGACTTACAACAGTCCACTTAGTGACCATTTGAAGTTACAACAGCTGTGAAAAAAAAGTGACTTTATGACGGTCACCATCCCTGGGTCACAAGATTCCCTTTGCCGACCTTCTGAGAAGCAAAGTCAATGCGAGAAACAATTCACTTAACAAATTGGCAAAAAAAAAAAAAAAGTCGTAAAATTGGGCAAAACTCACTCAACAAATTTTCTCATTTACCAACGTAAATTCTGGGCCGAATTGTGAGCTACCTGTATTTGATTCTGGAAACTGAAGGTCACAACGGAACGCATTCCTTGTTAGTCGAATTAAGTCAAAGTAGAAGGGTGTTCCTTTCTCAAAAATGCCAGACACACCCCTCCCCACAAGGTCATTGAACGGAGTTGGGAGACCACGGCCAACACAACAGTAAATCCAGACTAGGAGTAGGTCTATGGAGTTTCTGTCATCCAGGTCACGGTTGTCCCAAAAGTGCTTTCCCCCAAACCCCCACCCCAAGAAGCAATTTGGACTTTGTTTTTTCATTGAAGACCTTTCGCTTCTCATCCCAGAAGCATCTTCAGCTCTTGAGAGCAGCAGCTTCCGAGAGAAGCTGAAGAAGCTTCTCGGATCGAGAAGCGAAACCTCTTCAAAAAAAAACCCAGAAAAGTCCAAGTTGCCTCTGGGGGGGAGGGAGGGGGGAAGGATTTTTGGGGCAAGCCTGGGAGTCAATAGCACCTTCTCCCTCACCTTGCGTCTGTGTCCCATGACCAGTGAACTTCCGGAAGGAGTCAATTGGGGGGAAAAAAGAGAAGAAAAAAACGCCATGAGAATCAACACACGAGACAAAAAAGGCACATTTTAATATTTACAAAGCATAGCATTTGGGCCAGGAACGTACCCCACACATCTATTATCAAGAAATTCTCTGCTCTTCCCTTTCCTCGGGTCACCCTACACCTTTGCAAATGGCGGCTCGCACCCCCCGTTTTAAGTCTTTCCCTCAGCTTTTGATATTGTTCAAGTATAATAAGATTCAAATTTGCATAGTGTCTTCGATCAGCAAACCCCCCCCCCTCAATGCAGCCATCTTGTCTCAGATCAACGGCCCCATCCCGATCGCCCTCAACAAGAGGTCCGTGCCGCCATCGCCCGTTATCTTGTTTTTAGCCGCGGCTCGAGAAAACAAACCTCGTTTTTTTTAAAAGCAGGAACTCTTAGAATATTGTCAAGAAGTTTTAAAAATGTAATACTGTTTATTTTTTGCTTCAAAAACATTTTCAGCATTCTAAACATACAAAAAAAACCAAACGTAATGTTCCGTCGCAAATTTTTTTTCCTCTTTTTTCCCCCCCTTCCCGTTTCTTTTTATTTTTTAAAGTACAGAGGCGGTTTTTTTGAACTTCTTCTGTGCCTTCTTCCCCTCAACTTTTAAAAGCGGACCGCGGGAAGGAGACTTTTTAACAAGCTCTGGTTGAAAAACTACCCCGCTTTAAACGAAAAGAAAAAGAAAAAAGGGAAAAAAAAAAGGAAAAAAAAAAAGGAATCCATAACGATTTCTTGTTTTTTTATCTCATGCCGGCTGAATTCCCCCTCCCCTCCCTTTTTCTTTCACAACTAAGAATGGCCGCAGAAATGCTATTTCACTATATACAAAAAGACAACTTTTAAGCTAAATGTACGCTCACTGTAGTGTAAATTAGATCTACTTTCGTGGTGCACGCTTTGAGACACGGCCTTTCCCGAGGAGAGGGGAGGAAAAAAACACACACAAGAGGCTTTTTTTTTCACCCCCAAACCCCCTTTTAAAAGCCTTCCCCCTTTCTTTTCTTTTCTCAGGGGTCATCAAAGCATGAACTACAAGAATTTGTCTAGTTTTTACAAACTATAGATATGTACAGTTTATAACCCAGGATTTTTCTAGCCAATAACCATATAGTTAAACACCACCTTACAAATTAAAAAATAAGATGCTTGAAACATTTTTAAATGCTTTGTTACACCGACAGGAAAAAAGTGCACAGAGTTAGGAGAACACGAGAGTTTCCGTTTTGTTTCCATTTTGTTTTTTCTCTTTTTGTTTTTAAAAATGTTTGGAAATATGTACAACTTTGTTACACAGGCGGGGAGCCCCCTGAAGGAGGGTCCCTAATCTACTGAATGTAAACCAGGTTAAAACAATGGTTGTTGTTGGTTTCCATTTGTGTTTCTGCATTTTTCCCTAGCGCGCTTTTTATTTACGGACTTCCAAAAAAGGCTACAGTATATTGTGATCAAAAAAACCAAATTTTTGGGGTGGTAAAATCTTAATAAAGGACAAATAAGGCACCGTCTCCAACGAGAGGCGCAGGATTTCGTGTGTGTATATTTTTTTTTTTTCTCTTTTCCGAATGGTGTTTCCCCTACTCTATGGTATTCACATGGAAACGAGGATTATACACAGTTTCTCATTCGTCGTCTTCCTCCTCCTCCTCCTCCTCGTCTTCCTCATCCTCTTCGTCTTCCTCCTCCTCCACTTTTTTCCGGGCTGCTGCGGCGGTTTTGGCCGCTGCGCTTTTCGCGCCGTCGAATTTGCCTTTAGATTTGTAATCTGCAACATCCTGTAATATTCAAACAGAGAAAGTTTAGTTTGCCCTTTACAGCTGGTTTAGGTAAAGGGCCCAAATATTAACAGATTAACAGAGTTGGAAGGGACCTTGTAGGTCATCATCCTGGTTGCTCTTCTCTGCACTTTTTTCTAGAGTCTCAACATCTTTTTTATAGTGTGGGGACCCAAACTGGATGCAGTACTCTAGGTGTGGTCTTACTAAGGCTTTATAGAGTGGTATTAGTACCTCACTTGATCTTGATTGAATCCCTCTGTTAATGCAATTAAGGATTGCTGGCTCATATTTAGTGCTGGTTGTCCACTAAGACTCCAAGATCCCTCTTAAATTACTGCTATTAAGCCTAATTAAACCTGGGCTTAAATGGCCGAGCCAAGGTGCAGTTGGTTTATCTTCAAACTTTATTCAATGCTTTAAAACTGCCCGAATTTGGAAACGGAAGGACACTTCAATTCCCACAAATGGCTGCAAAAATGGATGGAGAATGGCTAAATTGACTGCTTTGATTTAAAGAAAAAAAACCAAAACAACGCAATACTTTTGTTTCTACTTGGAAACCACTTCTGGACTTTGTGCTTGAGGTTTTAGAATTTAGAATAGAGCTGGAAGGGACCTTGGAGGTCTTCTAGTCCAGCCCCCTGCTGAAACAGGAGAACTTCGAATCTCGCTGTTTGAGGAAGTTGCATCACATTCTCAGAGACTCTTCCCATCCTGTTTACAATCTTTTTGGACTGTTGCCTTCTGGCAGAAGATGCAGAACAATTCAAACTCGGACTGCACGTTTTCCGAAGAGTTTTTATCCCAGAGCTATAATTGCCCTCAACAATGAACTAAAGGGCCACCACCAGTGAGCTGTTGGACAGCATTACTTGGTCTGTTGCATGGATGTTTGGGTGGTTTAGGGGTGGGGAATTTGTGGTGGGTGTGGGTGTGTTTGGGGATTGTTGTGTGTGTTAACTGAATTTCGTTGTATGGGTATACTGTGTATACACGTACAATGACAATAAAGTTATTTATTTATATACCATTTTAGATAAGTGACTGGGTAGACTCTCATTAAAAACCTCCATTGATGGAGCACCCACGATTTCTGATGGCAATCCGTTCTACTGATTAATTATCCTCACTGTTAGGAAGTTTCTCCTTAAGTCCCAGTTGCTTCTCTCTTTGGTTAGTTTCCAACCATTATTTCTTGTCTTGCCCTCTGAGGCTTTTGAAAATAATTTGACCCCCTCTCAAGTACTGGAATACTGCTATCATGTTGCCCCTAATTAGTCTTTTCTTTAGACCAGCCAGAACCAAAACCCGCATTTTACCGATTATATAGCTTTATACAAATGGCTGGTTTATGTTACTATGTAAAAGTAAAAAGTTGAGGTTTGATGCCCTTATCTTATTCTACTGCACCAAATCGAATTGGAAGTCCCTGCCATTTCTTTTTCCCTTCCCCCTCCCTTATTTTCCTACTATTTTCTTTTCTATTTTATATTATAAACTAATAATAATAATAATCTGCCTGAATTTCCACCAGAATGCCAGAAACCAATGCTTGCCAGCCGTTCGCTAATCAGAGTTTCTGCTACAACTAACCCAAAATAAAACATAGAAGAGAGACAAAGATACTTAGAAAGTTTTACTTCCCAAGGAGTTTCCGCTTGCTGTGTCAACATAATTATTGTTAAATCATGCCACAGATTCCTTGTTGTTGCTTTTGCAACGGATGTGACTCGTCTTTTAAGCGCATTTAAGGGCTTAATTCTTTTAGCAGAACTCGGGACGAGGCGAAAACAGCCATCATATATCAAAAGCACATTCCTATCTTCACTAACTTTAGGGAGTTTTTTTTTTTAAAAAAAAAAAGTCACTTCAAGGTCAGAAACTCATGGCATGACCTGCCTGAAGATTCCTACACCGGATGAGTTAAAACATTTCTGATTTAGGAGTGGGGAGGAAACCAAACCCTAAAAGCCAACGATGTATCTGTTGGGACACTTGGCTAAAGATTAGGGAGGAACACGTAGTCCTTGACTAAGGACTATTCATTTCATAACCGTTGGATAGAGCAGGGGTCTCCAACCTTGGCAACTTTAAGACTTGTGGACTTCAACTCCCAGAGTTCCTCAGCCAGCAAAGCAAAGCTGGCTGAGGAACTCTGGGAGTTGAAGTCCACAAGTCTTAAAGTTGCCAAGGTTGGAGACCCCTCGGATAGAGTAGAGATAGTCCTTAAACCACTCATTTAATGACGGTTGGAAATTAGGTCCCGTCAGAAGAAACGATTCACAAGCTATCCTCAAAGTTACCACTGTCGTACCACCACCGTGGTCACCATCCGGATTACTTGGAAACCGACTCGCACTTATGACCGCCAGTGTCTCATGGTCAAAAAATAAATAAAAAATAAAAAAAATCCAGGCATTTGGCAATTGGGCTGGATTTACCATGATGGCAGCATCCCGATGGTGGCTTCGTTTGCTTGGCTTCCGACAAGCCAGCAAATTTGTGAGAAGTTTTGCTGGCTTCCAACAAGGACAAGTCAACAGTGGGTGGGTGGGTGGGGGGGGAAAGAGCTGGATTTGCTTAACAACCGTGGCAATCACGGTCGTAAAATCGGTTCTAGTCACAGGACGGTTCTTTTAATCAACTTAGCAACCAAAATAAAAGACTCCCAGTGATTTTTATCATGTTCAACCTTTGGTTATCTTAGCAATAATTATTTTGGGAGTTTTCTCCTTTCGGGTTGTTTTTTTATTTTATTTTATTTTTATTTTATTTCGAATTTATATACCGCACCTTCTCCCAAGGGACTCAGGGCAGTGTACATCCAGCTAAAAACATACAATACAAACATTAAAAACTATTAAAAGGATATATATTAATTTGGCCCCAATTTAAAATGACAAACCAGTTAAAAATGTTTTTAAAAAATGTGAATTTTTTGTGAATTTCCAAGCCTGACATCCTATTTTCCAATAGAAAAATAGAACCCAGTAAAGAAAATTATCTATAGATTGAAGCTGAACAGGTAGGTTCTCGGCGTTCCTCGAGCTTGGGTGCTTTCCTGAAGATTGCCAAATATTCCACTATCAGTCTAAGTTACATCACCAGTGCATGGAGGAGTGGCGTTCGCTGGTTATTTATAAATTGGCCTGCCCAATTTAGCTGGGGTGTGGTTTCTTCCCTCATTGTTTTGTCTGCTGCTTCTTCTTGCTTGTCTAAGTGTTGGCAATTGGATTGGCCCTAGGCTACTCCAAAGTTGCACCAGATAAACAATCCAGGGAGAAACAATATCCTAATCATGGAAAAAGCCACGCCTCAACCCATACTCCTCCCTCGGTTGCACTGATGAGGTTACTTAAGCAGGTAGTGAAATGTCTACAGGAAAATGCCTGAAGAATACCAAGAGCCCAATCCGCTTATCTGCTCCTGGAGGAAAAGCAGAATACAAACAGCAATAAATGCCAGTCCAGAACACTTTAAAAAAAATAAAAAATACTCAGCACTTCTTGGGGATATATATATATTTTCTCGGGAAAAGGGGGCGGGGGCTGGCATCGTGCAAAATGGCAGGAAAAGAGTGGGGAGGGGGAGGGAGAAAAAACACCAGTACAAATAGTCCTATTTGCAAATTTCAATTTAAAAAAAAAAAGACTTTGTTTTAAGTGATCTTTTTTATTATTATTTTGTTGAAATGTAGATTGGGTTTTTTTTCTCTCTCTCTCTCTTTCTCTCTCTGTGAATGGAATTGTAGTGTCTATACCTGATGTATACTTGTAAATATGTACAAACACTGCAGTTCTGATTTTAGTAGAGATTCAATGTTTTTTTGTAACTATAAAACTAATAAAGTATATTTTTTTTAAAAAAAGGAATTGTAGTGTCACTATTGAAACTAACCTTTAAATTGTGCTGAGACGTTGTGCCATGGAGGTCTTAAACTTCTTTTAAAAATAAAATCATTGAAATGCCAGTTTACCATTATCTTTAGAAGGGGGTTCTCTATTTGGATATAAACCCTGAAACAGGCTAGGTTGGGATGCTCTATGAACCATCAAGATACGCAGCTGGGACATTCGTGTCTGACTTAAAAGCACCTTTTCTCTGCTTCCCTTCTCAATATTGCACGCGATTATTTGCCGCACACAACATAATATTGTGATTCGAACGGAAGAGAACATTTGTCGCTCAGGACTGAACTCTGGGCTCTTCGGTGCTCTCTTGAGCTTGGCTGTTTTTTTTCTTGCAGACATTTAATTACCCATCTAGGTAACATCATCAGTGCTAAAAGGGAATGGGGATTTGTGGAATAGATGAGAAGGAGAAGGGCTGCGGGGTCATTGGTGCTCTCTGAGCTTGGTGGTTTTCTTGCAGACATTTAATTACCCAACTAGGTAACATCATCAGTGCCAGAAGGGAGTGGGGTTTGCTCTTATTTTTATATACCACTGGCTTGGTGGAAGTAATATTGATGGTTCTTTGATTAGAATGTTGTTTATTTACTGGTGAGTCCACTAACACTGACAGAGAAAGCCACTGATATATAAAGAGACAGCAAACCACACACCCTTCTAACACTGACAATGTTACCTAGTTTGGTAATGAAACGCCTGCAAGAATTTATGTTATTATTATTTTATTATTTCATTGTCGTTGTTTTAACTGGGTTTTAATTACGTTACCTTTTATTATTGGATGTTTTAACCTGTGTTCGCCGCCCTGAGTCCTTAGGGAGAAGGGCGGCATATAAATTTTTGGAAATAAATAAAATAAAATAAATAAGAAAGCCTCCAAGCACGGAGAGCACCAAGGACCCCAAAATATAGGGATTAAACCAGCATCGCACAAACCTATTCTTAGATTCGCTCCACAAAGCAAGAACGGCCCATGGATTGGCTTCTCCCAGCCTGGCCATCAACTTCTCTCCCTGGACCAAAGCTACCTAGAATCCGTCAGGCTGCAGCAAGCAACTCTTACCTTCTCATACTTCTCCTTCAGCTTGGCGGCTTTGTTGTTGTAGGGCTGCTTCTCGCTGTCGCTGAGGTTGTTCCACATTTCGCCCAGCTTCTTGGCTACGTCTCCGATGGAAATGCCTGGATTGGTGGACTTGATTTTGGGACGGAACTCCGAGCAGAAGAGGAAAAATCCAGACCTGGGGAAGATACAGGAGAGCTGAAAATGAGAGCGGGCCAGGAGCTTTGAAGCAAAGCTAGGATGAGGTGGCTTGAAGTTGCTATGAGTTGCTTCTATTTTTTTTAAAAAAAAAAATTTAAAAAATTCAATGTCTATATCAGAGGTCTTCAAACTTGGCAGCTTTAAGCCTTGTGGGCTTCAACCCCCAGAATTCTGGCTGGTTGGAGAATTCTGTGAGTTAAAGTCCACAAGTCTCAAAGCTGCCAAGTTTGAAGACCCTTAGTCTATATAAACAGTGTGTTGTCCGAGTACAGTTATTTTTGGAAAATAGCAATATTCATAACGTTAATAATAATCACATAATAATATTTGCTTATCCACGTTGGTAAATCTTCAATATAGTTAACCATTTCCTTATTTATGCCTTTAAGTTTCTAACTTGTTTCTGCTAGTTAGCCACTGATAAACAAATCCCATGTTAAAAAGTTTTCATTGTCTTCCTTCTTAATTCTGAAGGTTAGTCTACCCATTTCTGCATTTTCTAATATTTTTTTTAATAACATTTCATCTGTAGGGATCTCTTTCATTTTTCCACTCTTGTGCAAACACAATTCTAGCTGCAGTTAACACATGTGAAATTAAATAGGCCTTCCCTTTATTATATTTTTCTGGTAGAATACCCAACAAAAATATTTCTGGCTTTTGATCTATGTGTTGCTTTACTATTTATTTCTAGCCATGTGCGTATTTTGGTCCAATGTTTTTTTTGCCCCAAGGTGCCATGAGTTGCTTCTAAAGAGGCAGTGTAAGAATGATAATGCTGGAGTCTCAAGCTTGCAAGCCTCTTATTGTAGTTTCTGAAACAGGTGTCAGAAGGAGCTACCAAGAACCAGCTGGGACTCAGCAAAAGATCCAGTACCCCACCAAAAAACTCCCAAACACATCAGGGTTATGTTCCAGCAAGGCTGCAGTCCACACCCTTTCGCAAAGCTAAATCCAAAGAGTTTCTCCAACATCCCACTTAAAGTGTCAGTTTTGGAAACCATATTAGGCTGGAAGCTTCCACCCTGCCTCCTTCTCCTGTGTGGGAAAGTAGGAGGGGGGTTTAGTAGATTTAGTCTGTAGACATAATAGCATTCATCCTTTCGGTCAAGGTCAGACTCATCCTGCATCTGGAGGAGGAGAGTGGTTGGAGTGATGTCTCGAGATGGGACGGATGATGATTGGAACATGTGATGGACTGAGGAGTGAGGGGATGGTTTTGGGGGTTTTGATTTACTGAGGGAAAACTCGGAACTCTCAATTTCGGGTTTTCCCAGATGTGCCAGTATACCTACTCTAATAAATGGAACTTTGAGAAAATGCTTGCCTCGGAGTCTTTATTTGGAGTTGGGGATTTTCTGGAATGCTGACATGAACCCAAAAGGAAGAACAAGCAGGACAAATGAGGACAATTCAACTTTAACATTATCCCAATTAGGAGAGTTAAGTAACCCGAGTTAGGAATGATCCGTGTTAAATCTATTTTTTTAAAAAAAGACAACAGCCAGGCCCGATTTGAGAAGCTATGCTTAAGTAACGCTAATCCAGCTGCAGGGAATTTATAGTATCATAAAGGCCCTCTCTGTCTTCCAAAACTGTAGCATTCAAAAACATCTGGATGGAGGCCCAAAGTCTTGTGTGAAATCAGAAGAGGAACAACTCTTCAACAGCTGGCTGCCAATCGAACCTGGTTATTGAAGTGTGGTTGTATCAGTTAGGTAAAGGTTCCCCTCGAACATATGTGCTAGTCGTTCCCGACTCTAGGGGGCGGTGCTCATCTCCGCTTCAAAGCCGAAGAGCCAGCGCTGTCCGAAGACGTCCCCGTGGTCATGTGGCTGCCATGACTCAACGCCAAAGGCGCACGGAACGCTGTTCCCTTCCCACCAAAGGTGGTCCCTATTTTTCTACTTGCATTTTTTATGTGCTTTCGAACTGCTAGGTTGGCAGAAGCTGGGACAAGTAACGGGAGCTCACCCCGTTACACGGCACTGGGGATTCAAACCGCTGAACTGCCAACCTTTCGATCGACAAGCTCAGTGTCTTAGCCAATGAGCCACCGCGTCCCTTTGTATCAGTTACTCACCACAAAAATGTCCCATTCGGGATTCAGGCTTTTTTTTAATATGTATGTGTGTATGTATGTATGTATGTATGTATGTATGTACATACATGTGTGTGTGTGTATATATATATATATATAAAATTTAGGAGGACCAGAAGAATTTTATAAGATTCTCAATTAGGACCATTAATTACCAGCTGGATTAGATTTCCCCCATGCAAACAGCAACTGAAAGTTGCAGCCACTTTAAAAAGCAGTTTCTTAAAGCTGCTGCTAACAGTTCAGGAATGTTATGCTATCCCATTGCAAGTATTGAACTGCTTTTAAAAATGTACCAGAAATTGAGACGGTCGGGGTGACGTCTACTTACGGCGGCCTCTTGGGCGCATTTGGGTCCTTCTTCTTCTTCCCACCCTTCGCTGGACCGTAATCCTTCATTTCTCTATCATATCGTACTTTGTCAGCTTTCGCCATCTCATCAAACTTCCCTTTCTCTTTGGTTGACATGGTCTGAAAGACAAAGAGAATCAATGAATCCTACCAAAAAAAAAAAAAAAACCAACAACACACAAAACCCAGCCAACAAACTCCAAATGAAGTCATCAAAGGAGGTAGAACCACAGTTCCAGAACAAGAATTGGGGAGATAAATCCTTTGATGGGATTTTTTCAGAGCTATCTGTTCAGGTATCTCTCAAGCATCGGAAGACATACCAACCAAGTACAGAGTCAATTCAGATTCAACCTTCAAAGGCAATATAGTGAACACAAGGCCCCACCCTCGGTGCTTTAAAGCAACCATACAATACACATTACTAGGATTTTGTAGCTGCTAAAGAGGACATTTTTTTCTGAACAGGTCCTTCAGAGAAAATGCAGCTGTTTCAAAGTACGGAAGATGGCTACTGCAGTTGTGTTCCACATTCTGAAAAGAACTTCGGAAAGATCACATATGAAACTCTGCAAATAAACTCTGCTGAAATATCTTTAGCCACCAGCAGTTGGGCTGATCTTCAACCATGATCAATAGAACTCACTTTCTAGGAGTCCTAAAAAAAAATAATAAACCTCAAGAACATTTTCAGTATCTCAATGGCATGGGTGATATCAGCTAGAGAGAGTATTCCAAACCAGTCAGCAAGAAATCTTTCTCTTTTCCCCAGAAACAAGCCAACATACAACTGAGTTGATGTTCCTTCCTTTGCCACAAAGTCAAGTTTGGTTTGCATTCAGGGTCTGCTGTTTTCAGAAATCATGGGTTGTGGCTTAATGTAGACCAACTCGGCCATCTGGGGGGCTTGCCAAACCAACAGTAGTTTAATGTGCTGTGTGAAGTTGATGTACTATTGCCGCGTGATTTTCTCGTCTTCAAAACAAACAGCGAGAGTAGGATTGTCACCATCACAAACCCTAATGAATTTAGTCAAAATAAAGAAAGCCAAATAGTTATGGGGTGGAGTCTAAGCATTCTTCTTCAGAATCCTTGGAGGAGGCCAACTTTTGGTCAAGGGCCCATCTGGAGTTTTGATACCAGGTGGAAGTCGCCCTCCCAAAATTGTTGCCACAGGGGGCATAACCAACCACAAAAATACTCCCAAAAGTCCTTCTGGACACGGTGCCCCTATATTCATTCTACTGAAAATAGGATACAAGGAAGTACATTTGATAACTAAGGTAAAGGTTCCCCTCGCACATATGTGCTAGTTGTTCCCGACTCTAGGGGGCAGCGCTCATCTCCGTTTCAAAGCCGAAGAGCCAGCGCTGTCCGAAGACGTCTCCGTGGTCATGTGGCTGGCATGACTCAATGCCAAAGGTGCACGGAACGCTGTTCCCTTCCCACCAAAGGTGATCCCTATTTTTCTACTTGCATTTTTTACGTGCTTTTGAACTGCTAGGTTGGCAGAAGCTGGGACAAGTCACGGGAACTCACCCTGTTACACTAGAGATTCGAACCGCTGATCTGCCGATCTTTTGATCGACAAGCTCAGTGTCTTAGCCACTGAGCCACCGCGTCCCTCACGTTTGTTAACCACGAAAAGCTAAATTAACCCAAAAAAGGGCCTGTCGAAGGTCATCCGTGTGTGGATGCAGGAGGCAAAATTCGAAATTTTCTTTCGTCGGAAGTTGGATGACATGTCAATTTAACAAATTATGAACTATTTGGCCAGTTCTTTGGAATAGCAGGTGGGGGTGTGTGGGAAAGCACAAGAATTTATTCTGGGGGACAGACAGACCGTACCTTCCACCTCTCTGAACATTTCTTGGAAAACTCTGCGAAATTCACAGGAACTTCCGGATTCTTCTTCTTATGTTCTTCACGGCATGTCTGCACGAAGAACGCGTAAGCAGACATTTTTCCCTTCGGCTTCTTGGGGTCGCCTTTCGCCATGTTTAAAGAAAACGCTGAAAAGGAAAACAACAATCCAAGTTGAAAAACCAAATCTTACATTTGCCCCATTGCAGCCAAGCCAATACGTGCAACTCTGCAGCCCCATCAATTGACTGAGAAACGGGGAAATATTTTTTTTAAAGGAGGATATATAAATAAATAAAAATGTTTTCCTTCTCTCAGGAAAATCCCTAACAGGCTGACCCTATCCCTTTAAGAATTTATCTTTGCCTCTTTTTGATGTTATGCCATGCACCAGCATGGGACTACCCATGTCTAATTCCTCTACTCACAACTCATTAAAAAAAAAAAAAACAACCTAGCCCACAGGGCCAGAATATTTTGAGATTTTTAAACAGGTGGGTGCCCACTTGTGGATTTGGCAGTCTGGAGCTGCTGGCCCACTCACTTGGTTTTTAAACTTCTGGAGAACTTCAACTTTCCCGTGTCAAGATAGCTGCAGGCAACCCTCTCTCTGATCCCGGGGGAAAAAACAAAACAGTTCCTCTGAAGACAGTTCAATTCCATTTAAAGATTTTTTTTTTTTACTTAATTATTGTACACATCACAAGACTGCAGTGCCTTTTTTTATCCAAAGAGATTGTGGCCATTAAGAAGGTTGGTCAATCCTTGGCTAAGTTTGTGGGAAAAGGACATTTGTTATCTCATTTACAAGTTTCCTGCAAGAAGGGAAGGATTTGCATTTGGAAAAAAAAAAAAAAGCTATTTATTTTTCCTGAAAAAGTGGGGGGGGCAGCTTTCCTTTCGCTGGGGAGGTGATCAACCCTCTTCCCTCTGCCAGCGCAGCTGGGGAAAAATAAAATCTTTGCAATCCCTCGTTTGCAAAAAAAAAAAAAAAAAAAAGTTGAAAATCCTTTGCATTATTATTATTATTATTATTATTATTATTTGGAAAAAAAATACTATCTCGGTGGCTGGCACGCCTCCCCAGGGGGAAAAAAAAAATAACCATTCCTCCTTCTGTCCTTTTGTAAAAGTTGCGTTTTTAAACAACAACAACAAAAAAAAAAACCCTTCCCGTTCCTTTTGCAAAAGTTGCATTAAAAAAAACACACACGCCACCCTTATCCCCCCTTTCTATAAATACATCTTGTTTGTTGCACCATCTGCAAAAAAAAAAAAAGAAAGAAAGAAAAAAGAAAAAAGAGAGAGAGAGAGAGAGAGAGAGAAAAGAAAGAAAAAAAGAAGAAAGTTTCAAAAAGCAGAAGAAATGGGAAAAAATTTTATTGCGGTCCGCCCCCCTCGTCTCTCCACCCCAAGGTCATTGGGAAAAATAAATATTTTTCCCCTTCGGTGGGGGGGGGAGGGAAAAAGGAGGCAAGGAGGAGGGGGGGCTACAAGGGCAGGTGCCCCCCCAAGAGAGAGAGAGAGATCCCCCCTCTCCCCACCCCATATTTGGAGGGGGGGAAACCTGCCCTTGTCTTGGGGTGGAAAAAGGGGGCGAAAAAGCCCCCCCATTAAAAAACCCCCACCAAAAACCAGCGCCCGTTTCCCGGTCCCAATAATTCACCTTCCATTTTGTGAAACGTTTCTTGATGAAAGAAACTGCCTCTCAAATCCACCTTTGGGGAGTTCTGGGGGTCCAGCGGGGTTCGGGGAGTCCTGGGGGTCCCGAGCGGAGACCCTCGTCTGGGCTCCTTGGCCCCTGCGCAGGCAATCCGGCTTTGCTAAGGCTGGGAGAGAGCGAGAGCGGAGCGCTTCCCTTTCGCCTCGTCAGATCCCCATTCGCTAAAATGGCTTCTCTAAAGGCAATGCGAGCGGCTTTAACAAAGCCACCGGCGCTCGCCTTTTCCGTTTCAAGCCTTTTGTCGGACGGCCATCCAGAGGAAAAAAACGGGACCGGGCTCTTTTTGTAGAAAAAGCGATGCTCTTTCTAACCAGCCCGGTCTCGAAGCGGAGAAATGACGGGAAAGGGCCAAGAACCCGGTCGGAAAGAGGCCTCCCCCCCTTCCTCTTCTCCCCGCCGTTCCCCCTGCTTAGCGCAATCGCCAGTCTTAACAAAGGCTGCGCGCAGCCATTACAAGCCTGGTCGCCCAAGGAAAGGAGGAAAGGACGCCCAAAAAAGCCCGA
This sequence comes from Arizona elegans, assembly GCA_022577455.1. Taxonomy (NCBI): domain Eukaryota; kingdom Metazoa; phylum Chordata; class Lepidosauria; order Squamata; family Colubridae; genus Arizona; species Arizona elegans. Next base: position 1,403,663 of record JAKOOJ010000070.1, on the reverse strand, counting down.
TTCGGGGCTTCAACGCCCCACTAAGGGCACGAGAGGAGAGAGATAAAGAAAAGGGGGCGTTTGAGAAAGGTTGGGGGGCTCGGGGGGGCCCCTGGGCGGATTTTGCCCCCGCGTCGCTCTCCCTCCCGTCTTTCTTCCTTTAGGTCTGCTACTGTAACGCCAGCCATATTAAGGCAAAACACACACAAGCAAAAAAAAGCCAACAGCCCACGACCGCGCGAGGAAGGGTCGGCTCGGGGTCTCGCGGAGGACGGAGGAGGACGAGAGGGACCTTTTCGGAGAGGGGAGAAAGAAAGCGAGCGGAAACGAAAGATTTGGGGGCGATCCGACGGAGGAAAAAAAAATAAACCCCACCAAAAAAAAAAAAACACCCCGACCAAGGGAAACGAGAAGGGGGGGGGGGTTGAAATTATTTTGCTCTGCCCGGGACTCGCAGGACTTGATATATCTTCCCCCCCCCCACTTCCCACGTTTCTGTCAGATGCTTTTAAAAAAGGACGGACAGCCATTATGAATGCAGAATAAAACGGCAAGGCACTGCGCACGGCCGGGCAACTTGGACCGGCCCCGATCCTGCCCAAAGACCCCCCCCAGCCCCCAAGCGCAAGGATCAGCGCAAAGCCGGAGTTCCATTCCCTTTCCACCCACCCCCCCCATCCCTCCCCATGCGGGCTTTTAGCAACCGCTGCTGCACCAAACCCCATACTCCACTCCCGGAGCCGCGGAAAACCCATGCTCCGCGGCTCGGGGTGGGGTGGGGGGTGTGGGTGCGTGCAGGGTGGGAGATAGAGATATTTCAAGGCACCCAGGCACGTTTTCACACGCGGGCACACACACACACACTGCAGATTAGGCACCCCCGCTCCGGAAGAATCCCCTTTTCGCCCCCTGCAAAAAAAACCCGCACACGCGTGGAGAAGCCCCCCACCCACGAGGCAGGGAAGGGGAAAACTCCCTTTCCACCAACCAGCCCAATCTGGGACCAATCGGATTTTTTTTCCCCCCTCTCCTTATTAAAAAAAAAAAAAAAAAACTAGGGAAAAGAGAGGAAGAGAAAGAGAAGGGGAGGAAAAGAAGAAAAAAAAAAGAGTTAGAAAGTTGGTGGGGAAAAAAAAAAAAAAGAAGAGGAGGAAGGCATTCAAAAAAGCCGGAATTGCAAAAAAATAATAATAATAAAAAAAATAAAAAAAAAAAGGAAAGGAAGGAAGGAAGGGAGGGAAAAAAATCGATACTGTATCGACGGGGTTAGAAATAGATACACTGTATTTAAATATGTGTCTGTATGTATATTTATATATATATATATATATATATATATATATATATGTATTTTTTTTTGGGGAAGGGGGAAAAAAAACAAACAACAAAAAAAGAGGGGTGGGAAAAAAATAATAATGAAAAAAAAAGAGGGGGGGAAAAAAAGGAGGGGAGGCGAGAGTCGGGGAGCTGCCGGCCCCCCCGGAAAAAGTTGCCGCGCAGGGCTCCGGCACCTACCTGTATTGTTCGCGTGAACCTAAGCAATAAGGGAAGGAAGAAAGCGAGGCGCTCACACGACGCGCTAAAGGCTCAGCGCTGCTGGCGGCGGCTGGTCAGCCTCGCGTTGGCTGCCTACGAGAGCGGCCTGATTGGCTGCGGGGCTCTGCCGTTTAAAACAACCTCCTCGCCTCGCCATTGGCCCCCGCCCTCATGAATATGAAGCAGGCGCCCGCGCGCCCATTGGCTGGCAGAGGCCAGGTCATTCATTCAAAAAGGGGAAAGAGGAAAAAAGGAAAAGAAAAACAAAACACTCACCCCCGCTTGGCTCCCCACCCCCCAGGTAGCACACAGACACCGGGGAGGGGAGAGGGGCGGGGAGGGTGAGAGAAAGAGAGTGAATGAGAGAGAGAGGGAGAAAGAGAATAAGAGAGAGATGAAGGGAGGGAGGAGGGAGAAAGTGGGAGGGAGGGAGAAGGAGGGGGAGGGGGAGGGAGAGAAAGTGAGAGGGTGGAAGAGAAAGGAGAGAGAGGGAGGGAAAAAGGGAGAGAGGGAGAAAGAGGGAGAGAAGGAGGGAGAGAAAGGAGAGAGAGGGAGGGATAAAGAGAGAGAGAGAGGGTGAGAGAAGGAGGGAGAGAAAGTGAGGGAGGGAGGAGAGAGAAAGGGAGAGGGAGGGAGAAGGAGGTGGAGAGAGGGAGGGAGGGAGAAAGAGAGAGAAAAGGAGAGGGAGGGAGAGAAAGGAGAGAGAGGGAGGGAGAAAGGGAGAGGGAGGGAGGGAGGAGAGAGAAAGTGGGAGGGAGGGAGAAGAAGGAGGGGAGAGGAAGAGAGAAAGGGAGAGGGGGAGGGAGTGGGGGGAGGAAGAGAGAAGGAGGGAGGGAGAAAAGCTGAGGGAGAGGAGAGGGAGGGAGAGAGAAAGTGAGAGGGGGAGAGAGACAAGCTGAGAGAAAAGAGGAGAGGGGGAGAGAGAAAATGGGAGAGGGAGAGAGAGAAGGAGAGACAGGGGGAGGGAGATAGAAAGTGGGGGATGGCGAGAGAAAGGGGGGAGAGGGGGAGATGGAGGAGAAGAGATGGAGGAAGAAAGCAAGAGAGTGCAGGGAAGAGAAAGACAGAAAAGGTGAGAGTGAAAGAGAGAGAGGAGGAGGAGAAGGGAGGGGGACTTTGGGGAGAAATGGGGCAAAAATAAAAGGGGAGGGGGGAAAGGAGGTTTGGGGAAAACTGCAAAAAAGACAAGAAGAATTCCTTTTCCTCCAACACCTGAGAGAGCCGAAGAGGCTGCAGCCTCTGCCTTGGCTTTTCTCGTGGCTGCCGAGACTCCTAATCTGAACCTGGATATGGAACGTTGATGATTTAGGGAGCGAATACCCTTTAGGGTTAACCAGGATTCCCTCCAATTCAAAGGCTGAGTCTGCTGGGACTGTTTGGGGTGAGTCACCCTGAAAGGGTTTTTTTTAACAACAGCATCTTTTAAACCAGGGTCTCTCAACTGCAGGGACATGAATAAGACATGGACTTCAACTCCCAGAGTTCCTGCTGGCTGGGAAATTCGGGGAGAGGAAGTCCGCACCTCTTAAAGTTGCCAAAAGTAGAGAAACACAAATTTAAACAGATAAATGAAGGTCTTCCTAAGGCAAGGCTGTCCAACCTTGGCAGCTTTAATAAACCCCAATTGTGATATTTCTTGACCTACCAAGCAAGGCGCAATAAGCTCCTGTTTGATCTCCGGGGCATGTGGCCTTGATAGTCAAGTCTTGCTGAATTCAGGGGAGATTACTTCTAAATAAAGATTCAGGAATATTTCCGCCTTGAGTGTATTTGCATGATCCGAAGGGCTTAACGTGACATTCACAATCTTTCTCTTCGCAGAACCCTCTGAGGTCGGCGGAGATGCGGAGTAACTGGACTAAATTTTAAAAGCATCCCTTCCCAATAAAAACAGATCTCTGAGCTGAGCTCTTGAACGGATCATTTTTTTGGAGTGGATTTTCTTTTGGTCCCAGAAACTGGACGGGAATTAGATTTGACTTCAAGGGGAGACACTGTTGCAATCCTGATTTTTTTTTTTTTCTGCTTAAATCTTGACTTAAGATCTTGACAAACTTTTTCAATGGGCCCTATCCAACCAAATGAATTTCAATGTGGAGAAAAGCAAAGTTTCACATTTAGGCAGGGAAAAAAATATATATCAAAGGTATACGTACAGTTTAGGCGAGACCTGACTCAAAAACCAGTAACAGAGAGAGGGACCTTGGAGTCTTAGTGGATGATCACTTGAATATGAGCCAGCCGTGTGGAGCAGTTGCCAAAAAACCCAGTGCAATCCTAGGCTGCATCAACAGAGGGATTAAATCAAGATCACATGAAGTACCAGTGCAGCAGGAAGGAAAGAAGGAAAGAAGGAAAAGGGAGGAAAAGAAGGAAGGAAGAGGGAGGGAGGGAAGGAAGGAAGGACCTTCCAAGTAAATTTAAATTATTAAAATGTACACTCATTAGAACAAAGAATAAAAATATCGGAGTGTGAAGAAACTATCAAGGAACAACTCCAAGGGACATGGAGTCATCAAAAGATTGGGGAGGAGGCAGGGAAGGAAGGAAGGAAAGAAAGAAGAAAAAGAGGGAAGGAAGGAAGAGATGGAAAGAAGAAAGGAAGGAAAAAGGGAGGGAGGGAGGGAGAGAAGAAAGGGTCTTCCAAGTAAATATAAATGTATTAAAATGTACACACAGACCAAAGAATAAAAATATTGGAGTGTGAAGAAACTATCAAGGAACAATTCCAAGGGGCATGGAGTCATCACAAGATTGGGGTGGAGGCAGGGAAGGAAGGAAGAAAAGAAGGAAAAGGGAGGGACGGAGGGAAGAAAAGAAAAGGGTGGGAAGGAATGGTCTTTCAAGTAAATTTAAATGTATTAAAATGTACCCTCATAGAGCAAAGAATAAAAATATTAAGATGTGAAGAAACCATCAAGAAACGACTCCAAGGGGCATGGAGTCATCGCAAGGCAGGGAAGGAAAGAAGGAAGAAAAAAAAGGAAGAGGGAGGGAAGGAAGGAAGGAAAAAAAGAGAAGGAAGGAAAAAAAGGGAGGGAGAGAAGGAAGGGTCTTTCAAGTAAATTGTAATGCTCTCTACATGGGGCTCCCCTTGAGGAGCACCCGGAGGCTCCAGCTGGTCCAGAATGCGGCCGCGCGGATAGTTATGGGAGCAGCATGGCGCTCCCATGTGGCTCCCCTCCTGCGCGAGCTGCACTGGCTCCCTGTGGTCTTCCGGGTGCGCTTCAAGGTCTTAGTTACCACCTTTAGAGCGCTCCATGGCTTAGGACCGGGGTACTTACGAGACCGCCTTCTGCCACCAATAGCCTCTCACCGCCCAGTACGCTCCCATAGAGAGGGGCTTCTCAGGGTGCCGTCAGCCAAACAATGTCGACTGGCGGCCCCCAGGGGGAGAGCCTTTTCTGTGGGGGCACCCACCATCTGGAATGAGCTCCCCCCAGAGATACAGAAGATTCCGGACCTGCGCACTTTCCGCCGTGCCCTCAAAACATTCCTGTTTCAGCAGGCCGGCCTGGCCTAACTTTCCCTTTATATTGCTTTTTTTGATTTTATTTTAAACTGGGATGTATTAAATGTATTTTTATCGTTCGCTGTTCACCGCCCTGAGTCCCTTAGGAATAGGGCGGTATATAAATTTAATAAATAAATAAATAAATAAATAAATTTAAATGTATTAAAAAGTACACTCGTAGACTAAAAAATATTGGAACTAGGAATGGGGTAGCCAAATCAGGAGAAAGGGACATGGCTACCTTAAAAAAACAAGGCCTCTTCCCATGCCTTCCTCCAGTTTTGACTTTCCACATCAAACTAACGGTGTAGATTGTGTGGATCAAACATATTTACGGGTGAACGTAAGGCATGAGGGATGACACTGCAGATTTTTTTTCTTTTCCTCTTTAGGGAGACCCCCCCCCCAGTTTTAATGTATCTCTGATTGTTACCTCTGTTTAGTCTGTCAGGGGAGACGGGAATTACACAACACAACGAGAGAAGAGAAGTATAGCGGTATTTGCTTTGCGGCTAATGATTGCCTAGCGGGGAGGGCCCGGTTTTCCTGGGAAGAGAGGACGAAACGACATCCTGTCGAATTTCTGCCTTGCAAAATTGTTTCAAAGCTTGAGGAGATGCCTCAGGAAAGAGGGAGGGGGCAATGTGTCTTGGGGTGTCCCCCCTTGTTTCCTTGAAGAGCCATTTGGTTCTTGGGGCAAGAACCGAATGTTGGGTTTTGATTTAAGGACAGCTTTGGTTTAAAGATGTATGTGAGCTCTTGGTCAGGCGTAAATCATTGAATTAATTCAGTGTTTCTCAGCCTTAGGTCACTTTAAGATATATGGACGTCATGTGTGTTTTGGTCTCCAGTCCCCTCATCATCCTGGTTGCTCTTCTCTGCACTTTTTTCTAGAGTCTCAACATCTTTTTTATAGTGTGGTGACCAAAACTGGATGCAGGATTCTAGGTGTGGTTTTACTAAGGCTTTATAGAGTGATATTAGTACCTCCCTTGATCTTGATTGCATCTCTCTGTTAATGCAATTTAGGATTGCATTGGCTTTTTTGGCTGCCGCCACACACAGCTGGCTCATATTTAATTATGTTGTACACTAAGACTCCAAGATCTCCCTCACAGTTACTGTTAAGTCTGGTTTCACCCAGTCTATATGTCTCCTTTTGAGTTTTCTTGCCTAAATGTAAGATTTTCCTTTTCTCTACGTTGAATTTCATTTTGTTAGATAGGGCGCAGTGTTCAAGAGCCTGGTGGCGCAGCAGACTAATAGCCTGTTATTATCATCCAGCTGCCTGCAATTATTGCTAGTTCGAATCTTACCAGGCTCAAGGTTGACTCAGCCTTCCATCCTTTCTAAGGTAGGTAAATTGAGGACCCAGTTTGTGGGGGCAATGAGCTGACTTTGTATAAATATACAAAAGGATGAAGGCTATTGCTTAATGCACTGTAAGCCGCCCTGAGTCTCCGGAGAAGGGCAGCATATAAATCAAATAATAAAAAAAAAAGTCTTGTCAAAATCCATCTGGATCTTGAGCCTATCATCTAGGGGTGTTGGCTATTCCTGCCAGCTTAGTATCATCTGCAAATTTGGTAAATTCCCTTTCTATTCCCTCATCTAAATTGTTTAGGAAGATATTGAAGAGTACTGGGCCTAAGAGGGAACCTTGTGGTACCCCACTGCTTACTTCCCTCCATGTAGATGTAGGCCCATTAAGGACTACTCGTTGAGTACGGTTTGTCAGCCAGTTACGAATCCATCTGGTAGTGATGCTATCTTTCCCACTTTTTTTTCTTCCCACTTCAACTCCCAGAATTCGGTGCAGGTAATCCTCGATTTATGACAGTTCATTTAATGACCGTTTGGGGATCGTAAAAGTTTTTAAAAAAAGAAAATCCAAGAAGGACCACAAAAAAGAAAGGAAGGTTAAAATGGCTTGGGTTGGTCAGCCACTTCCAACTTCTGCATTCACCTGAAAGCCAGTGAGCCTCCATAGATCAATCTTCTCACTTGAAGAGTTAAGTATAACACAGGGTGTCATAATTTTCTATTGGGAACCTCACTGCTTTAAGATGTCCTTTGGTGAACAGCTCCAGGTGCTGAAAAAGCCAACAACAATTTCCACCTCTTTCCACAGGGCCTGCTGGTGGAACATTTTAGAAACGAATAGAATTCTTTATTGGCCAAGTGTGATTGGACACACAAGGAATTTGTCTTCGGTGCATAAGCTCTCACTGCCCACAAAAGCTGTAAGTGATCAATCGTGATCATAGTCATCATAAAAATACATTCGTCACGAATCATAAAATACAACACGTAGTGATAGTCATAGGATCCTAAATAAGCAATCCACAAAAATCATACCATACTAGCAAGCTAAATAAAACAATATAAAACGTAAGGATACTAGCAACAAAGTTATAGTCGTAATTAGAAAAGGAGATGGATAATAGGAACGATGAGAAGATTAATAATAGTAATGCAGCCTTAGTGAATAGTTTGACAGTGTTGAGGGAATTATTTGTTTAGCAGAGTGATGGCGTTTGGGAAAAAACTGTCCTTGTGTCTAGTTGTTCTGGTGTGCAGTGCTCTATAGTGTCGTTTTGAGGGTAGGAGTTGAAACAATTTATGTCCAGGATGCGAGGGGTCCGTAGATATTTTCCCAGCCCTCTTTTTGACTCGTGCAGTATCCAGGTCCTCAATGGGAGGCAGGTTGATAGCAATTGTTTTTTTTCTGCCGTTCTAATTATCCGTTGACGTCTGTAAGCATTTATTCCGAATAATCTCCCAATCAGAAAAGCGTGCCAGTCATCAGTCTGTTCATTTGCAGAGGGATTCCCGTTGAAGTAAGCAGCCAACCCATTTTTCTGTTTGAAGCAGAGGGATTGATGGTAGCTACCGGTAGCAACAGCCCTCCCGGCTCCAAGAGAGTTTCAAAGATGTTTTCTCTTTAAGCTGACTTTGCCAAGGATCTGAAGAGAGACTTTCCCAGATCCGAAAAAGAAAAGGGGAAAAAAAAAAAAAGATGCTAGACGGCTCTAAATTAGACTTCTCTAGTTTAGAATAGAATTCTATTTTTAGACTTCTCTAGAATAGAATAAAACCAGGGATGAAATCCAGCAGGTTCTGACAGGTTCTGGCGAACCGGTAGCGGAAATTTTGAGTAGTTTGGAGAACCGGCAAATACCACCTCTGGCTGGCTCCAGGAGTGGGGTGGAAATGGGGATTTTGCAATATCCTTCCCCCAGGAGTGGGGAGGGAATGGGGATTTTGCAGTATCCTTCTGCCATGCCTACCAAGCCACGCCCGCCACACCACACCACGCCCACCAAGCCACGCCCACAGAACCAGTAGTATAAAAAATGAATTCCACCACTGAATAAAACCTTTCATTCTGTTGTATTCGACAAGTAGACCTTGACTTACAGCTGTAATTGGGGGCTGCTACTAAACAAGGCAGCTGTTAAGTAAGTCATGCCTCATTTTACAACCATTTTTTTTTTTTTGCAGGCAAGAGCCTCTTTTTTATTTTTAAACAAACATACATAAAAACATAAAACCATCTTCAATTACACACAGTGTGTCGGTTGGTTACAAGTCTTCTGTGTGTCTATATTCACAGCTTATAGCTTACATATTCACAGCTTACAGTTTACCTAAATTCTTATATTATCGATCTAATATATATATATATCTATGTATTATTGTTCTCATTAATCATTTATTTAACTATAGCCATTCTTCCCTCATTTTGTACAAAATATTCTAAGATTTGAATTAATTTATATTATAACATTCATTTCATCACTAAATCGGTCTAATAGTAATACTTCTTTATGTTATATGAGTAAATTGACATTTGAAATTAAGAGAACAAGAAGATAAACAAGATTATAAGATGGGGACTTATTTTATCAATGGTTAGATAAAAAAATATGGAAATGAAAGATGATAAGAGATTTTTATAATACAAGAATTCTAGAAAAATACAACCATTTTTTTAAGGGGATCACAACAGTCATTAAATTAAACACATGGTCGTTAAGCAAATGTGGCTCCCCGCCCCACGCAATTGTCTTTGCTGGCTGGGAAAGTCCCAAATGCCAATCACAGGACCACCGGAACAGAGCAAGTACATGCCAGGTGCCAAGCTCCTGAATTTTGATTATGCGACCATGGGCAAGCGCCGGATGTAAGTTGCTTTTTTCACTGTGTTGTTGTAATTCTAAATGGTGCCTAAACAATTGGTTGTAAATTGAGGACTTCCATTAGCTATGTAGGCTTAGGGAGGGAGGGAGGGAGGGAACAAAGAAGGGAGGAAAGAAGGAATAGAGGAGGGAAAGAGAGGGAGGGAGGAAAGAAAGAAGGAATAGAGGAGGGAGAAGAAGGAAGGAAGGAATAGAGGGAAGGAAGGAGGAAAGAAGGAATAGAGGGAAAGAGGGAGGGAGGGAGGGAGGAAAGAAGGAAGGAATAGAGGAGGGAGGGAGAAAAAGGAAGGAAGGAATAGAGGAGGGGAGGAAAGAAGGAATAGAGGAGGGAAAGGGAGGGAGGAAAGAGGGGAGGGAGGAATAGGGGAGGGAGGAAAGAAGGGAAGGAATAGAGGAGGGAGGGAGGGGAGGAAATGAGTAGAGGAGGGAAAGGGAGGGAGAAAAGAAGGAAGGATGGAATAGAGAAGGGAGGGAAAGAGGAAAAGGAATAAAGGAGGGAAAGAAGGAAGGAATAGAGAACGGAGAGGAGTAAGGAAGGAAAAGGGGAGGAAAGAAGGAATAGAGGAGGGAAAGGGAGAGGGAGGAAAGGAAGGAAGGAAGGAAGGAAGGAAGGAAGGAAGGAAGAAGTTACCCAAGTGAATCTGTTTTTTTTACTCAACCAATGATGTCTCTTCCTTTGCACAGCAAACTCAAAATGGGGAAACTGGCAGCAACTTTGGGGAGGAGGAGAAAAGTCTCAAAAGCCCTGTCTGATTAGGGCATGGGGGAGTCCAGCTGTTGCAAGTCAAAATAAATCACCAGTCTCCCCAGGATCCTGGAAAACATTTTACATCGTGTGCCAAAGTGGCTTTTTTGGATGGCAGCCAGAGGTGGAAATGAATGGCCGCCGTGACCCGACCCTTCTGCTAATTAAGCTGCTGAAAAAACCCCACAAATTTCCTAATCCATCCCCTTGCATTCAGGAAAACGCTGGGGTGGGAGCTGTGATCTTTCAAATCTTGGCTTTTGCACTGCCAGAACCATTATTGTTGTTTGCTGTTGGGAGGGATGGGTTGTGTTGGCATAGGTTGTGTTGTGTTGGGATGGGATGGGATGGGTTGTGTTGGCATAGGTTGTGTTGTGTTGGGATGGGATGGGTTGTGTTATGTTGGCATAGGTTGTGTTGGGATGGGATGGGATGGGATGGGTTGTGTTGGCATAGGTTGTGTTGTGTTGGGATGGGATGGGTTGTGTTGGCATAGGTTGTGTTGGGATGGGATGGGATGGAATGGGTTGTGTTGGCATAGGTTGTGTTGGGATAGGATGGGATGGGTTATGTTGGCATAGGTTGTGTTGGGATGGGATGGGATGGGTTGTGTTGGCATAGGTTGTGTTGTGTTGGAATGGGTTGTGTTGGCATAGGTTGTGTTGGGATGGGATGGGTTGTGTTGGCATAGGTTGTGTTGTGTTGGGATGGGATGGGTTGTGTTGGCATAGGTTGTGTTGGGATGGGATGGGTTGTGTTGGCATAGGTTGTGTTGGGATGGGTTGTGTTGGCATAGGTTGTGTTGGGATGGGATGGGATGGGTTGTGTTGGCATAGGTTGTGTTGGGATGGGATGGGATGGGTTGTGTTGGCATAGGTTGTGTTGTGTTGTGATGGGATGGGTTGTGTTGGCATAGGTTGTGTTGTGTTGGGATAGGATGGGTTGTGATGGGATGGGTTGTGTTGGCATAGGTTGTGTTGTGTTGGGATGGGATGGGTTGTGTTGTGTTGGCATAGGTTGTGTTGTGATGGGATGGGATGGGATTGGATTGGATTGGATGGATTGGGAGGAAGCATGCTGTGGGCCCCACCAGTCAAGGAATTCCGCCTGGCAGAGTCTAGCAGAAGGACCTTCTCTGCTGTGGCTCCTACCTATGGGAACATCTTAACCCTTGAGGTGCGTTCAGTTCCAACCTTTCTGGCCTTCTGCAAGAGCTTCTGCTCTCTACGGCTCTTTCTGGTTGTGCATTGGCAGTCAGAACACAAAGGAAGAGAAACGCAGGCGTACAACAGGACTAAAATCTAGAGTTGCGTTTTCTTCTGCTTTCCCTTTTGGAATCCTCCCGCCCAATTCCCATAAAGTGTATTGTTTCAAAACTGATTTTAATTTGGGGTTTGTTTGCTTTTCGCCCTGCCGCAGCCCTGTTTTTGTTGATCGAAAGCATTCCTCCGGTGGCCACAAATATTTTCCACGGGACGCTTGGGAGAGGAGAAAAGGTCACACTTCAATGGTCTCCTTATACAACAATCCACGGTCATGGAAAAGGTGAATTGCGCCACGGTCCGTTTTGTCAGACCACCAAAAGCGCCGAGATCACAGAAACAACTTTTAAGAGGGAAAAGACATTAACCCAGTCTCGATTCAGGACAATATGGATAACAGAATAACGGAAGGGACCTTGGAGGTCTTCTAGTCCAACCCCCTGCTTAGGCAGGAAACCCTACACGTTTCCTTTCCTGTCAAAAAAGAAATTTAGCTTTCCATTCTAATCTAATCAAGGAGAGAAGCAACTTAGAACTAAGGAGAAATTTCCTGACAGTTAGAACAATTCATCAGTGGAACAACTTTCCTCCAGAGGTTGTGAATGCTCCCACACTGGAAGTTTTTAAGAAGAGATTGGACAACCATTTGTCTGAAATAGTATAGCTTTTCCTGCCTAAGCAGGGGGTTGGACTAGAAGACCTCTAAGGTCCCTTCCAACTCTGTTATTCTATTCTATTATTCTAAATTGGGATGAGACTCCCCCGTAAAGAAGGCCTAAGTCAACCAAGAGTGGAGTCTGGGGGCCATTGGTCTGAGCCCCGAGCTCGGCAATTTTTAGATGCAAACGTTTCGTCACCATTTGAGGAGACGCCCTCCATGTGCTGTCTGTTGAATCAACTCAAAGCGCACGGACGACGTCTCCTCGAATGGTGACGTTTGCAACCAAATCGCCAACCCCAGCTATTAACATTCAAATACATTTCAAGAAGGGAGCCTTGCAGGAACTCACCGAGCAAGGAAACTGGCCTTCTGATGAAGTCTGGAGACAGTACAGGTAGTCCTGGACTTACGACTGCAACTGAGTCCAACGTTTCCGTTGTTAAGTGAGACATTTGTTAAGTGAGTTTTTGCCCCATTTTCTTGGCCACAGTTGTTAAGTGAAACACTGCAGCCAGTGAGTTAGTAACCCTGGGTTGTGAAGTGCCACCTTAAGTTTTTTTGAGAAAATCATAAAGGTGGGATATAAATACAGCAAGTCCTCAAGGTACGACCACAATTGATCCCAAAATCCACGTTGCTAAGTGAGACATTTGCTAAGTGAGTTTTGTCCCTATTTTTCTTGGCCACAGTTGTTAAGTGAAAACACCGTAGTTTGTAAATTAGTAGCCCGGTTGTTAAGCGAATCTGGCTTGACTTTGCTTGTTCCGAAGGTCACAAAAGGGGATTGCATGACCCCAGGGCACAGCGACCGTCATAAGTATGAACCAGTTGCCAAGGAATCTGAAATTGGATCACATGATTGGGGGGGGGGAATGCTTCAAAGGTGGTAACTGTGAAAAATAGTCATCAATCACTTTCCTCAGCGCCGTTGCGACTTTGGTCACTAAATGAACCATCGTAAATTGAGGACTACCTGTGATGGAATAAGTCCCAACATCTAGTAAAGTTGCACGACGTGGGCTTCAACTTCAGTCAGCCTGTTTTTAAGGTAAACCCCGTGTAACCACGGAGTTGTATTACAATTAAATTTGGTTGTGGCGCCTCTCAGTTCCACCTTTTGTCCAGCAGGGGTCACCTTACTTATTTCACAGAGCGAAATTCTGCCCCCAGTGGTTTCTTTCTTTCTTTCTTTCCCCGCCTAAAGCTTCTGCTTCATGCCATCCTTTTTTATGAATCACAGGATCCTTGCCCTTGTTGTTGTACCAACACCCGCAATCCTCCGCCAACTCAGCAATCTTCCTTCTCGCTGAAACTCTGGATGCACACAATGGACCGTTTGTAGAAAGCGGCTGTGTGACTTCGTGTGTTATCTTCACAGCTGTTTTTGTTAAGTTTTGCTTTTTGCTTTTTTTTCCAGATTAGTTTTCGCTACAATTTGTGGTCAAGTGTCTTTTTTTTTCACTCCCTCCCTAAATATATATATATATATATATGAAAAAATCAAATAAAAATAAAATTCTGCTGGGAACAAACGCGTTTTTAAGAAAAAAAGCACAGGATGGAAAGTCATGTGTGTTTTTCGCAGCCAGAGGAAAGTGAGTGCTTTTGTGTATCATTTTAAAAATCATTTATTTATTTATTTATTTGTTTTATTAAATTTCTATACCGCCCTACTCCCGAAGGATTTAGGGCGGTGAACAGCCACAGAATAAAACACATAAATACAAAAATTTAAAATAGAATAAAAACGAATTAAATAATTTGGCTGAACAAATTTAAAATACCCCATAATTTAAAACAAATTGAACAAATTAATTTGAGGGATTCATAAGAATCCCAAAGGCAAAAAAAAAAAAAAAAAAAAGGATGAAAATACATACATGACTAGAGAAAATAATAAAGCAACTTGTAGATTTAAAGCCAGAAATATTTTTGTTAGGTATTTTGCCAGAAAAAATATAATATAAGGAACGCTGTTACCTTCCCACCAAAGGTGATCCCTATTTTTCTACCTGCATTTTTTACATGCTTTCGAACTGCTAGGTTGGCAGAAGTTGGGACAAGGAACGGGAGCTCACCCCGTTACGCGGCACTAGGGATTCGAACCGCTGAACTGCCAACCTTTCAATCGACAAGCTCAGCGTCTTAGCAACTGAGCCACCGTGTCCCAACATACGATAAATAGAAATATATATTCTATTTATTATATATTATTACATAATATATATTATAGATAAATATAGTGATACGGTAAATAGAAATCAATAATTATATATGTAGGCCTTCTGCATGCTTCGTCTTACGACCCTCAAATATGCCACAGGTGAGGTACCCTCCTTAGGGAAACACTTCCCATATTTGCAAATTCTGCAATGCCGCAGCCAGCCCAAGCCCAGGGACCCACAACAGTCTGCAATGGTGGCTCGTCTTTGGCTAAGCTTGCCAGCCGGGCTCTTTCGGCACCGCCACAGGTTGGGCTGGCATTTCCCAAGGTCTCCTTGGCATGCAAGTCACATCTTGAGAAGGGGTTAAGCGCCGAGCCCCCTGCGAACCTCCGAGCCCCTAAGCGGAGGAGCTGCTCGCCTGGCGTTTCCCTGCCCGCCTCCCCTTCCTCTTTCATGCCCAGGGAAACGGGAAGGGGGATAAAAGGAGGGCAAGGGAGGCTGCAGCGCCCCAGACGTTGCACTGGCGTCCCTTTGAAGGGGCTGCTCTGTATTCCGAGACGTTCACTGGCTGCTCACATCAGCAACTCTGGAGCGGCTGAGTGTTGAACAGCCACAAAAGGAATGCAAGGCTTTGCAGAGCTCTTTGAAGCTTTCTCTCTCTCTCTCTCTCTTTCTCCCCCTTTCTCTGTCTCCTTCTCTTTCTCTCTCTGTCTACCTCTCCCCCACTTTCTGTCCCCTTCTCAATTTCCTTCCTTCCCTCTCTTCCTCCCTCCTTCTCTCTCTCTCCTTTCTGTCTCCCTCCCCCTTCTCTCTCTCCCTCCCTTTCTTTCTCTCCCTCTTTCTCAGTCTACCTCTCTCTCCCTATTTCTGTCTCTCCCTTCCTTTCTCTGTCTCTTCCTCCCTCCCCTTCTCCCCCTCTCTCCCTCTTCCTCCCTCCTTCTCTCTGTCTGCCTCCCCCTCTCTCTATCTCTCTCCCTCCCTCCATTTTTCTCTCTCTTCCTCTGTCTCCTTCCATCTCTTTCTGTTTACCTCTGTCTCTTTGTTTCTCTCTCCCTTTCTGTCTCTCCCTCGCTCCCTCTTTCTCTCCATGCCTCTCCCTCCCTCTCAATTTCCCTCCCTCCCTATCTCTCTCACTCTCTCCCTCCCTCCCCTTCCCTCTGTCTCTCTCCCTCCTTTTCTCTATCTCTCCCTTCCTCTCCATCTCTCCCTCCTTCCTCTCTCTCTCCCTTCCTTTCTCTCTCTATCTCTCTCGCTCCCTCTTTCTCCCTTCCTCTTTTTCTCTCCCTCTGTCACTCCCTCCCTCTCCTTGTCTCCCTCTCTCCTCCCTCTCTCTCCATCTCTCTCTCTCCCAAAGTTGTAACTTTGGTCACTAAATGAACTGTTGCTAAGTCGAGGACTTCCTGTAGTGAGAGAGAAGGGTTGGACTAAATGACCCCCGGGGGCCCAACTTCCAACTCTGAATGCAACACAGACCAGCTGAGCCAAGGGAATGTTTAGCGAGGCAGATGGGACCTGGGTGCTCCTTCGGAAAATGTAGAATTGCACCTAGGATCCTCTCGGCCTTGCTAAACATTTCATTCCTCGAATGGCCTGCATTGCATTCAAAAGTCATATTTTATGGCCTTGGAATTGCATTGCCTTTTTGTTTGATTTTGGTGGTAAGGAGGGCTTCAGGTGCTGGAATAGAAACTGGGAGAAGGTGAATTCTAGCACTCCCGTCCTCCCCCTCCATGAAAGCCAGCTGGGTGACTTCAGGCCAGTCTCCCTTCTTTCAATCCATTTCAACACATCGGGTGGCTCCTGAACCGAAAATAGGATAGATCAGGGGTCAGCAACCTGCAGCTCTGGAGCCACATGTGGCTCTTTCACCCCTCTGCTGCGGCTCCCTGTCACTCAAAATATGCATCACAACCGCCAATGTGTGACACCCGATGGCATGCAATTTATTGAGCTTTTCAACCCCCGGTAGGCCAAGCATGGATAAATCCAAGAAAAGAAAAGTTTCAGAAGAAAACAGTCCGTTTAATTCAACTACATAGGCTAAGTTTTTTGGCCGCTCAAGAAATAGTCAGGCACAGGAAGGATTTTGTGGCTCCTGGTGTTTTCTTTTCTGTGGGAAACAGGTCCAAACGGGTCCTCTTTCCTACCTTCCTCCCTCCTCCTTTTTCTTCCTCCTTCTCCTTCCCTCCATCCATTCTTCCTCCCTCCCTCCCCTCTTCCTTTTCTCCCTCCCTTTCCCTCCTCCCTCCCTCCCTTTCCTTCCTTCCTCCTTCTCCTTCCTTTCCTCCCTCCCTCTCCTTCCATCCATCCTTCCATCCTTCCTCCTTCCTTCCTTCCTCCATCCCTCTCTCTCCCTCCTTCCTTCCTTCATTCCATCCATCTTCCCTCCCTTTCCTTCCTTCTTCCTTCCTCTCCTTTTCCTTCCTTCCTTCCTTCCATCCTCCCTCCCTCCCTTTCCTGTGCCCAAAGGGCAAATGATTAAACACACAGAACTTAATTGCGGTAAACATTACATTAACCGAGATTGTCATTGTGCCAAAATTAAACCAAATTTATTATTTTACCCTGGTTCTATCCACCTCTTAAGAGTTAAGAAGGACCTATTTTAATCACCTGCACGCACAGGTACACCTGGAAGAAAAAGTTGGCCCTCGCTGATGTTATTTTTTTTTTTTTAAAGTAACTAATGAAACACAAAGAGGCCATTTTCGTTTTCTTTTGTGTTTTTCATTTAACCAGGTTCTCAAGAGATCACGTTTGAAAACCCCGGTGCCTCTTCTTTCCCGCTCAGGGCCAGCCGAATTATACATGGCACACCAATGTATACATGTAGCACCAATCCGCAGTTTTTAAAAAATCCAAATTTTGTTTTGCCACGACAGGGCGATCCATCTTAGCACAGCATTTTCATTTTATTTATTTTTATTTTCAGCTGGCTAACTTTAATTGATTCCACTTCTGGCAAGCAGGGATGTTAATTGCGAGATAGCAGGGCTGGGTGAGGAAATCTCTGGATAGCATTAAAAGTATGAAATGGGCCCTCCTTGTAGAGTTTTGCTAGCTATTGATCTACATACAATTAATAGCCAAACACCACAATTAGCTGGCTCCCCCAGACTGTAAATCAACTTTTCCTGCCTTTTTTTTTTTAAAAAAAAATGACCTTTGTTTGACATGGCTCCTTTCTACATTTTGTTTATGGCAAGAGGTTATGTGGAAGCAGGGTAAGCGGGCTGAAATATGACCCCACGTGGCGATACAGAACATCATTTCAAAAAAACAGCTTAAAATTTATTGTAATAAATTCACGGCAGCTGCTAATACCTACGGAAAATGTTGGCTTGGAAGATGCTAAGGTTTTGCTAGACTTGGTCAGCCTGATCCACTCGATATTCATATTATAAACATATTATATTAGCGCTCACTGTAACAGCATTGCCCAAAAGGCATTAAGAGTTGTAATTTTACAAAGATGGGTTTCAGCAGGTTCTGACCAGTTCTGGAGAACCGGTAGTGGAAATTTTGAGTTGAGTAGTTTACACTTTTTAAAGTGTAAATTGGGTTTTAATTGGATTGTTTTAAATTGTGGGCCAAAGCTGTATAATTCTTTTAATTGATTTTAAATTTTGTATTGGTATGTTTTTTATCCTTGGCTGTGCACTGCCCTGAGTCCAATAGGAGAAGGGCGGTATATAAATTGAATTATTATTATTATTCTTATTATTATTATTATTATTATTATTAATGATAATTTCCTGACAGTAAGAACAATTCATCAGTGGAACAACTGGCTTCCAGAAGTTGTGAATGCTCCAACACTGGAAGTTTTGAAGAAGTGACTGATAAGTCACCTGAATTTGCAAATTGAAGTTGAGCGACTGTGGAAAAAGAAATCGTGTGTTGTCCCGATTGTAATTGGAGCCCTTGGAGCAATACCCAAAGGGCTACCCCACTATTAAGAAATTCTAAATTTGCCGGACTTGAACATTTTGACTCTACAAAAAACCACCTTACTCGGAACAGCTTACATCCTCCGACGATACCTTAACAGTTCCTAGGTCCTTGGTTAGGACTCGAGCTGCTGAGCTATTAACCAGCCTCAAAGGCTGTGAATCTCACTAAAGATTAACCAATAATAATAATAATAATAATAATAATAATAATAATAATAATAATAATACATCCTCCGACGATACCTTAACAGGTCCTAGGTCCTTGGTTAGGACTCGAGCTGCTGAGCTATTAACCAGCCTCAAAGGCTGTGAATCTCACTAAAGATTAACCAATAATAATAATAATAATAATAATAATAATACATCCTCCGACGATACCTTAACAGGTCCTTGGTTAGGACTCGAGCTGCTGAGCTATTAACCAGCCTCAAAGGCTGTGAATCTCACTAAAGATTAACCAATAATAATAATAATAATAATAATAATAATAATAATAATACATCCTCCGACGATACCTTAACAGTTCCTAGGTCCTTGGTTAGGACTCGAGCTGCTGAGCTATTAAATACGAGCCTCAAAGGCTGTGAATCTCACTAAAGATTAAATAATAATAATAATAATAATAATAATAATAATAATAATAATAATAATAATAATACATCCTCCGACGATACCTTAACAGTTCCTAGGTCCTTGGTTAGGTCTCGAGCTGCTGAGCTATTAACCAGCCTCAAAGGCTGTGAATCTCACTAAAGATTAACCAATAATAATAATAATAATAATAATAATAATAATAATAATACATCCTCCGACGATACCTTAACAGTTCCTAGGTCCTTGGTTAGGTCTCGAGCTGCTGAGCTATTAACCAGCCTCAAAGGCTGTGAATCTCACTAAAGATTAACCAATAATAATAATAATAATAATAATAATAATAATACATCCTCCAACGATACCTTAACAGTTCCTAGGTCCTTGGTTAGGACTCGAGCTGCTGAGCTATTAACCAGCCTCAAAGGCTGTGAATCTCACTAAAGATTAACCAATAATAATAATAATAATAATAATAATAATAATAATAATACATCCTCCGACGATACCTTAACAGTTCCTAGGTCCTTGGTTAGGTCTCGAGCTGCTGAGCTATTAACCAGCCTCAAAGGCTGTGAATCTCACTAAAGATTAACCAATAATAATAATAATAATAATAATAATAATAATAATACATCCTCCAACGATACCTTAACAGTTCCTAGGTCCTTGGTTAGGACTCGAGCTGCTGAGCTATTAACCAGCCTCAAAGGCTGTGAATCTCACTAAAGATTAACCAATAATAATAATAATAATAATAATAATAATAATAATAATACATCCTCCGACGATACCTTAACAGTTCCTAGGTCCTTGGTTAGGACTCGAGCTGCTGAGCTATTAACCAGCCTCAAAGGCTGTGAATCTCACTAAAGATTAACCAATAATAATAATAATAATAATAATAATAATACATCCTCCGACGATACCTTAACAGTTCCTAGGTCCTTGGTTAGGACTCGAGCTGCTGAGCTATTAAATACCAGCCTCAAAGGCTGTGAATCTCACTAAAGATTAAATAATAATAATAATAATAATAATAATAATAATAATAATAATAATAATAATAATAATAATAATAATTTCCCGACAGTGAGAACAATTCATCAGTGGAACAACTGGCTTCCAGAAGTTGTGAATGCACCAACACTGGAAGTTTTGAAGAAGTGACTGATAAGTCCCTTGTCTGAAATAGTATAGGATCTCTTGCTTGAGCAAGGGGGCTGGACTAGACGACCTCTAAGGTCCCTTCCAGCTCGGTGAAACCCCCTCCCGGGAAGCCCGCGGGCGCCTCTTGCAGAAGCGGCAGCTGGGGCCGAAAGGCGAGACGGGGTGGGTGGGTGGATAGGGGGCGGGGCCCTTGCAAGAGCCTCCTCTCCTCCCCCTCCCCCTCCCCCTCCCCTCCCTTCCTTTCCCCTCCCTCCCAGCTGGCCCGGCCCGGAGCTCTGGAGCAACGGAGGGTCCCGAGCGGCAGCTGAGCCGCCGCGGTTCGCCCCCCCCCCCCGCCCCACTCCGCCCGTTCGGTGCCCACGCCGCGTCCCGCCCCCTCCACGCGTGCCCGGCCGGCGCGCTCCTCCCTCCGCCGCCTCCACCTCCGTCCCTCTCCAGCCGAGGAAGAGGCTCGCCGCCGCCCCGCTCGCCCCGACACCCACCCGGGCAAGGAAAAGACAGCCCGCGATGGCCGGGACGCCCCCCCGCCTGCTGGCCTGCCTCCTCTGCCTCCTCGCCGTCGCCCTCAGCGGCCGAGGTAAGCCGGCCCCCTTCTGCAACCTGGCGCCCGCCGCTCCCCTTTGTTGCCCGGCGCCCCCGCGGACGGACGCGGCTGGGGACTTGGCTCTTCTCCCCCCGGGGGGGGGGTGCTGGGGGGGTTACTGGACTGGGGAGGGGGGCATCCCCGACTGGGGTGGACTGGTGCAACATTGCGCATGATCCCCCATGTCCCCCTCCCCCAGGAGAGAGACACAGAGAGAGGGAGATGGGGGGGGGGAGCTGCAATTAGGCCTGGAGGGGATGTGGGGGTGGGGGGGGTGGGGGGAGATAGAGAGATCGGTAAGAGTATCTTCTTTCCTCCCCCTTTAAAGAAAGCAAGTGGGCTGGGGGTGGGTGGGGGGCTCTCGGGAAGGGTGCAGCGGCCTGCGAGGGATTCCTGGGGATGTGGAGGGGGGGGGAGATAGAGAGATCGGTAAGAGTTATCTTCTCTCCCCCCGCTTTAAAGAAAGCAAGTGGGGTGGGGGTGGGTAGGGGTCTCGGGAAGGCTGCAGCGGCCTGCGAAGGATTCCTGGGGATGTGAGTGGGTGGGTGGGTAGATGGGTGGGAGGCGGCTTTCCCCCCCCCCCGCTGGCCCAGGCCCTGTGCCCCCCCTCCTTTTAACTCCATTGTGGCCCGATGGGGCTGAGCTCGGGGGCGGAGTGGGGAGTGGGGACTGGGGAGGGGGTCGGCGAGGCATGGCGCATTGCCGCAGCTTCTCTGCAAAGTGGGGGGAAAATTAGATTCGCCGCCGCCTCCTCCTCCTCGGAGGCTCTTGGAAAAAAAAAAAAAAGAAAAAGAAAAAAGGAGGGGTGGGGAGGGGGGCTGGAAGGAGAGAGAGAGAGAGAGGACCTGTTAAGACCTGGGTGGGTGGGGGGGAGGGAGGGAGAAGAGGGGAGGAAGGGCGTGACGCCCCCCTCCCTCCATATTCCCTCTTCCTCCGCCACCAGGTTGCTCAGCCACCTCTCTCCAATCCCGGAGGAGCCCCGGTAGCCAAGACGACTTCGGGTATCCTAGATTCTGGGTGTAGCGCAGTCCTCGGTGGGATGCCCTCCCCCTCTCTTTGGGAAAATGAAAAAGGGCTCCCCTTGTGTGTACACACACGCACACACGCATATGCACGCGCGGTTTAGCTTTTTTCTGCTGCTCACCATCCTTGCAAAAGAAAAGGCGACCCTGTGCTCCCTTTTCCCTCTCCCCCTCCCTATGAAACCTTCCAGGAGAACAATAGAAGACCCCTTCCTGGGCTTGGTGGGGGGCGGGTCCCCCCTAGCTTGGGGAGGGGAAGTGGTGGTGGTGGGGAGGAGAAAGGTTCCTCCAGAGAGAAGGCACTGATTTTGGAGAAATCAGAAAATAGAACCTGTGTTTTCCGGTGTTTGCTTTAATGTCTGGTTATTTGTGTGTGTGTGTGTGGAGAGAGAGAAATCCCTGTGTTTTTCTGGCTCTGGAAAAGGGAGATTTCCCTCGAATAGAATAGCTGCAAGAGAGATGAAGGCAGAGAGGTTGGCCATTGTTGGAAGAATAGATTTAGGGGGTGGAAAGCTGGCTTATCCTGCAGTCTTTTCCAAGGAGCCATGTGCAGAGTGAGTGAAAAAATTGCAGCCTGGAAAAAGGGCAATCTGCAGTATATCTTAACCGGTCACACCCCCCACCCCAAACACCCCTCTCTACCCTTGTCTGTTGGCCGCTCCTTCTCGGTGTGCAAGCAAAGGGGTTAGAAAATGCGTTTCTCCAGGTTAAGGTTGCAAATGCTTTACGGATGAGTCGGTCTTCCGTAAAGGATGCCACCAGGTTCATGCCTCCATAAAAGGATGGCCAAGGTTGCAGCAAGAACACAAGAAGGTGGATTTATTTTATTTTGGGGGGGAGTGGGTTGGAGAAGACGAAGATGGCGAGAACGTCGGATGCCCAAGGGGGCCAGAAGATTTCAGGAAGGAGAAGGGAAAGGGAAAATAACTTATTTTGGGGGAATAATCTAATCAACATTTTGGGAAATTCCAAGGGGTGGGGGAGGGAGGTGGAGGAATTGCCGTATGAAAAGAAGAGCTGCATAGGTAATATTTAAAATAATAATAATAATAATAATAATAATAATAATAATAATAATAATAATAATAATAATAAGTGGTCTAAAGGAAGAGCTTACACCAAGAAGATGCCATTTGAAATGCCATCTGTACATACTGGATTGAAAAAATGATTGACCAGTGGAAAGGGATTGATTATTGGTCAATCTTACTTCTCAGTTAGCTTCTGGTGGTACCAACGTTTTGGACAATGGTAGTACTCATAGGAGTGCATGGTGATGAAGAAGGAAGAGGAAGGAAGGAAGAAGAGAGAAGGAGACCAAGAAGAAGAAGAAGATCAAAAAAAGAAGGGGGAAGAATTCACCTTTCATTTGTTTACTACCTGTCATTTATATCTGGGGTATTTATTGTCCTGTATACAGAAGAGCCCAAACAATTGAAATAGACAAAAACAAATTCCAGCTGGCTATGGAATTGCCTAATCTTGCTCCCCTGACCATCAGGAAGTTGGTGGAGGGTTGGACTAGAAGACCTCCAAGGTCCCTTCCAACACTGTTATTCTATTCTATTTGATCTCATAATTCATCAAACGTTATTCTCTTTACGTCTTATCCCAACAATTCTTCCGTGGCTTGCTTTTTTTAATGTGTTGCTTTTTTAAATAGTCATTTTCCACACCCACCTACCCCAGTAGCCAGCTTTCCAGGTGGTGAGGAAACAAGGAGAAGAAGAAGAAGAAGAAGAAGAAGAAGAAGAAATAATCAATGTGTTTGAAACTCACCAAAACTATTACACAATTCTTTTCAAAGCCTTGGGCCACCCAATCTGCTATGAAGGCAATTTGGGGGATTAGGTTATAAGGTCTTAAACAATAACCGGCTGTCACATTCCATTTGGATGTGTCCGTTGAATGATATTGTAAATCCTCCTTTTTGTCTGCTGTCATCATCCAGCCCCGTTGTTTTAGGGTGTTCTTTTTTTTTGACTGGACAGAGGATGTTCAAGGGCTATTGATGAAGAGTTTGGCACACCTCGTCTCCTGGATGATGTGAAGATCAAAAGGAAATCTGGTTTTGATGCTTAGAGTCAAAACAGGATCGACTTGGTGGTAGCACCCGATCATGCCATCTTTGGCAGAAGGATGGTTAGTGTTTGCCTTACAAAGTTTTTTGTTTTTAATATATTATAAAACCCTCAAATTTAAATTTATATATATAAAAGCCAACACAGTTCTAGGCTGCATAAAGAGAGGGATAGAATCAAGATCACGTGAAGTGTTTTTTTTTTTAAATTTATTTATATCAAACATAGAAAAAACAAAACAAAACATAAAATCTCCATCATTCAAATACAATCACAAACAGTATGTGTGGTATCTCGCTCAATAGTTGTGAGACGGATCTTGGAGTCCTAGTGGACAACCATTTAAATATGAGCCAGCCATGTGCAGCAGCTGTCAAAAAAGCCAACACAGTTCTGGGCTGCATCAACAGAGGGATAGAATCAAGATCACGTGAAGTGTTAATACCACTTTATAAGGCCTTGGTAAGGCCACACTTGGAATATTGCATTCAGTTTTGGTCGCCACGATGTAAAAAAGATGTGGAGACTCTAGAAAGAGTGCAGAGAAGAGCAACAAAGAGGATTAGAGGACTGGAAGCTAAAACATATGAAGAACGGTTGCAGGAACTGGGCATGTCTAGTTTAATGAAAAGAAGGACTAGGGGAGACATGATAGCAGAGTTCCAATATCTCAGGGGCTGCCCCAAAGAAGAGGGAGTCAAGCTATTCTGCAAAGCACCTGAAGGCAGGACAAGAAGCAACGGGTGGAAACTCATCAAGGAGAGAAGCAACTTAGAACTAAGGAGAAATTTCCTGACAGTTGGAACAATTAACCAGTGGAACAACTTTCCTCCAGAAGTTGTGAATGCTCCAACACTGGAAGTTTTTAAGAAGATGTTGGATAACCATTTGTCTGAAGTGGGTGTAGGGTTTCCTCCCTAAGCAGAGGGTTGGACTAGAAGACCTCCAAGGTCCCTTCCAACTCTGCTATTCTATATTGACTTATTTAATTCATCCGATTTTACATAACACAGTAGCTACATCAGTGTAGAGGTTAAAACATGGAGAGAAAAACCCAAGGAAATCCCGATCTCCTTTCAGTTAACAACCTGATTCTAGCCATTCTCATTATTGCCTAGCCTAGCCTACCTCACTGGATTGTGGGAAAAATAGATGTCACATCACACCAAAGGAACAAAGGAAGTTCCCTTCAGAAGTTGTGGGAGCTTCATCGCGAGTTGTGGAAAGCTTTCAAGGAGAGACTGGACTGCCATCGGTCAGAAATGGTGTAGAGCAGTGATGGCTAACCTTTTTGTGGACCTGAGTACCCAAAGCACACGCGAACCCCCAAAAGGCAATGCGCACGTGCCCCCATGCATGCACCCCCCCATATGTGTCCTCCCTCCCTGCGCATACGCAGCAGAGACCAGTTGGCCAGTGGGTGGCATGCACGCATGTGCAGAGGAGCTGAACTGGGACAACAGCTCATGTGCCCATAGGGTGCTGCGTGCCACCTCTGGCCCGCGTGCCACAGGTTTGCCATCACGGGTGTAGGGTCTCCTGCTTGGGTGGGGTGGGGGTTAGACTAGATGACCTACAAGGTCCCTTCCAACTCCGTTAAATCTGTAAAATCTTGTGCCTAGGGCTCCCGAGAAAGCCAGAAGGTAAATCTAAACAAATAAATGGGTGATTCAACCATCGTTTGTAAAACTCAAAACTAAACCCGAACACTCCACAGTCCATTTTTTTAAAATTGAGGTTAAAAAAAGACAAAAAAAAGGACTATTCATCCTTACATGAGAGGCATAATCCAGATTTAGGGTTTGACCTAAATCTTCTCCCGTTTGGGTTTTTTTTTCTCTCTCTCTTTGTGTTTATTTATATTTATTTATTTATTTTGGGCCACTCTTTTAATTCTTTCGCCCGGTAAAACCATTTTCAAAAATTAACCAGATAAACATTGCCCGCTTTTAACCTGTGTAAAGACCACCTGGAGAAGAATATTTATTTATGCCGGAGAGAAGTTCAGTTACAGGGAAAGAGAGTGGGTGAGTGGGTGATAGGATAATATGGTTGGGGGTGGGTGGGAGGCTCCCTTGCTCTTCTGTACCTACAAAATTGTAGGGCCCCATTTCGTTGTTAAACTTAATTCCCCGATCACAGTTCAACCAGAGGGCAGAAGGATAAGTTGTTGTTTTCATTAATTAAGGCTTAAAGCCTCTAAACCCTCCCACTCACAGTAGGGGCTCAGCCTTTTCTAGCCACACAGCCAGGAAGCCGAATTGACTCCAATCTAAATTTGTATTTATAACCATATCGGAGATTCTTTTTCCACCCCACTCCAAGTCCTGTCTCAAGCATGGTTCCTAAGAAGGATGAGCGAAAATTATGGGGATTGTGGGCCAAGAGGAGATGTTCTCGGTAGGGTCACCCGAGGTGTAAGGTCATCCCAGTTGCCCAGGTCAACTAAGCAGGCCTCTGTATCAGAGGTGAAATTTATTTACCTTCCCTACCAGTTCTGAAGTGTGTGTGTACGCGCATGGCACATGTGATTTTGGACTCTCTGTGCATGCACAGAGGGTAAAAAAGAGGTTACTCCCTAATTAAAACCAGGAAGTAATGACGTCCAGGT
Source organism: Arizona elegans (assembly GCA_022577455.1). Classification (NCBI taxonomy): domain Eukaryota; kingdom Metazoa; phylum Chordata; class Lepidosauria; order Squamata; family Colubridae; genus Arizona; species Arizona elegans. The sequence continues at coordinate 1,377,588 of JAKOOJ010000070.1, read as the reverse complement.
GGGTGGGAGGAAACTCGTGCTGCTGCCACTACCGGTTCTCCGAACCACCCACCGCCGCTGCTACTGTTTCGCTCGAACCGGTGCGAACCGGTAGCATTTCACCCCTGCTCTGTATTGGGTAGCAGAGATCTAGAGGGATGCTGCGGGCAGAAGATCATTCTAGCGGTGAAGGCATCGTCAGGCGCAAAAGATCAGGACTGTATGTTAAGTTGCAATTCGGAAGATAGGTTGTTTGGCAGGATTTAAATCACGATTTAAAGCGGGCGCAAAAGATCAGGGCCCTCTGTTAAAAGATCAGGACCATGTGCGCGTGATTTAGATCAGGCGCAAAAGATCAGGACCGTATGTTAAGTTGCAATTCGGAAGATAGGTTGTTTGGCAGGATGGATTTGATTTAAATCAAGTTGATTCAAATCACGATTTAAATCACGATTTAAAGTGGGCGCAAAAGATCAGGGCCCTCTGTTAAAAGATCAGGACCATGTGCGCGTGATTTAGATCAGGCGCAAAAGATCAGGACCGTATGTTAAGTTGCAATTCGGAAGATAGGTTGTTTGGCAGGATGGATTTGATTTAAATCAAGTTGATTCAAATCACGATTTAAATCACGATTTAAAGCGGGCGCAAAAGATCAGGGCCCTCTGTTAAAAGATCAGGACCATGTGCGCGTGATTTAGATCAGGCGCAAAAGATCAGGACCGTATGTTAAGTTGCAATTCGGAAGATAGGTTGTTTGGCAGGATGGATTTGATTTAAATCAAGTTGATTCAAATCACGATTTAAATCACGATTTAAAGCGGGCGCAAAAGATCAGGGCCCTCTGTTAAAAGATCAGGACCATGTGCGTGTGATTTAGATCAGGCGCAAAAGATCAGGACCGTATGTTAAGTTGCAATTCGGAAGATAGGTTGTTTGGCAGGATGGATTTGATTTAAATCAAGTTGATTCAAATCACAGTTTAAATCACAGTTTAAATCACAATTTAAATCACAGTTTAAATCATGGTGTAAATCACAGTTTAAATCATGGTGTAAATCACAGTTTAAATCACGGTGTAAATCACTGTTTAAATCGTGATTTAAATCACGATTTAAATCACTAGTTAAAAATCAAAATTCAATAAAGTATTTACAAAAAAAAAAAATCAACTCGATTTAAATCACGATTTAAATCAATTCGATTTGTCGTCTCTGTCCCGCAGCGGCTCCTCCTCTGACCCGCTGTTGACTCACCGACAGTCGCATTCACTTTAATGGGACAGCTGGGGATGCGTCAGTGACACAACAAGGTGAGGGACATGGCGGGCAGCAGGTGAGTGGATGCCCGCTAACAGGCGCTGCCATGATGGATCTGAAATGACAGGCGCTCTTTCAAACTAAGGACTGGTAGTTAGAATCTTTAATATTATTTGCAAGCAAAATGAAGGTTTCCCATTTAGCTTGCAGAGCTTGGATTCATGGGACGAGTTTACCAAAAATGTAAATAGTGCAGAATAGACAGCCTACATAACTAAGCTCCATTTGATGCGGAATAAGCTAAATTAGTAATGTTATCTTAAATAGAAAACCATCTTTAGATAGATGTTTACTCCAAAAGCATTTTATTAAAATAAGTTTGATAAAAATCGGAAAAATCCGATTTAAATAAAATCTGATTTAAAATTTAAAAATCCGATTTTTAAATTTTTTTTCATCAATTTTTATTTTTTTAAAAAAAAAATCATCAATTTTTATCCACCCTGTTGTTCAGGCTTAAGCACAAGAGTCTACTCAACTAAAGTTCAGCACTAAATTGGCCCCAGCTAAGAGTCAGTCACTTCGGAAGGAATACCACTAGAAAAAGTTGAAAGGATCATGTTCCTCAGTTCTAATTTCCATGAGAGCTGGAACATGGAACAAGGATAGAGAAAGATCAAACAGTATTCTTCAAAACGATCTTCTGCAATCACGACATAAGCCTGAGATCGAAAAATCAGATGCTTGTCAGATGTTACGTCTTTTCTATCCTGCTCTACGGAGTGGAGAGTTGGGTCTCTGACAGAAAGCCACTTGAAGAGGCCAGAAGCATTTGAAATGTGGAATTTACAGGCAGCTGTTACGTATAAGTTGGGTTGACAAAATCAGAAAGGAGGAGGGGATAAGCCATCTGGGAAAGCCAAAGGAAATCATCAAAACCATAAAAAAGCAAAAAAGTTAGAATATTTCGGACCTGGGATGTGACACCTGGAAAAATACAGCATCCTTCACTTAATCCTCCAAGAAAGATTGAAGGCAAACGAGGTCCAGGCAGAAGAAGACCATCATGGCTTCAAAATCTAAGGGACTGGTGTGGACAAAACTCAGCAGCACTTTTTCGTGCAGCTGTTGATAAAAATAGGATCGCCAACATGATCGTTGAATTCCGATGACAGATATGGAAGGAGAAGGAGAAGGAGAAGGAGAAGGAGAAGGAGAAGGAGAAGAAGAAGAAGAAGAAGAAGAAGAAGAAGAAGAAGAAGAAGAAGAAGAAGAAGAAGAAGAAGAAGAAGAAGAAGAAGAAATAATTCAAGGGGACTTGGACCGTTTGTGGCAACGTAACAACTCTAGGCTGATGACTCGTTTAACTCTGCCTCCCAACTGGCTGCTCTTCTCCCATGGCATCAAGTCATACTCCGTGGGAGAAGAGAACGATGAACCTTTTTTTAAACCAAGAAAACTACACAGAAGATATAAAATGATTGATGAGAACATACCTGGTCCAACGGCCCTCAACTTGCTACAGGTAGTCCTCAGTGGGTCTCTTGGAACTGTGCTGAGGGATCCATAAAACAAGACAACTATTCAGATGAAACTGCCTGTGGATGGGCCATTTAAGGATTGTTTCGAAGTTTTCCTTTGTTTCTTCCCGAGATGCAAGCTGACTTCTAGATAAGAGCTCAATACCTCCTCATTCTCAAAATGTGGTTGGAGGCGGGGAGGGAACCCTAATGAAAAAACATGCTTTCTTCAAAATGATACTTTACTTGACTACATTGTAAGCGAGTAATTTGTAAGTAAATTCCTCCTAAATTTCCCATTATATGGGAAAACACTGTATCTCTATGTCTCTTTCTCTTTTGTTACAGTGTTAAAATAAAGTTAGGGATGTGTCCTGTTGTTTTTTGCAGTGAATGTCACATTCACACTTTTAAAAAAAATTTGATTTATATGCCGCCCTTCTCCGGAGACTCAGGGTGGCTTACAATGCGTTAAGCAATAGCCTTCATCCTTTTGTATATTTATACAAAGTCAGCTTATTGCCCCCACAATCCGGGTCCTCAATTTACCTACCTTTGAAAGGATGGAAGGCTGAGTCAACCTTGAGCCTGGCGAGATTTGAACTTGCAGTAATTGCAAGCAGCAGTTGTTAATAACAGTGCTTTAGTTCACTGTACTACAGGCTCTTTATAGTTTATACAAAATATACTTTTGTATATTTATACAAAGTCAGCTTATTGCCCCCACAAACTGGGTCCTCAATTTACCTACCTTAGAAAGGATGGAAGGCTGAGTCAACCTTGACCCTGGGGAGATTCGAACTTGCAGTAATTGCAGGCAGCTGAATGTTAATAACAGGCTATTAGTCTGCTGCGCCACCAGGCTCTTTTGATGGCATGACTTGGGGCCCGGACGCTACAAAAGGAACGGTGGAAAGTAGGACAAAAACTTAAATTAGACTCCCAATTTACATTTAATTAAAACTAGCCTGCATTTGGGTAAGGCTGTGTCTCATTTGGGGAGTAATTTGCCCGAGCTGCTTTTGATCTTGCGAGGAAAACTCGTGGATTGAACATTTGGCGGAAATTGGGGTAGGTTTTGGGGGCTCAAGCTTAGGGAAGGGGCGTGTGGCTGTGGGACAGTTGCTTTCTACTGGGGGAAGGTTTTTAAATTGGCACGTGAAGGTAACCTTTTTATCCAAGGTTTGTGACTCACTGGGTTGGCTGGAGAAGTGATTGAGAAAAACATAGAAAGCATAGATAATTGACAATGGGTGTAGGTCGTAAACTTCAAAATAAACAGTGACTTTGTGCCATTTAGACTCTGTCCCTTTGGAGTTCCTTTAAACTTAATTCAATTTATCAGAAATATTTTTGATAAGCCTGTGCTTGGTCATAAGCATCCTTTAGAAGCCGAGTTAAAAGACCTCCTCCTCCTCCTTTTCTCCTCCTTCTTTTCTTCTTGCCCTCCTCTTCCTTTTTTCCTCCTCCTTTTCTTGTCCTCTTCCTCCTTTTCTCCTTTTCTTTTCCTCCTCCTCCTTTTCTTCTACTTGTCCCCCTTTTCTTCTCCTTCTTTTCCACCTCCTCTTCTTCTCTTTTTCTTCTTGTCCTCCCCCTTCTTCCTCCTCCTCTTCCTCCTTTTCTCGTCCTCTTCTTGTTGTCTTTCTCCTCCTCTTCTCCTCCTCCTTTTTTCCCTTCTTTTCTTTTCTTCTCTTCCAACTCCTCCTCCTTTTCTCCTCCTTTTCTTGTCCTCCTCCTCCTTTTCTTCTTGTCCTCCTTTTCTTCTCCTTCTTGTCTTCCTCCTCCTCCTTTTCTTCTCTTTTTCTTCTTGTCCTCCCCCTTCTTCCTCCTCCTCTTCCTCCTTTTCTCCTCCTCCTTTTCTCCTCCTCCTCCACCTTTTCTTCTCCTTCTTTTCTCCTCCTCGCAAATTCCATCACTTCATTGTTTCTGTGATAACATCATGATATTAGGGATGACACCATAGCTCCTCCTGGGCGTCTGGGATAGAAGATCCAGGGACTCTCTTGTTTTTCTTGCTCTCTTGCTGGTATCAAAACAAGGATATGGAATCCTGATCAGGTCCTGCAGCTATAGTGAGAGACGAGATCTGGTTGGACACAGCCAAACAGGCATTAGGAGAAGCTTATAAACAGGTCCCAAGGATGTATATCTTCCTCCAACTTCTATTAGCCAGCAAATGGTATTAAGAACCTCTCTCTTAGATACAAGACAAGGTGCTTGGGTGTCCATGTGTGCTAAATCATCATTTTATCTTGCCTGACTTTGATGGATATGTTGCATCATCCCAAACAGTTATGATTATAGTTATAGTTTGGTGTGTTGTGCTTTGTATTCTTCATTCAACCAACTAGGGTTAAAGCAAACCCAACTTGATTCCTTCCAGATGTAATGAGCCCATAGCAATATTTTGTCTGGGGAATTCAGGGAGTTGTAGTCCAAATATCCTAAAGTTGTTGAGGTTGGGAAATGCTGGATGATAGAGTTGACCACCAAGAGGTCCTAGATAGGTCTTATAGACACCTTGGAATCTTCTTAGCATCTTCCACCTTCACATGCACAATTTCAGGATTGCTAAAACTAACTCCAAGAAGGGTGATGTAGAAAAACCAGGCTGGATGTTCTCCAGAGTAGCCCTTTTTCCCCACCCCAAGAGGATTTCCCCACCATCCAGTCAGAGCTGAAGAAGCTTCTTTGGATGAGAAGCAAAACGTCTTCAAAGAAAAACCAGAAAGTCCAGTTGCCTCTTGAAAAAAAAAGCACCTTTGAGACCACCACAACCTGAATGACTGAGAATCTTCATAGACAGAGTAGCCTAGTTACATTTTTTTAAAAAACACGTTTTAATCATACCCCTATCTCAAGAAGTGGTTTGGTTTATTTACTGTTTTTAGGCTGTCTCTATTGCACGGATTTAAACGCGTAAATACAAAATCAATGTGTCATGGTATTATCTGCCATTAAAAGGACGCGAAGCCCATAATCTTGTGATTATGTGATTATAGATCTGAGATTTTCTTGAAAGAAAATTAAGAATAAGGAAATTGAGTAACAGTAACACGGAGAAGGAATTATCATTGATCTTCGTTACCTTGAAAACAAAAATTGCAGACATTTTCAAGAACAACCTGTATGGAAAGTTGCCTGTGAATATGGACAGGTCTGGTGGGTTTAAATTTGAAGATAGGTCAGTAACAGTGTTAGAAGGGACCTTGGAGGTCATCTAGTCCAACCTCCTGCTCTCGCAGGAGACCTGTACTAGGGATTCGAACTGCCGAACTGGCGGATTGACAAGCTCAGTGTCTTAGCCACTTGAGCCACCTAGTCAGGTCATTTGAGCTACATTAGATTTGATGTCTATGGAGATTCTCAGCCATCCAAGTCGTGGTTGTCCTGAAGGTGCTTTTTTTAAAAGAGGCAACTGGATTTAACGAGCGTTGTGGCATCTCCACAAAATCCGGATACTTGGCAATGGGCTCACACTTATGACGGTTACAGTATCCTGGGGTCACATTTTGCGACCTTCCGACCAGCAATGGGGAAGCCAGATTTGCTTAACAACCTGTGTTCCTAACTTAACAACTGCAGTGATTCACTTAGCAACGGGGGCCAGAAAAGTGGTAGAAAAGAGGCAAAACTCACTTTACAACTGTCTCGCTTAACAGCAGATGTTTTGCACTCAACTGGGGTCGTAAGTTGAGACGGCTTCTGTTTGCATTCTCATCCGGCACCAAATGGTAACTTTTTGGAAAATGCCCCATTGGGTTTTGAACAGCTGTTTAGGAGAACTTGACTAATACGTTGGTTTGTCTGTTTTGGTCCTCAGGATACGCCGACGACTCGGGCTTTGATTTAGCAGATGCACTGGATGACTTTGTCCCGACGAAGAGACGTAAGTATGAGGCCGGTTGCTCCACATGTGGATACACATTGTGGGCAGAGTGGATATTGGCTGTCGATTAGGAATCGGAGGGGTTGGGGCGATGTTCTGCAGGGAAGAAATGAGCTTGTTGATGGAAAGCTGACCGCCCGGGTTCGAGACCCCACCGCCATGCCACAGGAGTGAGCTCCCGTTCCTTGCTCCAGCTCCTGCCATCCTAGCCATTTGAAAGCACGCAAATGCAAGTAGATAAATAGGTACCACTTTGGTAGGAAGGTCACAGCGCTCAGTGACGTCATGCCTGGTCACATGACAGTGGAAAAGTCTTGAGAGAGCACTGGTTCAATGGCCCTTGAAACGGAGATGAGCACCAACCCCGAAAATTGGCTACAACTAGCGGAATAAAATCTGCAGGCACTCCTTTAACTTTTGATATAGGGTTTGTCGGCAGGCATCCTTCCTGCAATGATAGTTTAAAAAACAAAAAACAAAAGGCAAAAGTCAAGCTGAAAAAGAAGTATTTAGATTAAAAAAAAAATATCATAAAGGCAAACTCTAAAGCAGCGAGTTTTCCATAATGCACAGAATCATATGACCTAACTGGGCAGCTTGAAAATATATTATCAGATTGGACATGCCCGAGACTTGCTGTTTCCAAGATCCGTATTAATTTATTCTCCCTCCCTCCCCCCCCTCTATATATATATATATAGATATAGATAGATAGATAGATAGATAGATAGATAGATAGATAGATAGATAGATAGATAGATATAGATATAGATATAGATATAGATATAGATATAGATATAGATATAGATATAGATATATCTCAGAGGTGGGTTTCAGCAGGTTCTGACCAGTTCTGGAGAACCGGTAGCGGAAATTTTGAGTAGTTCGGAGAACCGGTAGTAAAAATTCTGACTGGCCCCGCCCTCATCTATTCTCTGCCTCCCAAGTCCCAAGTGATAGGGAGGAAATGGGAATTTTGCAGTAACCTTCCCCTAGATTGGGGAGGGAATGGAGATTTTACAGTATCCTTCCCCTGCCATGCTCACCAAGCCATGCCCATCAAGCCATGCCACGCCCATCAAGCCACACCCACATAACCAGTAGTAAAAAAAATTGAAACCCACCACTGACATATATATAATATCTATCTATCTATCTACCTACCTACCTACCTACCTACCTACCTACCTACCTACCTACATCTCTCTCTCTCCCCCCCCCCCTCTCTCTCTCTCTCTATCTATCTACCTACCTACCTACCTACCTACCTACCTACCCTGTTTCCCCCAAAATAAGACATCCTCTGATAATAAGTCCAATTGGGCTTTTAAGTGCATGGCAATAAGGCCAAGTGTTTATTTCAGGGTTCAAAAAAATATAAGACAAGGTCTTATTTTTGGGGAAACATGCTATCTATCTATCTATCTATCTATCTATCTATCTATCTATCTACCTATCTATCTATCATCTATCATCTCTTTCTCTCTCTCTCCACACACACACACACACACACAGATCCAATGTCTTAAAGCCTATTCTGGAATTTCCACTGGGAGGCACAGAAATAGAGATTTGCTCGGTCCTTGGGATTTGTTCGTCGGGATTAAAAAGATTATGCTCTTTTTTAAAACCATGACGCGTTGGATAAACCAATGGCTGGAACTCCTGTCCTTTGATAAGACAGGAGACAGTGGGTGGGGCCACAGTGCAAAGTGGGCGGGGCTATTTCATATCTGGGCGGGGCCTGAATATGCCAAGATGCGGAGGGGAAGGATAACATTTGGATCCTTACGAAAAGGTTTTCGTAAGGATGCAACTAAAAACATTTTTAAAAAAATGAACGGATTTTTAGAGTTAAAAACGATGCAAATAAAAAGAAAAATGAAGAAAAGTGAGAAATAAGTAAAGAAAGAAAAGAAAAAGAACAGATATAAAGGAGCAGCTGTCGATGTATAAATTGGTTGTAAATTCATATATATTTCATCCTCTCTCTCTCTCTTGCTTGCTTTCCATATTCTACCCTTCCTAATTGCCAAGCTCATAAATCATGCATTCATTTCCTCCCACCCCTCCACCCCCCCCCATTTTGAGCAAAAAGCCCATAAACAGTTTCCAGTCACTGATATGAATGCAACTGAGATTATGTTCTGTACTTTTTATTCCTGGAATCAGATAGCCTGTAACTCTGCCTGGAGGGGCTTCAGACAATTTTTTTTTTAAAATTTGATTTATATGCCGCCCTTTTCCGAAGACTCAGGGCGGCTTACAATGCGTTAAGCAATAGCCTTCATACTTTTGTATATTTATACAAAGTCAGCTTATTGCCCCCACAAACTGGGTCCCCAGACAATGAGTTTGGGGCACATTTAATCCTCGAAATTCAACTCATTTGCACTGAAGCATAAACCAAGATTTAGAACTCACCGTGGTTTAAATCCTCTTACTAAAAACTAAAAGCCCAACTAATGAAAACTGAGTTAGAGCTTGGCATGGAAATGCAGCATTCCCCTGCTGCAAACATCCCATGTTAGAAACTGTCAAATGTCAAATGTAATTGAATGTAAACTTTAAACTTTTGAACAGCTTCAGCTTCGTTTCCTTGAACTTTTAACATCAGTTCAAGGTGGCCCTGCTCTTTAGATGTCGTCTGACTGAACTCCGAGGATGTGCATGTCTTACTTAGGAGTAAACCCAGCGAAGAGTGCTGGGTCAGCTCAGGCTGGTTTGGCATCGCCGCGGAATCAAAAATGCCATTAATTCTGTCTTTTTGTCTTTCCTAGCTACTCACAAGCCGCCCAAGAAGACTTCAGGTGGCACAGGTGAGATGTTAGCTCTCTTAAGCCTTTAAATCAGCTGAGGGTGCTCTCCCACTACAAATCCTATCCTCCCCAGCCATTGAGTGACTCTTGGCTTTATGGTAAGGTAGGGTAATTTGCTGGGGTTCCCCCCCCCCTTTTTCTTGTCAAACAGCAATCCAGAAGTTGCAAGTACAAGCTGACCCATTTCATTTGGCGGTATCCTCAGTCTTTGTCTTTTAATGGGACCTTGGCCTTAGTAACCCTGAAAGTGGCCTACCTGGGAGTCGTGCGGTGGCCTAGAGGTGGAGCTCTGGCCTCACAATCAGGAGGCTGTGAGTTCGATCCTAGGTAGAGGCGGATATTTCTCTCTCTGGGCACGATGAGAATATAGCTGCAGAAGAAAACTCCGCCTTGGCAACAGGAAAGGCATCCGGCCAGTAAACATTCAGCTCCATTCAGTTGCCCAGACTCCACTTTGCAAGGGATTATGGGGTCATTAAAAGAAGATGACAGTGGCCTACCTGGGAGGGTTGTTGGGAGGATATAAGGACACAAACCGGTAGTGGCACGCAAGAGCGTTGTGGCGGCTTCACCTTTTCGGTGGATGTGAATGATATTGTGATGCCCACAGAAATAAAATGGGGGGGAGGTGTGTTACGTTGCAGAAAGGAAATGGGTGTTCCCTGCACTAAGTAGCTCTTTCTATCGGTCTCCTTGATTTCTCGAGCAGGCGAACTCGATCAGTTGGATTTCTTTGATTCCCCACCGGAGAGAACCACCAGGCCTGCAAAGGCCACCACTGTCCCTTATCCAAGGAAACCAGGTAAGGACATCCTGGCCCCTGGTTTTGGCAAGCTTGGACGCTGGGCTGCCCTCTCCTCAAGCCCTGGGGGGCGGGGTTGGGAGCCCAAAGCCTACTTAATGGGGTGGAAATACGACTTTGGGTGGCAAAGAATTCCTTCCTTCCTTCCTTTTCTCTCCCTCCCTCCCTTCCTTCTTTCCTTCCTTCCTTCCTTCCTTCCATCCTTCCTTCCTTCCTTCCCTTTCCTCCTCCCTCCCTCCTTTCCTTTCCTTCCTTTTTTCTTTCTTTCATCCCTCCCTTCCTCCCTGTCTTGCCCCCTTTCTTCCTCTTTCCCTCCCTTCCTCACCTCTTTCTTTCTACCTCCCTCCCTCCCTTCCCTCCCTCCCTCCTTCCTTCCTTCCTTTCTCTTTCTTTCCTTCCTCCTCCCTACCTCCTTTTCCTTCCTTCCTTCTCTCCTTCCTCCCTTACCTTTTTCTTTCCTCCCTCCTTCTCTCCCTTCCCTCCTTCCTGTCTTGCCCCTTCCTTCCTTCCTTCCTTTCTCTTTCTTTCCTTCCTCCTCCCTCCCTCCTTTTCCTTCCTTCCTTCTCTGCTTTCTCCCTTACCTTTTTCTTTCCTTCCTCCCTCCCTTCCCTCGTTCCTGTCTTGCCCTTCCTTCCTTCCTTCCTCCTTCCTTCCTTCCTTCCTTCCTTCCTTCCTTCCTTCCTTCCCTCCCTCCCTCCCTCCCTCCCTCCCTGAATGCAACTAGGCTATTTATTTGTGAATACTGCTATACATTTACAAAACAACAAGGGTGACCACAGTTCACAAACCAGCTTCCAAACAAGCCCAATGAAGCCAGAATCCCTAACCCCCAAGGAGGATTGGATCTGGTTGGAATTTGGCTGGGATACCACCAGGTGATAGGCAGGATATTAGAAAGGGGAATTAAACAACATCCTGCCCGGGGTGTGTGTGTGTGGGGCGGGAGAGCCAGGTACCAGCTTTGCTGTTTTCCCTAACATGGGCTAAGGTTGAGAAGGTTGAACCACACAGCTTAGCCCGCATGTATTTGATCTCGATTTTCCAAAACTGCGGCTGGACATATTTGGAAAGGCAACTGAGCGGGGAGGGCTGGGCTAAGCCGATTGCTGGGCACCCTGGGCTGAAGGGTTTGTGTTCTCCAATCTGCAGATGATGGCCGCTGGAACATTCCCCATACCACCACCACCAAACAGCCCAAAACTACCAAGCCACCCCCGAAAAAGACCGCAGGTAATTTTTAACCACCATGAAACCTCAAAGGCCCCATTAGAAATCTGGAAAACAATCTGCCTGCTACCTTGGACATCCAAAGACGTGAAGGTGGGGATGAAGACATGGAGCTCAATCTGGTATTGGAAGAGAACAGAGCAGAGCAGGGCCTAGGTGGGATTTCCCCAGGGGTCTCCTCACTTCAAAAGATTTTCCTCCTTTACTGTAGCTATTCTCTCTGCTTTCTCCTGTTTGGCAGGACAATGTAGATCTCTGAAGATAATTTGGGGGTCTGGGGATGGATGGGAGGGGGGGTGGATGGACAGATGGACGGACAGACAGATGGACATTAGGTTGGTTGGTTGGATGGTTGGTTGGATAGATGATGGATGGAGGATGGATGGATGGATGATAATTGGATAGATGATGGTTGGATGGATGATGGTTGAATGGATGATGATTGGATAGATGATGGTTGGATGGATGATAGTTGGATGGATAGATGATGATTGGATAGATAGATGATGTTAGATGGAGGATGGTTGGATGGATGGAGGATGGATGGATGATAGTTGGATGGATGATGGTTAGATGGATGGAGGATGGATGGATGATAGTTGGATGGATAGATGATGATTGGATAGATAGATGATGGTTGGATGGATGATGGTTAGATGGATGATGGATGATGGGTGGATGGATTATAGTTGGATGAATGGATGGATGGATGATGATTGGATAGATGATGGATGGATGGATGGATGGATAGGAGAAGACAATCTATTACATAACTAGAGGATTTGGAGTTCCCAGGCTGAATTTGGGGATTCAAACTTCCTTCCTTGATATATGTGTTTTCCTGACATTCAGTCTGGTTTCTATAAAAGCCTTCACCAACTCTGACCCTCAACATGTAGAGGTGTTGGCTGCAAGGCCTGATGTTCTCCCATGGTTGAGATCCTGGTGGTGGCTTGGAATTCAAGACATCTGGAGACTAGCAGGTTGGGAATGGCTGGTCTTGTGTTGAGGTGGTGACCATTACATGCATCAAAGTCAACTCAAGATGAACCTATGCCTAGGAAATATTATAGGAATTACGGGACGCCTGGGTAGATTTCTTCAAACCTTTTTCTTACTTCTCCTAAGAGGTTAAGTCTTTTTTAGTGGAAAAGAGTGGCGATGCTAGAAACCATAACGCCCTCATCTGCTAATCTTATAGGGAAAGACCCCATGGATTTAGACTTATCCGATGCTTTTGATGACCAAAATGACAGATACCCTGGGGGTGGACCACCTAAAGGAAATCCTGGTGGAGGTACGTTGATCATTCTTCTTTTGGTTGGTCGAGATAGACTTCTGCACCCTCCCTTCCCTCTCCCTACATCCGTTGCTGTTGGGGGAAGAAATTTAACAACTGGTTCTCTGCCCTAATGTCCAGCTGGGTAGGCGTGGCTCGGTGGTCATGTGACCGTGTGGGCGTGGATGCATGGATGGATAGGTAGGTAGGTAGGTATGTAGGTATGTAGGTAGGTAGGTAGATATAGATGCAGCTAGATAGATGCATAGATAGACAGACAAAGAGAGATGCAGATAGAGATAGATACAGATAGATGTAAATAGCTATAGATGCAGATAAGATAGATGATAGAAGATAGATAGATAGATGCAGATTGATAGATGTAAATAGAGATAGATGCAGATAAGATAGAGAGAGATGCAAATAGAGATAGATGCAGATAGATAGATAGATAGATGCAGATATAGATGCAAATAAGATAGATAGCTGCAAATAGAGATAGATAGAGAGAGAGATAGATAGATAGATAGAGAGAGAGAGTGAGTGAGTGAGAGAGAGAGACAGGCAGGTTGTTTTAGTGCTCCAGGTTGAATTCTCACTTTCCTTTGTCGTGTGCTAAACCAACCCCTGCTATTTTCCATGATCAGTTAATGAATAAAGAATCCCGTTCCAGGCTCCAAAGGGGGAGATAGAAGAGGTGGAAATCCTGGTAAGGGGTCTCTCCTTGGCTCCTGAGCTGCTCTCTCTCCTCTGTCCCACCTGATTGCCTTTGCTCGCCTTTCTCTCCTAAGTCCAGTCATTCGTTTGTTTGTTTTTTTTTTTAAAAAAAATCACCCTCTGACTGATCTCCTGTCTAACCCAACGAGAAAGAAGGGATCTTGGACACCTGTGCTTAATTTGGCCTTGCGAATCAACCTCCTTTCCTTCCTTTGACTCCTCCCCCCCCCCTCAATTTCTGTGACCTGCTTTCAGAAATGGAGAGCTGCAGGTTCTGTAGGAGATCAATGTCCCACGGTGGGCGTGGCCTAGTCAACCTCCTGCATCATGGCGGGGGGGGGGCGGGGTGTTTTTGCCCTCCCCGGGCACCAGAGGCTCTCTGGAGTCCGGAAACGGGCGAACTTCCGGTAGGCCCATGTTTTGCCCTCTCCGAGCCTCCGCGCACATCCTGCGCTTACCTGCATTCAAAACAGGCCGCGTGGGGACTCCTGGGAGGGGCGGAGTGGGCAGGGCCAGCCAGGAGTGGAATTTGGGGGTTCTCTGAACTGCACAGAATCTTAGTTAGAGGTTCTCCTGAACCTCTGCGAACCCCCAACAGCCCACCCCTGATCTCCATCCCTAAAAATAAATACATACAATGAACTGGACTGTTCATTTCTTGCATGAGATTTTTTCAAGCAGTTGCTTTTTTTCCCAACTGGCTGTTACCAATGCATGGGGTGAATTCTCTGTCTATTCTAACCTGCTAAAAAATCCTCGTACAGGCGACCAGTTCCTGCTAGGACTGGTGGTCAAGGACGATGGGTAGGACAAGAAGCAAGAGGTGGAAACTAATCAAGGAGAGAAGCAACTTAAAACTAAGGAGAAATTTCCTGACAGTTAGAACAATTAACCAGTGGAACAACTTGCCACCAGAAGTTGTGAATGCTCCAACACTGGAAGTTTTTAAGAAGATGTTGGATAACCATTTGTCTGAAGTGGTGTAAGGTTTCCTGCCTGGGCAGGGGGTTGGACTAGAAGACCTCCAAGGTCCCTTCCAATTCTATTCTATTCTATTCTATTCTATTCTATTCTATTCTATTCTATTCTATTCTATTCTATTCTATTCTATTCTATTCTCTCGTCTCCTCCTATATTCTATTCTATTCTATTCTATTCTATTCTTTTCTATTCTATTCTATTCTATTCTCTCGTCTCCTCCTATATTCTATTCTATTCTATTCTATTCTATTCTATTCTATTCTATTCTATTCTATTCTATTCTATTCTATTCTATTCTATTCTATAGAAGCATCTTCAATTATATGAGAGACATTGAGCCAGATCCTACAAAGAGTGAAAATAAAACAGTAAACATTCTGAGGGTTAAAGCATTTCACTTTTTAAACAAATCTGGCACTTCTGGATTTAGATGAGATAACACCTAACATCGCGTCAATCAACTTTTATAACTTTTGTTCCAGCCAATAACTCTTTTACTAACCCACTATGCATCAATATCTAAGAATTATTTTTCTTTTCTTCTTGAATGCGGTCCTTCTACTTGTGGCTAAAAAAAGGATAAATTTGGGGGAAGGGTAAATTGAGTGATTAAAAAAAAAAAAAAAATGAGGGAGAGAGAGAAATGTGGGATTTTAAATAAGCGGATTTTACTTGGACTCCTCAGGAATTTCGGATGATGACCTGATTGGAATCGTGGACGAAGGAGGTTATCAGCCTGATAAAAAGAAAGGTAAATTTTTCCCTGCTTTGGTTGGTTGTAGTGAAATATCCGGACTGCTGTGGAGTTGCTGTTGGCAACATGTTGAAGGCTATAAGTTTAGCTATACAGTCGTCTCAAAGGTGCTTTTTTAGGAGGCAAGTGGATTTCTTGTTTTTTCTTTTGAAGACGTTTCGCTTCTCCTCCAAGAAGCTTCTTCAACTCTGACGGAATGTTGGGGAATGGGAGGATTTATATTCCTTGCAGACAGCTGGTCCTTTGCATCCTTTTAGAGGGGCGTTGAGGCCACTTGGAGGTTTATCTGTGTCCTCGGGGTCACCTGAGTAGCACTCCTGGTGCTACTCGATTTTTTTTTTTACTATTGGTTCTGTGGGCGTGGCTTGGTGGGCGTGGCGTGGCTTGTGGGCGTGGCAAGGGAAGGATACTGCAAAATCTCCATTCCCACCCCACTCCTGGGGGAAGGATATTGCAAAATCTCCATTCCCTCCCCACTCCTGGGGGAAGGATATTGCAAAATCTCCATTCCCACCGCACTCCAGGGGAAGGATACTGCAAAATCCCCATTCTCTCCCCACTTCTGGGGGAAGGATATTGCAAAATCTCCATTCCCACTGCACTCCAGGGGAAGGATACTGCAAAATCCCCATTCCCTCCCCACTCCTGGGGGAAGGATATTGCAAAATCTCCATTACCACCCCACTCTGGGGCCAGCCAGAGGTAGCATTTGCCGGTTCTCCGAACTACTCAAAATTTCCGCTACTGGTTCTCCAAAACCTGCTGGATTTCACCTCTGAACTGCATCCAGATCATTGGTACCCAGGAGAAATTATCTGGAAAGGGTGCCAGCTGGGAGGAGAGTATCAGCACAGAGAGGCATTGGGGTCATCTCCTGCTTTGGGGATCTAGCTTGGATTCTGCACTGGAGAAACCTTAATGATCTGCTGAATTCAACGTTTGAGGGGCTGTCACAGAAAGGAGGGGAGGGTCCAGCTATTCTCCAAAGCACCAGAAGGCCAGACAAGGAATAATGGATGGAAAGTAATCAAGGAGAGAAGCAACTTAGAACTAAGGAGAAATTTCCTGACAGTGAGAACAATTAATCAGTGGAACAACTTGCCTCCAGAAGTTGTGAATGCTCCAACACTGGAAGTTTTTAAGAAGATGTTGGATAACCATTTGTCTGAAGTGATGTAGGGTTTCCTGCCTAAGCAGGGGGTTGGACTAGAAGACCTCCAAGATCCCTTCCAACTTTTATTCTAATTAAGAGTGCAGAAAAGAGCAACGGAGATGATTAGGGGGCTGGAAGGCTGAAAGATACAAAGAGCGGTTGCAGGAATTGGGTACGGCTAGTCTAGAGAAAAGGACTAGGGTGACATAAGAGCAGTGTTCAAATATTTATTTATTTATTTATTTATTTATTTATTTATTTATTTATTTATTTATTTATTTATTGCATGTATTTATATGTTGCCATTCTCCCGAAGGACTCAGGGCGGCGAACACAAGTTAAGAAACAAGTACAATAAAATCATAATTTAATCCAAATAATTAATTAGTAGTAAATAATAAAGCCCGGAATCAGTCTCAGCCTATTTGTTTGAAAAGCCAAATCTTCAAGTCCTGACGGAAGGAGTGGAGATCAGGAGCCGTCCGGAGCTCAGTAGGTAATTCATTTGAGGGGCTGCCATAAAGAAGAGGGGGCCAATTTATTCTCCAAAGCACCTGAAGGCAGGACAAGAAACAATGGGTGGAAACTAATCCAGGAGATTAGAACTCAGGAGAAAATTCCTGACAGAGAGAACAATCAACCAGTGGGATGGCATCCCCTCCAGTAATTGTAAAAGAGCCTTGGTGGCGCAGCAGACTAAAGTGCTATTAAGAAGCACCATCTGCCTGCAATTACTGTGAGTTCAAATCTCACCAGGCTCAAGGTTGACTCAGCCTTCCGAGGTAGGTAAAATGAGGACTCGGATTGTGGGGGCAATAAGCTGACTTTGTATAAAAAAAAGAACACCGCTTTGGGGGGGGGGAAAGCCCTACTAAGCAGGTATATACAAAAGTATGAAGGCTATTGCTTAACGCATTGCCAAATTATTTAATGTGGTTTTATACTGTTTTAAATTTTGTAAATCGATGTGTTTTATTTTTGGGCTGTTCATCGCCCTGAGTCCTTCGGGAGTAGGGCGGTATATAAATCTAATAAAAATAAATAAAAATAAATGAAATAAAAATTGTAAGCCGCCCTGAGTCTCCGGAGAAGGGCGGCATATAAAATCGAACCAATCAATCAATCAATCAATCAATCAATAAATAAATTGTGGGTGCTCCATCGCTGGAGGCTTTTAAGAAGGCATGTCACTAGTTTACAGTGCTATAGGGTCTTCTTCTTCTTCTTCTTCTTCTTCTTCTTCTTCTTCTTCTTCTTCTTCTTCTTCTTCTTCTTCTTCTTCTTCTTCTTCTTCTTCTTCTTCTTCTTCTTCTTCTTCTTCTTCTTCTTCTTCTTCTTCTTCTTCTTCTTCTTCTTCTTCTTCTTCTTCTTCTTCTTCTTCTTCTTCTTCTTCTTCTTCTTCTTTTTAATTTGATTTATATGCCGCCCTTCTCCGGAGACTCAGGGAGGCTTACAATGCGTTAAGCAATAGCCTTCATGCTTTTGTATATTTATACAAAGTCAGCTTATTGCCCCCACAAACTGGGTCCTCAATTTACCTACCTTAGAAAGGATGGAAGGCTGAGTCAACCTTGAGCCTGGGGAGATTCGATCTTACTTTAATTGCAGACCGCTGGTGTTAAATTGCAGAGCTCTGTCTGTTGAGCTATCCAGGCTCCCTGCTTGAGGTCTTCTGCTTGAAGACCTCCAAGGTCCGTGTTCATTTGCCGTTGAACACCGTGGGATCCGATGGGACGGGAAAGAAGCGAAAACTTAAGGCACGCAGGTGTAAATAAGGCACTGGCCTTACTCTATAGATGCGCCAGATCGTAGGCATTCCTTCACTGGCGTCTGAGCACACCACAAAGGGCTCATTCTTTCCTAGCCACTTGAGTGTTTTCCTTCTCCAATTAGAGAATGGAGTGGGTGGGTGGGGGGGGGGGAGGAAATTACCGCTTATGCTGCAGCGGGCAGAAATGTGCAGACAAAGCGTTCATTTCTCTGCAAACCGCACCCACTTTCTCGAATGCGCACGAGGCTAAATTTATAATCAATCTCATTTATTGCTCCTGACGCAGCAGCGGCTTAATTAATACGAAGGGCCAGCCGGGGGTCTGCGCGCGGGGGCTGCGATTTGCAGCGCGTTCGGTTCGGCACTTCCAACTTTCCTTCGTCGACATATTAGGAGATAATTAAAATGGCCCCAGGATTGATTAATTGATTATTTATCTATTTGTTTAGCTCGGCACCCCCTGGGCGGCTTGAAATTGGCTTTGGAGAGAACGGAGGAGGACAGGGGTGGGGTGGGGTGGGGAAGGGGAGGGAAGCGGTTAGGGGGGGCTTCTCCCTGCCAATTATCCTCTTGCTTTCAACTCCAAGGTGTAAATCAGTTGTATGTCAAAAGGGAAGATTTGGACGGAGGGGGAATGTAGGGCAGGTGTGGTCGTCCCTGCTGGAAGTCCACAGGGTTTTTTTAAACAAAGATCTCCTGATTTTACTCTTGGCTTAATGAGTTACAGGAATTCAGTTAACGAACCTGTCCAAAAAAAAGAAAAGAAAAAAAGATTGTAACCATCGTGCTTGACTCATAGGAACGACCATCTTGCTTACTGATGTAAATTCTGATTCTGATTGCGGTTGTAAGTCAAGGACGTACCCCGTACCCGTATTATAAACTGGAGAAGATCCATAACTCGTTTTTTTTAGACTTTTAGGGTGGCCCTTCATAAATGTTGGGCATTCTCTGTGAGTTATGGGTGACTGATCCCTTGTTGTTTGTTCTTCTGTGTAGGAGACAGCGAGAACGATTACAATAACGGTAAGTGCGCGTGCTTGCGACAATCTCAAGTTTCTTTTCAAACCATGGATGGAGCAAAGCTTGAAACGGCGGCGGGGAGGGGGGAAGATTTCCCATAAACCCTGGCCTTTTGACACGGCCCTTTTGAACCCCTTTCTTGGTTCAGTTCAGTTAGCTTTATTGATTAGCCTATAGGCTCATGATGGCAAACCTGTGGCACACGGAGCCATATGGGTGGACACATGAGCTCAGCTCCGGCGCCTGATTTTCGGGCCTTCTGGGCCCACCGGAAGTCGAGAACACAGGCTGTTTCCAGCCTCCAGAGGGCCTCCGGGGGTGGGTGGGGAAGGCCCGTTTTTCGCTCTCCCCAGGCTCCTAGAAAGCCTCTGGTCTCCGTGATCATGTAGCCGGTATGACAAAACACCAATGGCACACGGAACACTGTTACCTTCCCACCAAAGGGGGTCCCTATTTTTTCTGCTTGCATTTTTTTTTTTACGTGCTTTCGAACTGCTAGGTTGGCAGAAGCTGGGACGAGTCACGGGAGCTCACCCCATTAATGCGGCACTGGGGACTCGAACCACTGAACTGCCGACCTTTCGATCGACAAGCTCAGCGTCTTCGCCGCTGAGCCACTACGCACCCTACAACCTAAAACCTCGTATAAAAACAATAAAAGTAATAAAAGAAGAGATATAATAAATTAATATAATAAAATCACCCCCCCGTCCCCTCCCCACCCCGACGACAGCATTTCACACGAGCCATTTAATGGGCCTCCATCCGCTCTGCGTTCCCCAGGCCCGCTGGCAGAATCAGGTCTTCAGCTCCTTCCAGAAGAGTGCTAGAGTGGGGGCCATTCTAATCTCTGGGGGGATGATGTTCCAGAGAGAGGGAGCCACCCATGGAGAAGGACCTTCTTCTGGGTCCCACCAGGTGTATCTCCCTAGGGGATGGCACCCGCAACATTCCCTGCCTCCTCGTTCTGATGGGTCGGGTAGGTGTGACCGGCAAGAGACGGTCCCTCAGATTACCTCAGAATCCAAAATAATGGTATGGTAGAACAGAGGTGTGTCAGGAACAGAGAAAAGAAATTGGGGGGGGGGACTTTCAATAAACATCTAGGATGCAGGTCATCATCAGTAATGGTCTCTTCTCCTCCACTTCTACAGGTGCCCTGGTGGAAACCGGGACAATTGCTGGTATTGTCAGTGGCCTCGCCATGGCCTTGATTGGCGCCGTCAGCAGCTACATCTCCTACCAGCAAAAGAAATTCTGCTTTAGCATACAACGTAAGTGTCTCTAATCCCACCCCACCTTGCAGGAGATCTGAGCCCACTATCTATTGATCTCTATCTATCTATCATTTATCTATCTATCATCTCTCTCTCCTGTGTCTATTATCTATCTCTATATCTATCTCTATCTATCTATCTATCTATCTATCTATCTATCTATCTATTATATATTATCTATATCTACATTTACATCTATCTATCTATCTGTATTGTATTATCTCTCTCTCTCTCTCTCTCTTTCTCTCTCCCTATCTCTCTCTCTCTCTGTCTTATGGGCCCAAAGTCACAGAATCGGAAGAAAAGAAATACATAAACCTATAATAAATACGACTGGAAAGGGAATTGAACATAGGGGTAGACCTCTGTACCTGTGCAACGTATTCTCTCGGTGTGCATGTAGAAATTAACAGAAGGAACATCCTTAGGTCTAGAAAAGCGTTTGATAAAGGCGGCAACGCAAATGCCCTGCAAAAAGGCAACAGGAAATTAAAGTTAATTATAACGGAGGATTAATTTCAGCCATCAGACATGGCATGCTGGGATAATGTCAGACTTTGGATGCATGGCAATGCACACGGCGGCTCCTGAAGGGACTTTTCTTTTTTTTAATGGAAATGGCATAAAACAAGCCTCTCGGCTGGATTCACACGTGGCATTTCGGATGCCCCGTTTTGGTCCGGTTTAATGGCAGAAGCAAGTGATGGATGAGATTTAATCATCATCCCTTCTCCAGATTTCAGCTCACGTTTTCTCCCCAGGGTAGTCCCAACCCTGATCTAACTCGTTGAATCTGTTTGATATGGAAAAAAAGCAGGAATGCAAAGATGTTTTTTAAACATCTGGAACGAGCTCCCCCCGGAGATACGGAGGATCCCGGATCTGCGCACTTTCCGCCGTGCTTTGAAGACACTCCTATTCCAGCAGGCTGGCCTGGCCTAATTTTTTCCCCTTCTTTTAAATATTTAAACTCAAATTTTAATTCATTTTAAATTATTGGGAGTTTTAAATTGTCTCGGGCAAAAATTATTTAATTGGGTTTTAATCATGTTTTAACTTTTGTATATATGTGTTTTATTTCGTGCCTGTTCACCGCCCTGAGTCCTTCGGGAGTAGGGCGGTATACAAATTTAATAAAATGTAAAATGTAAAGGAAGAAAGAGGGAGGGACTTGGTGCTAGAAATTGTATAGGTGAGGTTGGGACGAGGCTATTGACTCCTGTAGGCCACGTTGGGTGTGACGATTCACCAACATCTGGAGGTCCCATGAATTCCTCACCTGTTTTGCAGTTAAATTGGAGGTTTAAAAATGCAAATAATGTCAGAGAAGGAGAACCGGAACACAAAAATGTTGTTTAAAAACCAAACCTCTATCTGGTTTGCCTTTTAGTCAAAAATATCGTATTTCTCTTTCTCCGTTAGATGCTGCAAGCCATCTAAAAGGGCTTTAGGGAGCACCCAAATTAGGGGTCAGCAACCTTTGGCTCTGGAGCCACATGTGGCTCTTTTACCCCTCTGCTGCGGCTCCCTGTCACTCGAAATATGCGTCACAACCACCAATGTGACACCTGCTGTCATGCGATTTATTGAGCTTTTCAACCCCTGGTAGGCCAACCATGGATAAATCCAAGAAAAGAAAAGTTTCAGAAGGAAACAGAATGTTTAATTCAACTACATATGCTAGTTTTGTGGCCGCTCAGGAAATAGGCCCGGGAAAGGTTTTGTGGCTCCCGGTGTTTTTTTTTCTGTGGGAAACGGGTCCATAAGCTGCGGTGGCGCAGTGGTTAGAATGCAGTACTGCAGCTACTTCAGCTGACTTGCTAGTTCAGCAGATCAGCGGATCAAATCTCACCGGCTCGAGGTTGACTCAGCCTTCTATCCTTCCGAGGTGGGTAAAATGAGGACCCAGATTGTTAGGGGGCAATATGCTATTTAGTATACCGTCTTTGGTGTAAGCTGCCCAGAGTCCTCAGAGAGTGGGCGGCATAGAAATATGACTAATAAATGGCTCTTTGAGTGTTTGAAGTTGCAGACTCCTGACCCAAATAGAGATTTAATTTAATCTTACAAATCAGGGGAAGGTAGCCTATTTCTCTCGGGACTTCTTAGAAGTGTCCTCCGGTGGTTCTGCGTTGAGCTTCGGTCATCTCACAACCTCTGTGCCAGTTTTAATTTTGGGTGTCAAATCTCTTCTGCTCTTTGCTATTTTTAGAGGGCCTGAATGCAGAATATGTGAAAGGAGAAAACATGGAGCAAGTGGTGACCGAAGAGCCACAAGGTGAGTGTGTGTGTGTGTGTGTGTCCTTAAGGTCACACTGTGTCACAAGGCGGGGTGTGTGTGTGTGATGCACAATGTCCCAGCTTTGTGGTGACAGCTCAGGAAGGACCTGGTTTTTGAAGGCCTGCAGAACTGTAGCCTGTGTGTAGACCACGAGTTGTGACTGTACTTTATTTCCAAATATATATTTAGGGCCTTCACTTAGATGTCTTAGGCTTCTTTTGTTGGAAGCAAGGTCTTAGTAGGTCTTTAAGCTTTCTTCTCGATTTCCCAAGATGTCCCACCTCTGAGGAGGTGAAATGAGGAGGTGATAAGCTGCCTGGGAAAGTCAAGGGAAATCATCAAAACCATAAAAGAGCGGAAGTTAGAAAGTTAGAATATTTTGGACCTGTGATGCAATGGCTGGAAAAATATGGCGTCCTTCACTTAATCCTCCAAGGAAAGATTGAAGGCAAATAAGGTCCAGGCTGAAGAAGAACACCATGGCTTCAAAATCTAAGGGACTGGTTTGGACAAAACTCAACAGTTTTGTCCTGCATCCAGTTTTGGTCACCACATTATAAACAAGATGTTGAGACGTTGGGAAAAAGTGCAAAGAAGAGCAGCCAAGACGGTGAAAGGCCCGGAGACAAAAACATAGGAAGAACTGGTGGTAGAAATTGGATATGGCCAGTCTAGAGAAAAGAAGGACTAGGGGTGACATGATAGCAGAGGTCCAGTATTTGAAGGGCTGCCCCAAAGAAAAGGGAGTCAAGCCATTTCCCAAAGCACCTGAGGGTAGGACAAGAGGCAATGGGTGGGAACTTATCCAGGAGAGAAGCAACTTAGAACTAAGGAGAAATTTCCTGACAGTTAGAACAATCAATTAGTGGAACGACTTGAATACAGAAGTTGTAAATGCTCCAACACTGGAAATTTTTAAGAAGAGGTTGGATAACCATTTGTCTGAAGTGGTGTAGGGTTTCCTGCCTAAGCAGGGGGTTGGACTAGAAGACCTCCAAGCTCCCTTCCAACTCTGTTAGTCTCTTCTCTTCTCTTCCTCTCCTCCCCTCCCCTTCTCTTCTGTCCTCTCTCCTCCTCTTCTCTTCTCTTCTATCCTCTCTCCTCTTCTCTCCTCTCCTCTCCTCTTCTCCCCTCCCCTCCCCTTTTCTTCTGTCCTCTCTTCTCTCCTCTCCTCTCCTCCTCTCCTCTCCCCTCCCCTTCTCTTCTCTCCCCTCCCCTTCTCTTCTGTCCTCTCTCCTCTCATCTTCTCTTCTCTCCTCTTCTGTCCTCTCTCCTCTTTTCTTCTCTTCTATCCCCTCTCCTCCTCTTCTCTCCTCTCCTCTCCTCTCCTCTCCCCTCCCCTCCCCTCCCCTTCTCTCCTCTCCTCTTCCCGTTCTATTTTGATTGATTGATGAACGTGGCCTTTTATAGTTGCAGGCGAGTGTGCATGTTTCTTATTTTCCCACAAAACCAAACTAAAATTTTCTCTTTTTTTTCCTTCCCTAGTGAAATACTCTGTCCTAGAACCCCAGACAGCAGAAGCTCCGCCGCCTCAAGAAAACGCAAAAGTCTGAAATCTCCGCCCTCCGGCTTACTTTAAAAAAAAAAAAAAAAGGAAACCAATTGTTGGCGCAAAAAAAAAAAAAAAAACAAAAACAAAAAACAAAACGAAACACATCACACACACACGAGCGCACACACGCACACACACATCCACACGCTCCTCTCACACAATTTGTAATTTAGCTTTGAAACGAAACGTTTTCATTTGGATTCCAAAGCGATTTAAATGTGCATTTTCCCCCCCTTTGACTAGGGCAGGCTTCTTATTTGTGGTAGGCTTGTAGAACTGGTTGAAAAAAAGAAAAAAAAGAAAAAAAGAAATGATGATGATGTTTTTTCGGGGTTGATTTTTGTTTTGTTTTTTTAATTTTTTTAATTTTTAATATATCGTTTTGTGACGAGTCGTAGGTTTACATCGCCATGGGTCATGTCTGAGCTTGGATCAGGTTGAATATGAAATGCAACAGTTGTTCCAAATAGTTGTTTCATCGTAGAAGTAGGGGTGGTTCATATATGAATGACATTTTGATGGGACGGGATGCGGAAGAGAAAGAGGCGGAGGCGAAGGTGACAAAAGAAACAGGTGTGAGAACAATGGAAGTGCCTGTAGGTGACTAACCCCAAAATAGACCAGGTGGAAAGCTTTAGACAAGTTACCCGTAGAGCTTCCGTCAAGGTCCTGGTGAGCTCCTTGAGGAGATGGGCTTCCAAGAGACAATTCAAGACTGATGCGACAGTCTTTCATAGGTCGGGGGCCGAGAAGAGACTGTGGCCCCACAGAACTGGGCTTCATTTCAGCTAGGAACAATCATCCGTTGTTGGGTTTGCTTTGAGTAGGACGAGGGACCTGTGCGAATACACGGCAAGAAGCTAAAGGGGAACTGAGCCTGACTGCTGACCGCCGAAAAGGGCTCTTCCTCCCCACCTGTTTGGTGGTCCATTTGGGCAGAATACGGGGGCTTCTGGCTTCTTGTTGGTTTTTTTCCAACTTCACAGAAGGGTCTCTCCAAAGCTTGAATTTGAAGAGAACAGCTTGAGGGGGAAAATGTACCGAGGGGTGCATTGATTCATCTGCATACCCGACCCTGCACTCTCGTTCGGTCTGAAGGGATGAGACATCCAGCACAGAATGAATGGGCTAAAATCCAGAAAAGGGATTTGGTTTCGGGAAATGTCGCGCCTTCGGGTTTTTGAGGCCTGTTGGCTTCAAACGTTCTCCAGTAGGTATTTTAGGGGCCCGTCATCACATCCCATGGATTCGTACTTCGGGCCTGGGGTTCCCCAAGGAACTCGATTTGAGTTCAGTTGGATTGTGGGCTGCTGTGTTTTATTTGGTTGTGTCCAGCCTTTGAAAGGTCCTTTTCAAGGAGAGGATGAGATGTTGGCCGCTTGAGCTCTTTGCCTGGTGGGAACCCAACTTTTAGAACCTCCTTCTATACATGGAAGGTGCCCTTTTGTTTGTGTCTCTTGGCACATCAGAAAGCTTCTGGGTCCTTCTCCTAGGAAAGCCCAGAGACCACATAGAGGTGAGCCAAGATGGGCTCTCCTGGGTGGGATTTGTCCTATTGGCCATCATCTGTACCCAACAAGTAGTACAAGGTTGCTTTGTCATCTCTGGGGGAGGAGAAACCATCCCTGAGGGTAGGATGAGACAGGCCGTTGCTACCTAAATCCTCCATCCGGTTCATATCAAACCAGCTTAGCTGCTCTCCCCATTGTGCCTAAACAGTCACTTGTTGGGCTTAAATTTCCTTGCCTTAAC
The DNA here is from genome assembly GCA_022577455.1 of Arizona elegans. Lineage (NCBI taxonomy): Eukaryota > Metazoa > Chordata > Lepidosauria > Squamata > Colubridae > Arizona > Arizona elegans. The sequence continues at coordinate 1,351,556 of JAKOOJ010000070.1, read as the reverse complement.
TAGAAACCACGAGGAGAGTCTAAGGAACAGTGGTGAGATACCTACTACTGTTCGTGGTCTCCTTTTGGTTGGCTCTTGAAGGGGAAGACCACTCCTAGCTCTACACCAGGGTTGTCTACCCTCGGCCGCTTCTAAGACTTTGTGGACTTCAACTCCCAGAATTCCCCAGCCAGCATGTCTTAAAAGCGGCCAAGGCTGGACACCTTACTCTACACAGTGGTGCAAATGGGGATTCCCAGAAAAAGGCCACATGGCTGCCTGTTGTCACTCTTTCCCAGATCAAACCTCGATCCCTGGTTTGTCTTGAATTTAGCTGGATCCCAGTTATAATTTTTATATTCCCACAGGGGTGCCAGAGGGAAGTGTGAAGCCAAGGGACTTCCTAGCCTTATTTTGGGAGAATTTTGATTAACAACTACTATCGGTGTTAGCCCAGAGGGATCAGCAACAGTCCTATCCTGTGGAGCTGAGCAAGAAATGAGCTTGAATGCTGGCCCATGTTGGTCATTCTCGACCTAAGTCCTGTTAGCCGTGCATTTCACCATTGTAGCAAGGTGTACATTTTCACATGCAAGATTAGGGTATTTTTATTTTTTAAATATCTCTTTAGTGCATGTATCGGTCCATGATATGTATTACACGGTGTTGAAGGGGGGGAGGGGAAAAATTGTGGGTGAAATACCTAATTTCAGATTTCATTTACAAACTAATCCTGTTGTGATGTTTGTAGAGGGACTTTTCTGGTAGGGTTTCAAGGCGGGAATCATCGGAGCTAGAGGAGAGGTCTACACGGTGTGGTCAAAAAAAAAAAAGCCCAGGTGATGGTCACGGTGCTTAAAAGAATGGACAGAACTTCAAATGTGCTAGCATGGCTGCCATATTTATGTTTTTTTTTACCACATTTCGTGGACCTACCAGAGCGAAGACTTCGTTTGATTGAGGCATGTTTAACCTTCTGTAGATGTTGCTGTGTGTTGAGGAAATTTCTGGATGGATCTCTTAATGTCAGAAGCACGACCAGCTGTATCTATAGGGGTTTAAGGAAATTTTACCCTGAGACCCTCATCTTCATCCATGATGGAGCTGACTCCCATGGATTTCAGCGGTGTGTCAATAATACGAGGTGGCTATAAACGCTAGCCCAGATGTTGGTGGGGATTCCTTCTGCTTTGGTTAGGCTTCATAATTTGCAGTCCTCAAGTATGATAAGACCTTTAACAAAATGTGTATATTTTGGATGTACTAAATTCTCTTTATCTCACCCCCATGTCTCCCCATCTTCTAATTTTATTGTCTTTTAAGACTTAAAATTAGGACTTGGAAGGCCAACATGGCGGAATCAGAGGAGGACTGCAATTTATTTAAGGGAGTCGCTGAGAGGACTTCTCCTTGGTGGGATTCTCCTATGGAGGGATTCTCCTATGAGGGACTCGCAGTTCGACCAAGAGCTACTTTAGGAAAATAATTTTGAAGGTTTCCCATTTTTGAGGTGGCCTAAATTTTGTAGAGCAGAGAAGTCCAAGGTGAACTCAACCACACAGAGGAAATCTACATTATAGCCTCTTTTCAACTACCGTCTCTCTTTTTTAAAGAAAGATAAGTCAAGTACATCAAACATTAGACTAGGGTTATAGTGATGCATCTTTAGATAAAATAGTGGGGAAATGGTGGCTGTACTTGGGACTAGAAATCATTTTTCTCACCTAGATGGAAATTTTCTTTTCTTACTTTCTTTCTTTTGGCCAATTACGGAGAAACGTTTACTGTAGGTGTAAAATTGTCTGTTTCGTTGTCTTTCTATTACTGTCCTGCCACTGATCTACATCTTGAAATACTGTGTCTCGGAACAGTTTTGCTACTACCCACATCGATGTTTGAAAAATGTGATGTATTGCAGATTCTATGAACAAAAATAATAATAAGAATAAAATTGTCCCGAGTGTTAAGGACAAAAAAAAAAGAGAAAAAAATAGCTACCAGGTTTTCAAGATGTAGCAGTTGATCAAACTGTGAGGTACTTCCTTTCCCCAAAAGTCTTTTTGTATGAATTTGGTAAATGGTTATGCCTTAATGTAAATTTTAGATAGTCCAGCGGAAGGGAGGTATTTGTAGAATACAACTCAACGTCGGGTACAAAGAGCAACAATGACTGTTATTGCCTCCCCAGACCATGATCAACAGCGTAGTCTTCACCAGAAGCCAAGACTTAAAAGTTCTTGTGCCCAGTTTTAGTTCTTTCCCTGAGCAACAATGGCCCAGGCATAGTCTCCATGGGGTTCCTGTCTCCAGGCCACCAAGGTGTAGGAGGAAGACCCTACCAGGTTGACTTTCCGACCTTCAGAAATCCTCCTGTGGAGCAGGAGAGGTCTACCAGATGGGTGTAGGACAACTCGCTGCGGCCAGCTCACTGTGGGACAATTCAACGCTGTATTGATCATTTCATTCAGTTGTTTTTTATCATGGGTGACCCTGTTTTTGTTGACATGATTGTAACTCTTGTCCCAAAGGTGTTTTTTTTCCAAAGACAACTGGACTTTGGATTTAAAAAAAAAAAAAAAAATTCCTAGAAGATGTCTGGAGATTCTCAGTCATCCAGTCATGGGTGTCCCAAAGTTTTAGTTTTTAGTTTAGTTTTATTAAATTTGTGTACCGCCCTACTCCCTAAGGACTCAGGGCGGTGAACAGGCACAGGATAAAATACAGAAATACAAAAGTTAAAAACAATTTAAAACCAAATTAAATAATTTAGCCCACGACAATTAAAATCCCAATAAATTTAAAACAAATTAAAATTTAAATTTAAAATTTAAAAGAAAGGGGAGAAAAAAGGTGCTTTTTTCTGAGAAGCAACTGGACTTCCTGGTTTTTCATTGAAGATGTTTCACTTCTCTTCCAAGAAGCTTCTTCAGAAGTGAAGGAACTCCTTGGATGAGAAGCAAAACATCTTCAAGGAAAACAACCAAACCAAAAACCAGTTGGCTTTTGAGAAAAAAAACTCCTTTGGGACAACCATGACCTGGATGACCGAGAATCTCCATCGATATTATTCAGTCTTGTATTTCTGGGATTGACATTATTTTATGATTATCAGTCACAGTTCCATCGTAATTTAACTTTTTTTTAATTGGTTGAATTGTCCCTTGTGGGGAGTTGACCATGATGAGTTGGCCATGGCAAGTTGTCACCCTGTATCAACTCTATTGCCCTTGAAACACCCAAAGTTAGAAAAGGAGATAAAAAAAAAAAAAAACCATGTTGAAGATGATACAATTGAGCCTGAGATTTTGTGCAACAAGACGATTGTGTTTGACCCGTTTGGGGCCGTTGTTGGAAAGTTGAGAGATTCCAGGGATCAACATCGGAGAGTCATTTGCATGCCAAACTTGTGCTCCTTTTCACAGAACTTTGAATCTCTTTCCCCCACTGGGAATTCTGTCCGTTGTCTGTATATTCAACCCAACAGTATGTTTGGCTTTTTCCTGGCTAACTTCTCGGTATAGCAGTGCCAGCTGTGTTGTACCACACCTCCGGGAAAGCGGGTGTCTGCGTGTCCGTTTCCGTTTTTTCTACTCTGCTTTTTTTTAATATGGGTAATTAAAACGATCCGTGAGCTGAAAGGCCGCATCACGTTGGCGTAGCCAGATGTTCAGAGCGGGACAAAATAACAGGCATTTGAAGTCTTACATCAGGCCAAAGATGTATATATATATATGTAGAGATCACATATTGTGCCCTGAATTTATATGCAACACGTGTTCTTGGAAGTTAAAACGAGACATCTAATTAAGAGGAGAAAAAGAAAAGAGTTTCCTGTTAGGAGAAAACGTAGGAGGAACTCTAGCCACTTCTACTTTTTAAAAGAACTGGCGTAGATTTTTTTTTTTAACCTTTCTCTCCTTCTCGTTGGCAATTTCTTTTCTTTTGGCAAATACGGACCGGTGTCAGTTGTCGCTTTCTCGTAACAACTGACAGGAAAACGGTTCGCTCATTGTCCAAGCCTCTGCTGCGGTAGGAAGGTTTAGCGTTCATCCGAAGTGGTAGAACCGAAGAGCGGAAAAGCTAGAACAAAAAACAAAAGGAGGGAGGAAAAATGGGAAGGGAAAAAAAAAAAAAAAAGGAAGCGATGAGATCGGAGACGAGCAATTCAAAAGAGGGGACGGCATATCCAAAGAAGCGAAAGCTTTTATTTTTAAAGCAATACATACATACCGTTGGCTAATACAGAAAGGATCTATCTGCCCCAGTTGAAAATTTGCTGGTTGTGTTGTCTTAACAAAAGTTTTAAAAAGTTAAGGAAAAAAAAAAAAAAAGGCAGACTCATTTTGCTAAAGTGCATATAAGAATTATTATGGGGGATGGCTATCCAAACTTGAATGCTGAAGTACAAACTGGAAAAAAAAAAAAACCTAAAATAAATGGAAAAAAAATGACTTGTAAACAAAAAAACTGTGTCTGTGTCGCCTCTGTGGGTGCATTTCGCCAGCGTACAACCTACTTTCTCCTGCAAGGGGAAAATATATCTATATCTATATCTATATCTATATCTATATATATTCTTGCACTTTTAAGAGATGCAGGGAGTTCTCGACTTACGACAGTTCATTTAGGGATCAAAGTTACAACGGCACTGCAAAAAGTGACTCGTGAACTGTTTTTCACACTTAACAAAACATTGCAGCCTCCCACACAGTCAGGGGATTGAAATTTGGAGGCTTGGCAACTGGCCCCTGTTTATTTTTATTTTATTTTATTGATTTTCTATTAAATACCTTCCTTTACTGCTTATTAGAATAGAATAGAAATATAGAAATAGAATAAAATAACATAATAGAATAAAAATATAGGAATAGAAATAGAAATATGAATAGAACAGGATAAATTAGAATAGAATAGAATATAGAATAGTATAATAAAACGGAACAGAATAGAATAAAAATATAGGAATAGAGTAGAATAGAAATCTAGAATAAGAATAAAACAATATAATAGAATAAAAATATAGGAATAGAAATAGAAATGAATAGAACAGAATAAATTAGAATAGAATTGAATATAGAATAATATAATAAAACGGAACAGAATAGAATAAAAATATAAGAATAGAGTAGAATAGAAATATAGAATAAGAATAAAACAATATAATAGAATAAAAATATAAGAATAGGAATAGAATAGAATAGAAATATAGAAATAGAATAAGAATAAAACCAGAACATAATAGAATAAAAATACAGAAATAGGACTAGAGTAGAATAGAAATAGAATAAAACAACAGAATAGAACAAAAATATAGGAATAGAAGGAATAGAATATAGGAATAGAAATAGAAATCTAGGAATAGAATAGAATAGAATAGAATAGTGGGGAGGGACCTTAGAGGTCTTCTAGTCTAATCCCCTGCTCGGGCATTAAAAGATTTTTGTAAGTGCGCTGCAGAATTTCAGCAGTGTGGCCAAAAGTATGTAGAGTTTTGGGATGCGAGGTGGGCATCCTAAACCATGTTTTATAGCAGTTCCAACCAGCTTTCATGGTCAATGATGTCCAGAGTGGGGCAGTACCACTGTCAATACCTCCCCCTCCCTTCCAATGATGGTTTTCTCCAGGCTGCTTTGAGACAGAACTGAGCACCTGTGGCAACATGCACGAAGGACAATCTTGGCCAACCAACCCACCGTTTGTGACTCAACTTGTCTGGCCTTAAGATTGTGACAAGACACCCACTGTCTGTCGCTAATGGTAGCCAGGCTTTTTTCTTTTCTTTTAAGAGAGAAATAACTTGAGTTGTTCAAGAGAAAAGGCAGAAAGACACAGTAGCTTTGGAGTGTGTCGGAGCACCAAAAATAAAAATTCAACCTGTGCAAGAACTTTTTTTTTATTTAGCTCCTTGGTTGCAATTTGCTCTCTTTCCTAAACCGCTTGTAAAAGAGAGAGAGAGAGAGAGAGAGAAGGAAAAAAAGAGAAGAGAAAGAGAGAAGAGAAAAAGAAAGAGGAGAAAAAGAGGAGAAAACAGAGAAGAGAAAGAGAGAAAGAGGAGAGAGCGAGTTCTTGTAGAGAATTTTTTAACCAAGTTTGTCCATCTGCTTAGATGCCTAAGGAAGGGTAAAGACCATTGAAAACTTTAAAAAAATACCCAATTCTGGAAAATAGCAATAACAATTCAACTTGTATACCGCTTTACAGTGCTTCCCAGCCCTCTGGAAGGAAGGAAGGGAAGGAAGGAAAATACCAATAGCAATAGCACTTAGACTTATATACCGCTTCACAGTGCTTCACAGCCCTCTCTAAGCAGTTTAGAGTCAGCCTCTTGCCCCCAACAATTTGGGTCCTCATTTTACTGACCTTGGAGGGATGGAAGGCTGAGTCAAGCTTGAGCCAGTCAGAATTAAACCCCTGGCAGTGGGCAGAATTAGCCTGCAATATTGAATTCTAACCACTGGGAGGGAAGGAGAAGGAATACGAATAGCAATAGCACTTGGACTTATATACCACTTCACAGTGCTTTACAGCCCTAAGCGGTTTAGAGAGTCAGCCTCTTGCCCCCAACTATCTGGGTCCTCACTTTACCCACCTCGGAGGGATGGAAGGCCGAGTCAACCTTGAGCCAGTCAGAATCGAACTCCTGGCAGTGGGCAGAGTTAATAAAGAGCAATAGCTCTTAGACTTATATACCGCTTCACAGTGCTTCACCCTCTCTAAGCGGTTTACAGAGTCAGCCTCTTGCCCCCAACAATCTGGGTCCTTATTTTACCCACCTTGGAAGGAAGGAGGGAAGGCTGAGTCAACCTTGAGCCTGGTGAGATTCGAACTGCCAAACTGCAGGCAGTCAGCAGAAGTAGCTTGCAGTACTGCCCTCTAACCACTGCGCCACTGAGAAAATGAAATACAGTACAGGTAATCCTCGATTTACAACCAGTCGAGCCTAAAATTTTATGTTGCTAATCGAGAAATTTGTTGAGTTTTGTCCCATTGTAACACATTTTCCCACCACATTACTTAGTGAATCCCTGGGAGTTCTTAAATGAGTAAGTGAATCTGGCTTCCTCCTTGACATTGCTTGTCAGCAGGTCACAAAAGGGACATTGCAAAACCGTCATAAACGTTGAGTCGGCTGCCAACCATCCAAATGTAAATCATATGACCGTGGGGAAAATTAGGGCGCATCAAATTTTTCAACTTTCCATTTCCAAACATTAGGGGTGCTCAGAAGTTGTGACGTGCCTCGGGGATTGTAAAGCTATTTTGGCTACTTTAATATAATTTAGATGTGCTTGGTAAGCAACTGATAAGTATAACTTTTAAACATTTTGTTTCATTGGGGTTGCTGCAGGAGTGGTGCTGTGGCCTAGAGGTGGAGCTCTGGCCTCACAATCAGGAGGCTGTGAGTTCGATCCTATGTAGAGGCGGATATTTCTCTCTTTGGGCATGTTGAGATTATATCTGCTGAATATAACTCCTCATTGGTGACAGGAAGGGCATTTGGCCAGTAAACCCTCAACTCCATTCAGTTTGCCCAGACTCCACCCCGCAAGGGATTATGGGATCGTTAAACGACGATGATAATGATGACTGGGAATGCTACAATGGTCCTAAGTGTGAGAAACAGGCATAAGTCACTTTTCTTAGTCCTGTGGTTGCTTTGAATGGTCGGTAAATGAACCATCGTTAAGTCGAGGACTACCTACAACCAAGCCGATTCTGTCTCTCTGTTGTGAAAGGGAGCAGGAAGTTCAGAAAAGGTGCAAAATAACCAGTCTTCAATAATCCACGCATTCGAAGATTCCTTGGGCAAGCAGCAGCTTCGTCTCTCAAGCGACAAATCCAGCTCGTTGCTTTTTAAAACATCTTTATTCAAAATATACAACTGCTATAGGAATAATAATAATAATAATAAAAAAAACCATATCCATTTCAAAGTGCATCGAGGTCATCGGAACAGTCCCCCTAAATACAGTGTTGGCTGTGCCTTTCTTTTCCCTTCTCCGAGAAACCCACCTACCCACCACGAATGAAGTACCACGGAAAGCGGTTAAGTTTTCCCTTCCCAGACGTGAAGCCAACTGGATATGATTTGTCACTTTCGGAGGAGGTGATGCTGGAATACGGTGCCTCCCCAATGGCTTGCCTGAGCCGACGGAATTCCTGCTTTTGCTGCAAAGTTTTAACAGGAAGTTTAAAAAGAGTTTGGCTATCGACTCAAAAACGCTCAACGTTTTTAAAAGAACGACAAAGAAAGAAATGAGCAAGCATCACTCCACAGCGCGATACTGCAAGGAAATACCCCCCCCCCCCGCCTCAGCCCTCCACCCCAAATAACCACCGGAGGGAGGGAGGGAGGGAGGGAGGGAGGGAGGGTTTCTGGCAGCAGGTAACGTTGTCTGTAGTAAACCTCGCGGCCTCGCTGGTCGGTCAGACGGAAGTGTGGACTGGGGTGACGGCGGGAGGAGACCCTCGCTCAGAGGAAGACGAGATGGAGCGCTTTGCAGCTTCCCGCTGCAGTTCTTCCACCCTCTTTTGGAGCTCAGTTCGGATGGCAAGGAGTTCCTTCAGGTTCTGGTGAATTGGGATCTGTTGGGACGGAAGACAGGTTTGGGTTGGCTTTGAAAGAGCCCAAGGTCTGTCTTTCTTTCTTTCTCCCAACTGTTCATCATTCAGCAGTGTGCGGAGGCAGCCAAAAAAGCCAGTGCAATTCTAAATTGCATTAACAGAGGGATACAATCAAGATCAAGGGAGGTACTAATACCACTCTATAAAGCCTTAGTAAGGCCACATCTAGAATCCTGCATCCAGTTTTGGTCACCGCACTATGAAAAAGGATGTTGAGACTCTGGAAAGAGTGCAGAGAAGAGCAACCAGGATGATTAGGGGACTGGAGGCTAAAACATACAAAGAACGGTTGCAGGAACTGGGCATGGCTAGTCTAGTGAAGAGAAGGACCAGGGGAGACATGATAGCAGTCTTATTTATTTATTTATTTTATTTTATTTTATTTTAGTTTCATTTGATTTATATGCCGCCCTTCTCCGGAGACTCAGGGCGGCTTACAATGCGCTAAGCAATAGCCTTCATCCTTTTGTATATTTATACAAAGTCAGCTTATTGCCCCCACAAACTGGGTCCTCAGTTTACCTACCTTAGAAAGGATGGAAGGCTGAGTCAACCTTGAACCTGGCGACCTGCAGTAATTGCAGGCAGCTGGTCTTAATAACAGGGTGCTTTAGACCACTGTACTACCAGGGCTCTTATTTATTGGTTCGATTTATATGCCGCCCTTTTTCGGAGACTCAGGGCGGTTTACAATGCGCTAAGCAATAGCCTTCATACTTTTGTACGAAGGGCGGCATATATAAATCGAACTAATAAATTAATCAACAAATAAATTAAGTGATTATTTTAAAGTGTTAGAAGAAACACAGAAATATCTTTGCTGATTTGGAGGGGGGGGAGGGGGGGAAATCACAAAGGAAGGGAAGGTTAAACCTCCCCAGCTTGCAAAGATAAAAAAAATTACCTTGCAGGAGGCTTGATAGATGATGAATTCAAGGTGACAGAGGTTTGGCCTTCAGGGACGGATAAGCCCTTCCTACCTGCTACATGGAGGTGTGGTGGGCAATTGTGGAGTTGCAGACTCAAGACCTCTGAAGGGCACCTGATCGCAGTTCTATTTTTTTAAGAAGGCGCTCGTTCATGGAAGTTTGAACACTGGGGAGACAGCTGTTCGCTTTCTGTGTCATAATTTTGCTACTGCCAATGCATGCATGCGTTGGAAAGGCAGGTTTGAGTGTGTATGTGTGTGTGTGTGTGTAGTTATTGCCATTGATGATACAGTGGGCTGAGCAGCTGCATTCACACGCTACATTTAACCGAGTGGCTGAATTTGCCCGCTTTCCTGGGATTGTACAATACGCTGCGGCATAAATTAATTGAAGGGGTGAGGTTGGTGAAACACACTCGGTCTCTCTCACACACACACACGGAAACACACACCGACCCAAAAGCCACTCAAATTAAGCCCGTTGTGGAAATGCTGCTGCTAGGAATCAGCCTTGGTTAGACAGGTAGGGATAAAAATGTGCGAATTACGACGTTTGTTTTTAAAGAATTCTTCTCATCTACCAAAGAGAGACAGAGAGGAAGGTCTGGTTCCGAATTGGGCTGGTAAGCCGCAGCGGATTTCATTTCGGGATTTATTAGCTGCTTAATTAAGAAGGCTTCTATTACTCCCCCAGCACAGCTAATTATAACAATCTAACCTGTAGATTACAAATAGGCGGGGCTGCGCCCAGGATGTAAAATTGCGCGACGGTTCTGCTAACGAATGCAAGCTTCCAACTGCCACCTTTTCGCGGGGATTTTTTTTCCTCTCTCCAACACATCTGGGGGAAGAGGGCATTGTGTGGTGCGGGGGGGATAATAACGACGCCGAGGTTCACACCCACGAGGGGAAGCGCGAAAGGCCGTATAAACCGCCATGCACTTCAGGCATGGCTTGTTCTAAACTGCACGGAAACCAAAATCTTTTAACGCAGGCGCTTGCGTCCCTCTGCCCGCTCAAGGACACCCATTCAAAGGGGAAATTGTTCTGCAGCGAGTGTGTGTCGCTTCGGTAGGGCCTTAAATCTTTCTTTCTTTCTCCCCCCACCTCTTCTTCCTCCCCTAGGAAAAATAGCATCTGTCGGACGAAAATGACTATTTTAACCCCGCTGCTTGATTCTATAAAAATGATGCCACCCGCTTGGTAGCTGCTAGAAGAATGCAATGGAATGGCGTTAGTAACAACTGAGCACCCCAACAATCACACATCTCCCCGAGGCAGACACAATGGGTGTGTTTTTGCTGTCTTTGGAGCGGGGGCGGGGGGGGGGCTGGTTGACTGTGGCAATTCCCCTCTTCGGCCTAGGTCAGGGGTGCCAAACTCGATTTCATTGAGGGCCGCATCTATTATGGCCCGCCGGTGGCCAGCAGAGCTGGAAGCAGAGTCGGACACTCAGGAGGTTTGGGAGGAACCTGGGCCACTCCTGGAGGCTGGGGAACCTGCTGGATTTCATCCCTGGCCAGGGGTCTCCAAGGTCCTTTCTAACACTATAATTCGACTGGATTCTGGGTGCACCAGATTTGAAAGCTGCTGTTGTTGGCTTTTAACTTCTCAGTGATCCTCCCATTTCCACAGCCAATCTGAAGAACCATTTAAAAAAAAAAATCAGGAACCTTAAAAAAAAATACTCCAGAGAAATGTAGACAGGGCACAAGTGAGATAAAACTGTACAAAGGTTACAAGCTCACGAGGCTGAGAAAGAATTTAGAGGCGCCCAAGGACTCACTGTGACAATGCAAGGAGGGGGGGAAAAAAAATCTCAATTCAATGTGACTGAAAATAAGGAAAAAAAAAAACATTTTGTTTCTGGCTCTTCGGCTTTGAAACGGAGATGAGCACTGCCCCCTAGAGTCGGGAACGACTAGCACATATGTGTGAGGGGAACCTTTACCTTTATTTTTGTATTTTATAATACCGTATAACTTAATTAAAAAAGGCATCAATAGAAGGAACCTCTTCTCAGTTTAACCTCAAAGTATTCAAGGAGAAAACCGAGACGGAGCCTCAGTTTCTAGGATGAGCGTTTTAAAATACGTGACACCCCCAGGTGTGAATCCCTCGGATCTCTTTGTGGCAAGACCGCAAATTCCTTCTTGGTTTGCTTTGGAAGGAACAAGCAGATCATCTCGACTCGGCCTGCCGAGATTCCGTCTGAGATCTATCCTTGTTTATTTCGGGAACGATCACAGATGGCTTTAATATCTGCCTGAATAATTGATAATGAAATGTGGATTACAGTATCTATTTATACTTTAGCACCAAGCTTTTATATCTGGGAGAGTGGGGGACGCTTAGAACAGTTTGCTGATTTATCTATTGTTATTTTATTTATTTATTTAGTTTTGTCAAATGTGTATAAGATAACAGATATAAGTATAAACATGGATAGGAACACAGGAAATGGAATCAAATAAATGGGAATATTAGGACAGGGACGGAGGCACGCTGGTGCGCTTATGCACGCCCCTTACAGACCTTTTAGGAATGGGGTGAGGTCTACAGTAGACAGTCTAAGGTTAAAGTTTTGGGGGTTTGGGGAAGAAACCACAGAGTCAGGTAGTGCATTCCAGGCGTTGATAACTCTGTTGCTGAAGTCCTATTTTCTGCAATTGTGTTTGGAGCGGTTCACTTTAAGTTTGTATCTATTGTGTGCTGGTGTATTGTTGCAGTTGAAGCTGAAGTAGTCATTGACAGGTAGGACGTTGTAGCAGATAATTTTGTGTACTACGCTTAGGTCGGACCGAAGGCGGCATAGTTCTAAGTTGTCTAAGCCCAAAATTTCAAGCCTGGTGGCTTAAGGTATTCTGTTGCGAGCAGAGGAGTGGAGGACTCTTCTCGTGAAATATCTCTGGACGCGCTCAATGGTATTAATATCTGATATACAGTGCGGATTCCAGGCAGACGAGATGTATTCGAGAACTGGTCTAGCAAAGGTTTTGTATGCCCTAGTTTGCACTACAATATTACCGGAGAAGAAGCTTCACAAGATTAGGTTAACAACACTTAATGCCTTTTTAGCAATGCTGTTACAGTGGACTCTGGCACTTAGATCATTAGAGAGGAGTACTCCAAGGTCCTTGACAGAGTGAGGGTCTTCCACGAGGTCATATTCACCCAGCTTGTATTTGTTCTGATTTTTTTTTGCCAATGTGTAAGACAGAGCATTTGTTGGTTGAGATTTGGAGTTGCCAATTGTTTGACCATTCTGACACAGAGTCAAGGAGCATATGCACCAAGACAAATTCCTTGTGTGTCCAATCACACTTGTCCAATAGAAAAATTCTGTTCTATTCTGTTCTGTTCTTTGTAGGGCAGTAGCCTTGTTGGAGGTGTTGAATTATCTATTGTTATTTAAAATGTAAAACTACATTTGAATCTGTTCTTCCTTACCAAAAGCTTTTTCCACCCAACGCTGTATTCCCAGCAGGCTCGATAAAACATTTCCTTCCCGAATTGTGGTTTCGTCAAAACAATCTGTAGCAGTTGCTTTTTTTTTTTTTTGGCCAAAATTCCACACCAGAGTGGCATATTCATTAGCTGGCAGCCAACTTGTAATAATGGCTGATCAGAACGTCTCTTGTCTAATCACAGCGTACGTTGCCTGCAATTTCACTTTTTACATTTTTATTTTTTTTTTAAAACAAGCTGATTTCCAAACACATCCCATCCTGAGAAGCTGAAAACGATTCATTCTCGGGACACGTTAAGGGATTCGGGAGAAAGGTTGAGACGCTATTTATTAGCTACTATTTTAACAAAGAAATCCAGAGTCAGCACAAACGGATAATCCGAGCAGGCAACCAAATGAATTTACTAATAGGTCCTAGGAGGCAATTAGTAATTATGAGTCTTCTGCACCCCAAAATGTCTTTCTCGTGTGGCCATGCAAAATCGAAAGGTAAGAGACAGAATGCAAAGTGCTTACGGTTCAGTTCTTGGAATTGGGCTACTTGAAAAAGCTTCTTAAGGGGAAAGGGAATTCTCTAAGTATCTAGCCATTTTAGATTAGATTAGATTAAACAGAGTTGGAAGGGACCTTGTAGGTCATCTAGTCCAACCCCCTGCCAAGGCAGGAGACCCTACACCATTTCTGACCGATGGCAGCCCAGTCTCTTCTTGAAAGCCTCCAGGGATGAAGCTCCCACAACTTCCAAAGGCAACTTCTATTCCATGGGTTGATTGTTCTCACTGTCAGAAAATTCCTCTTTATTTCTTGGTTGAATCACTCCTTGATCAGTTTCCATCCATTATTCCTTGTCTGGTCTTCGGGTGCTTCGGAAAATAGCTTGACCCCCTCCTCTCTGTGGCAGCCCCTCAATTTTTTTATTTTTTTATTTTTGCTTTAATTTATATGCCGTCCTTCTCCGGAGACTCAGGGCGGCTTACAATGCGTTAAGCAATAGCCTTCATCCTTTTGTATATTTATACAAAGTCATCTTATTGCCCCCACAATCCGGGTCCTCATTTTACCTACCTTTGAAAGGATGGAAGGCTGAGTCGACCTTGAGCCTGGTGGGATTTGAACTTGCAGTAATTGCAAGCAGCAGATGTTAATAACAGTGCATTAGTCCATTGTGCTACCAAGGCTCTATTGGAAGATGCTATCCTGTCTCCCCTGATCCTTCTCTTCACTAGACTAGCCAGGCCCAGTTCCTGCAACTGTTCTTCGTATGTTTCCGTCTCCAGTCCCCTAATCATCCTGGTTGCTCTTCTCTGCACTCTTTCTAGAGTCTCAGCATCTTTTTTCATAGTGCGGTGACCAAAACTGGATGCAGGATTCTACGTGTGGTTTTACTAAGGCTTTATAGAGTGGTATTAGTACTTCCCTTGATCTTGATTGTATCTCTCTGTTAATGCAATTTAGGATTGTGTTGGCTTTTTTGGCTACTGCCACATACTGCTGACTCATATTTAACTGGTTGTCCACTAACACTCCAAGATCCCTCTCCCAGTCACTGCTATTAAGCCTGGTTTCAGCCAGTTTATATGTGTCCTTTTGGGTTTTCTTACCTAAGTGTAAAACTTTCCTTTTCTCTATGCTGAATTTCATTTTGTTAGATAGGGCCCAGTGTTCAAGTCTTATCAAGATCTATCTGGATCTTGAGCCTATCGTCTAGGGGTGTTGGCTATTCCTGCCAGCGTAGTATCAACTGCAAATTTGGTAAATTCCCCTTCTATTCCCTCATCTGAGCTGTTTAGGAAGATACTTAAGAGTACTGGGCCTAAGACGGAAGCTTACTTCCCTCCGTTTTAAGAATGTGGGGTGGATCCTAACTTTTAACTAAGAGTTGTGCCTTCGATCTGCAGTTTTTAGTAAAAATGATACAGGGACTATATCCTGAACTGTCTCCGCATGAAAGGGAGAGAATGAAAGTCCACCAGATCTAATCTCCTGTCAATCACACCCTTGGATTACTTGTATGTAGTCAAAGCTCTAAGGTTTCTGGTTCAGGATTACATCAGTGGTGGGTTTCAAAAAATTTTTATTACAGGTTCTGTGGGCGTGGCTTGGTGGGCGTGGCATCGCTTGGTGGGCGTGGCAGGGGAAGGTTACTGCAAAATCCCCATTTCCTCCCAATCAGCTGGGACTTGGGAGACAGAGAAAAGATGAGGGCGGGGCCAGCCAGAGGTGGTATTTACCGGTTCTCTGAACTACTCAAAATTTCCGCTACTGGTTCGCCAGAACTGGTCAGAACCTGCTGAATTACCACCTCTGGATTACATGCTTCTGTCACTTGTTTTTGCAATTTTGATTTGCAGGCCCAATTGCACGGGGAGCTTACCTGGGGTCTCATTCGGGGGTTCCAACGTACGTAGTAGTTGACCCACAATTCCAGATGACTTAAGCTGCCTACTGGATAGAGGACGTGGTTCTTGTAGTTGACGTAGAAAGGGTTGCTGAATTCGTCCACCTGGCTATTGATGTAGGACCACAAAGAGACGGTTTTGGCATTTATCTCCTGAGGAAAATGCACAAGGTTATGAAAAGGGTATGCTTGCGAAAAAAAAAGATGCTGCGTTATAACCCTTCAGATGGTTTGGTGAGCTCCTGAAGAGAAGCAGGTACCAGATAGGTTGTCGGGCCTAGCCCGAGAACGTCGTAAAACAATCCAGTCAGTTTAGTTCAATATTTGCAAATGCTCTATAGACAGAATCTTGCCAGACTAAATTTATAATATTCGTAACAGAAATACCAAAGAGAGATTCTAGCGCAGTGATGGCTAACCTTTTTGCCAAGTGGGGGGAATGTGGGGCGGTCGAGCGCACATGTGCTCATACCCATAATTCAATGCCCCCCCCCGCGCCCACCCCTCCGCGCATGCGCTCCCCGCCATGCTTTCCCCGCTTTTGGCATGCGACGGTAAAAAGGTTACTGGTGGGCCCGGAAAGCCCGTTTTTCACCCTCCTCAAGCTACAGAGGCTTTCTTGGAGCCTGGGGAGGGCAAAAACAGCCTTCCCCACCACCCCTGGAGGCCCTCAGGAGGCCGGAAATGGCCCGTTTCCCAACTTCTGGTGGGCCCGAACGGCCCAAAAATCAGCTGGTTGGCGTGCCCATGCGTGCTGCAGCTGAGCTAGAGCAACGCTTGTGTGCCCAGAGATATGGCTCCACGTGCCACCTCCGTGCCATAGGTTCGCCATCACGATTCTAGGGAGTGGCTGTCCTAAATCTTACCTTCCTAAATCTCCCCTAATTTCCTCTTCCCGTAATCCAGCTTGTAGGAGAAGAACAGGCAGAGGGCAGAGTTAAGTGCATCATTAGTTCAGAATCCTGGCGTTGCCACAAGAGGCTCAAGAGTCCAGCCCCCCCTTCCTCTTGAATTCTGTTGGCCCATATCCAACGCCAATTTACTACTGATCATGAGTTGGCCAGATTCTTGTGTAGAGCTAGTCCTTGACTTACAACTCTTTGCTTAATGACTGTTTGAAGTCATGACAGCACTGAAAACGGGGATTTGTGACCATTTCTCACACTTATGACCGTATGCACTTTTTGGGAAAAGTGTATTTTCTAGAACTAGCTAACAACACCACTTTTTTTTTTTCGGAATAGTACCATAAAATTAAATATCAATGGAAAGATAATTTAATCAAGAATGTAATGCAATAACTTTTATGAAGGATTTGCTATTAGAATAGCAGTGACAGTATAAAGAAGAAAAGTGAAACACGTAGAAAAAACAAGATATACAAAAATGATCACCATAGAAAAAACGAGATATACGAAAATTATCACCATGTCACAGGGATGAAATCCAAATTTTTTCCCTACTGGTTCTGTTGGCGTGGCTTGGTAGGTGTGGCAGGGGAAGGATATTGCAAAATCTCCATTCCCACCCCACTCTGGGACCAGCCAGAAGTGGTATTTGCCGGTTCTCCGAACTACTCAAAATTTCCGCTACCAGTTCTCCAGAACCTGTTAGAACCTGCTGGTTTTCACTCCTGCCATGTCAGTTAATACATCATTGGGTAACCTTTAGCATGTATTACAGCCTTACAACGTCTTCCCATGGAATGAACCAAGTCTTTTAGTTCTGCAACTGTTATAATGTGAAACCAAGATTGAATGATGGCTTCTATTAACCGATTTTATTGCTGGGTCGCTTCTGACTAACCAGTTTCTTTAGTTGGCTCCATAGATTTTCAATTGGGTGAAGGTCTGGGCTATTCCCAGGCCATTCCAGCAGTGGAATAGGATTATCTTGAAACTCCATAATAAAGTGGTGTTATTAGCCATCAAACCTCAAAAATACACTTTTCCCAAAAGGTTTCCACAGGGTAGCCATGATACACTTGTCACGGTGAGTGATGCCCATTTGAGGGCAGGGAGGAGGGAAATAAGATAAAGATCGAAACAATGAAATTGTCTTGAATGTCAGCAAATTCTAGAGCATAGAATCAATGAAGTGGTACTGTAGGGAAAAATTCAAAACAAAACCCGAACAGGTATAATCCTTATCCCTACCTAAGATATTGTGGGTTGTAATTAAACAGCTACGCTTAACGGGAGTCATTAAAATTCTACGTTGAGCCCCATCTTCCCTCTACGGCCATTATTAAATCAAGGTTTCAGAATTGGAATCCGTTATCGGATTCCTCCCGCAATTTTCTATTCCTCCAGTGCTATAAAGCATCTGTTTCCACTACAGTCGTCTCTTAAATGGCATTTTCTTTTTCTTTTTTTTTTCCTTTCTTCTTTCCTCTGCCTCCCCCCCCCGCCCCCCCGCCCCCGAAAGAGGGAGCTGCATTAGATTATCCATTCATGAGAGGCTGATAGGCAGGCTGTTCTGGGGAGGAGGTGTAAGTCAGCTCCATCTTGTGGTGCAGCTACGCAATTTGGCCGTGGTTCCTTCGAACACGACATCGGAGGTGTTTTAAAGGACACCGCCTCCTCTCCAAAATTTGAGGGAAATCCTACCTAGCCGGAGCTTTCGGATGGCTTTGATCCCACACAAAGTCAAGGGGGACTCAGAATGTAAAAGTAAACCTTAAATTTTTTACTCAGTTTGCAATTCCTAGGTCCTGAAAACTGAGGATTCTTACAGTCGGCGCCGTAAGGAACATTTACGACCCAAAATGTAGACGTCTAACCCGCCAGGAGAAACATCAAACTCCAAACACTTCAGTGTCGGATTATGCCCTTAAGCTGGTCGTTTCAGCTAGAAATGTTAATTGCTCTTAAGGGCGGGAACATCAAAGACACATCAGGGGTGAGTTTTGTGGCATTCGGCACCGCTTCGCGCTTCAAGTGAGAGATTGAACATTGAAATCTTTTCAAGTTCTACAGGAGGAGTGTCCTAGGGGTGGGTTCTAAATTTTTTTAACTACCGGTTCTGTGGGCGTGGCTTATTTAGTGGGCGTGATTTGATGGTCATGTGACAATTCTTTAGGATTTAGCAGAGGTACTGGTCTACCAGGCTTTTAACTGCAAGTCTACCCATTTATTTTTGCAGGCACTGGTCTACTCATTTATTTTTGCAGGCATTGGTCTACTCATTTATTTTTGCAGGCATTGGTCTACCCATTTGTTCTTGGAGCGTTCCGGTCTACCCATTTGTTTTTGGAGGCACCGGTCTATTCATTTGTTTTTGGAGGCACCGGTCTACTAATTTGTTTTTGGAGGCACCGGTCTACCCATTAGTTTTTGGAGGCACCGGTCTACTCATTTGTTTTTGGAGGCACCAGTCCACCCATTTGTTTTTGGAGGCACCAGTCTACCCATTAGTTTTTGGAGGCACCGGTCTACTCATTTATTTTTGCAGGCACCGGTCTACTCATTTGTTTTCTTTTAACACTGATCAGCTGTAGGGCGGCCCTTTGAAGCCCCATGGCAAGAGTTTAAACAGTTTTTTTCCCTTCTAGCCGATCAGCTGGGACTCAGGAGGCAGCGAATAGTTTGGGTGCGGGGCCAGATAAAAGGTAAGAATAATGGTGGAGCGGGGGGGGTGGAAGGGCCCAGCTCCTGGACAAAGAGAACCGGTTCTGTGACATCATATTGTCACCGCTACCGGCTCAGCCGAACCAGGAGGAACCCACCACTGGAGTGTTCACATCCAGCCTTTTGAAGACCTGTGGACTTCAACTCCCAGAATTCCCCAGCCAGCATGATCTCCAAGTGGCCAAGCTAGGATATCCTTGCTCTACAGCAAAAGGGAAAAAAAATAACTACCCCAAATATCTTTCTCGCCCTTTTATCAAATCATCATCATGTACACTAGCTATTTACCTCTTTTACTCGCCGATGTTCTGAGTTGTACAAAAAGGTGCCGAACAGACAGCTGTAAAGGTGATCCAAAATGTTGATCAAAAACAGCTCGTTGAATTCGAAGGCGGCTGGGAACTAAAGGGGGAAGAGACATTATTTATTTTTTTCCCCATTAGTAAAAAGGCAACCCACTTTTTCATTTAAAGCAAAGGGATTTTTCGTGGACTGACAGACACCTGCTCAACTAGGCTTAGCGTGGTTCAGTGACAGTAACAAGAGTTACTTGGAAGGGACCTGCAAGGTCATCTAGTCCAACCCTTTGCTTATGGTGGAGACCTATGCTATTTCTGAAGATAATGGCTGTCTCTTCTTAAAAGCCTCCATCACTACATAAAAAACAATGGCTACCAACCTGCCTTCCATTGAGGACCTGTCTACTGCACGAGTCAAAAAGAGGGCTGTGAAAATATCCACAGACCCCTCACATCCTGGACATAAACTGTTTCAACTCCTACCCTCAAAACGACGCTAAAGAGCACTGCACACCAGAACAACTAGATACAAGGATAGTTTTCCCCGAACGCCATCACTCTGCTAAACAAATAATTCCCTCAACACTGTCCGACAATTCACTAAGCCTGCATTACTATTAATCTTCTCATTGTTCCTATCACCCATCTCCTCCCGCTTATGACTGTATGACTGCAACTTGGTTGCTGGTATCCTTAAGATTTATATTGACTGTTTCCCTATGACTATCATTAAGTATTGTACCTTATGATTCTTGACAAATGTATCTTTTATGTACACCGAGAGCGTATGCACCAACACAAATTCCTTATGTGCCCAAATACACTTGGCCAATAAAGAATTCTATTCTGTTCTGTTCTGTTCTGTTCTGTTCTGTTCTATTCTATTCTATTCCCATTCTATTCCATTTTATTCTATATTGATTGTTTCCTATAGTATGATTCGATTGCTTATTTGTACCCTATGACTATCATTAAGTGTTGTACCTTATGATTCTTGACGAATATAGTTTATTTTTTCTTTATGTACACTGAGAGCGTATGCACCAAGACAAGTTCCTTGTGTGTCCAATCACACTTGGCCAATAAAGAATTCTATTCTATTCTATTCTATCTCAATGATGCGGGAAGGATGCATAGTAATGCAGCTGCCAGATCCCAGCCCTTGCTGATGTCCACGTTGGCCAATTAATCTAAGCAAGCTATGAAGGTTTATGACAATTCAAAGACGAGAATTCCACTACTCGCTGTTTTGTGTATATGCTTGGCCTAGATATTCCTGAAAAAGGTTTTTTATCTTTCTACCGAGGACAGAAGAACTGTTTTGATTTTAAGTTGCTGATCAAGCCAGGCAAATGATGTATCATCCGTCTTAATTTAGAAAAGACTGAGGATAAGAAACAAATAAAAGTGAAGTTTTTTTCCTCCAAGTCCAAACTCCCAGTGGAAAAATAACAGGGCTCCAAAATCTTCCTAAAGGCCAAGAGGTTAGGGACTGTCCCTCTCTCGGATCCAGTTAATGCTGGAGATGAGGTGGAGATGGGAAGGCAACCACAAGACATGCCCCTTTTCAAAAAAAGCCTCCTTTGTAACTCGGATATCTGAGCTCCTTACTGTAAAAACATAACTAAGAACACTTGACTAGTAATTCCAAGAATCGCTTTTGTTTAGGAATGAGCTGAATTTAAGGACAGAGGTCAGAACTGTTGCACGAAGCTACCAGGAGCTGAAGTACTATCGCTTCTACAAACGATGTCCTCAAAAACCTTAAGAAAAGAAGCTTTGTTATTGATTTGTTCTGAGTCGGCGAACTTCAAGGGTTTGCACACATTCATTAGATATGCTTTTGATATGTAAACTAACCACTGCACCACTGAGCTAGAAAATTTTCTACCGAGAGAAAAATTAGTTTATAAATTCAGGGACAAGTTTATCGGTCTCGTGTGAGCTCATCATAAGCGGAAAAGAAAACAAAATCACTCTAGATTTTCTTCTCGAAAACTCGAGCCCTTTCTGTGTTAGCTTCCCAGAGTCTTTCCGAGCAGAAACATGTTAAATAAGTCAGAAAAATAAATGAATCAATATTTTGAAGTTCTCACCTGCTTCGTCATTTGCCAGACACAGTCTATGAACTGTAGGAAGAGAGGGGATCTGTCAGCATCTGCGTGATCGTCATCTCCGTGACCGACTCGCTGTAGGAGAGGGAAAGAAAAATAAAGAACAACTTAGGAAGCTGGGGAATCCTGGGAGTTGAAGTCCACCCATCTGAATGTTGCCAAGGCTGAGAAACAGCACACATTAAGTCGCTGTGATTAGGAGCTTAGCCTGCAAATGATGGACACAGTCAACATCCATGACTTTAGAACAATTCATTTTCCCAAGGGATCACGTGAGAAACTGGGATTGTTGTGGACGGCCAACCTTATAGGGCTGTGAAGGTGCATAGGCATCAGGGGTGAAATCTAGCAGGTTCTGGAGAATCGGTAGCGGAAATTTTAAGTAGTTCGGGGAACCGGCAAATACCACCTCTGGCTGGCCCCAGAGTGGGGAGGAAATGGAGATTTTGCAATATCCTTCCCCTGGGGTGGGGTGGGAATGGAGATTTTGCAGTATCCTTCCCCTGGAGTGGGGAGGGAATGGAGATTTTGCAGTATCCTTCCCCAGGAGTGGGGTGGGAATGGAGATTTTGCAGTATCCTTCCCCAGGAGTGGGGTGGGAATGGAGATTTTGCAGTATCCTTCCCCTGGAGTGGGGTGGGAATGGAGATTTTGCAGTATCCTTCCCCTGGAGTTGGGAGGGAATGGAGATTTTGCAGTATCCTTTCTCCAGGACTGGGGAGGGAATGGAGATTTTGCAATATCCTTCCCCCAGGAGTGGGGAGGGAATGGGGATTTTGCAGTATCCTTGTGGACGGTTGGCCGTCCACAACAATCCCAGTTTCTCACGTGATCCCTTGGGAAAATGATACTGCAAAAAGGAGTGGGGAGGGAATGGGGATTTTGGAGTATCCTACACCGTGCCCATCAAGTCACGCCCACAGAACCTGTAGTAAAAAAATTTGGATTTCATCACTGCCCAAAGGTGCTTTTTTCCAAGAGGCAACTGGACTTTCTGGTTTTTCTTTGAAGACGTTTCACTTCTCATCTGAGAAGCTTCTTCTGCTCACTCAGAGCTGAAGCTTCTTCAGAGCTGAAGACGCTTCTTGCATGAGAAGTGAAATGTCTTCAAAAAACAGACAAACCGGGAAGTCCAGCTGCCTGTTGAAATAAAAAAAGAACCTTTGGGACAACCCAAGAGGAAGTTTGCTAAACCGAAAACTAGGATGGAGATCAGCCTCCTTTGCTGAACCGTTTTCGCTGGTGCTGACTAAACCCTTGCGAGATTTCCTTTCCGTCTTGCGTGATGCTCACCAAGGCGAAGCGATGTCCGAAACTCATCCATTCCTTCTCCAAGAGGACCTCGAAGCCTTTGATAGTCCGGTAGTAGCTGTCCAGCATGAGCATCGCCAAGGAACTCAACTGAGACGTACGGTCCCAACCGTCGCTGCAATGTACCACCACCGAGGTTTTCCCTGACTCAATTTTGTCAGCAATTCTCACAGCTCCGGCCAGAAGCATCTTTTAGGAAAAAAAAAGAAGAAGAAGAAGAAAAATCCAAGTTGAGATAGACTGAGATAGGAGCGGAGAGAAAGAAACTAACTTACAAATAAAGCCCTTGCTGAAATTCACTACATTAAATGGGATGCATATTAACCAATTGGAAGCAATCAGGCACAAAATAGCAAGAAAAAATAACAGAGTTGGAAGGGACCTTGGAGGTCTTCTAGTCCAACCCTCTGCTTAGGGAGGAAACCCTACACCACTTCAGACAAATGGTTATCCAACCTCTTCTTAAAAGCTTCCAATGTTGGAGCATTCACAGCTTCTGGAGGCAAGTTGTTCCACTGGTTAATTGTTCCAACTGTCAGGAAATTTCTCCTTAGTTCTAAGTTGCTTCTCTCCTTGATTAGTTTCTACCCATTGCTTCTTGTCCTGCCCTCAGGTGCTTTGGAGAATAGCTTGACTCCCTCTTCAGAATGGCTGCTTAGGGAATTCTGGGAGTTGGAAGTCCACAGATATCAGTGACCAAGGTTATAATCTGGTATAGGGTGACCTCTGGAATGTTCAACCCTCTAAAACAGGAGTGTCCAATCTTGGGAACTTTAAGACTTGTGGACTTCAACTCCCAGAGTTGAAGTCCACAAGTCTTAAAGTTCCCAAGTGGGACCCCTCTGCTCTAAAATAATTTTGTTGTTGTTAGTTGCGACGTCGTGTCCGACCCATTGTGACCCCATGGACCACGTTCCTCCAGGCCTTCCTGTCCTCTACCATCCTCTGGAGTCAATTTAAGCTCATGCCGACTGCTTCAGTGACTCCATCCAGCCACCTCGTTCTCTGCCGTCCCCTTCTTCTTTTGCCCTCCATCGTTCCCAGGATGAGGGTCTTCTCCAATGAGTCCTTCCTTCTCATTAGGTGGCCAAAGTATTTGAGTTTCATCTTCAGGATCTGGCCTCCTAAAGAGCAGCCAGGGTTGATCTCCTCTAGGACTGACCGGTTGGATGGCCTTGCAGTCCAAGGGACTCGCAGGAGTCTTCTCCAGCACCAGAGCTCAAAGGCCTCAATTCTTTGGTGCTCAGCCTTCCTTAAGGTCCAACTAAAATAATTACTTCGATATAAAATCTTTCCCAATGGGAGAGAGAAGATAGCCTAGAGAGAAGCATAATATAAGCACAACATGATCTCCCATTTCGTCGATTACCCGTATATATTCCAGCCAGTGTGTACTCTCCACGTTGGACAGCCACCGGGATTCATCGATGGTGGGGTAAACGATTTCTTTCAGTTTACGCAGCGATTCCCTCATCACGTGTATATTTGGGATTTCCAGGAAGATCAATTCCACGTTGGGATAGGCACTTTCGCTTTCGTACCCGCCGCCTTTGGTCTGAAATTACAATGGGTTTCCGTCAACCCTATGCATTATGTGGAGAAGCGGGTTTAGTCTAGTGGTTCAGGCACCAGCCTAGAGACCAGGAGGTGGTGAGTTCTAATCTCACCTCAGGCATGAAAACCGGGTGAGTGACTTTGGGCCAATCACCAGGAGATGGAGAGTTCTAGTCCCGCCTTAGGCATGAAAGCCAGTTGGGTAACTTTGGCCCAATCACCAGGAGATTGGGAGTTCTAGTCCCACCTTAAGCATGAAAGCCAACTGGGTAACTTTGGCCCAATCACCAGGAGACTGGGAGTTCTAGTCCCACCTTAGGCATGAAAGCCAGCTGGGTAACTTTGGCCCAATCACCAGGAGATTGGGAGTTCTAGTCCCACCTTAAGCATGAAAGCCAACTGGGTAACTTTGGCCCAATCACCAGGAGACTGGGAGTTCTAGTCCCACCTTAGGCATGAAAGCCAGCTGGGTAACTTTGGCCCAATCACCAGGAGATTGGGAGTTCTAGTCCCACTTTAGGCATGAAAGCCAACTGGGTAACTTTGGCCCAATCACCAGGAGATTGGGAGTTCTAGTCCCACTTTAGGCATGAAAGCCAGCTGGGTAACTTTGGCCCAATCACCAGGAGATTGGGAGTTCTAGTCCCCCACTTCTGCATGAAAGTCAGCTGAATGATTCAAGCCAGTCCTGCTCTCTTTCTCTCAGCCCAACCCACCTCGCAGGGGCAAATGATGTGGGGCAAATAGGAGGCGGAAGGAATATTAAATATGTTGACTGCCTCAAGTTACTTATAAAAATAATAAAGGTGGGATAAAAATAAATAATAATAATAATGAGCGCTTGACAAGTTGACATTTCAATTGAAACCAAATTGTTTTTTTTTTTTTGGGGGGGGGGGGGGGGCTTTGCCGAAGCTCCTTTAATCCTCCCCCTCCTCCTCTTGGGTGTCTCCCCTACCTTGTTGGTGTCGGCGACGCTGTTCTGCCTCGCGTCGAAGATGAAAAGCTTGTGAGACTGAGCGTTGGCGTCCATGATGGTCTGTAGGTACTTCTCGTCTTCTTTGCACTGTTTGTCATTCGGCCCGATGAGAGGCTGGCTGCATCGGGTGAGTGTGGCCTGGCTCTCGGGGTGAATCCAGGATAACACCTAGATTAAAAGAGGGAGGTGGAGGTGGAGGAGGGGAGCAGAGAGATAGAAACTAACTTACTTGCTGAAATTCACTGCATTAAATGGGATGCATAAAGAAGATGTTATTGGAAGCAATCAGGTACAAAAGAGCAAGAACAGAATAACAGAGTTGGGAGGGACCTCGGAGGTCTTCTAGTCCAACCCCCTGCTCAGGCAGGAAACCCTATACCAATTCAGACAAATGGTTGTCCAACATCTTCTTAAAAACTTCCAGTGTTGGAGCATTCACAACTTCTGGAGGCAAGTTGTTCCACTGGTTAATTGTCCTCACTGTTAGGAAGTTTCTCTTAATTCCAGGTTGCTTCTCTCCTTGATTAGTTTCCACCCATTGCTTCTTGTCCTGCCTTCTGGTGCTTTGGAGAATAGGTGGATCCCCTCTTCTTTGTGGCAGCCCCTCAAATATTGGAAGACTGCCATCATGACACCCCTGGTCCTTCATTTCATTAAACTAGGCCAGGGGTCTGCAACCTTAAATTCTCAGGAAAGAGGCATTTGGACCTGTTTCCCACAGAAAAGAAAACACCGGGAGCCACAGAACCTGGGTGGGCGTGGCCAACTCGATGTCACTCACTTCCACCAGTCACATGACACCCCCCCTAGCCACGCCTACCCAGCCGGTCATTAGGACAGAGAACCAGTTGTTAAAAAACACCGGGAACCAAGAAGCTGGCAGCGTGGAAGCTTCCAGAGTTAATACGGGTTCCAAAGCTTACACAGAGTGGTTAGGATGCAGTATTGCAGGCTAATTCTGCCCACGGCCAGGAGTTCGATCCTGACCGGCTTAAGGTTGACTCAGCCTTCCGTCCTTCCCAGGTCAGTAAAATGAGGACCCAGATTATTGGGGGCAAGAGGCTGACTCTGTAAAATGCTTAGAGAGGGCTGTAAAAGCACTATAAAGTGGTATATAAGTCTAAGTGCTATTGCTATTTTCTTTCTTTCCTTCCTTCCTTCCTTCCTTCCTTCCTTCCTTCCTTCCTTCCTTCCTTCCCAGTTGTTAGAATGCAATATTGCACATAACTCTGCCCACTGCCAGGAGTTCGATTCTGACCGGCTCAAGGTTGACTCAGCCTTCCATCCTTCTGAGGTTGGTAAAATGAGGACCCAGACTATTGGGAGCAATAGGTTGATTCTGTAAACTGCTTAGTGAAGGCTATAAAGCTATGTGAAGTGGTATATAAGTCTGCTAAGTGCTATTTTTTCTCCACTTTTAAAACCTAGCACATCCTCTTTCAATCCAGCTTTCCTTTCTATAGGATTCAGCCTATAACCTTGAGGAATGATCTGGTTTATAATGAGGCAATTCGTGAAAACACGTCAGTTACGGTACAAGGGTGCGATGAAGTTTGACATCAACATTCCAATTTGGGATCTCAAGCTTTACTTACTGGAACTCTTCCTTTTGCTCTAAACGCAGCCACCCGGGAGAGATCCTCGTCTTTGACGCTGGTTGGCACAACAAGAATGGCAGGATATGTGTCACAAAACTCATACATGCTGTTAATTTTGGATATTTTCCAGCTCTCGTTGGGTAAACCCTTGAAAACAAAACATTTTTATATACATCAAACTTCGATAATGATAGACCGACTGTAGGAAGCAAGGAAGCAATCTTAACCTAATTGTGATAAATAATTTGGTAGAGATTCCCCCCCCCCCCCCGGATTAAAATTACACAAATGCAATAATGTTTGGGAACACAGCATGCAGGCGGCTTAAAGTTTAAAATTCCTGATGCGTATATTGAACAGGTAAGACACCTGTTATTTTCCCTATTCTTAACGTATCGTGATAATGTGTTATATCCATTTAGCTCTACTGTATACTGTAAACAACCTTGAGTAATTTGGCAGAGAATTGGTATCCAAATATATACATTTATTATGATTATTTTCCTATAGGCAGAGAGTCAAATATTTTTTGCGACTGTATGTATCATCCATATGTACTTCGTATTCAAACTAGAATATGTGTATATATACCTTTTGTAATAAAAAGTTACACAATTCACGTGATACAAGTCCAGAGTCGCTTGATAGTGAGATGGGAGGCACATTAATTTAATAAATAAATAAAAGAAATAGGGATCTATTGACAAATACATCCACATGGTTTCTACTTCATAGGAAGAAATGGAATTAGCTTTCACGCTGTTTTTTAGTGTGAAGTAGCTGGATGAATGAAAAGATTCACAAACTTACTAGGTAAGCTTTAACACTTGAAGTTGATAAAGTATACTTGTACTTGAGGGTCCTTGGTGCTCTCAGAGCTTGGTTGTTTTCTTGTAGACGTTTCATTACCAAACTTCATCAATGCTAGTCACCGAATTGCCAAGTTACCTAATTTGGCAATGAAACATCTGCAAGAAAACAACCAAGCTCAGAGAGCATCAAGGATCCCTCATTTCAACCCTGAGCTACAAATATTCTTCTTGATACTTGCAGTTGTGTCTTCACAAAGGAAGCAGAAGGCAGAAGAACCTCAAACTAAGAACCAAGATGTTCAAAAGCAGTCCATCTTGGGCTGGGAAGATCTTCCACCCGGGTTGTTCAAACATCTCTACTCTAATTTATGAGCGTTCATCCATTCACCCACTATCTCTAAACTTCTGCTCAAGAATTCCACATCCTCTCTGAGATGAAGGAATAGGATCTTCTCTACATGACCAAAGAATACAACGGGGAGGGAGTATGGCATTCATATTTATTGCAAATGTATTAGGTGAGTCTTGGAGTCCTCGTGGACAATCATTTAAATAGGAGCCAGCCGTGTGCAGCAGCTGCCAAAAAAGCCAACACAGTTCTAGGCTGCATAAACAGAGGGATAGAATCAAGATCACATGAAGTGTTGATATCACTTTATAATGCCTTGGTGAGGCCACACTTGGAATCCTGCATCCAGTTTTGGTCACCACGATGTAAAAAAAGAAGTGGAGACTCTGGAAAGAGTGCAGAGAAGAGCAACAAAGAGGATTAGGGGACTGGAGGCTAAAACCTATGAAGAACGGTTGCAGGAACTGGGTATGTCTAGTTTAATGAAAAGAAGGACCAGGGGAGACATGATAGCAGTCTTCCAATAGCTCTTTGTGGAGCTGAAACAAAGAAGAGGGAGTGAAGCTATTCTCCAAAGCCCCTGAAGGCAAAAGAAGAAGCAACGGATGGAAACTAATCAAGGAGAGAAGCAACCTAGAACTAAGGAGAAATTTCCTGACAGTGAGAACAATTAATCAGTGGAACGACTTGTCTCTGGAAGTTGTGAATGCTCCAACACTGGAAGTTTTAAAGAAGAGGTTGGATAACCATTTCTCTGAAGTGGTGTAGGGTTTCCTGCCTAAGCAGAGGGTTGGACTAGAAGACCTCCAAGGTCCCTTCCAACTCTGTTATTCTATTCTATTCTATTCTATTCTATTCTATTCTATTCTATTCTATTCTATTCTATTCTATTCCTATTCCTATTCTATTCTACTCTATTTTCTATTCTATTTTCTATTCTATTTTCTATTCTATTCTATTTTCTATTCTATTCTATTCTATTCTATTCTATTCTATTCTATTCTACTTTACTCTACTCTACTCTACTCTACTCTACTCTACTCTACTCTACTCTAC
The DNA here is from genome assembly GCA_022577455.1 of Arizona elegans. Lineage (NCBI taxonomy): Eukaryota > Metazoa > Chordata > Lepidosauria > Squamata > Colubridae > Arizona > Arizona elegans. Next base: position 1,322,456 of record JAKOOJ010000070.1, on the reverse strand, counting down.
TCTACTCTATTCTATTATTCTGGTGTGCACGTGTACATAACATAGAATGCTCGATATTGGATGGTATTCCAACCCATGAAAATCAACCAGGCTCACCTGTCTTTTATACTCTGCCACCGGATCATAAACCTTCCAACCGTTAGTAGGAAATTTCTCTTTGTAAGTGAACGCAAAGAATGGCTGAATGCAATTAAAGAAAAGCCAAAGTTAGGGTCACTGAACTTCATTTCTTGATCTCCACACAAAGATTTAGTTGCGAGAAGAATGAACCTACGTGCCAGCAAATGTAACTGCCCACTACTCATTTTTAATATTATAGATAGTTCTTGACTTACAACAGTTAATTTAGTGACTATTCAAAGTTAACACTGAAAAAATGACTGTTTTCCAGACTTATGACCTTTGTAGCAGCCCCATGATCCAAATTGAGATGCTTGCAACTGGCTCAAATTTATGACAGTTGCCATATCCCGGGGTCAAATGACTTCCTTTTGCGACCTTCTAACGAGCAAAGTCAACGAGGAAGCCAGATTCACTTAACAACCGGGTTACTGCCGTGATTCGACTGTGGCAAGAAAGGTCGTAAAATGGGGCAAAACTCGCTTAACAGAAATTTGGGGTTCAATTGTGGTCGTTAAGTCGAGGTCATAACTGACATAACACCACCCCATTCAAGAGAGAAACCTTATTCTCTCTATATTCTCTCCATAGCTGTTATGTACAAAATTACTGTATTTTTTGGACTTTAAGATGCACCCAAATTTAGAAGGGGAAAACAAAACAAAAAAAAAGTTTTGGGTCTTCCTTTTTTCGGGCCATTTTTCCGGCCCGTTTTTGAGGCTTTTTCCGGCCTGTTTTGGGGGCTTTTTCCACCCCATTTTTGAGGCTTTTTCTGGACCGTTTTCAAAGCTTTTTTTGGCCTTTTTCATGGCTTTTTCCGGCCTGTTTTGGGGGCTTTTTCCGCCCCATTTTTGAGGCTTTTTCTGGACTGTTTTCAAAGCTTTTTTTGGCCTTTTTCATGACTTTTTTCAGCCTGTTTTTGAGGCTTTTTTCGGCCCATTTTTTCCAAAAAAATGGGCTGAAAAAAGCCTCAAAAACAGGTCGAAAAAAAGCCATGAAAAAGGTCAAAAAAAGGCCCGAAAACGGGGCGTGCGGAGGCCAAAAAACAGCCGGCAGGTGGGTGGGGCTTCGGCAATATTCAGTCTATAAGACATACAGACATTTTCACCCTCTTTTGGGAAACAAAAAAGTGCGTCTTATAGTCTGAAAAATACGGTAATCTTGTTGTCCTGGCATCCATGATAAAATGTACGTTTTGTGATGGTGAAAGAAAAAAAAAAAATCAACATATTTACATTCCTTTATTTTTCCTTGTGTGTTTTGCTAAGGGGTAAGAACTCTGCGTTTAGGCTTACCAGCCCGTGAGAAAGCGGAAATGCTCGGGTAATCAGGTTCTGAAAAACCTCCAGTCTCTGTTCTTCCTGTTTATAAGCAAACCGCAAGTTTCTCATATCCTGTTGAAAGATATCTTTAGGTTTGACTGGTTATATATATATATATATATATATATATATATATAAATTACAGCACTTTATAGAAATTTAAGCATTTGGCATTGGCGACTCTTGCTAGAGAAAATCATGTTTAATTTACAGTAGTGACCAAAATTGTGGAAACCTTTTGGGAAAAGTGTCTTTTCTAAAACAAGCTAACACCACCACTTTTTCTGGAGCAGTACCATAAAATTATATATCAGTGGAAAGATAATTTAATCAAGAATGAAATGCAATAATTTTTATGAAGGATTTGCTATTAGAATAGCAGTTAAAGTATAAAAGAGAAAAGTGAAACACGTAGAAAAAACAAGATATACAAAAATTATCACCATAGAAAAAACGAGATATATAAAAATTATCACCGTGTCAGTTAATGCTTAGTTGGGTAACCTTTAGCATGAATTATGGCCTTACAACATCTTCCCATGGAGTGAACCAAGTCTTTTAGTTCTGCAGCTGTTCTAATGTGAAACCAAGATTGAATGATGGCTTCTATTAACTGGGTTTTATTGCTGGGTCGCTTCTGATTAACAAGTTTCTTTAGTCGGCTCCCTAGATTTTCAACTGGGTGAAGGTCTGGGCTATTCCCAGGCCATTCCAGCAGTGGAATAGGATTATCTTGAAACCCCCCCCCCCCAAAAGTGGTGTTATTAGCCATCAAACCTCAAAAATACTCTTTTCCCAAAAAGGCTTCCACAATTTTGGCCACTATTGTATGCTTTGGGCACAGTAAAATTCCATCCTAAACTTTTGATTTCTAGGACAGTAGTTGTGAGAAGCTTGGGAAAGTTGCTTCTCAAATGGATCACAACAAACAAATAATTGATAATTGATCGGACCATCCCAAAACAAGGAACAAACAGCATCTCCCCGACCAAACAGAACCTGCCTGGCCTTCTCTTCTAAGATGGAAAAAAGCAGCACATGAAGTTTGAATTTGGATTACTCAACAGAAGAGAGTTATTTGCAGCTCAGGACTTAACTGTGGGGGTTCTTTGTGCTCTCTGAGCTTGGATCTGGCAAACAGAACTTCCGTTTGTTGTATGGCTTCGCAGGATTCCTTCGTAATGGCTTTTTACCTTTTCTACAATGAAATGTCTTAGCAGAAGTTCATGGATCTTTGAGTGTTTGGCCAACTGGTTCTACTTTGGGGGAGAAGCCTGACGCGATAGCATTATTGTTGTACAGAAATCAAAAAGCAGCATTTTTGTCCCAAAGGTGCTTTTTTTCAGGAGGCAACTGCAGTTTCTTGTTTTTTTTCTTTTGAAGATGTTTCGCTTCTCATCCGAGAAGCTTCTTCAGCTCTGACTTCTTGGATGAGAAACGAAACGTCTTCAAAAGAAAAAAAACAAGAAACTGCAGTTTCCTCCTGAAAAAAAAGCACCTTGACCTGGATGACGGAGAATCTCTACAGACTTTTAGCTATACAATTTGGGATGGAATGGATTTCCAGAGGAAAAAAAAAATGCAGACTACAGGAACCAGGAGCACCAAAGTGACCCACAGATAAACCTCCAAGTGCTTCAATGACCCTCTAAAAGGATGCAAAAGACCAGCTGTCTGCAAGGAATATAAATCCTTCCATTCCCCACCATCCAGTCAGAGCTGAAGAAGCTTCTTGGATGAGAAGTGAAACGTCTTCAAAAGAAAAATCAAGAAAGTCCAGTTGCCTCCTGAAAAAGCACCTTTGGGACAACCATCACCTTGGATGACGGAGAATCTCTACAGACACCCAATCCGTACCTTGCAAACAATCTCTATACCGCAAGAATTGTCTCCGTGGCTCTGCACGCCAATCTTTTCCACTCTACTTATTACTCCGAGGGGAACGTCAAGGACAAAATGTGGATCCTGAAATTCGAATGAAAAAAAATAACATTTTTTAAAAATACACCCATGAGTAAATATTTATCACCTGGGACAAGAAAATGCATGATGTGCAATACAGAACAAAGACTCACCCTCTCCACATTCTTGAAATACATTTTGTAATCGGTCACTGTCAACGTGCCACTGATGGCTCCGATGAATGGGCAGATATAGACCACATCTTTAGCTGAGAAAAAAGGTGACATTTTATTAGTGCTTACATCCCTTTATTGAAAAATCTTTCATGCAAGATATGATCTCTGCTTTCAAATCCCAATTTGAATACAGCGTTACGGGTGGAATAAAAGCCCTTTTGCACAGCAAGGTATAATAAAGGATTTTTTTTAAAAAAAAAAAAATCTTTCACGGCCCCTCGTTTTACATTTTTGTATTTTTACAATAGAAGAGTAAAATAAAGAAAGACCAAGCTATGTCAATTTTAGGAAAGGCTAAAGGCACAGGGATCCCCATTTTAAAAAATTAAATGTTTTAAGCACAGATGACGTCTTAAATTTTAATTTTATACTATCATCTATCTATCTATCTATCTATCTATCTATCATCTATCTACCTACCTACCTACCTATCTATCTACCTATCATCTATCCATCCATCCATCCATCATCTATCTATATCTGTCTGTCTGTCTGTCTGTCATCTCTCTCTCTCTCTCATCTATCTATATCTATCTGTCTGTCTATCATCCATCCATCCATCCATCTATCTATCTGGATGGATGGATGGACGGACAGACAGAGATAGATAGATAGATGGATGGATGGATGGACAGACAGAGATAGATAATCAATCTATCTGTCTGTTCGTCCATCCATCCATCCACAGACACATATACACACATATACGTACATACACACCCCTTCCCAGTCATTATATAATCCATCCAAAATGGACAAAGTGATAGTACTATATAGTAGTATGTAGTACTATATGTATACTACATATCACACAGTAATATCACTTCCTGATGTATTATAGCAAGCATTGTGCTGTTCTACCGACATTATTGAGCAATTAATCTCCAGGGAAGGAAATCTTTAATACCTGTGGACTTCAACTCCCAGAATTCCCCAGCCAGCCATTTTGGGGAAATAGCAAAAAAGCATTACAACCCGTTCACTTTTATCCCAAAAGTGCTTTTCTAAAAGACAACTGGACTTTCTTAGGTTTTTCTTTCGAAAACGTTTCGCTTCTCATCCAAGAGGCTTCTTCAGTTGAGCTTCTTACATGAGAAGCAAAATGCTTTTGGGGGGGGGGGGGGAGACAACCAAATCCAAGAAAATCCAGTTGTCTTTTCGAAAAGCACCTTTGGGACAGCCATGACCTGGATGACTGAGAATCTCCACAGCTTTCCTTCTCTTTAATTTTTCAATGGACTTTTGAGAGAGGAAAAGAGACGTGGGAACCCGCACGCCATTCACATCGCCAACATTTCATTTCCAAGTATTGGAACACTAAAAAAAAACCAAAAAAAAAAAACCTACAATAAAGCAACGGGATGAAACTGCTGAGCAGTTAAGTATCTGCGGGATTATAACTCAGACATCCATCTTGCAGCTCGCTTAATTCTATGTTAATTCGTAATTAAAATTCTTTTCAGACGGAGCTGCCTTTTGTGCTCGGCGAACCCCGCTTTGGGCTGAAGGGATTAAGGATTGCAAAGATGGAAATCTTGCAGCCGCGTTCTGGCAGATACTGAAACGACAAGGGAGATGGATTGTCTTTGTGACGTCTAACCGCCGAGGAGAAACGCCACGGCAGTCTTCGTTTTAAGTGGTCTCACTTACCCAGGGGTGAAATGCTCCCGGTTCAGACCGGATCACCCGATCCGGTAGCGATGGCGGCGATTGGTTCGGAGAACCGGTAGCAAAAATCCCTGCGCCCCCCCCCCCCACCATGCCCAGCTGAGCCGCACGATCATCAGAGACTTTTGTTTTTTAACTTTTAAAAGCATTTTTTCTACAACCTCTTCCGACGAAAAAATGCTTTTAAAAGTTAAAAAAAAAAAAAAAAAAGCCTCTGATGATCGCGCGGCTCAGCTGGGATCGTCAGAGGCTTTTCAAAGCGTTTTTTTTTCTGCAACCTCTTGGCCGAAGAGGTGGTAAAAAAAATGCTTTGAAAAGCCTCTGACGATCCCAGCTGAGCCGCGCGATCATCAGAGGCTTTTCAAAGCATTAGGAAAAATGCTTTGAAAAGTTAAAAAAAACAAAAACTTGGCCATGCCCACTCAGTCACATTACCACCCCCCAACCAAGCCACGCCCACAGAACCGGTAGTAACAAATTTTACATTTAACCCCTGCACTTACCGATCGCTTTGATGGACTCTCCGGGAAAGAGAGGGGCTTCTTCCATCTGGGCCAGCTTGTTCCCATCCCTCAGGGCCTGGCAAGAGATCCAAAAGGCGAAAATCAAATCCCGGGTCTCGTTTTCCACAAGCTTTTCCAAAGTGGGAAAAACCCACTTGCTTTGGCTAGAAAGTTAGAGAAGCCGCACAAATTGCACGTTTTGTACACGTCAACGCTGGGGGTGGGGGGGCAAGAGACTTGTTTGCAGACAAGGAGGCCAGGAGATCACAGGATCCTGCCACTCGGATACCAGTTCATCACCCGCTATTCTGGTTCTGCGACGGATCGGTCGTGGCCGATCCGGCTCAGACGGCGGTTTTCCGTGGGAGCGGGATGGGGAAATTTGACGAAGCAGGAGGGACGCTGATGTTACGAATGTGGGTTCGCCCCACCGTGAAGGGAAGGGATCCTGGATTTCAAGGTTTCAGAAGGGAACGGATTCCCGAGCAGGAGGGGTAGGGGATGGTGATCCAGTGGCCGATCTCGGGACCTCTTGATCAAGGCAGAGTAAATCTGTCCAGGTTCTACGGGGCATCCGTGAAGCTGGATGGCTTTGCTCTTTTGACGACACACTGACGAAAGCGAAGTGGGTTATAGTGCCAAAACACTTACGCAAAAATCAGGCTGATTATCCCAGAAGCGCGTACAAAGGTTGTTAAGTTCCTACGGATCTAAAAGGCTTCAGCAAGACTTAGGAAAACGGAGGCGGTGTTGTAAGCCAAGCTTCGTTAAATCTCCTCACCTGCTGGAAGTCTTAGAGATCACATTTGTACCGGAAGACTTGTGTTAAATCGTGGTTCCAAGATGCCAGGGTACCCTCTTTTAACGGCATCATGTGGCATTGATCATGGAGGGAAGGACGTTTCCGTGGCCCTTTTCAAGCACCCGTGGCTGTCTTCCCTACCTCGTGGCTACAGGCAGCCCTCGACTTACAACTATTTACCATATTTTTCAGAGTATAAGACACACTTTTTTCCCCTCCCCTAAAAGAGGGTGAAAATTTGGGTGCGTTTTATACACCGAATGTAGCTCCGCCCTCCCTGTGGCCTCTACCTCCCAGCAATTTGCCTCCTTCTGGCAAACAGCCTGTTTCCGTTTCAGTTTCCGTTTCTTCACAGCCTGATTAGCACAAGCAGCTGATTGTCGGCTGGATCGGCCTCCTGACCATCAGCTGTTTCAGGCTGCAGGAATTGCCATTGCCTATTGCCGCCTGCACGAACCCCTTTTTTGGCCTCCGCTGTTTGCTGCAGGGGGGCAAATTGCTGGGAGGCAGAGGCAGATTTTTTTTCTTGTGCTAATCAGGCTGTGAAGAAAATGAAACTGAAACGGAAGCAGGCTGTTTGCTGCAAGGAGGCAAATTGCTGGGAGGCAGAGGCAGATTTTGTTTTCTTGTTTTTCTCTCCAAAAGAGGTAGATGTGTCTCATAGTCCGGAGCGTCTTATATTCCAAAAAATACAGTAATTGAGAACCGAATTTTCCGCTCCTAACCCGAGACAGTGGTTAAGGGAGTTCTGCCCCGTTTTACCACCTTTCTCATCACTGTTGTTAAGTGAATCGGGCTTCTTCGTTGGCTTCGCTTGTCAGAAGGATGCAAAAGGGGATCACACATGACCCCAGGCGACCGTCATAAATATGAGTCGGTTGCCAAGCGGCTGAACTTTTGATCACGTGGCCACGGGGACGGTCGTTAAGTGTGAAAAATGGTCACAAGTACCTTTTTTTCTCAGAGCCATCGTTAACTTCGGCCGCTAAACGAATGGTTGTAAGTCAAGGATTACCCCTACTCAAAAGTTCCAAGTCTCTAGGGAATAAGGCTAACCTTTGGAGCATTTTAAAGAAGAACCTCCCCAGTTTAACAATTCTATCCTTGGCAGGAATTTATTTCCTAGGTTCTTCAAAACACACCTTTGGTTGCGTCTCCATCTTTCACGTCAGTTGTCAAGCTGTGGAGGAACAGGTTAACAACCCCCCCCCCCGCATAGTTACCTTTTTCCAACGCCCCATGGAAAAACACTAGCTCCATGATGGCGAACCTAAGGCACGCGTGCCAGAAGTGGCACACACAGCCCTCTCTGTGGGCACGCGTGCCGTCGCCAGCTGCTCTTGTGGTTTTTGGCTCATACATGCATGCCGGCCAGCTGGTATTCGAAGGTGCCGGAGCTCCGGAAAACACCCCGGAAAACGCCCCAAAACTAGGCTGGTTTTTTGGACCATTTTCAGGCCTTTTTCTGGCTGTTTTCTGGGCCATTTTCTGTTCTGCCCCAGCTACGGACCCCAAAGAACGTAGCACACACAAAATCTATACAAAGCTTATTTTACTCAAATAACTCAGTCTTTATCAACCAAAGGCTGTTAATAAACTTTCTTAACAGCCATCAAGAATTCTAAGATAAGGTAATCACAGTCTTACTAGGGTTGGCAAAAAGCCCAGAAGAAATTTTGCACAGAATCCAGACGCGGAGAGTGAACTAAAGTTGTTCCCTACAGCTTGCTGCAATCGGCGTTCCTCCTTAAATAGGCTAAGGGAGTGGCCAATTAGCCCCAAGCCTTACTCTCAAAGAGACCTCCTCCTGAGGAGCCACTCCTGCCTTTTGGCAGCTCTGCGTATCCGTGCATCGAGAAGAGGCTCCTCCTCTTCGTCCTCTTCACTTAAAGGAACTTCTGAAGGCCCTGGCTGAATCCCTGCCTCTGGCACCACATCTTCTCCAGCCTCCTCACTGTCCGACTCAAGCGCCAGCTGCACAGGCTGCTGGCGCAGCACCACACCAGCCTCCTCATTGTCGGAATCAGCTACAATCTGCACAGGCCGCTGATGGGCCACAATATTTTCTGGCTGTTTTCGGACAGTTTTCCAGGCCAAAAACAGCCTGAAAACAGCCCAAAAAATGGCCTGCAAATGGCCTGAAAAATGGCCATTATGTGCACGCCAGCCAGCTGGTCTTCGGAGTTTCCGGTGCTCCGGGACTCGCACATGCATTCACGGTCCGGTTTGGGCACTCGGTGCCGAAAAGGTTCGCCATCACCGCACTAGCTATTTAAGTTAGGGAACGAAATAGGAGTATAAATATAAACCTGATCGAATTCTGCGTCAGAAGGATAACCATTGCGTCCATCCTGAATCTCCTGAATTGCAAGGTTGCAGCGAGTGGCAAGCAGAAGTAAGAGGAGGGGGGAAAAACATGCACAGAACAAGGTGAAAGGACAGAATTTTTTTTTCGTTTTTGCAAAAAAGAGACAGTAGATACTTCAACGTCAGCTTTTTCATACCTTTCCCCAATCAAATGCATTAAAGTCGACAGGTTGGCACCTACGAAACCGGCTACTTTGGTTAAAACAAAAGAAAAAAAAGAAAAAAAAAAGAAAACACAACAAAACGAAAGGAATGAACAGGAAGGCGTGCATTTCTTTTCCTTTTAAAGAGAAAAACCTTAATCTCACAGAACGCCCTTGTCCTTTTGACACGCGAAATCTTTTAACCTCTCAAAACCGGGGAAAAAAAAAAAGGCAAAATGCAGAGGATCAAAGTAGCCAGCATGCTTTAAAAAACGACAGAAGGAAACTGATTGACAGCACATCTCAGTAGCAGAAAACAAAAACCATGCAACAATCTGAAGATTGAACAATGACGTTTCCCTTCCCTCGCTGGTTCTATTAAAAGAATTTTTTTGTGTGTGCTAAGAATGCAACGAAACTGTCTGGAATCTGCTCATTAACACAAAGGGAGATTTGGGGTGAGATTCAGGGAAATGTGCCGTGCCAGAGTTTGACTGCACCTGGTTCTGATTGTCTGATTAAAATGTCAGTTTGAAATGGTTCTGAAGGTCACAGGTTCCACTCCCAGAGTTGGGTCGATCCATGAATGATGCTAAATTGCTGTTCCTCAAATATCTTTGAGAACATCCAGGTCAACTGATATTTCCAATCTTGGCAACTTTTAAGACTTGTGGACTTCAACTTCCACCGTGGGAATTCTGGGAAGTGAAGTCCACAAGTCTTCAGTTTGCTAAGGTTGGAAACCCCGTCTAATGGCGCACAGAGCTTTGAAAGGCTTCCTCCAGAGCAGGTTGTCTCCAAACTTCAAACGTGGCTGGCTCCCAATTCTGGGAGTTGAAATCCACACGTCCTAAAGTTGCCAAATTTGGAGACGCCTGCTCTAGAGTTGAAGAAACAGTGGTCCTTTTGACCAGAGCCCTCTCTTTCCCTGGCTTTGGATGTCTCCTTATCCTGTCCAATGGCTTTGACTGCCCACCTAAATCTCCATGTTTCGTTATGGAACTAAAGAACTGGATAAATTCCCTAGCTCTTCTCATCTGCGTCCCTTTCATTCGGAAAGCAGGATTCAATTGACCTTCAAACCATCAGCAGCCAACCTTCAGAAGATTAAGGTAGATTGCGCTTCAGAATATCGTTTCAAAGAGCAGAACTGAGCTGTTGTGTCTTAAGTCTCGTCTGTCACAGATGAAGGGTGTAGAATATAGCAGAAGATCTGGCACCAAAAAAAAATAATAAGAAGCTAGAAAGATTTGGCTGAACGCTGAGCAATCAGATAGGGAGACAAGGGGGGGAAATGCAATACATAACTGAAAATAAAATCCTTGCCTTTCACAAATAAAAACTTAGAGCAAATGTGTTTAGGGCAGTGGCTTTTCATCTTGATATTTTATTTGAAGGTTCAGTATAGGCATCATACTTATATGGTTAAAAGTCTCCTTATAAAGTAGGGAAGCAGATAGTAAGTAGTTCAAGTTTTTTTCTTCTTCTTTTTATGCATTTCTTGCTTGTCTGTTTGATCATTGGAAAGAGGAGCATTTTTTGGGGAAAGGACAGCAAAGCAAAAAGAAAAGGAAAACAAAAATCACCACCGAATGAATCTCTATGGAGATTCTCCATCATCCAGGTCATGGATGTTTTTTTTCAAAAGGCAACTGGAATTTTCTTTGTTTTGCCTTGGAAATGTTTCCCCTTCTCATCCGAGAAACTTCTTCAGAAGCAAAGAAGCAAATGGATGAAAAGCGAAAGATTGAGGGTTGGACTAGATGTCCTAAAGGTACCTTCCAACTCTTGTTAATCTGGAACTTGTAGCCTTTTGCAAAGTACCTTGGGGACACCGAAGTAATCTGTTTTAACAATTTGGGGAGCCACGCTACTGGCTACTGCAGTGATAACCCCCTGAGACCCCTGTGTTAAGACTCCCTCTCCGAAGAGTTTGACAATCAAGCTTGTGTAAAGGGAGGCGTGAATGGGCCTCTTGTTGATACAGACTAAATTAAGGCTTTCCGTAGACTTTCCTTTCCAACCACTTCAGCACACTGCCTGCTTTACGGCTGCTAAAATTGTCCTCTGCCGCCTGCAGCACGCAAGCGTCAGCTGGGAGGACTTATGTTGTCAGAATTAATAGGATAAAACCTAAGTTGTTTCTGTTGCTTTTCCAACGAAAGTTAAAATACTCCTAATCTGGGTTTTTTTTTCAGGAATGCGGTGGCTCAGTGGCTAAGACACTGAGCTTGCCGATCGAAAAGTCGGCCGGCAGTTCAGCGGTTCGAATCCCTAGCGCCGCGTAACGGGGGTGAGTTCCCATGACTTGTCCCAGCTTCTGCCAACCTAGCAGTTCGAAAGCACGTAAAAAATGCAGGTAGAAAAATAGGGACCACCTTTGGTGGGAAGGAAACAGCGTTCCGTGCACCTTTGGTGTTGAGTTATGTCGGCCACACGACCACGGAGACGTCCTCGGACAGCGCTGGCTCTTTGGTTTTGAAATGGAGATGAGCACTGCCCCCTAGAGTGTGGAACGACTAGCACATATGTGCGAGGGAACCTTTACCTTTACCTTAATCTGATTTTTATTGTTTATGAAAGCACTGGAATACAACATACAACAGTTCTATGGCAAACAAGCTATTATGCTGCATAGCGAGAGGGGCCAGCAGCTCGAAAACAACCATTTATGAAGTCAAGAAAAACAAACACCAAAGGCACATCAAGTTTTGAACACAACAGGAAAAAAAAAAAAAAAGCACATAACAGGTAAGAGTCTAACTTGCTGACAGCCACATATATTCTTACCCTTATGGTAGGCTTCCTGTACACCTGTTAGTTAAAATACAGATATTATCCAACAAGTTATAGACTGAAATCCTGATTTTAGGCAAAGCCACTTCCATGAGGATGTTCTCAGAGGCCCAATCAGGACCATAGATCTATACAATCACTTATTACAAGATTGAATATCAATGCATCAAGGATTTTCAAATAACCAAGAGACTTCCCTTCCCCGCTCCACCCCAAAATGTGGAATCCCTTCCATTAATTTCTTTGAAGGTGTTGACAAAAAAAATATCAAGAGAACCAGAAGTTTAAAGACAACCATAAAGTGAAATCTTTGGTCAGCAGAATTAGGATATTCTGCTAACCAAAGATTTTCCATTTTGAATTGCATTCAAAATATGCAATTACTTTACTGGTTTTTTTTAAAAAAGAAAATACTGTCATTAAAACAAAAACAAAGGTAAAGTTGGTATTTTAACATGGATGCACCAATCATTTCATTCCTTCCCACTACCTGTTATTTGCAGGAAACAAGTACCACTGAAATATTCAGATTTATTTTGCATAGTTAAAATAATAATTTACTACCACAAGGTAGCCAATAATCTACCACTACTGGGTAGTCTCTTGAATAAATTTAAGCAACTGTTTAAATCTTGATCGCTTCAGTCAGGTAATTAATTAAACAAGACATACCCAAAGTTAGAACTAACATTTATAGTCTCAGTGCTATTCTATCATGGTGTATTTATTTGTTTGTTTTATTATTATCTTAACAGAATGTGAGAAGTAAATACGACGTTTGACCCTGATCGAGGACAGTTCTCCAGGAAGTTAGCTAAAGATATTCCTTCAAGTTCTCAATGGGGGAAAAAAAAAAACGAATAAAGAAAAAAAAAAGACCCCAAGATATATGGAGAATAGAAATTTAATCTCCAATTCCATCAGCCAATGTAATGGCAGAGACAACTTATCTGTCCAAATTGTAGTTATTTTAATCATGGGGCCAAGGAGGATGCTACAAGGGTCGTAAGTGTGAAAAACGGTCATTAAGTCGCTTTTTTTCCACTGCCGTTGTAACTTTGAATGGTCACTAAATGAACAGTTGTAATTTGAGGACTACCTGTATCTTTAGATCTTTTATCACCGAGTCTTCAATGTAAAAAAACTTCAGCTAAAGCTTCTAGCACTGTCACTAAATGAAACTGTTGTAAGTCCAGGACTACCTGTATTATATTTTAGCTGACATGTATGACAACCCGGTTGCTTATTTAGCATCCTGTGACTATCACTAAGTTTTCTATCTAATGTTTTATGATGAATGTATTTTTTACAATGACTACGATTAATGATCTATCACTATTATTGTATGTACACTGAGTTTATTCCTTGTGTGTCTTGGCCAATAAAGAATTCTAATTTCTACTCTTATTTCTAAAACTCTCAGTACTACTGATAAGATACATTAAATAAATTAAGATTAAAAACTTACCCGATGTTCTCTGGATACATTGTCCGAGAGGACAGAACCCGAAATCTGGCTAGAAATCGTAGCTGCGATGAGTTGCTTGCACCACTCAACATGGGATCCTGTAGGGCTACAAGACGACACGTAACATGTGATTTGACTTTTTTAAAAAACTGCTTTTATATCTATACAAGTAGATAGATATTATCTATCGAAAATATCTAGATAGATATTATCTATCGAAAATATCTAGATAGATATTATCTATCGAAAATATCTAGATAGATATTATCTATCGAAAATATCTAGATAGATATTATCTATCGAAAATATCTAGATAGATATTATCGATTTACAACCGTTCCGTTTAGTGACCATTCGAAGTCACAAGGGCACTGAAAAAAAGTGACGTTTCACATTTACAACCGTTGCAGCAAAGTCCTGGTCATGTGATTAAAATTTGGAACCCCTGGAAACGGACTCCTCTATTTATGACGGTCGCAGTGGTCTGGGGTCATGTGATCCCCCTTTTGAGACCTTCCAACAAGCCAAGTCAACAGGGAAGCCAGATTCACTTAACAACTGGGTGACTCAACAATGACAATGATTCTCTTAACAGTGGGAGGAAAGGTCGTAAAATGAGGCAAAACTCATTGTCTCGTTTAGCAGCAGAAAGTTGATCCCCCCCCCCAAAATAGCATTTTTTCCCCCAACTATCCATCCTGCCCACTGCACCAGTAAGTGCCTCTTTCCCAGCCCGGCTGGACTACAAACCCCATCACCCTATATTTAATTTTGTGAGCTGCGAAAAGGGCAAGCAGTGTTGCAAAGTGAAGATTTATAAAAGTTGATGCCTAAAAATAAAAATAGCATTCCCCCCCCCCCCCCCAACTGTCCATCCTGCTTACCTCCCCCCAGAAACTGCCTCTTTCCCAGCCTGGCTGGACTACAAAACCCCATCACCCTGTTCTTATTTTGTGATCTGCGAAAAGGGCAAACAGCGTTGCAAAGTGAGGATTTTTAAAAGTTGACGCCAAAGAAATAATAATAATAATAATAATAATAATAATAATAATAATAATAACAACAACAATAATAATAATAATAATAGCATTTTCCCCCCAACTGTCCATCCTGCTTACCTCCCCCAGAAAGTGCCTCTTTCCCAGCCTGGCTGCACTACAAACCCCATCACCCACCCCAAAAGAAGCTCCTCCTGTCACACACACCCCAACCCCAACCCCTCAAAAAGAAGACCACCCAGCAGTTGCTCTGGACTACAAAACCCCCCCTCCCCTTCCTCAAAACAATAGCAACTCCAGATTACCTAGGGACGGGTGGGAGGAAAAGAACCACCACAAAGCCCATGTTGCCCAGAGGCCCAAACTCCAGAATTCTCAACCCCCACTCCCCCCCAAAAAACCCTCCTCCTCTCTTTATGTCAGCCCCGAACCCGCCGGGATGGACGACAAAGCCCATGTTTCCCCTCCCACCCGTCCGGCCGTCGGCGGGGGAGTAGCCGCCAGAGGAGGGCGACTCCGGCCAGGCCCGGCCGCGCACCATGGGCTTTGGAGTCGTGGTGGTAGTTGACGAGCGGGCGAAGGCCCGGGTTTTTTTTCTCTCTCTCTCTTCCTTCCTTCCTTCCTTCCCGGCCTGCCTCACCTGTCGGCGGGCTGTTCGGCGCCGGGCGAGGCCGAGGCCGGGGCCGTGGAGGCAGCCGGGGCCGCCAAGCGGGAGGGCCTCCGGGCCGGGCCTCCTAACTCCAGCGAAGCCCCCAACGCCGTCCCAGGGCCCGTCCCCGTCCCCGTCCCCGCCGGCCTGCCGCCTTCCATGTTGGACGCGCCGCTTCCGCCGAACAGGAGGGGCCGCTTCAGCCGCCGACGCCTGGCCGGGCAGGGCCTCCTCCGCCCCGATGCCGACAAGCGGGGGAAATGGGTGGGTGGGTGCAAAGGGGCTCGCGGGGCCCAGGCTGGGGGATGCAAAAGGGGTGGGTGGGTGGGTGTGCAAAGCTGGAGGGGGGGGAATGGGGAATGGAGAAGTGGGGGTGTGCAAAGGTTGGGGCCAGTGGAAAAGGGCGTGGGTGTGCAAAGCTGGGGGGAACGGAGAAGGGTGAGTGGGTGTGCAAAGCTGGGGAAAAGGAAGGGTGTCTGCAAAGCTGGGGGGGGGGGGAATGGGGAATGGAGAAGTGGGGGTGTGCAAGGCTTGGGGCCAAGGGAGAAGGGGGATACCGGGTGTGCAAAGCTAGGGAATGGAAGCGTGGGTGTGCAAAGCTGGGAAAAGGAGAAGTGTCCCTGGGAGTGCGAGGCTGGGGGATGGAAGGGTGGCTGGGAGTGCAAAGCTGGGGGGGAATGGAGAAGGAGAAGGGTGGGTGTGCAAGGCTTGGGGCCAAGGGAGAAGGGCTGGGTGTGCAAAGTTAGAGTGGAAGTGTCCCTAGGCAAAGCTCGAGGGGTGGGGGGGGAGGGAATGGAGAAGGGAGGGTGGGTGTGCAAAGCTGGGGAAAGGAAGGGTGTCTACAAAGCTGGCGGGGGGGGGGGGATGGAGAATGGAGAAGTGGGGTTGTGCAAAGCTTGGGGCCAAAGGAGAAGGGGGGGTACCGGGTATGCAAAGCTGGGAAAAGGAGAAGTGTGCCTGGGAATGTGAGGCTGGGGGATGGAAGGGTGGCTGGGAATGCAAAGCTGGGGGGGGGGGGGAATGGAGAAGTGGGGGTGTGCAAAGCTTGGGGCCAAGGGAGAAGGGGGGGTACCGGGTGTGCAAAGCTAGGGAATGGAAGCGTGGGTGTGCAAAGCTGGGAAAAGGAGAAGTGTGCCTGGGAGTGCGAGGCTGGGGGATGGAAGTGTGGCTGGGAATGCAAAGCTGGGGGGGGAAATGGGGAAGTGGGGGTGTGCAAAGCTTGGGGCCAAAGGAGAAGGGGGGGTACCGGGTATGCAAAGCTGGGAAAAGGAGAAGTGTGCCTGGGAATGTGAGGCTGGAGGATGGAAGGGTGGCTGGGAATGCAAAGCTGGGGGGGGGAATGGAGAAGTGGGGGTGTGCAAAGCTTGGGGCCAAGGGAGAAGGGGGGGTACTGGGTGTGCAAAGCTAGGGAATGGAAGTGTGGGTGTGCAAAGCTGGGAAAAGGAGAAGTGTGCCTGGGAGTGCGAGGCTGGGGGATGGAAGGGTGGCTGGGAGTGCAAAGCTGGGGGGGAATGGAGAAGTGGGGGTGTGCAAAGCTTGGGGCCAAGGGAGAAGCGGGGTACTGGGTGTGCAAAGCTAGGGAATGGAAGTGTGCCTGGGCAAAGCTGGGGAGGTGGGTGTGCAAAGCTGGGGAAGGACAAGTGCGAGGGTGGGTATGCAAAGCTGGGGCCAGTAAGCGTGTGGGTGTGCAAAGCTAGGGAGTGGAAGTGTGCCTGTGTAAAGCTGGGGAAGGACAAGTGCGAGGAGCCTAGGTGTGCAAGGCCGGGGAATGGAAAAGGTGTGCGAGGCAGGGGGGGAAGAAGTGTGTGCTGAAAACGGGGGCCAATGGAGGGGTGGGTGGGTGGGTGTGCAAAGCTGGGGAAGAAGTGCAAGTGTGAATGTGGAGAGCTGGGGAAGAAGTGCAGGGGCATGGGTGTGCAAGGCTGGGGAATGGAAAAAAGTGTGCGGGTGTGCAAGGCTCGAGAAGTGTGAGCCCGAGCGTGCAAAACTGGGGCCAACAGGTGTGTGTGGGTGTGCCAAGCTGGGGGAATGGAAGCATGCCTGTGCAAAGCTAAGGAAGGAGAAGTGCGAAGAGCGTAGGTATGCAAAGCTATGACAGGTTGTGCAAAGCGGGAGAATGGGAAAACGGGTGTGCCAAAGGAGAAGTGCTAGTGTGGGAATGGACAAGTGTTGGTGTTGTGATGTAATGCTTATATTCCCATTCTTACTAGGCAAAAGAGTCTGTCTCATGAGGGACTCCACATCCCATGTGCCTTCCTCTCATTGGGGTCACCCCCATGCTTTTACGGTAGCTGTGGTCAGGCCAATGATGGCTTCAATGGGATATCGGATCCCTTTGCAGCTTTGCATTTCAAACGTGGCTTCCAAATCCGGTGGATTTCAATTCCCATCATCCCCAGCCAGGAATTAAGGGCAACAGTGCAAGGAATGCCCATCATGGACATTTCCCACCCTAAACTCAGCAAATCCACAAGACTGATGCCCTCTTCTCTCCCCCCCCCCCCCTTTGTAACTTGAAGGAAAGAAATCAGGAAAAAAAAATAAATATTTGATTTTTATTTCATAATGAATTAAGCCAGTTGTGTTTTCTTTCTTTTTAGAAAAAAAAAAAGCATTTTCACCAAGTTATATACTTTCCCCCCCAAAAACAACATTAAATTCTCTAAAGATCCGAGATCCAATGTCTTGAGTGCTGGCAACATAAATCGGTGAGATTCAGGTAATGAAAAAGACAAAGGCATTTTAAATTACCACTTTAGTTTAACTTCCTTTCCCCAAAGAGTTGACAGCTGTAGTGTTTTATTTTAAAAAACAAACAAATGTGTCTCAATTTATTCGTCCCAGTCCAAAGGAAACAGGTATTTCTTGTGGATTTACCACCACAAAGCACAAAGATTTAGAGTAGCAAGGGAAAAAAAAATGAGATATCTTATAACTTGCAAGCAAACAAATGACGGTTATGTTTGAATCTGGGTAGCTTTTCAGTTTTCTGCTCTGGCGTTTAAAATAGAATAATGAGTTAAGTCTGAGTTTCTTGTGATACAAGTTACATATTTCATTTCTCCTACTCACTTCCCTTTAGCATAGTACCCTCTGATAGGTGCGATAAAACGTAGGAGAGCATCACCAAAGAATGAAATTTTAGAGGACAAACATGAAAAAAGAAAATTCGTGCGCTAGCTAGCTGAAAGTACTAAGTATTTTAGTCTATCCCTGAAGAAATAGTGCAAATTTCTTAGTATACAATTTTATTCTATTAATGTGCTCCATTTTTACTTATACTGAAAATATACTATTCCTAAAATATTCCAATGTCCTCTAAAACTAAGAAATTTATAATTATTTTGGAGTTTGACTTTATCCTTTAGAATCGTATTATTTACACTTTACAGAAAAGACTTCCATATCCTTAATTTACACATCGATCCTATAATTTCCGCCTTATATTTTGCAGATCAAAACTTACACATAAAGTAATTTACATACGGTAACCCCTTACCCCCCCTTCCAAATACTTTTTAAAATAAATCATGTTAGCTACAAACAGTCCTTGCAAAATCCTATGTTTCGCTTGTTCTGAAATGACCAAAACAGCTTTAAAAGTTTATATCCTAAGCAAAATATGTATTAAAAGATCAATTGTGCTGATTTTACAAGTGCTCGTTAAGTTACGTTTTAAAAAGATTCCTGAAAGGAACAAATCATAAAATTTGACAAAAAGACCAACACAATGACTAAAAAAAAGGAGGAAAAAACAAACAAACCCTACCCTGCAAATTTTAAATGTAGGGAATCGGATAATTTAGTGCACTCCGGATATCCTACACAATCTTGTTGCTACTAGCGGTGTTATCTAGGGCTAATAGCAATCGAAGTGCAAAGCAACAGGAGGAAGATTCCAAACTGTTTTACTCCTGGATTTTAAGTTTCTTCAGTGCATAAACGTTCTGCAAATCGTTTTAATGTATTTCAGGAAAGGCTAACCCATTACAGAATGTCAGTCACGCAGATATGGCCACACGCACGCACAAGCACTACCTCCCTTCATTTTCCCAAAAATTAAATGTTAAATCATCTCTGTAGATAAGGCCATCGCTTAACAGGCACACGTTTTCAGGACAGTTTCCCGTTCTTGGTAGCTCGCCGTTGTGGATGCCGTCACCTTAGGCGTTAAAAAATGGTGTTTGATCGGAAATTTACGTGATGTTGTAAATGTCTTAGCAGCTGGTCTGGCTTTAAACTCTCCTCTCCGAGGGCCACATCTAGAAGGATGAGTTCAGAAGGATCACGTTGACCCAGACTTTACACAGAGAGGCAGCTGAGCCTGAGCGAGGTAACAGCCTGGTGACGGACAAGGAAATCGTGCTAGTCCCCAAAACGGTGATTAGTACTGAAATTAGCTATATATTTGGATGCTCCAAAGTAAACGGCAACAAAACAACGCTTTAGGACAGTTGGGAGAGCATGTTCCCAGGCAAAAGGTTTCCAAAGGCACGTAAAATCCACTTTTAAAAAGCTCCCCCGGGTTCAAATCCTCTCCGCAGGGGACAAGCGTTTCCGAAGAAACTTCAGATAAGGCATTTTAGTTTTCCTTCTCTCTGTCCCGCACGTCGGAATAAAGCACCGCTTTAGTGATGAGAGGTTTCGGGAGAGAAAGAGCCAAGCTTCTCTCTCTCTCTCTCTCTCTCTCTCCTTCAAAAGTGAGTTTGCACATGTGACATCATCTGGGAGGAAGAGGAGGAGGAGGAGGAGGAAGGCGAGGAGGAATTGGACAATTTGGGGTTGCTCGTGATTTGCAATTCTTCCAGCCGCTTCATGTAATCATCCCGCAGGGCTAAAAGTTCCATGTAACGCTGCTCCACTGGGTTAGGCTGCTAAAAGAAGCGAAAAGGTTTTAAAATACAGAGTTTGGCCCCCAAAACAAAACTCTTGAGTCATACGAGATGGAAGAGTGAACGGGGTACGAATTAAGCTTGTATTGATTGAATTTTTTTTTAAAGTATAAGACTTCGCTAGACCTCTTTGCTTTCCTGTCCTTTAAGGGTTTATCCAGTATGCATTTTCTCCTCCCACCCTGAAGGAGGAGAAGCATAAAGGGGGCATAAAGAATTCACCTACCCTAAAAGGCTTAATGCTCCTATCCAGTAGTTCAAACATTGTGGGTCGCCTGTAACATTTGTATGGCCTTAGCTCAGTCATGGTGAACCTTTTCGGCACCGAGTGCCCAAACTGGAACATGCGGGCATGTGTGTGCACTGGAGCGCTGGAAACCCGAAGACCAGCTGGATGGCGCACTCATGTCTATTTTTTGGCCGTTTTGGGGGCCATTTTCAGGCGCTCCAGTGCCCATGAAGACCAGTTGGCCAGCCGCATGTACATGCTGGAAACCAGAAGAGGACCTGACAACGGCGCATGTGCCATTGGTGGCACGCATGCCAGGTGGCACGCATGCCATAGGTGGCTCTGCGTGCCACCTCTGGCATACGTGCCATAGGTTCGCCATCACGGCCTCAGCCTAAAGCAAGTATCGTACTCTGGTTTTCTCCAGTAATAGAAATAAAAGTAGAAATAGAAATGAATAGAGTAGAGTAGAGTAGAGTAGAATAGAGAATATAGGATAGGAGAGAATAGAGAATATAGGAGAGAAAATAGAACAGAACAGAATAACTTTATTGTCACTTCGAATGCACACTAATCGGCATAAATTAAAATGAAATTTCGTTGCATACAGCTCTCAAAAGGGTCACCACCTCCTATATACACTACATAAATGTATACATACAACTTTGTTGCTTATATCCTTATGATTTGTATTGATTCCTAGTATGATTTGATTGCTTATTGGTACCCTATGACTATCATTAAGTGTTGGAACTTATGATTCTGGACGAATGTATCTTTTCTTTTTATATACACTGAGCATATGCACCAAAGACAAATTCCTTGTGTGTCCAAATATAGAATTTGGCCAATATAGATTCTTTCTTTCTTTCTTTCTTTCTTTCTTTCTTTCTTTCTTTCTTTCTTTCTTTCTTTCTTTCTTTCTTTCTTTCTTTCTCTTTCTTTCTTTTGTTCCCTTCCTTCCTTCCTTCTTTCTTTCCTATCTATCTATCTATCTATCTATCTATCTATCTATCTATCGGTGCATAATGCTCCTCCTCTCCTTTCCTCCTGCATATGGCCTGCACATGGGCCATTTACCCAGCTTCTTCCCTCCTGTCCACCTGCAAACTCCTCAACTATCTGGTAAATGCCCCTTGCCTGTTCACAGGGAGACTCTTAATTAAATAAAAAAAAACAACAACAACTGAAAAATAGTGCCTTGACAAACCAGAACTGAAACTCATTTCGAAAGTGAAAGCAAGCAGTCCGGAGGCAGATTTTCTTGCAGCCTTTTCATGAATCTCAGTTGAAGAAAACTGGAAGCATTTTGCTTTGGTGTACTTAGCTGCCAAGAGCTTGACAAGCCCCCCTTGGTGCCCAGGGTCTCTATCTATCTATCTATCTATCTATCTATCTATCTATCTATCTATCTATCATCTATCTATCATCTATCTATCCATCCATCTATCATCTATCTATCTATCTATCTATCTATCTATCTATCTATCTATCTATCTATCTATCTATCTATCCATCCATCCATCCATCCATCCATCCATCCATCCATCCATCTATCTAATCCATCATCTATCTATCTTCTACCTATCTATCACGACAGAATAAATAAAAGCCAATTTCTTGCTCCGCATCCCTTTCAAAGCTGCTCCTTTTTGAGTCCCGCAAACATCTTCAGAACAAACATTTAAGCAAAGAGGAGACAGATGCCATCCTTTCTTCCCGAGGCTGGCTTTCTGGCAACGGCCTCTAAAGGCCCACTGCAGGAAAGAAACAGCGGACTCTTTGTTCTGGTGGCTTCTTTTCAAAAGCTGCACTTGTCGAGCCGAGCGGCTGTTTTCTCCTTCGGCTCTCAGCTCGGCTGCCAAATTTCGAGGATAACGAGAAACGCCATGCCTGGGCCATCTTTTTTTCTGCCGAGTAGATCCGCTTTCAAAAAGATGTTACCCAACGAGCCACAAAAATGAGGGAAGAGAAACCTTAAGGAAACCCTGGAGTTCGATAGTGAAGTAAAAACTTGGCTTTTGCTATACAAGTAGTCCTTGTGATAGGTGCTCAGCAACCTTTTGGAAATAACATGGACCTTGAAAAAAGCTACTTATGATCCTGATCCTAAGATCTGAAGGCCAAGAGCCCTTGTAGTCAAGTAATCGCGATTTACATTTTTGCTGGAAATGGGCATTTTTGGTTCCAACAAAAAAACTTCTCAAGTGTTTGGTGTTTGCTTAATGCTCCAATGGTGATTTTTTTCCCCAAGAGGCAACTGGATTTTCTTGGTTTTTCTCTGAAGACGTTTCACTTCTCACCCAAGAAGCTTCTTCAGCTCTGAGAGAAGCTGAAGGAGCTTCAGAGAGAAACTGAGGAAGCTTCTCGGGTGAGAAGCGAAACCTTTTCAGAGAAAAACCAAGAAAATACAGTTGCCTCTTGAAATAAAAAGCATCTTTGGGATAACCATGACTCGGGTGATGGAGAATCTCCATAGACATTAATGCCCCAATGTTTACTAAATGACTGCCTCCCAAAAAAGGTCATAAACAGGAAACGGTCACAAGGATGGGGTGCATTTTCAACTGTTGATTCTGATCCTTAGAAATGCAGCCAGGCGAGATAGAGAATATTGGAACGGAGAGAACGGGATGATGTGACTTGGCATACGACAGTTTTATAAGTGTATGTTTGATTAAAAAAAAAGATTATATAGATCCATGCTATGTTTCTTTTTGAGCTGTGGTGGCACAGTGGTTAAGAGTGCAGTACTGCAGGCTACTTCTGCTGACGGCCTGCAATTTGGCAGTTTGAATTGCACCAGGCTCAAGGTTGATTCAGCCTTCCATCCTTCTGAGGTGGGTAAAATGAGGACCCAGATTGTTGGGGGCAAGAGGCTGACTCTGTAAACCGCTTAGAGACGGCTGGAAAGCACTGTAAAGCGGTTTATAGTAAGTGCTATTGCTATTTCCTTCCTTCCTTCCTTCCTTCCTTCCTTCCTTCCTTCCTTCCTTCCTTCCTTCCTTCCTTCCCTATCTCCCTCCCTCCCTCCCTGTGGTTAGACTGCAGTATTTCAGACTAACTCTGCCCACTGCCAGGAGTTCAATCCTGACCGGCTCAAGGTTGATTCTGCCTTCCATCCTTCCGAGATGGGTAAAATGAGGACCCAGATTGTTGGAGGGGCAAAATGCTGAGACTATAAAACCGCTCAGAGAGGGCTGGAAAGCACTGTGAAGCGGTATACAAGTCTAAATGCTATTGCTGTTAAAGTAAGTTGAGATGCTTTACCTGCTGCCTAATCCGTGGATTCCATCGAATGTAGTAATTCACCCAGAGTTCCAAGTGGCGCATGCTTGCGACTGGGTAAAGGGCCCGGTTCAGTTCTTTCGTATAAAAGGGGTTGGTATATTTTGACTTGGCGCTATTGATCAAGGACCAGAGAGACAAGGATTTCTCGCTCAGTTTCTGCAAGCAAAGAGACAAACACAAGAATCAGATTCAGCAAAAACTGTAACCGTCTGATGGACCCAGCCTGCACGCGTGGTTCATTTAATGCTTGTCTTCCATAAGTAGTAATATATACAGGCAGCCCTCAAGTTACGACCACAATCGCTGCAGTTGTTAAATTAGAAACACGGTCATTAAATGATTCCTTCCTTCCTTCCTCCCTCCTTCCCTCCCTCCCTCCTTTCTGTTAGAATGTAGTATTGGCAGACTAGTTCTGCCAACTGGCAGGAATTCAATCCTCACCAGCTCAAGGTTGACTCAGCCTTCCATCCTCCTAAAGTTGGTAAAATGAGGACCCCGATTGTTGGGGGGCAAGAGGCTCACTCTGTAAAGCGCTTAGAGTGGGCTGTAAAAAGAACTGTAAAGCGGTATATAAGTCTAAGAGCTATTGCTATCAACACACATTAACTCACCTCTTTCTCTCTGACGGAGTCGCAGCTGTACAAAAACGTACCAAAGCGGCAACTGTACAAATGATCCAGAATAGTAATCAAAAATTGTTCGTTGAATTCGAAAGCTGTGGGAAACTAGCAAAAAAAAAAAAAAAAAAAAAAAGGACGAAGTTTAAGATAAGATACAAAGCGCAGGCAGTCATTGAGTTATGACCACAATGGACCCCGAAATTTCTGTTGCTGAGTGAAACATTGGTTGAGTGAGAGTTGCCCCATTTTATGATTTTTCTCGCCACTGTTGTTAAATGTGGTTGCTAAGTTAGTCACACGGTTATATAATGACATAATTCCAAGCTGGTCATTAGAAATAGTAATGGGAGTATTAGAAATTAAAACTGATCAAAATCAGAGTCCTTGGTGATTGGCTGGCATTGACAATTACATTTGCAGGGTCCCATACATCTTGTTTTGTGGTGTTGCGTCCCCAAACAGTGCCTGGATCCCAGGCCAGGAGACGCACAACGCATAACTTTATAACGAATGAAGAAATGATGGCAAAGCCAATGTCTACGGAGTTTCTCAGTCATTCAGGTTGCGGTTGTCCCAAAGGTGCTTTTTAAAGAGGCAGCTGGACTTTCTGGTTTTTCTTTGAAGACGTTTTGTTTCTCTTCCAAGAAACTTCTTCAGCTCTGAGAGAAGCTGAAGAAGCTTCTGAGAGAAGCTGAAGAAGCATCTTGGATGAGGAGCGAAACGTCTTCAGAGAAAAACCAGAAAGTTCAGCTGCCTCTTTAAAAAGCACCTTTGGGATATAGCAAAGCCAATTAAATCTTCCACCTTCCAACGCAGCTTACTTGCTTGGACATTTGCCAGACGCAGTCGATGAATTGGAGGAAGATGGGAGAC
This sequence comes from Arizona elegans, assembly GCA_022577455.1. Lineage (NCBI taxonomy): Eukaryota > Metazoa > Chordata > Lepidosauria > Squamata > Colubridae > Arizona > Arizona elegans. The sequence goes on along the minus strand of JAKOOJ010000070.1, from coordinate 1,297,577 downwards.
CGATCTGCGTCTGCGTGGTTTTTGTCTCCGTGACCGATTCTCTGGAACGAAAAAGAAAAAATGAGAACAGCGTTCATCAAACAAGTCAGCTTTGCTTTAGAAGGAGCAAACTCTTTCACAAAAGTTTTGGGAACAAGCTGACCTTCCTTATACAAAATGAAGTAAAGAAGAAGAAAAAAACCCAGCTGAATTACACCGAGTTCCCCCCCCCCAAATATAACAATTCAATTCTAATTAAGCTGGTTTTAAAAGTTATTTATGAGGCATGTTACTTTTGGAAGTTTGTAGTATATGGCAAAGAGTCTTAAAATGTAAGCGGCAACAGCAAACGTCCATTTTAAAAGCTTCCCAGGATTTTATAAAATAGGGGTATCCAATCCTTGACAACTCTACGATTTGTGGACTTCAACTCCCAGAATTCCTCAGCCAGCAGGAGGATTGAAGTGCTTTTTTTCAAAAGGCGACTGGACTTTGTTTTGGAAAAACAAATTGTTTTGGATATTTGTTTTTTCTGGGAGAAGAAAAAAAACCACCTTTGGAAAAACAAAGACCACCAACACAGGAGCATCAGACTTGGGTCTGCAACTGTACCCCGCTTTGCAAGTCTCAAAGCAATGTTGGCATTTAACAGATTAACAGAATTGGAAGGGAACTTGTAGGTCATCTAGTCCAACCCCCTACCTACACCATTTCTGACTGATGACAGCCCAGTCTCTTCTTGAAAGCTTCCAGTGATGAAGTTCCCACAACTTCTGAAGTTCTATGGGTTGATTGTTCTCAATAACTGCATTATCTTCAAACAGGTTTCTTTTATTAAATTTATTAATACTTATTAAATAACTGCATTATCAGGCAATTGGCAAACGGCAGTAACTGCATGGACACCACAGCCTTGTGGTGTATTGGGATTTAAGCAAAACTGGTTTAACCAGGACTCCTTGTTTTGGTTCTCACCGATGCGAACTTATGTCCGAAGCTTATCCACTCCTTTTCCACCAAGACCTCGAAGCCCACGACGGTTCGGTAGTAGCTGTCCAACATCAACATGGCCAGAGAGGTGAGCTGGGCGGTGCGGTCCCAACCGTCGCTGCAATGTACCAAGACCGAACTCTTTCCGGAAGACACTTTGTCAGCGACTTGGATGGCACCCGTTAAAACCAGCTGGCAAGGAAGCAGAAAACGAAACTTGAGACGGGGTGGGGGTAGGACTCTTACCTCCTGCTATTATGAGCCGCGGTGGCACAGTGGTTAGAGTGCAGTACTGCAGGCTACTTCTGCTGACTGCTGGCTGACTGCAATTTGGCAGTTCGAATCTCTCCAGGCTCAAGGTTGGACTCAGCCTTCCATCCTTCCGAGGTGGGTAAAATGAGGACCCAGATTGTTGGGGGGCAAGAGGCTGACTCTGTAAATCGCTTGGAGAGAACTGCAAAGCACTGTGAAGCGGTATATAAGTCTAAGTGCTATAGCTACTTTCCTTCCTTCCTTCCTTCCTCCCTCCCTCCCTCCCCTTCCCCATGCATCCATATCAGCTTAAGGTTGACTCATCCTTCCATCCTTCCGAGGTGGATAAAATGAGGACCCAGATTGTTGGGGGCAATAGGCTGACTCTGTAAACCTCTTAGAGAGGGCTGTAAAGCACTGAAGCGGTATATAAGTCTAAGAGCTATTGCTATTTTAATTCAAGAGCTTGGACCCCCATGGCATCCAGACTGTGCTGGTCAGCCCAGCAACCCTCCTCACTGTACCTTGATATGTTCCAGCCAGTGGGTGGACTCCAAGCTTGACAGCCAATGAGACTCTTCCACGTGGGGGTAGACGATGTCTTTCAGCTTTTTCAACGATTCCCGCATGACGTGAATGTTATGGATATCCAGGAAAAGCAGTTCGGCATCTGGATACGCGTCTTCATTTTCGTATCCGCCACCGGTTGCCTTGGATCAAAGAGGAAGGGAGTGTTTAATTTCCTTCACGCAACCACCACCATCGTCATCACATACCGGTGTTTTCACCGAAAATAAGACTATTAATTTTTGCTCCGAAAGACGCATTAGGTGTCAACTCTGAAGCCAACCTGACGGAGGCCATCTTGGAGGCTTCAGCATTGCCATGATGGTGATGAGGAGGTGGGGAGAGGAGAATAGATAGCTGGGATTTTGTAGTCAAATCAAAATAGTTTCTCCTGGGAACCAAGGACATTCCCACTGGTGGCTAAAGAGGGGAGGAGTGAAGTTACCAAGCAACCGGACAGCACCTTGATTGGACCATATGACTGACTGACTGGGGAAAGGGGGAGGGGGAACTTTTACTTTTAATTAGGTGAAAACTGCGGGAACATTTAGAGTCGGTTTTCACCAATATGATATATTCAATAAAACTGTTGTTTGAGGAATCTACCTGCCCCGGAGTTCTGTTTGCTATGGATGTATTACTTGGAACCCTGACATTAGGGCTTATTTTCAGGGAAATACGGTACTAAAATGTGTCCGTCTGGCTGACGCCCTTAACTGGGGCTTATTTTTGGGGTAGGGCGTACATTACGAGCATCCTGAAAAATCACTCTAGGGCTTGTTTTCTGGTGGGGTCTTATTTTCAAGGAAACAGGGGCATTCCCAACACAACTGTTGACTCAAGGGTGACTCAGTCTTCCATCCTTTCAAGGTAGGTAAAATGAGGAGCCGGATTGTGGGGGCAATAAGCTGATTTATTTTTTAACACCGCTTAGGGAGGGCCAAAAGCCCTACTAAGCAGGGATATACAAAAAAAATAAAATAAAATATGAAGGCTATTGCTTAACGCATTGTAAGCCGCCCTGAGTCTCCGGAGAAGAGCGGCATATAAATCGAACCAATAAATGAATAAATAAATAAACTAACTAACTGGTGGGCTCGCAGAAACACCGAGGAGTTATGTAAAATCACCTTCCAAGCCCAGGGAAGGGAGGAAAAAAAATCACCACTCAGTTCTGATTAGAACGCAAGTATCGTCTTTGTGGGCCCCAATGGATCAATTTATATGGAAACTGATTTATATTAATATGAAACTTGTGTTTTAAGATAGGGAGTCCTCGACTTACAACCATCCCTTTAGTGACCGAAGTTGCAGCAGCACTGGAATAAAAAAGGAGCTTATGACTGGTCCTTGCACTTACGACTGTGGCCGCATCGCCACAAGTCCTGAAATCAAAATTTGGATGCTTGCCAATCGGAGTGTATTTATGACAGTTGCAGCATCTTGGGGTTACATGGTCGCTATTTGTGATCTTCCCAGACTTTCTAACAGAGCAATTTGTGTGGTGAAACATGATTGTTTCTTCAGCGAGTACTGATTTAATCCCTGCCTCAGGCTCCCCTAATCCCACTAGGGATCCAGGCTCCCCTAATCAAATATTTTTTAAGTTTAAATGTCAATATGGTTATTTTTCTTTGCCAAATAAGATTTAATGCATTAAGTAAACGGCATTAACAAGAAAATGAAGAGTTTTCATAACCCTCGTCGACCAATCTAGCTGCTAAAACTGCTCCATGGGGCCGGAGAATACAAAACAGGAAATATGTATCTGTATGAAATTCCAAAAACGCTAAGCAGGACTTCCAAGTTATTTTTCCAAGTAAAACTTCAATCAGCCAAGTTACTTTATGACTTTGGGCATGTCCCTCTCTCTTAGCTCACCTGCTTCACAGGGTTGTTGTTGTGTGGAAAATAAGAGGAGGAGGAGGGAAGCGTAATTAGGTGTGTTTATTACTTACAAAGTAATAAAGATGGGATTTTTTTTTAAAAAACAATCCAACAAATAACCAAAATTAGGTGAGAGTAAATGCTTCTGGCTCTCCACAGAATACCGAACATGTGGTGCACAGAAGCCGATGTACGCGGCCTCTCTGGAGTAAAGCGAGACAGTTAATTTTAGCTATGGAAGGGACTGAGTAATCCTCGGGTGTGGCTCGAGAAACAACAAAGCAAAAGGGAATAAGCAGGAGAGAAGGAATGCAGCCACTAGACTTTACATAAACAACTGGGAAAAAAAATGTATCTGCATTTTAGCTTACAAGCATTGAACTTCGAGTTTTAAGTCAAGATGACTTTTGAAAGGAAGAAAACTTTCATAAAGAGAAAGAAAAAATTTTATAAAGAGGTTATTTTCTAGGCCCAGTCTTGGATATGGTAAACAATACATACCACAGGTGGGTTTCAGCAGGTTCTGACCAGTTCTGCAGAATCGGTAGCGGAAATTTTGAGTTCGGAGAACCGGTAAATGCCACCTCTGACTGGCCCCACCCCCATCTATTCTCTACTTCCCAAGTCCCAACTGATCGGGAGGAAATGGGGATTTTACAGTATCCATCCCCTGGAGTGGTGATTTTGCAGTAACCTACCTCTGGAGTGAGGAGGGAATGGAGATTTTGCAGTATCCTTCCCCTGCCACACCACCAAGCTCACAGAACTGGTAGTAAAATTTTTTGAATCCCACCACTGATACACATGGAGTGCATATGCACACCTTAGTATAGTTTTTAAGTCAAATTTTCTCCTATTCCTTGAGAATGGGCAGGAACAGTTTGCTTCAAAAGTCTACCTCTTTAAAGAATGAATTTGATTAATGTTTTTATCCTCCGTGAGGCTGCAAAAAACATTAAAAAAAAAAAAGCCAGCATTTAGCAATGGGGAGGGAGCCATGTTGGCTAATTAATCGGGGGATGATTTTTTTTCCCGGTGACTTTATTGAAAAGTTTAGTCACTTCGAATTTACTGTGAATGTAAACAAGGTGGAGCTATTTCAACTTTAGAAGTGGGGGGGGGGGGAGGAAAAAAAGGCGCATGGCTCATCCTTTTGACGCCTGGATTTTAAATCTCGTTAGCAGGAAGTCGTATTCTTCCCACAGCAGAGCAGATTGTGTGGCTGTGACGACATGATAGCAACTTGGTTAACCGCGAACGCTGACTGTCTGTCAAACATCCAGAAAGCATTTTGAAGTCTTAGCCATTCCTTCAAGTTAGCGCTTTCCAAATCTGGGAATCTCCAGATGTATTTAAAAGGACAATTTTTCAGAACGCTGAGCCAGAAGATTCTTTTGACTCAGCGTGCCTGGCGATCTCCGGAGGAATAGAATAGAATGACAGAGTTGGAAGGGACCTTGGAGGTCTTCTAGTCCAACCTCCTGCCTAGGCAGGAAATCCTACACCACTTCAGACAAATGGTTATCCAATCTCTTCTTAAAAACTTCCAGTATTGGAGCATTCACAACTTCTGAAGGCAAGTTGTTCCACTGATGAATTGTTCTCACTGTCAGGAAATTTCTCCTTAGTTCTAAGTTGTTTCTCTCCTTGATTAGTTTCCACCCACTGCTCTTGTCCTGCCTTCAGGTGCTTTGGAGAATAGCTTGACCCCCCTCTTCTTTGTGGCAGCCCCTGAGATATTGGAAGACTGCTATCATGTCTCCCCTTGTCCTCCTTTTCATTAAACGAGACATAGCCAGTTCCTGCAACCGTTCTTCGTATGTTTTAGCCTCCAGTCCCCTAATCATTTTTGTTGCTCTTCTCTGCACTTTTTCTAGAGTCTCAACATCTTTTTTACATCGTAGTGACCAAAACTGGATGCAGGATTCCAAGTGTGGCCTTAGCAAGGAGTAAAAGCTCACTTAAGTGATGTCCCTGGAAAAGGGACATCTGAACAGGAAGATGAAGAGAGAGGCTGGGTACCTTGTTAGCTACAGCGTTGACGTTGGGCCTGGCGTCGAAGATGGTCAGTTTGGAGAGCTGGCCGTTGGTTTCCCGTATGATTTCCAGGTATCTTTCATCGTCTTTGTTTCTTTTGCCACCCATGCCCACAAGGGGCTGGCTGGAGCGCGTGATGACAGCTTGGGTCTCCGGATGGATCCAGGACAACACCTAAGGGAACAATGAGAAGATACTCCATCAGAACTCGAAGGCTTTTTAAAAAAAATTTATTTATACATTTTTCTTTAACATACTTAAGTGCTTAGTAAACAGTGTATTGTCTGGGTCAATCTCCCCATTGCTAAATAGGAGCCAGCCATGTGCAGCAGCTGCCCCAAAAAGCCAACACAGTTCTAGGCTGCATATATTTTGGGCTCAATTATGACTGTTAAGCCGAGACTAATTTTTTAGAGCCGGAGTCACTTACCGGGATTCGACACCGGGATCGGAAAGCAGAAACCTTCTTGAGATCTTCGTCTGTGGCGTTATACGGCACCACCAGGAGGGATGGGTATGTGTCGCAGAGCGCGTAGTGTTCGTTGAGGAAGGTTACCCTCCACTGGAGATTAGGCAAACCCTTTTGAGAGAACCGAAGACCGTCTTTGCAGGCCATCTTGTCGCGTGAGCAAGATGGCAATAAGCAAAGAGGAACGATTTGTGATCATGGCCACAGGGTGGCAACAGGCCACCAAGTTATCGTTGAGTATCTCTACGGTTGGGGACCCAGAGTAGCAGATGGGGGGGGGCATCTTTTGCGGAAAATGGGATGCGCAGAGGGTTTGGGAGGCCTGCGGAGTGCTCCTGGGAGCTGGGGAGGGCAAAAACGTGCCACATGGGGTGTTTAGGAGGTTTTGCCTGTTTTTGGAGAAAACAGGATGCGCGGGGTAGGGTTTCCGGAGGCCAAAAATGGCTGTATTCGGTATATAAGACGCACCAACATTTCCACCCTCTTTTGGGGGGGGGGGGGGGGAAGTGTGTCTTAAACTCTGAAAAGTATGGTAACTAAGGGGAAGCACCTCACTCAACAAGACGTGTGGGAAGCCAGATGTTCTGGATGGAAGAGAGTAGCCAAAGTTATTGTGATTTGCTTAAGTTTTAAGAAGAGACTATCATTCTCTCTTTGGGCTTATCTTTGTTGATCCATCGATAAACCCATCTGTGTTTCAGTGAAGGTGTACCAGTTGTCTGCGGTTTAAAGGAACTCGAAATTTCTCCTACGTTGGCCTACAACTCCCAGGTTCCCTGACTATCCATTATGCTGGTGGAATGATAGCTCAGCAGCATCTGGCAGGCCAATATCCTCCTTTTGTGATTTAAATATTTATTACACATTTAAGAATAAATGACATTGAAGAAGCTTCCGTGCTCAGACAGTAAAGCAAACTGCTCAAGGCAAGATGACCTTACAGGTCTCTAAGACAAAGTTCTGTTCTTAAATTTCTCCTTCCTACCAAATGGGATGAATCAAATGAGTGACACCCATCTCTTTACAGGTAAGAATTGCTTGGCAGAGTAAGATGGGCAGTATATAAATTTAATGAATAAATAAACCAGCATATCCGCTGATCTGAATTCTTAGTTTTGCTTCGAGCCTGAAGCAAATTCTTTACCCTCTATAACACAATATAAGGTTTAAAAATGAACAATGTACAGAACACCAATATTTTATTTTATAAAAAAATCTGTTCCAGGTGATGTACCTTCCTGGTCATTTATCCGTCTCACTTCACTAGCCTAGCTCCTATCTTAAAAACAAAAATTAGCGTGCTTCCTATTTTCTGTTCATCCAGTTCAATTTGGCCATGGAACAGAAAGAAAACTATATACAGCAAACCCCCAAAAAACAAGGGTGGAAGAATGCAAAGGAGAAGTGGAAAAAACGAATTTACCTGTCTTCTGTATTCAACCATAGGATTATAAACCAGCCAACCGCTTTCCGCAAACTTCTCTTCATTCAGAAAAGCAAAGAAAGGCTGAGAGGATAAGAAGAAAAATTAGGAAGTGGAAGGCCAAAAGAAGAAAAGAGATTCAAGATGCCAAACTCTTTGCCTCTGCTGGCGGAGAAACTGCTTGGCTTACATTCCTCATCGCCCAAAAGGGTTAAAACCTTTTCATTCAAAACTCGCTTTGATTTTATTCAAGAGAAGGATAAAAGCCAAAAAGAGTTTATCTCTGAAGAACGCCCCAAAACATTGACTTAAACTTAAAGCACATTACATCCTTTAGGAAGAGAAGTCATTCCCCCGCTATCCCCTGAGTAATAAGCCTGAACTCAATCATTAACTTTGAATTAGTAGGCACCCCTAACGAATCCGGGCAAAATACCATATTCCCATTATCTGTCAAGATTATCTTTGCCATTTCTAAATGTTTTTAGTTGTCCACACAGCAGGCAGCAAAGTTAAAAGTGTGAAACAACAGGCTCCCAAATTTGCTTTTTATATAGCGTAGGCAAAAAAGAAGCCTGTTGGAGCTTTGGAAGCCATATTAACCTCGGAAGCTTCCACTCTGCCACCTTCTTGCCCTTGGGAAAGTAGGAGGGGAGATTTGATAGAGCGTTTTTTTTTTTTTTTTAGACATAATAGCATTCTTCTCTTCAGTCAAGGTCATGGTGCTCCTGCATCTGGAGGAGGAGTGGTTGCAGTGGGGCCTCAAGTTGGGACGGATGGTGATTGGGCCATGTGATGGGGGCAGGGGCTGGATTTGGGGTTTTGATTTTTCGAGGGAAAACCTGGAACTCTCAGATTTGGGTTTTCCCAGATGTGCCAGTATAAGGTAAAGGTAAAGTTTCCCCTTGCACATATGTGCTAGTCGTTCCTGACTCTAGGGGGCGGTGCTCAACTCCGTTTCAAAGCCGAAGAACCAGCACTGTCCGAAGACGTCTCCGTGGTCATGTGGCCGGCATGACTCAATGCCAAAGGCGCACGGAATGCTGTTACCTTCCCACCAAAGGTGGTCCCTATTTTTCTACTTGCATTTTTTATGTGCTTTCAAACTGCTGGATTGGCAGAAGCTGGGACAAGGAATGTGAGCTCACCCCGTTACGCGGCACTCGGGATTTGAACCGCTGAACTGCTGACCTTTCGATCGACAAGCTCAGCATCTTAGCCACTGAGCCACCACATCCCTTGTACCAGTATACCTATTCCAATACATGAAGATTTTGAAGCTTGTCTCGGAGTTCTTAACTTGTCTGGGAGTTGGGTCGTTCTGGAACACTGAGAAAACCCACACAACTACAAAACCAATTCAAAAGATCTTACCAAGTTATGCGACTGTGGGAAAGCGTATTTTGTCAGGAGCTCAAATATATCTCTTCGGCTGTGACCTTCTTGTTTCAAAGCGAAGCGTAGATTCCTCATGTCCTACGATTTAAAACAAACCACAGCATTTTATTTTAAAAAACGAATGCCAAGGATTAATGTCTGGTAACTTGCTCTAGTAGCTTTGCAAACGGAAAGGTAAGGTTTTAAGTCAGAGATGGGACACGCGATCTACTCGTCTAACTGCAGACTTTGGTCCTACCATTTATTTCTCTTTTTAAGAGTGATGAGGTGGCCAACACTGTTTTGAAGTCTTACCTTACAGGTAATGTCTAATCCGTACGAATTCTCTCCTCGGCTCGAAGCGCCCCCCATTTTCTCAATCCTTGTAATAACTCCCAAAGGCATGTCTAATACCACTGTCGGATCCTGAGCAAACAAAAGAAGATGAAACTCACGTTAAAGCAAAGGATTCCTAACAGATTGCACTTCCCTACCTGTGTTTGTCATAAAACATTACGTATCTTGAAAGCTAACAAAGGTTATCAATTTAATGGGATGGACGCTGCCGGATTAAAAAATAAACCCCAAAACAAAACAGCCTTAATGGGCCAATGAGGCAAGAAGCATAAGTATAAAATAACCACCAACATAAAGCATTTAATAAATATCTACTAAATTGCTCCCAGGATATTTCAAGAGACCTGACCTTTAAAAAAATTAAAATTCTGCTGTATCTCAGCCCAGCACTCTTCTCATCAAAGGGACATAAAAAGGGGAATGGAGGTAGTCCTTGATTTAGGACTAGTTGGTGACTGTTTGAAGTTACCATGGGCCTTCCCAGGGCTGCTTACAACCCCCGATTCAAAATTCTGACTATTGACAATCTGGCAGTCACATGAGATCATGTAGGGTGCTTGGCAATCATGTATGCGATTTACGATTTTTGCTGGAAATCGACACTTCTTGGTTTCTGGCAAAACAACAACAACAAAAAGGCCTCGGTAAATTGGTTCGTTTAACGACTGCGGTGTTTGGCGTTTCCTTTATGATCACTGCAAAAAAAACACCTTAAAATTGGGCAGGGTTGTGTGATGACCTGCTTAATGACCAGAATGACTGACTGGTGGGCTCAATTATGATTGTAAGTCGAGGAGTATCTGTACAGCTTTCAGAATTCAAGAAAAAGAGAGGGTGGATGAGTTTCCCTTGGGCCGGGCAATAAATATGAGACTATTCCATTCTTTATTTCGGTAGGAGATCGCACAGCCACGCGTGACTCAGAGCTTCGGAGATAGCATCAGGCTAAAAGATTGGCCTCCAGAGCCCTTAATCTCTTCTGGAATCCCGATGCACTTGTGGGCAAGTCGGAACACAAAGGCTAAAGCCCTGGATTGAAAGGAAGAATTTAGCTTAAAAGCATCTGCTGCACGTCTTAAGAGAGCGTCTTGTTTTCCATTCGGTTACTATGCTGAACTAACTTCCTTTCCGGGGAAGAAAACAAGCCATCAATTCGTACTCCGTTCAGATCACTGGAGGGGGACAGAATAAAAAAAAAAAAATAACGGCATTGGAAGGGACCTTGGAGGTCTTCTAGTCCAACCTGCTTGCTTAAGCAGGAGACCCTATGCCATTTCAGAAAATTGGCTGTCCAATCTTAAAAACCTTCAGCGTTAAAGAGCACCCTCAACTTCTGGAGGCAAGTTGTTCCACTGATGAATTGTTCTGTCGAGAAATTTCTCCTTAGTTCTAGATTGCTTCTCTCCTTGATTAGTTTCCATCCGTTGCTTCTTGTCCTGCCTTCAGGACAAGCTATTTGGAGAATAGCTTGACTCCCTCTTCTTTGTGGCAACTCCTGAGATATTGGAATCCTGCTATCATGTCTCCCCTAGTCCTTCTTTTCATAAGACTAGATATATCCAGTTCCTGCAACCGTTCTTCGTATGTTTTATCTTCCAGTCCCCTAATCATCTTTGTTGCTCTTCTCTGCACTCTTTCCAGAATCTCAACATCTTTTTCTAATAGCGTGGCAACCAAAACTGGAGGCAGTGTTCCAACTGTGGTTTTAGCAAGGCATTCTAAAGTGGTATTAACACTTCACGTGTTCTTGATTCTGTCCCTCTCTTAATGCAGCCTAGGATTGCATTGTGGACAAACTTGTAATAATTCAGAATCTGACAACAGCAGGTGTCAACCGATCTCACCAACTGCAAATGCCACTCAGCTGAGGTCAACCTGGCAGAGAAGTTATCTAAGCAGTTGACTCTAACGCCCACAACAGAGGGATCTGAGGGACCGTCTCTTGCCGGTCACATCTACCTGACCCATCAGAGCGAGGAGGCAGGGAATGTTACGGGTCCCATCCTCTAGGGAGATACACCTGGTGGGACCCAGAAGGAGGGCCTTCTCCGTGGTGGCTCCCTCCCTCTGGAACATCTCCCCCCCCCACAGAGATTAGAATGGCCCCCTCTCTAGCACTCTTCCGGAAGGAGCTGAAGACCTGATTCTGCCAGCGGGCCTGGGGAACGCAGAGTGGGATAGAGGCCCATTAAATGGCTCGTGTGATCTGCTGCCACCGGGTGGGAGGTGATTTTGTTATATTGTACTGTATTACCGTATTTTTCGGAGTATAAGATGCACCGGACTATAAGACGCGCCTACCTTTTTTGATGAGGAAAACAAGAAAAAGAAATCAGCAAACAGCCTGCTTTACTTTCATTTTTGTTTTCAGCATAGCTTGATAAGCACAAGGAAAAAAAAATTCTGCTCCCAGCAATTTACCTCCTTGCAGCAAGCAGCAGAGGCTTGCGCAAAACAGCTGAGAGTCGGGAGGCCGATCTAATCAACTTGTGCTAATTAGACTGAAGCTGAAAGGAGCTGTTTCTTCTTGCTGTTTGCTGCAAGGAGGTAAACTGCTGAGAGGCAGAGGCCAAAGGGTGGGGGCCAGTGCGTGGGCAGGGCTACATTCGGTGTATAAGACACACCTAAATTTTCACCCCCTTTTAGCGGGAAAAAGGTGTGTCTTATACTCTGAAAAGTACGGTAATATATTTGATTCTTTTTGTTAGTTTTTATTGTTTTAAACATGGTCTTTTATTCTGTAAGCCGCCTTGAGTCGCCATGGGTGAATAGGCGGCAATATAAATTCAAGGAAGGAAGGAAGGAAGGAAGGAAGGAAGGAAGGAAGGAAGGAAGGAAGGAAGGAAGGAAGGAAGAAAGGGACCGTAGAGCTTGCTTACCGATTCCACGCTTCTCAAGTAGAGCCTGTAGTTTGTGATGTAGACTCTCCCTTTAACAGGACCACTGAAAGGACACATGTAAATGACCTCTTTGTCTGTGGAAAGAAGAGAAGCTCCGCGTTTAAAATACAGCAAGGTAAATCAAGACCGGAACTCGAGATATTTACCGGTTCTCCGAACTACTCAAAATTTTCGCTACCTGGTTCTCCAGAACTGGTCAGAACCTGCTGAAACCCACCTCTGTAGAACATTCCGAATTTACCTGTCAAATTCTAAAAATTTACAGATCTCTGGGCAGTATTTGAATGAATGAGCTGGAAGGGACTTTGGAGGTCTTCTAGTCCAGCCTCCTGCTCAAGGAGGAGAATCTATGCTATTTATTAGCTGACTGGAGATGCTGAGACGGTTGGGAGTACAAGGACGGGTCAGTTCATTGATGTGATCAGAGCAGACGTTCAATGAATGTTTGTAGGCCGAGAACTACGGAACCTGTCTTTACCTGTGACTCTCGTTTCCCCTGGCAGACGAGGAATTTCTTCGTTGTGTTCCCAGTTAGTTCCATCTTTCAGGGGCTAAGAGGGAGAAAGGACAAGATCAGCTTTTTGTCCCGTGGGCAAGACCCTGTGGGTATAAACCTCACACAGCATTTAATTAGCGTATTTTTCAGACTATAAGATGCACTGGAGTAGAAGTCGCACCAAGATTTCGAAGAGGTAAACAAGAAAAAAAAATGGTTTTGCCCTCCCCGGCCCCCAGGAGCACTCTGCAGGCCTCCCAAACCCTCTGTGCGTCCTGCTTTTGCAAAAAATAGGCCCGTTTTTCTGCAAAAATGGGATGCACAGAGGGTTTGGGAGGCCTGCAGAGTGCTCCTGGGGACTGGGGAGGGCAAAAACACAGTTTTTGCGGAAACGGGCCCTCCCAACCCCCCCACACACACATTGCTATTTGCCCTCCCCAGCCCCTAGGAGCACTCTGCAGGCCTCCCAAACCCTCTGCACATCATGTTTTTTGCAAAAACAGTCCTGTTTTTGGCGAAAACGGTCCTGTTTTTGGCAAAAACGGGATGTGCGGGGCAGGGTTTCAGAAGGCCAAAAATGGCTGTATTCGGTGTATAAGACGCACCAACATTTCCACCCTCTTTTAGGGGTGAAAAAGTGCGTCTTATACTACAAAAAGTACGGTATTAATTATCTGACTTAAAAGAAGCCTGGGGAAGACACTCACTTTTTTAACGGAGGCCTTTTCCAAGGAGTTTGAGTTGCATCGAGGCGTTGAGGAAGAGGAGGCCATGCTGGAGAAGGGCGGGGAAGACCTGCTGAGAGAGCAAGCAGAGAAGACGTCAGGTCAAATATTATGGACGCAAGGCAGCAAGGAGGAGTCATCGGTTTTAGTTGGGACTTCACACCCCAGCAATTTTATAGAGCGTCAGAAATCAATATGCCCGGGTAGAGAAAAACCCTCTTAGCGTTAACACATCATGGGGACATGATGACAATCCCAAATGGGTGCAGAAGGAACTTGTGAACTCTGAGAAGCCCTTAGTATAAGGGAGTTGCAGGCACTGCAAACATAAAGCATTGCATTAATTCAGGGAAAGAAATGTTCAAAATGTTCTGGAATATAAAGCAGCCAGCCCGTCACGCAGATGAAAATTGCGTTGACACCGGTGGCAAAAAATAAATAAAAATTGTGTACGATGAGACCTCTTGGCCAGATCTTCACGTGAGCGCTGGTTCATCTTTTTAGGATGAGTGCGTGGTTAATGCCTCGGAGACGACAATTCTCCCCTGGGACAGTCAACCAGGAGCCAAACAATTTTTGAGGCATAGAATCCAGCGGTCTATGTGATGTGTCAGAAACGGTTCCAACCTCTTAGCCTTCCGTGTGAAGATCTTAGGGAGAAAATTATCACAACGCAGAGATATCCCAGAGCCCCAAGCAGCTAAACAGATGCTATTTCTTTCAGGTTTAGAGGCTCGGGGGTTGTTCCCCGAAAACCAGCTCTCTCCCAAGACCAAGGAGATGGGTCAGGTTGGAATAATTTCATACTTATGACCATTGCTGTGTCCCAAGGTGATGTGATACCTCCTTTTGTGACTTTCTGACAAGCAAAGTCAATGGGGGAGCTAGATTCACTGAACAACAAGGTTATTAATTTAACTGCAATGATTCAGTTAACAACCTTGGCAATAAAGGTCATAAAATGAGGCTAAACTCACTTAACCACATAAATTTTGGGCTCCATTGTGGCCGTAACTCAAAGACTACCTATATCCCTATTTTTAGACAGAAAGCAAAACCCTCTTCTAAGACGTTTCTGGCTCTGAGGACAAATGCTGGGTTCGAAGATTTGGCTATAATTGAGCCTATATTAAGCGTATGTGGACTGAGATCAGCGATGACTCCAAGTTAATTATAGTAAGGAAGCTAACGGCTGCAGGCCCGCTTGTCTGGAAGCGAGGAGGATACTACAACCACGTCAAATTAAATAAATGAAGTCGCAAGGTGGTGTTGTTACTGGATGCTTTTTCATGCAGATTTTGCAGAAGCTCCTACTTCAGTGGTTAAAAAGCAAGGCTCAAGCCCACAGGCTTTCTTTCAGGGAATTTGAGCATTTGTGTTGCAAGTGAAATGACATTGATTAAAGATTGTCCAATAAAAAGGGGAAGGAAAACTCTTGCATGTCCAGAAAATGTTCTTTCTCGAAAACTAAGAAGTGTGTGTGTGTATATTTTCAACTGACATCCACTATTTAAAACAAAACAGGATTTTCCTGCCCATGCAGTCCTAAAAAACTCAAAAATCATTCCAGCAGAAGCTGAATGTAAATAACAAATTAGCCAAAAAACTGCCAATAAATAAAACCTTTGAGCGAGCCTTTTTTTTTTTGCCTCCTCAAAATAGCATTTTAGCAACTCCGAGGGAGTGCTCGGTCCCTTCCTGCGGTCCCTGCCAGTTGTTTAAAACACAGCTATGTTTTTGCCATTTTTTTTAGGATATCAAGTTACCTCCCCCAAGAAACAAAACATTGTGGAGTAAAAACAGAAAAAAACTGAAGCTACGATACCTGCCTGCATACAGTAATTATGTCTTAGTAAACTTTACTCTGAAAAGTCTAAGAAATAACACTTGCTTTGGTTTGGCTTGTAGTTGTGTAGACTATAGTGTCACTGTAACAACTACTTGGAAAGATGGCCCTGCATGAGGATTCACAAACACACACACACACAGAGAGAGAAATACGCACTTGGAATCTAGACAGATATACACACCATTCATGCTATCCAGCTATCTCCTTGGTTGCAGAATTTCGGAGAGAATATAAATGCTACAGGAATATAATAGGATGTATTAATTCTAGATTAATTAATAGGACGTATTAATTCTAGAGTCAATTCTAGATTAATTCTACACTGATTTCATTATAAATAGACAGGAAAGCAAACAAACCAAGAACAGTGTGCGTCATTCTAACACCACAGCATTCGTAAGAACAGGAGTTCACTCCCTCCACAGCTTAATTTCCAGTGTGCTGAATCACTCAGGAACACAATCTCACAACAGTGCTGCTCTCCATCGTTTCCCCAAGGGAGCCCAAATGTGCAAAATGATCCAGCACGCCCACTCTGTGGGTCAAGGCCATTCAAATTTTCTGGTTATCTTCTCCTCCTTTTTTTTGGGGGGGGGGGGAGGGGGGAAATCACACAAATTCCCAAGCCAAGGAAAAAACATACCTATTTAGGCTTAAGAGATGGAAGAGATACCAATAATTTCTAACACAGAACAAAAAGAATACCATTTTAAGAATTCAAAATAGAAAAGAGAATTTATTTTATTTTATTAAATTTATTCTTTAATTTATTAAATTAAAGAATAAAGAGAAAGGTGTTTTTTTAAAAAATAATGGGAGAACTGAGGATAGATGTTCTAGAAATTCAACAGCAAGGGACAGAAGCTGTGGCTGCGGAAATATTTAGATTAAATAAACATGACAAAAGGAGTTATAAGATACC
The DNA here is from genome assembly GCA_022577455.1 of Arizona elegans. Taxonomy (NCBI): domain Eukaryota; kingdom Metazoa; phylum Chordata; class Lepidosauria; order Squamata; family Colubridae; genus Arizona; species Arizona elegans. The sequence continues at coordinate 1,281,347 of JAKOOJ010000070.1, read as the reverse complement.
AGAGGAGGAGGAGGATAGATTCACCGAAAAGTCCTTAAGAGTTGAAATTCTAAAAAAAGGGCAAGAGAGGATGGATAGGCGTAGAATACTTTTTAACATGGTGGTTATTTTAATAAGTGTTAGGGAAAAAGAAGCAGAAAGTAGAAATTGGGAAAATAGTATTATGTACACTGAAATATAATAACATATTACTATGATTACTATGTATACACAAATGTACGAAGTTGAAAAAGTATGATTATGTATATTTAAGTGGTAATATCACAATTGTATGCAAAAAATATTGATCTACTGTTCACTAAGCACTTATGGATCTTAAAGAAAAAAATCATAAATATATGTGTGTGTGTGTGTGTGTGTGTATTACAAAGAAGTATGTCTGCTTCTTTTTTTTACATATATACATACATACATACATACATATATTTCTTTCCTTTTCGTAGGCTTTATGTATATTTATCCAGGTTCTTCCTACGTAAACCAAGATTTTTATGCAGCCATTGGGAGACTAAGATAGATCTAAGTCCGAAATAGATCTATCTTAGTCTCCTTAGTCTCCCAATGGGCAGCAAACTGTTTGCTGGCTGCCAGAAAAAAAGCCTAGAAACTAGTGGATTGGGATTTCACTGAACTAGGGCTGCATAAAAATTTTGGTTTACGTAGGAAGAACCTGGCTAAATATACATAAAGCCTACATACATACATACATACATACATACATACATACATACATAATGTATAATGTATTTTTTGTTTCCTTCATCTTTACAGAAAGAGTGAGGAAGAAGAAAAAATGCATATGGGTGCAATCAATACCCTCTCCAAGACTAATGAAAATAGACAAGAAAAACGACATACAAAATTCAAAATTCTCTTATCACAGGGAGGCCAGCCCCAAAACCAACCGAGAGCAGAGAAGAAAGTCTACATATGAGGTGGATCCCAATGAACGTCGATAGGAGGAGATCCATTCAGGTCAAAGAAATGTCGCCTGGATCCAGCCCAATGGTTTACAAGTCCACGGCGGCAAATTACCAATCAGATTGCAACAACTTGCCTCTAGAAGGATCTAGAAGGATTGGGTGCTCCAATCCTGGAGGATTTTGAGAAGAAATCGGACCACCATTTGTCTAAAATAGTATAGGGTCTCCTATACCAGAAGGGTGGACTGGAAGACCTCCAAAGTCCCTTCCAACTCTCGTTATTCTGCCCAACTGAGCATTTTACTCGATTAGGGAAAAAGGAACAAGCGAAGCAACTCTTGTGTGCTATGAGAAGGAGAAATGTGGATTAAGGTTACCCACAAGGGGAGAAGTGAGAGCCCAAGAGGGCTGTAAGAGGGCTGTAAGAAGGAAGCATAGCCTGCTGCCAGAAAAAAAGCCTAGAAACTAGTGGATTGGGATTTCACTGAACTAGGGCTGCATAAAAATCTTGGTTTACGTAGGAAGAACCTGGCTAAATATACATAAAGCCTACATACATACATACATACATACATACATACATAATGTATAATGTATTTTTTGTTTCCTTCATCTTTACAGAAAGAGTGAGGAAGAAGAAAAAATGCATATGGGTGCAATCAATACCCTCTCCAAGACTAATGAAAATAGACAAGAAAAACGACATACAAAATTCAAAATTCTCTTATCACAGGGGGGGCATTGCATCGCAGGGTGCCCGGAAGCCACAGGTGCATGAGGGAGGGGTGGTCCCGGGTGAGGCAGCCCAGCCTTTACTGGGCAAGATGCCTGGGGGGGGGGGGGGAATCTGCAAAGCATGAAATGGTTTTATGGTATGGGACTTTCCCATGGGATTAGCTGTGTTTATGTTTCCATGGTTTTCTCAAGTTTTATTTTTAGTTGTTCTGTTTGTTTGCTTGCACTCTGCTCAGACTCACGGTGGCTGTATAAGTAGGTTAGATAATAGATAGATCAGCTAGATAAGGAAGGGGGAGGAAGGATAGGTAGATAGGAGATAGATAGATAAAAAATAGATAGAAGGATGGATGGATGGATGGATGATAGGTAGATATAGACAGATGATATATAGATGAGATAGATAGATGATATAGAGATAGATAGATAGATGATAAAGACAGATAGATGATAGATAGATGGATGACAGATATAAACAAGACAGACAGATAGATGATGGATGACCGATATAGAGACAGATAGATGATAGATTAGATAGATAGATAGATAGATAGATAATATAGATAGATAGATAGATGATGGATGGATGATAGATATAGAGACAGATAGATAGATGATAGATTAGATGATAGATTAGATAGATAGATAGATAGATAGATAGATAGATAGATAGATGATGGATGGATGATAGATATAGAGACAGACAGATGATAGATTAGATAGATAGATAGATAGATAGATAGATAGATAGATAGATGATGGATGGATGATAGATATAGAGACAGACAGATGATAGATTAGATAGATAGATGATAGATTAGATAGATAGATAGATAGATAGATGATGGATGGATGATATAGAGACAGATAGATAGATGATAAGAGTAGATAGAGAGATAGAGAGAGAGATGGATGGATGGATGGATAGATACGACATAGTGATAGATATGGATAGATGATAGGTAGATAAATAGATAGATAAGATATATTGTTTTTCCAACACAGGTGCAAAATCATTTTGTTCCCCCTCATATATACACATATATGTGTTATGTATATTTATATGTGTGTGTATGTGTATATATGTGTGTATATATATGTATATGTATATGTATATGTATGTATGTATGACGTGTGTATGCATGCATGAATATATGCATATTTATATGTGTAAACCTGTGTGTATACATATGCGTGTGTGTATAACGTACATACACACACATTATAAAACATTTTGCAAAGCAAAAAAGGAACCCCCCCCCCACTCCTTTCAAAAAAAGGCCCTGGCCCCCGTTTCTTGTGAGCCCCTCCCCCTGCCCGCCTTGGCCCAGCCAGCGCCTCAGAAAAGGGAGACCCCCCTCCCCCCACAAACTCCCCCAGCCCCCCCCCCTCAACCCCCCCACCCCCACCTCTGAGAGGCTGCCTTTCTCCTTGCGGGGAACCGTCTCTGGCGGCCTTGGGCCTCCTGGAGAGGACTCCCCCCACCCTAAAAATCCCCCCCTCCCCTCACTCACGGCGTCCCCCCCCTCCCCTTCCCTCCCCCTCCGACCGAGGCGCCCCCTCACCCAGCTGTTCCGCCGGCGGCCGCCTCAGCCTCGCCCCCTCCCTCCTTTGTCACGTGACGGCGGGTTGGACAGGAAGCCGCCGCTGACGTCGCCGCACAGCCCAGCCAGCCAGCCAATGGGCAAGCCGTGCGTGAGCGCGGGGCACGCCGGGAGATGGAGTCCTGTACCTCCTCTGTTCGGGGCGCCCTCGCGCGGGGAGCGTCGGGAACTGTAGTTTGGCATAGCCATTCCTGGGCTGAGAGAAGGATGCAAGGCTTAGGCTGCGGGGGAAAAGGGCTGATCTGGTTGGGTGGTGATGTTTTCCGCGGCCGGATCCGGTGGATTTGTCTGCAAAAGGGTGCATTGCACCTAAGGAGACCCTGTGCAGTCACCGCTGTCCCGGTTTGGGTCCTGCAGAAGCCCCCACACCCCACACCCCACCCGCACATCTATGCACGACTGCAATTCTGCATTGCAAGCAATGGGTGGGTTTTTTAAATCACAGCTTGCAATGCAGAGTGAGCGAGGGTCGGTCCGGTCTCCCCTTCGTTGAGAGCCAGGGTGGATAAAAATCAATGATTTTTTTTTAAAAAAAATCAAAAAAATCAGATTTTTTTTGATTTAAATCGGATTTTTTTGATTTTTATCGAATTTATTTTAATAAAAAATTTTTGGGGTAAAAATCTATCGTAAGATAGTTTTCTATTTAAGATACATAAATAATTTAGTTTATTCAGCATGAAATGGAGCTTAGTTATGTAGCATCAGGCTGTATATTCTGCAACACCGGGACTATCGTTGAGTCAACAGTGGGTCAAAGGAGTAGCAGAGATGACAGTTGCTCTTTAAAAATTATGATTTAAATCGAGTTGATTTAAATTAAGCCTTTTTACTAGTGATTTAAATCATGATTTAAATTGTGATTTAAATCAACTCAATTTAAATCAAATCCACCCTGTTGAGAGCCCAGCCAAAATTTAGAAGAAATAGAAAATATAATATGTGGATGTTGAGATAATATTATGAATTTTTAAGGGGTGCGTGTATGTTTTAAATGTTTTAAATTTTTGAGTCATTTTATGTGTTTGATTTTAATTGGTCTTAAACTTTGTAATTCTATGTGTTTTAATATGGCTGTACACCACCCTGAGTCCTTCGGGAGAAGGGCGGTATAGAAGTCTAATTATAAATAAATAAATAAATATAAATAAATAAATTAAGTGGAATATTTCTTATGAAAATAAGCTTTGGATGTATAGTGATATTTTGAAGAGAAGAGGGAGCACAAAAGGATGTTAACCGATCGATACACTATCTAATTATTTGGGAATGATGATGTTTTTATGTTTTGTTTTTGTTTTAAAATAAAATCTTTGCAAAAAAAGAAGAAATAGAATGGTGTTAAAAGCGAAACATTTGCAAAAAAAAAAAAAAAAAAAGACAAAAACACTCAGAAAGTCCATGGAAGAAATAATTTAAAAAAACAATAACACCCCCATTAAACTGCATGTCCCAAAGGTGCTTTTTTTTTCAGTAGGTAACTGGACTTTCTTGTTTTTTCCTTTTGAAGATGTTTCGCTTCTCATCCAAGAAGCTTCTTCAGTTCTGACTGGATGTTGGGGAAAGGAAGGATTTATATGCCTTGCAGGCAGCTGGTCATTTGCGTCCTTTTAGAAGGGCGTTGAAGATAAACCTCCCAAGTGCTTCAATGACTCTCTAAAATTTAGAATATATAATAAATCCTTCCATTCCCGACTATCCGGTCAGAGCTGAAGAAGCTTCTTGGATGAGCGAAACGTCTTCAAAAGAAAAAAGACAAAGTCGAGTTGCCTCCTGAAAAAGCCCTTTTGGGACAACCATCACCTGGATGACGGAGAATCTCTACAGACTTTTAGCTCTACAATTTGGGATGGACACCACTGGTGAAATCCAAATTTTTTTACTACCTGTTCTGTGGGCGTGTCTTAGTGGGCGTGTCTTGGTGGGCGTGGCAGTGGAAGGATACTGCAAAATCTCCATTCCCACCCCACGCCAGGGGAAGGATACTGCAAAATCCCCACTCCTGGGGGAAGGATATTGCAAAATCTCCATTCCCACCCTACTCTGGGGCCAGCCGGAGGTGGTATTTGCCGGTTCTCTGAACTGCTCAAAATTTCCGCTACCGGTTCTCCAGAACTAGTCAGAAACCTGCTGGATTTCACTCCTGATGAACACTCTTGGAATAGTTGTGGGAGTAGGAATGGATTTCCAGAGGAAAAAATTGCAGACTACAGGAACCATTTGCATTACTCTGGTGGCCCTGAGGACACAGATAAACCTCCCAAGTGCTTCAATTACCCTCTAAAAGGATGCAGATAACCAGCTGTCTGCAAGGAATATCAATCCTTCCCTTCCTCACTATCCTGTCAGAGCTGAAGAAGCTTCTTGGAAGGAGAAGTGAAACGTCTTCAAAGAAAAAAAACAAGGAAGTCCAGTTGCCTCCTGAAAAACCATCTCTTTCATCTTCTCTATAGACAGCAGGCAAAAATGCCAGTTGCCTGACATGAAGAGGCAATCTTGCAGGAATGAGATTTAGGAATGAAGCTCCTGTCATCAACCATGTTAATTCCAGCACTCTTTTTTTTCTTTTTTTTTTTTTAAATCACATTATGACCTGATTCGAGCCAAGCGATTCATAATGTGGCCGTTTGCTTTGGGCTTCCTTATTAAGTTATAATTAAACTGAGAGGTGCATTGCAGGAAGTGTATATGCAAATAGGGTCTTTAGTTAAAGAATGTCTTGGAGTATATAACATTCTTGGTGAATGGCCACAATCTATAGGTGAATTATCCATGCCTGCATCTCTTAATTTTATTTGCCACTGGCTTCTCTCTCTACCTACAGCCTGCTTTCTCTTGAAAATAAAACGGACTGCGTCGAATCGAAGCTCATGATGATTTGTGTTGTAATTATGTTGGTCTTTAGGATGCCAAAGCACCTGTTATGCTGGGAGAGTTATGGACACTTTGTGAAGCTGATTAGCGGCTCTATTAGTGATTCCTAAACCTATGTCCAATATGGTAGAGTGTCTCGTGGGTTTTGAAAATCTTCCATAGCAGACTTGATCTTCTTGTTCAGATAGATGGTCAGCATTCATTCAAGTTGAGTTTCATTCTCTCTCTCTCTCTCTCTCTCTCTCTCTCTCTCTCTCTCTCTCTCTCCATCCATATCTCTCTCCATCTATCCCTATCCCTATCCATCCATCTCCCCTCATCCATCCATCCCTCTATCTATCTATCAATCAATCTATCTATCTATCCCTATCTCTATCCATCTCTATCATTTATGTCTCTCTCTCCATCTATCCCTATCCATCTATCCCTCCATCCATCCCTCTCATCTATCCATCCATCCATCCATCCATAGCTCGCTCGCTCTATCTATCTATCTATCTATCTATCTATCTATCTATCTATCTATCTATCTTATCTATCTATCTATCTCTCTCTCTCTATTTATCTATCTATCTATCTATCTATCTATCTATCTATCTATCTATCCATCCATCTCTATCCATCTATCCCTATCCATCTATCCCTCCATTCATCCCTCTCTCATCCATCCATCCATCCATCCATAGCTCTATCCATCTGTATCATTTATGTATCTATCTATCTATCTATCTATCTATCTATCTATCTATCTATCTCTATCTATCTATCTATCTATCTATCTATCTATCTATCTATCTATCTATCCATATCTCTATTCATCTATCCCTATTCATCTATCCCTATCCATCTATCCATCCATCTATCTATCTATCTAATCTATCTATAATCTATAACTGGTTTGGTTCTGCAACCCAACAAGACAGACACAGACTTCAGAGGATAATTAGAAACTGCAGAATAAACAATGACTACCAACCTGCCTTCCATTGAGGACCTGGATACTGCACGAGTCAAAAAGAGGGCTGTGAAAATATTTACAGACCCCTCACATCCTGGATATAGACTGTTTCAACTCCTACCCTCAAAACGAGGCTATAGACCACTGCACACCAGAACAACTAGACACAAGGACAGTTTTTTCCCAAATGCCATCACTCTGCTAAACAATTCCCTCAACACTGTCAAACTATTCACTAAGTCTGCATTACTATTAATCTTCTCATCGTTCCCATCACCCATCTCCTCCCATGTATGACTGTATGACTGCAACTTGGTTGCTGGTATCCTTATGATTTATATTGACTGTTTCCCTATGACTATCATTAAGTGTTGTACCTTATCATCCTTGACGAATGTATCTTTTCTTTTATGTAAATCGAGAGAGTATGCACCAAGACAAATTCCTTGTGTGTCCAATCACACTTGGCCAATAAAGAATTCTATTCTATTCTATTCTATCCTTAAAAAACAGCTTTTACGAAAGAAATAACCGAAAACATTCAGTGAGTGCAATTTTTTCCCTGGCAGTTTATTATGGTATGAAGGAAAAAACAGTTTGGTGTGTCTGACATGAATGTTAATTTTACAAATGAAGGAGGAGGTTGTGGCTATTAAAATATGGTTACACAAAGTAGGAACATTTTTTTTTTTGAAGAAGTGTACAGTACAATGGATTTCTTTGATAAACAGACTCTTTAAATATACATGACAGAAAAAACATCCAAAGTTAAGTTATGCTGTGTTTTTAATTGACATCTTTATCCCGGGGAATTGGGGCACGAGGGGGGTGGGGAATCTGTATATTAAAAACAGAATACAAAATAATAATAATAATTTGGAGCCAAAAACAAAGCATTTGTATGCTACAAATATACATGATTGAGCTGGGCAAATCAGAAAGACAATTGTTTTTAGAGCTGGGCATCCTGGCATAGATAATTTTGCAAACCTAGCCGTGGCATTCTAATACGCTCTGAAGACCAACACTTCATTTCTCCAGGGGCAGCTTTGCATATGTCTTGGTTGGTGGAGTCCTTGATTTACGACCGTTCACTTAGTGACCATTCAAAGTTACAACTGATCCAAAAATAGGGCTTACAGCCTGGATTCAAATCACGTCCCCTCTGCAGTCACATGACCAATCTGGTGCTCAGCAACATAGCCACAATTATGGCTTATGAAAAGTGCCCCGCAGTCGCATTTTATGACGGTTTCCCTGAAAACGGGCACTTACGTCGGGTTTTCAGCAAAACCACGCCAATCAGGAAACATTGGTCTGCTTAAGAGCCGTGGCATTCGCTTAATGACTGCGGCAGCTAATTTATGACATTTTTCTTAACGCTTGCCAGAAAAAAAAGAAGAGCTTGCAAAGATGGGTTTACGACTGTCGTACAATTATCACGGACAGATTACGGTCGTATGCCGAGGACTGCCTTTACTCTCAAGTGGTGTGTGTGTGTGTGTATGTGGCCTTGCCGATGTATGTTTGGGAAGGAAGTAGCTACTCTCAGCTGTGCACTTTTCTTTTGAGATTATCCCTGGGGTTCGTTCACACCTACTGTTCTGGCCTAGGCTTCCTTAGAAAGTATTTATTTATTTTATTTATTTTATTTAAATTTGTATACCGCCCTTCTCCTAGTGGACTCAGGGCGGTGCACAGCCAAGTAAAAAACATCCAATACAAAATTTAAAAAATTAAAAGAATTATACCCTTTGGCCAAAAATTAAGTATACGGCACAATCTTCGTCCCGGCAAACCTCTTTAATTCAAACGGCTGTGAATGATTGTCATTCACAGTCTGAAAGGCTTCTCAGTCTTTCAGAGGAGTGTTTATAAACACCCAACTTATCTCCCTTGGAATGCTGCCAGAGAACTAATTGCCACACGCAGGGCAAGGCCAAATTTAGCACAGAGTCAAACAGAGCTTTTCTAAAGCTTTTACCGGCCAGATGAACTAATTGCTTCCTGCAAAAGCTCATGTCCCGTTTGCTTCTCTTTTATGTCTTATGGGAGGGGCCAATCATCTCCAAGCCTTACTCCCAAGTCGACCCTGTTTCCTTAATTGTTCCTGTCTTCTGGCAGCTCTGCACATGCGCACACTGGGAACAGGCTCCTGCTGTTCTTCTGCCTCGTTGATGTCAGACTCCGGAGACTTTGGAGACAGCAAAGAACTACCAGATGGCCTTGGTTCCCTCTCTGCCTCCGACTCAGAGCCCTCGTCTGAGCCTTCCCCGGACTCCAGGACTGGCCCACGTTCCTCCCCAACCTCCTCACTGTCCGAATCTGCTGCCAGCTCTGGTACACAACACCTACAGATGCATTTATTGGGACTCCTAATATTTCAATAGCTTCTTTTCTTTTTTTTAAAGAAAGAATCAAAGTAATTAAAGGGGAAACTACAGAGCACTGGTGTCTTTAGTTAGAGGTAGCACAACACAGGAATTGTTAGAAAATTAAAACAAAAACGAGGCTTCCATTCGCCTGTGTGTCCAGGAGGTGTACAAATAACAGAAAGAGCTAGAAGAAAGCAAAGAACCGAACAATCTCAGAAGATTGCTTTTGGGGAAATTGATTTTTCTTTTTTTTTTCTTTTTTACAATTTCCAGGATCGGCTAATTTGGAGCAATTATGTTTTTAAGGAGAATGTTCACACCGTTTTTTTGTTTTGTTTTGTTTTTTAACACAGACTACATCAGATTCAAAGAATTGGCTTTCCAATGCACGTAACACCTCACCCAGTGTTTCTACTGGTTCGCCCCAGTTCGTGCGAACTGGTAGCGTCGAGGGGCTCCACTCACCCGCCCGGATGTCATCACGGACGCTCTGCGCATGTGTACAAGCGCTATGTGCGAGCACTCACGCTTCCGAACTGGTAGCGAAGGTAAGTAAAACCCACGACTGATCCCACCCCAAATTTTGCCTGTCCCCCCTTAAGATCGTGCCGTGAGAAGAGACTCACTGCGTGAAGAAACCCCCAGATGGGAAAAAAAACCCAAAACCCCGACATTTTTCCATTTCGTGTAGCAACTTGTCCCACGGAGCTATTTTGTGAAGCTGTTTTGGCGGCCGATGAAAAAACGGGGATTTATCCAATTTGCGCTAGGAGAAGGAGGGAAGTTAAGAATAGCTGCGGATTTTACTTTCGGTTTATTCTGTTTTCCAGGGCACCCCTCATTCATACGTTATGTCAAAAACATAAAATATTTGATGCTGTAATACACAGTATTACTGGAACTAACAATAATATTTGCATATTTAGAACAAAGTGTAATTCCTATAATATAAGAAAAAAAAAAGGTAGTCTATAAGGTATTTACAGCGTCCAGCAAAGAAGTATAAATACTTCCATATTTAATGTTTAGGAAAACATAATTTACAAAATATTCAAATATGTACACAGCTGCTTGAAAAAACAAAAACAACAAAAAAACAACAACAACCCACCCGAGGGCAGTTAAGCAAAGTGGACATCCTTTTTTCCTTTCGATTCGGGACAAAAAAAGATTATTTAAAATATGTTTTTGTCACTGCTTGGGTTCCGTTCCAGATCCTGCAAAATTATTTACACTTCCTTCCGTTCCTCTCGAGAATCAGACGTGTCCGGCGCTCTGAACGTGTTGTCCTAAAATATCATCTATCAATGTCAAATTATTTAGCCAGTCTTCATCCGTACCACCGCTGTTCTTCATCAAGCAGTCGATCAAGTCAGCTTCGCTGCACGTCCCGGGCAACATGGCGTTGTTCTGTTGTGGTACAAAGTCGTATTGCGGCGACAACTCCAAAGCAGCGTTCATCCTGTTGAACGTTACGGAGGACTGCCCAGCCGAGCCTGGATAACTGGGTGGCCCAACGCCTGGGCCAGCGTTGAGTTGGCTGAACCCCGAGACCCCTTGGGGCATGGATTTCATGACATTCATGGCAGCTGGCAAGGGTCCTCTGGTTAAACCATGTCTCAGGTTCTGATTATTTGGAGGGATTAAGCTTTGGTTAGAAGGTCCAAGGTTCATTTTTTGCATCTGTCTGGCCTGCATCCCGGGAACAATCTGGTTGGGTGGAGGTCCGGCTTGGTGAGAAAACGGTTGGCTGGGGATACTTGACCTGATGTTCTGTTTGGAGAAGACGGGGTTGTTTGGGAACTGGTGCATGGTGGCCTCCATCGGATTTTGGCTGGGCATCCTGGGGACGACTGTTGGCGTCCACATCGGCGCCGAAGAATTGGAGTAGATGGCAGGCATCCTGGCCATGGTGGGTTGTCTCAAGTGCTGCTGGGCAGAAGAATGGGTGACCAAAGCCCCAGCTGCGAAGTTGGGTGCAGCCATCCCTGGCCGGGCTGCCGGATGGCTGTGAACGGGTTGACATCCCGAAGTCATGGCCAATGAGTTTTGGCTTCCTCGGAGCGGGAGGTTGAAATCGGTATTCGGGGGGAAGATGGCGGGTTGCTTGTTAGGGTTATGGGGGATCATCACCATGGCTCCGCTGTTCTGGTTTACGGCGGCAGGCCCAAGGCCAGGGCCCAAGGTGCCCTGGAGCATCCCTTGGGTAGGTTGCATCATGCGGTGGGTGGAGCCAGGGGATTGCATGGACTGGCTGCAGTCGGTCGGCAGGGACTGCGAAACTGCTGGGAAGAAACGAGCAAGACCTTGAATTAGTAAGTGAGCAAAATTGCTCAACAGTCATGCCTTCAAAATTATTATTATTATTATTATTATTATTATTATTATTATTATTATTATTATTATTATTATCTCTTGTATTCATTAAACATGAAACTCAGTCAACTGAACATTTAAAAATGTATCACAAGTATCATTGACTGGCTGCCCGTATCAACCATCTGCATCCTAGGTATCGACCAAGTATTTTTCTTAAGATATACGATGTTCTGAGTTTTTTGCAGTTCTGCTGGTGTTATTGCAGGAAGCTGCAATTTCTTGATATGTTTTGTAAAATTCTTGGACATGGTACCAAGTGCCCCGATGACAATGGGTATCACTGTGACATGTTTCATCCATAATCGCGTAGTATCGATGGCCCAGTTGTGATATTTCATGATTTTTTTCCCCCAGTTCTTTTAATTCGACTTTGGCGTCGAAGACTTTGGTACCAAAGACACTCCCTGACTTTGGTATAGGGATATCAATAAATTGTACACTTCGGTTTTCAACAAGTGTGATATCTGGCATGTTGTGTTCCACATGACGATATGTCTGTATTCGAAGGATCGTCATTTTAGAACACAACACGCCAAATATCACAGTAGTTGAAAACCGAAGTGTACAATTTATTGGTATCGCTTATTATTATACTTTTATTCATTAAACATGAAACTCAGTCAACTGAACATTTAAAAATGTATCACATATATCATTGATGGGGGCTGATGATTGATACGGGTTGGCCAATAAAGAATTGAATTCTCCTCTCCTCTCCTCTCCTCTATATTTCTATTGTATTCTATATTTCTATTGTATTCTATATTTCTATATTTCTACTCTTCTCTACTCTACATTTCTATTGTATTCTATTTCTGTATTTCTATATTTCTCTCCTCTCCTCTCCTCTCCTCTATATTTCTATTGTATTCTATATTTCTATATTTCTACTCTACTCTACTTTACATTTTTATTGTATTCTATTTCTATATTTCTATATTTCTATATTTCTATTTCTCCTCTCTTCTCCTCTATATTTCTATTGTATTCTATATTTCTATATTTCTACTCTTCTCTACTCTACTCTACATTTCTATTGTATTCTATTTCTATATTTCTATATTTCTCTCCTCTCCTCTCCTCTCCTCTATATTTCTATTGTATTCTATATTTCTATATTTCTACTCTACTCTACTTTACATTTTTATTGTATTCTATTTCTATATTTCTATATTTCTATATTTCTATTTCTCCTCTCCTCTTCTCCTCTATATTTCTATTGTATTCTATATTTCTATATTTCTACTCTTCTCTACTCTACTCTACATTTCTATTGTATTCTATTTCTATATTTCTATATTTCTCCTCTCCTCTCCTCTCTTCTATATTTCTATTGTATTCTATTTCTATATTTCTATATTTCTATATTTCTACTCTACTCTACTCTACTCTACTCTACTCTACTCTACTCTACTCTACTCTACTCTACTCGTACAGCAGATTAAATCTATACAAAAGTTTCCTTTTTCTTACTGTGTTTCCCCGAAAATAAGATCTTATTTTATATATTTTTTGACCCCCAAAATCAGCGCTTGGCCTTATTTTTGGGGAGGTCTTAGTATTTTAGGGTATGTGGAGCAAGACGGGGCTCCTCTTGCCGTCTTACCTGATTTCCAGCTCTGCATTTAAATATTTTCGAGGAGGGCTTATTTTGGGGGAGGGGTGGAGGCTTATTTTAGCACATGTGCTCCAAAACCCAATTGGGCTTATTATCAGGGGAGGTCTTATTTTCAGGGAAACAGGGAAAAAGAACACATTATGGTTGAATATTCCTTCTTACCGGGAAACTGGTTCATCTGTTGTCCCACAAAGGGACTCCTTTGCTCAGCTGCCACACCCATCATGCCGTGCCTCTGCTTTTCCTAGGAACAAGAACAACAGCAAAAAAGTTGAGTCCACACACTGGGTGCATTTTCTTTGCAAGGCAAATGCAGATAAAAAAGAATCGCTTCCCGTTGCCAGCTATAGATTCACGAACTTTCCCTGGAAAAATATATATATATATATATATATATATATATATATATATATATATATATATATATATATATATATATATATATATATATATATATATATATATATACACACACACACACACACACACACACACACACACACACATATATATACATATATATATATATATATATTAAAAAAAATACCTGCCTTTTGTCTCCTTTGACACTGGTGTTTCTCAACCTCCCCCATTTTATGATAGGTGGACTTCAACTCCCAGAATTCCCCAGACAGCATGCTGAAAGTCCTACCTGGAGCTGCTGCTGTTGTTGCTGTTGCTGCTGCTGTTGCTGCTGCTGCTGCTGTTGTTGTTGCTGCTGTTGCTGCTGTTGCCGCCGTCTCATGATTTGCTGCTTTAGGAGTTGGTTCCTCATGGTGTAGTCATTCACCAACGGTGGAGCCTGGGCAGGCCCTGACCCTGAGTTGGCGGGGACTCCTGGCTCCTGCATCCGAGCACCGAGGCCAGGCGCCTGGTCCTGGAAGAGAAGCAAGACAAAGATGGCCGTCAGGCGCAAAGAATCGGGAACCGTCTGTTAGACTGCAGAATAGAAAACGCATTCGACAGAAGACTTTGAGTCAATGAAAATGCAACACTTTAGCCAGATAAGGCTCAACGGAATTCAGGAAAGGGCTGGAGTATTTGTGAGAATTGCGCTCTTCTCAGAAGGGTTGATTAGCAATAGCAATAACTCTTAGACTTATATACCGCTTCCCAGTGCTTTTACAACCCTCTCTAAGCAGTTTACAGAGTCAGTCTCTTGCCTCCCAACAGTCTGGGTCCTCATTTTACCCACCTCGGAAGGATGGAAGGCTGAGTCAACCTTGAGCTGGTCAGGATCGAACTGCTGGCAGTGGGCAGAGTTAGCCTGCAATACTGCATTCTAATCACTGTGCCACCAGGAAGGAGAATGACAGAGGGAGGGAGGGAGGAAGAGAAGGAGGATGGATGGATGGATGGAAGGAGGAAAGGAAGGAAAGAGGGAGGGAGGGAAGAAATAGCAATAGCACTTGGACTTATATACCACTTTACAGCCCTATCTAAACAGTTTACGGAGTCAGCCTCTTGCCCCCTACAATCTGGGTCCTTATTTTAACCCTAACCCTAACCCTCATTTTATCCACCTTGGAAGGACAGAAGGCTGAGTCAACCTTGAACCTGGTGAGATATGAACTGCCAAATGACAGTCAGCTTGCAGTCAGCAGAAGTAGCTGCAGTACTGCATTCTAACCACTGCGCCACTGTGGCTCCTAGTCGGTGACATCACCGTTGTCTGGGGAATGCCTTGTCGGGGTTCCTTTCATGTCCCCGGCAGGAGCGGGAGCGAAGGACGGGAGCTCAACCCTGCCCTATGCCAGCTCTTGGGTCTCAAACGCAGGTTTGTTAACCTTCAATCCTAACCGTGTGAGCCACCGTGCTCCTTGTTTATGGGAATTTAAGCAGTGGTGGGATTCAGCCGGTTCTGTCCAGATTGTGCAAACTGGTAGCGGTGACTACGGGACACTCCGCTCACTCGCCCGGACGTATTGTGTGACTACTGCGCATGTGCATAAGGCCATGTGCATGCGCAGAGGTGGCGCGTGCGAGCGAAGCGAACCAGTAGGGAAGGTAAATGAATCCCACCTCTGAATGTAAGGGACTCTAGGCTGCTGACACACTTAACTCCGCCCCCAGCTCTGCTTGCTTTTCTTGCCCTTCTCCTACAACGCCCTGCTGAACCGAAAGAGGAAGATGACCATCAAGGCTTCTAGAGACCCTATCTCAGAACAGATCCAGTAGGCTCTACAAGTACCGTAGTCACAACCACAATTGGGACCAGAAATTTCTGCTGCTAAATAAACTATATTTAATAGAGACGTGCTCATGTTTTGTGAATGCAGCCGTTTTCTCTGTAGTGTTAACAATTAAAATTTGATGGCCATGTTAGCTTCTTCAAATCAAGGCATTTGTTGAAGGCCCTACTTATGCAACTCTGAAAAGAAAAAGAAAAAAATCTACCCTTCTGTTCCTTTGAATACTCTTTTTCCCCCAGAAAAGAACTTTCTGTTTTTTTTTTCTAATTGATATTCAGGCTTCCTTAGAAGACGTTTCTGAGTTTATTTTTAGAAGAGGCAAGGATGTGTAATTGCAAAGGTTGGGGTTTTGATATGACTAATCCTTCCTTCATTTTGCAAGCCTCTTCGGCTGCCTTGATGGTCCTTGGAGATCTGCTTTCATCACAGGAAGTCCAGAAAGACAGGAAACTTGAGAAAAGGATAGCAGAATAAAGGAGGAGAGATTTTTGTCCAAAATCTTTGGGCATCCCGTCCTTCAAAAGCCAGGTCAGCAAAGAACTTGACTAACCTTCTCTTCTGTTGTTGAAAAAAGCAAACCAAAAGCATATTTTCCCCCAATCTGAGGAAGAAGATGGCTGAACGCTAATTTAGTTTCAGTTCCTAAATCTCCACAACAACAACAACAACAGATTTTCTCTCTGAACATGAAGGAGGATGCAAGTGCTAAGATAGAAAGCAACGGAGGAGGCGCTGCCAGCAAATTTTCTTTTCTGCTTCATAATTCACCAGCCTCCTGTTGCATTCTACATCATGGATGACCCCTTGTTATTACTGGCGTACATGCTGCATTGCCAGACTGTTTGAAACTGGACCACACTTCCTTTGTTTGGCCCATGGAAGCCTGGACCCTTTGTTTGAGAGGTGGTGTTATCAGGAGATAAGCCACCCAGAAGCGGGGAGACTGCCGTTGGACATCTAACCCCGAGGACCATGCCAAGATGAAGAAAACAGGAAGTCAGCCTGGAAACTTTGGACTGTGTTTATGGAGAGCAAAGCAGGACGGGAAGCGAGTAGAGACAGGACAACATCTGCAGCACCGTTGCAGAATTCTTCTCCCTCCTGGTCTTGGCTTAATGGAAGTTTTTTTTTAATCAAAGGAGGTCAGTGACATTGGTTCGGTTTTGACACACCACAACTTCTGAAATACCTCTGCAACGACTCACTGGAAGAATCTTAAAACGGGTGAGGGGTGATTAATCGCATTTGCCCATCCCACAAAAGCAGCCAAGAGTTTTGTGGTACTGCAAAGAGTAAACATTTCATAGTTGCAAAAAAAAAAAAAAAAAGTTATCTTGGTGACTATCTCTACACCGTCTCCATGGCCAATTCAATTCCCGGGTCCCAAGCAAACTTATGATGGTGCGACGGCATGTCTATCCACAACGGTGTGTATTCCACAAGAGTTTGTTTGTGAAAAGCTGCGAGATGCTTCCTTCGTTTCGTAAGTGTTGACCTGCCTTTCTGGATTAGGGGCTCGTGATAGAGGAGCCACCAGTTTCTCCAGTCCTGCTTGCAAAGCCAACAGCTGGTCCCGCTGAGTTCTGGAGTCCTCCTCAGAGTCAGCTGCAGAAGGCAAACCAAGTTGGACGTCTGATGGATGCCAAAAAATCCCCGCGGCCTCATCTGCTCCTGAGATTCTCATTTCGAAATGAAATCCTTCAAAAAGTTGGCAGCAGGTCGCAGAAGTTCCATGCAGGTTGGTGGCTGGACAGTGCCTCGCCTGTACGTTTTCCCTGTCTTCAAGCCAATACTGAAGACACGGCTCATGTATTATTTCCACGGTCAACGTTGAGGAATTTCCCCTCTCGGCATTCAGCGGGCACCTGCAATTTGGAAACTCCGCACCACCGTCCTTGTGTACCGTATACCTTGCGCTCTGTAAACGGTGGCAGCCTTCTAGTTTCACCCCCTCTTCAGATCCTTCAAGAGCCCTCTCTTCTGCTTCACTTTTTGCTCTTTTCGTAGCGAAAGTCACCACTTCACTGCCTTTCTCTCTCCTCCTGACATCTGAGCCTCCCGTGGATGTGGCTCAGAATAAATCAGGCTGCCAGTGGAGCCACCTGAAAGACCGAGGTTTGCTCGGCCTCAGGAATCTCAAACTGCCCAAGAAGCTGCTGATCCAGTTCTACAGAGGAATGATTAAGTCTGTCACCTGCACTTCTATAACTGTCTGGTTTGGTTCTGCAACCCAACAAGACAGACAGAGACTTCAGAGGGTAATTAGAATGGCAGAAAAAACAATGGCTACCAACCTGCCTTCCATTGAGGACCTGGATACTGCACGAGTCAAAAAGCGGGCTGGGAAAATATTTACAGACTCCCTCACATAAATTGTTTCAACTCCTACCCTCAAAAAGATGCTATAGAGCACTGCATACCAGAACAACTAGACACAAGGACAGTTTTTTCCCGAATGCCATCACTCTGCTAAACAAATAATTCCCTCAACACTGTTCATTTAACAGCCGTGTTACTAACGACAGAAAAGTTGTAAAATGGGACAAAGCTGCGCTTAACATCCGTCACTCTTAGCAACAGAAATGTTGGGCTCAATTGTGGTCGTCGCAAGTTGAGGACTACCCATATAGGAAATGATAAGGACAGAGAGCCCAGCACTCCGTGCAACGATCCCAGGGGTGCTATTCAGCAGGTTTTGACAGGTTCTGGAGAACCGGTTGAAGAAATTTTGAGCAATTCGGAGCACCGGCAAAACCCACCTCTGGCTGGCCCCAGAGTGGGGTGGGAATGGAGATTTTGCAATATCCTTCCCCCAGGAATGGGGAGGGAATGGAGATTTTGCACTATCCTTCCCCTGGAGTGGGGTGGGAATGGAGATTTTGCAGTATCCTCCTCCTACCTCACCCACCAAGCCACACCACATCCACTAAGCCATGCCCACAGAACCAGTAGTAAAAAAAAATTGGATTTCACCCCTGAAGGATCCTGTCCATAGCTACTCCACCATTGTTGAGTAAGATAGAAATTGGGGGTGGGGAATGGGTTTCAGGAAGGCCCCAGGCCAAACAATTTGGGAAGATTTGGGGAAAAGAAAAATGGAACGGACTGCCACCCCACCCCCTCTCCAAAAAGGCCAGGTTTGAGTGCGCCGAAGAAAAAAAAATCATATTGTCCAATAAAGGATAATAAAAAAGAGGAATCCTCCGGAGTTTTCAACCAAAACAATGCAAGAGCACACAACAGATACAAACTCATGGTAAACCGCTCCAAACTCGACGGCAGAAAATACGACTTCAGCAACAGAGTTATCAACGCCTGGAATGCACTACCTGACTCTGTGGTTTCTTTCCCAAACCCCCAAAACTTTAACCTCAGACTGTCTACCGTGGACCTCACCCCATTCCTAAGAGGTCCGTAAAGGGGGCGTTCATAAGCTCACCAGCGTGCCTTCCGTCCCTGTCCTAATGTTTTCTTTTATTCGTATCCTTTTCATGTATTTATAATTATGTTTACGCTGGTATCTCTCATAAAGCCTTGGTGGCGCAGCGGACTAAACTGCTGTTAAAGTAGCACTTAGCTGCCAGATGCCTGCAATTACTGCGAGTTCAATTCTCACCAGGCTCAAGGTTGACTCAGCCTTCCATCCTTCTGAGGTAGGTAAAATGAGGACCCAGTTTGTGGGGGCAATAAGCTGACTTTGTATAAAATATACAAAAGTATGAAGGCTATTGCTTAACGCATTGTAAGCCGCCCTGAGTCTCCGGAGAAGGGCGGCATATAAATCGAACTAATAAATAAATAATAAATAATAAATAAAATACACGCCTGACGGAATAAATAAATAAAATAAATAAATAAATCGTGTTTTGGGAGAAGACAAACAAGGACAGTTCTTCATTTTTGCCGCTAGTGGGAACCGTAGCATCCCCTTTCAACCGAAAACCAGAGACAAACAAGTGAAACAGCTGCGAGTTAAGTCCCACGTGACCGAGACAGCATCAAAGCTTAAGGAACATGTGTGTGTGTGTGCGCGCGTGTGTGTGGACTGTGTGTTTTGTTATGTGCACACAAAACACTTTTTGTTGCCCAGCTTCCAAAGAAACTCACTTGCTTTCGCATTTAAAAGGCCGAGCCAGATTGCACGGAGTCTATAGAAAGGCTATTGAGTGATTTTTATTTTTTTTAAAAAAATAAAAATAAAAATAGTTTGGTCATTTTTCTCCCCCTTTAAGAGATTTACTAGCTGAAATGAAGCAACCGGGATTATTTGCAAAACTCTCATTCCTTTGGGGAAAATAAAGGCAACCCCATTCTCTAATAGAGGGAAGAACAAAGCTCCCTATCCAAAAATAGGCAGAATTGCAAGCTTCAGCTTGCAAAAATTCTGACTGTAATGCTTTCCTTCTGTTGAAGGCAATTCCTCAGTTCTCGTGTCAGCTGGGACCTTACTTAGGTATGTTTTACCTAATGAAGACATAAAGATTGGCCAAGCTTGTTAGGAGGTCTTTCTTTCTTTCTTTCTTTCTTTCTTTCTTTCTTTCTTTCTTTCTTTCTTTCTTTCTTTCTTTCTTCTTTCTTTCTCTCCTTCCTTCCTTCCTTCTTTCTTTTTCTTTTTCCCTCCCTCCCTTCCTCCATCTCTCCCTTCCTTCCTTCCTTTTTCTTTTTTCCTCCTTCCCTCCCTCCCTCCCTCCTCCATCTCTCCCTTCCTTCCTTCCTCCCTCCCTCCCTCCCTCCCTCCTTTCCTTCCTTCCTTCCTCCCTCCCTCCTTTCCTTCCTTCCTTCCTTCCCAGCAGTTTGTTTCCTTTTAGGCTTGAAGGCAGGTTTATGACCTCGGTTCTCCTGGGTGCAATCCTGGATAATGAACTTTTACTACCAAGGTTATCTTGAGACCCTCAGACGTTCAGCCCTCTTGCCTCTTATTTCCTTCGGCTGCAGCTGGTGGGAAAACCAGAATGCCTCTGCTCCCTCTACTTAGGCATTGTAATGAGAAAGGATGGGTCCATGCGTTGATTGCATGCAAGCCGGGGGAATTCTGGGAGTTGAAGTCCGTACATCTTCAAGACGCTGAGGAACGCACAATGGACTGAGCATAGCTGGTGCTAAGTAAAGTCATCCAGTGAATTTCCAGGGATTTGGCTGGAAAACAGCCAGGTTCCCCACGCCTTAACTTCTACGTCACACTGCTGCAATTTGTTAACCTGAATGTGTCCGTCATTTAAATCAGGGACACATTCCTTTTTTTGTTTCTCCAGGAAGTTTGAATGATGCACAGACAAGAAGGAAGCCCACCCAAATTGGGGGCGGGGAGGCGGTCCAGTCAGCCCCAAAATTCCATGTGATGCAAATGTTATGGAAAAAAGTTCAGATTATCCATCCCGAATCATCTTTTCTTCGGGAAATGTCCTTCTTCATCCCTTCCCAGTTGCAAAATAGGACCTTAATTTGTGCACGTAAGAAGTGAAGGTTGGTTCGCTAATGTTAATTGGGTCTTAAGGACTAGCCTCCCGGGCTTTCTTATCAAACAGAGTGGTCCAAAGTGATGAGATCACTTTGGGGGGTCAAATAGGGGCCTGGTGGCTCAGCAGACTGATAGCATTGTGATTAACACCAGCTGTCTGCAATTACTGTAAGTTCGAATCTCACCAGGCTCAAGGTTGACTCAGCCTTCCATCCTTTCTAAGGTAGATAAATTGAGGGCCCAGTTTGTGGGGGCAATAAGCTGACTTTGTAAATATACAAAAGTATGAAGGCTATTGCTTAACGCATTGTAAGCCGCCTTGAGTCTCCGGAGAAGGGCGGCATATAAATCAAATTAAAAAAAAAATATTCTCCAAAGCATCTGAAGACACAGGGACAAGAAGCAACGGATGGAAACTATATCAAGGAGAGAAGCAACCTGGAATTAAGGAGAAACTTCCTAACATTGAGGACAATTAGCCAGCGGAACTGCTTGCCACCAGAAGTTGTGGGTGCTTCATCACTGGAGGTTTTTAAGAAGAGACTGGATACTTGTCTGAAATGGTATAAGGTCTCATGCTTGAGCAGGGGGCTGGACTAGAAGACCTCCAAGGTCCCATCCTGCTCGATTCTGATTCTGATTGAGATACGGTAAAGATTGATAAGAATAAACGGTGCATTTGGTTATCCATGTGCTTGCTAGGATTCAGATAAATGACCTTTAAGGTGCCTCCCTCCTGACTTTAAGATTTTTTTTTACCCCGAGACTTAGATTTAGGGCAGCCCTTCCTCAACTCATCAAATGTCACCAAATGCATGAAGTTTTTCTCAATTTTCCGGTCCTGGGCATTTGGTAGATGACAGATTGGGAAAAATGGACTTGCAAATACTTCTCTAGTTTATTTTCCTTTGCGCCAATTGCAGAGCTCCAGAACCCAACATAGCCACAAACGTATAAGGAATTATCAGATAAATTAGGGCAGCCTCGATGTTAAGAGATCATACGCTTATATGATTACTGTTGTAATTACATAATAAACTACAGCGGTAATCATACAACTGCATCATCTCACGTATCGAATCATGGCTACCCTGATTTTTCTGATTATTCATTATCAAGATAATTTGATTATTACCTAGAAACGTATGGATATCCGCTAAGTATATGAGGGTTTTACTGGAACGAGGCACTGTATAAATTCCACCGATACATAAAATCTCCTTCTGCCACTTCTAGCTTCAGTAGATCTTAGCAGGTGGGAGGTCTGGGTTTGGAAGCTAAGCGGGATTATATTTCATTATACTTCCACGGGGAGGGAAGGGGAGGAGGAGGAAGAAATTATAGGTCAGCTCTTCGCCGGCAGTTCTTCCATCCTTTTCTCTGCAAACCCATCCCATTTTCCCACGGGCATGCAAGAGAGCGAGGGCACCGCAAGAGAGTGAGGAAAGCGAAGAGCCAATTTGCAAATCAAAATATACCCTTCCCTTTGACATTCTACTCATCTGTCCAGCAGTGAGTTTGGCTACTGGCTGCCAGGGGTTCTCAAGCGACCCCTTTGTTGTGGCCCCGCCCTCTGAGCCTATCTCATCGGAGGAAGAAAGCTCCGAACATGAGGGAGAGGAGTCAGCCAGGCCTCCCTCTCCAGGCCCCTCCCCTCTGGCACTGTCTCAGGTGCCGGCCGAGGGAGAGGAGATTAGCCAGGAGCCAGGTATCTCGGATGAGAGCGAAGAAGGAGAGCCGTCATTCCTGGATGCACGCCAACGAAGGCGTGATAAACGGTTGCAGCAGTTAAGGAGGCGTGCTAGGGATTAGAACTGAGTCACTGGACCACACCCCAGAGACTATATAAGAGACGGTGGTGGCTGGTAAAACTCCGTGACGAACAAAAACGAACTTTGGCTAGTCACTTGAACAACGTCTGAAGCTGCCGAAAGGGATATTGTTTTGCTGGACTATTTGCAATGTGTATGTAATTTTATGTTATCTGTTGCAGTAAAAGCTCTTGGCAGACGGTGATTATATTGCTGCCAAGTTTGAGATAACGACCTGTGTGCGTGCCAAGTACTTTCTTAACCCTCGGCTGGCTGTGTTTGTGTGTGTGTGTGTGTGTGGACGGGGACAGATCACCCTTCATGAGAACCGGTAGCAATGGTGGCAGGTGGTTCGGAGAACTGGTAGCGAGGGCAGCATGAGGCTCCGCCCACACACCCGTTCGTCATTACTTCCTGGTTTTAACCAGGAAGTAACCTATTTTTTTACAGGTTTGCGCATGCGCAGAGGATCCACGTATGCGTGATGTGCGTGGCGCGTGCACTTCCGAACCGGTAGGGAAGGTAAGTAGATTTCACCCCTGCCCTGCAGGCAAGTTTAAAACCAGAGGTGGCCTCTAAAGGGTGATCCCTTACAGGCCAAGCTATTCTGGAGATGTTCTGAGGGCTCCAACGTTAAACCCAACCCCTGTGTTCCTCATCTCCTTGACGAGAAGCGGACGTCTACCCTGGCTTTATGAATTATGGAAGGGGTTCACTCGAGTCAAAGCTTTCTTCGTGCAAGCTTTGGTGACACACCGCGCGAAGAGGACGGAAGCGTCTATTAAGCAAGGTTAGCTTCTCTGGCAAACGTGCACCGTCTGCAGTGTTCTTCCCTTAAATCATACCAGGCACCACCGCCAAGAAATCATGACATCCATTCCAATTTTTTTGATGGCCAAAACAACCACAAGGAGAAAGAGAGAGAGAGAGAGAGAGAGAGAGAGAGAGAGAGAGAGAGAGAGAGAGAAAGAAACACCATCCAATATTAAATAAAGAAGAATGGAGGTAGAAGAATTGAAACAACTAACCCTAACCCTAACCCTCTAGCCTGACGAGGTGGCTCAGTGGCTAAGACACTGAGCTTATCGATCAGCAGTTCGGCAGTTCGAATCCCTAGTACAGATCTCCTGCGTGAGCAGGGGGTTGGACTAGATGACCTCCAAGGTCCCTTCCAACTCTACTGTTACAAACAATGCAAGGAAAACACTCCCCCCCAAAAAAATCCCCCCAGTCTTTCCCTCAAAAGATTCTTCCAAAAAGAGGTCAACTGCTATGACTTTCCAGACATTGGTAGACCACAATACCCATCATCCTTTGACCCCGGGTTGATCCTACTGGCTAAGGCTGATGATGCGAGCTGGGCATTCCCCCGTTAAGTTGCTTAAACACATTCAACAGATTATAATTTGAGGAAACTCCAAAAGAAGAAATTAATGGGTTGAGATCTGTGAACACGGCTTCATTCGTGGTTCAGAGAGCCAATGGGAGCAGATCGTGGTTATCTAAAGGCATCACTTGTGAATCCAGGCACTGTGAGTTGGAAGTAAAAGCCACATTTGTCTCTGCTAGGTTGGAAGCTACTGTGTTTTCCCCAAAATTAGACTGGATCTTATATTAATTTTTGCTCCAAAAGACACATTATGGTTTAGTTTCCAGTTAGGTCTTATTCTGGGCGAGAATACAGTACTAAACGCCTGAGTCTGCTTACAATCTTAACTGGGGCTTATTTTGGGGGTAGGGCTTATATTACGAGCATCTTGAAAAATCACGCTAGGCCTTATTTTCTGGTTGGGTCTTATTTTCGGGGAAACACAGTAGATGATTGAAATTGGAAGGAGAGTGTCTAGAAAAAGTGGACGCACACAAGTTTTAGGGATTTCCACCAGTCTCCTTCACTAAAAGATGGAATCTAGCTACGTATGGACTTTCTCCTTGAGATACAACAGAGCCTTGGTGGCGCAGCAGACTAAAGTGCTGTTAAGTAACACCAGCTGCCTGCAATTACTGCAAGTTCAAATCTCACCAGGATCAAGGTTGACTCAGCCTTCCATCCTTCCAAAATGAGGACCCGGATTGTGGGGGCAATAAGCTGACTTTGTATAAAAAAGAACACTGCTTTTGGGGAGGCGAAAGCCCTACTAAACAGGTATATACAAAAAGTATGAAGGCTATTGCACAACGCATTGTAAGCCGCCCTGAGTCTCCGGAGAAGGGTGGCATATAAATTGAACCAACCAACCAACCAACCAACCAACCAATAAATTTAGCAATGGTCCCCCAAGTTCATCTGATGACGGAGATACAGTCACATGACACTGTCATTATGATACAATGATTAAATTGTGAGAGGACTGTGATGAAAGCTGTGGTAGCTCCCGGATTCACTTTGAGCTGGTCGTTCTTGCTCAGCCCCCACAAACTTCACTGGAGCATTGTCAGTAGGAAAAAAACAGAGGACAACGTCGTCAGTTGTGGGTTGCCCCGGTTCGGACCGGTTCTATACAACCGGTAGTAAAACCGGTGGGAGGCTCCGCCCACTGACCCAGATGTCATCAAAAGCGATCGATATTTCAGAAATAAAAGGAAGTAGCAATCCATTCTTTGGTGTTTCTACCTCTCATCAAAACTATGGACTTCTTTGCTGGTATTTGATCTCATGGGAATTTTTAGATGCTTCTTCAGTATTATGTTGTGGTTTCAGATGAGTTGCGTGTTCAACTTCTTCATATTTTAACTACTGTGGAAGATTGACTGGTTGCCGGCCAAGGGTCACGAAGCATGTTGGGTGTAACTTTCAGGGAGCACATTTTGAAGCTTGGTTGTTATGGTCTTCAAGACTCCACAGGCATCAGAAGAAGGTTCTCTGATAATCCACAAGTGCACCGTACAACTTGGGTGTCGCTTTTGGGGGGCATGTTCTGAAACTTAATTTGATATGGTCCTCAGAGTTCAAGGACATCAGAGAAAGGTTCTCCTAGAATCCTTGCCATCATGCAGCCCAAACTTTATTTGCAACGTGAGGCTATCAGTTCTTGGAGACTGTGCCAAGGACCGGAATGGTTATGCAATCCTCCTTCATTTGTTGTAAGTATTGGAAATTCTTCCCCCTGTGACAATTAAGCTAAGATCGAAAAACAACCAAGTCCAATGATGCAATATAAGACATTATTCATCTCAGCTTGTTTGCCATGCTGGGGGAAGGAAAGGAATATAAATAAGGATCATCCCATTCTCCTGGCTGTCCCTGAAGATCAAAGCACAAACGGCAATTCACCTTAAAATGTTCCTTTCCCTCCATGCCAAGGGACGTTTTGCCTCCCGTATTCTTTTGACATACCAAGTTGTAGCCGAGAGGCCAAGTGACAAACTCAAAAAATCAAATTAAAAAAATCGGTGGCATTCAAACTAGGAAGGCTCTCTGGCACTGGAAAATATTTTGTCCCTCTGCTTCACAATACAATGTCCAAATTCCACTTCTCCTTTTAAAACTGCTTCCTGTCAGAAGTTCTGGAGATGTGCGTGTTGAAAGCTTTGTTCTGCTCCAGGGAGAGAAACAGAAACTGTATATACAATGCTGGACTTGCCAAGAATTTTTTAGAACAAAAAAAAAAAAAAAAGAGAGAGAGGCAATACATGTACACACGCACACAGAGTTGGCAGACAGTCTGGCCATTTTGGGGGGGGGGAAGAGGAGGAGGGGAGAAAGAAGGAGGAGGAGAAAAGGAGAAAGGAGAAGAACAAGGAGAAGGAGAAGAAAAAAGGAGGAGGGGGAGGAGAAAAGAAGGAGAAAAAAGGAGGAGGATGAGAAAAGGAGAAGGAGGAGGAGCAGCAGGAAAAGAGAAGGAGGAGAAGAACAAGAAGAAGAGGAGGAGAAGAAAAGGAGGAGGATGAGAAAAGAAGAAGGAGGAAGAGGAGGAAAAAAGGAGGAGGAGAAGAACAAGAAGGAGAAGAAGAAAAGGAGGAGGAGAAAAAAGGAGGAGGAGGAGAAAAGAAGAAGGAGGAGGAGGAGGAGAAAAGGAGAAAGAAGGAGGAGGAGAAGAACAAGAAGGAGAGAAGGAGAAGGAGAAAAAAGGAGGAGGAGGAGAAAAGGAGGAGGAGGAGGAGCAGGAGGAAAAGAGAAGGAGGAGGAGAAGAACAAGAAGAAGAGGAGGAGGAGAAAAGGAGGAGGAGAAAAAAGGAGAAGAAAAGAAGAAGGAGGAGGAGAAAAGGAGAAAGGAGGAGGAGGAGAACAAGAAGAGGAGGAGAAGAAAAGGAGAAGGAAAAAAAAGGAGGAAGAGGAGGGAGGGAGGGAGGGAGGGAGGAAGGGGATTTTCCAGAATGCTGGGTTGAAATTAAACCTGGTTTCTGGAGTCCTAGGACATCTTACAGCCTAATTCACCCATTTATTGTCCCATAAGCTTTCCATAAACCAGCTCTTATTTCAGATTCATGATCTATGTGGAAATCCCCAACATAATGCTAAGTCGTCCTTAGTATGTACACAGCCACACATTTCTGGAGCATTTCTAGAGAGGAAAAGTTCAAATCCCAAGACCGCAGGCTTCACAGGTTCTCCCCTAAGCCAAATTTGAAGCTCCTGTGTTGGGAAACCAGAAGCAAACTGGCCTACACAGCTTCTGGTTAAGCTTTTCGTGCTAACTTGGCTCCACCCTGCCTCTCATATGGAGTTGACAATGTCCACCTGCTTGTTTGGTGACATCAGGATGTTTCTACCATGCTTCCAGTCATCCCTGGAGGGCAACGGCAGCGGCGATGATGATGATGATGATGTAATGCTTACTCCAATCCTGCATAGAGTATATTCACCCTGGGAATGTAACCTAATACGTGAGATGGGGAATTCAACTCTTTTGAGAGTCAACTCTTGAAACCACTTGCTGTTTTGTTTTGGTTAAAAATAGGCACGACGTTCAAGCAAATGAAGGGCGTTTCTCTAGGGACAGAGGAGAAATTTTCAGGTGTCCACAGCATCAAAAAAAAAAAGGGGGGGGTTTATGAGATCAGAAGGCAAGATCCCTACAATAGCGAAGAGTAATTGTGAATCCAGATGGAACTCAGTAGCCCAAGGGTGTCAAACTCGATTTCATTGAGGGCCACATCATGGTTGTGTTTGATCTCGGGGGGGCTGTGGGCGTGGCTAGGATGGGCGTGGCCAGCTCGATGTCACTCGTGTCAGGGGCGCTTGTGGTAGCCTGAGCGCTCTGCCAGCGAAAATGGACTCTGTTTTCGACTGCGACGGCCTCCTGGGGAATCCTGGGGTGGGCGGAGTGGGCGGGGCCAGCCAGGAGTGGGATTTGAGGGTTCTCCAAACTGCACAGAATCTTAGCTAGAGGTTCTGCCGAACCCTCAGCAGCCCACACCTGGATTTGTCCCACTCCTACTGAATTTTTGAGGAAATACAAAATACCCTGCCACCAAAGTTTACATAAATTATTTCATATCAACACGGAATTCCGCACCTCGTCTTCTCCACCTTTTCTCCTTTCTCTGCCATGCTCAGGGACAGACAGATGTCCCAACAAACTCCAATAATGTCCACAACAGGAGGTGGCCATCTGGTCACCTAAGTATTTTGGAACTCAACCAGGAAAATAACTTTCTCATTGTCCATGCTGGCTGAAAGGAGTTGAAGTCCAAAATAAAGGGGTACACCAGGTTGCCCATTCCTGATCCATAATGACTTTCAAATGGAACTTTTCCAAAAACTGACTCGCTGCCGGTACCGGCAATGAATCATTGGATTTCCTGTATATTAAAAACTATCAGTTTATCCAGCAATTTTTTTTTTAATTCCATTACTATAGCTGGGATTTGTCTTTGTGGACTGAAAAGGTCTAGATCTTCAGACGTCAAACTCAAACCAACCATTTTATTTGAAAAGTGGACTTCCTTGCATAGTGGTTTGGCTGTTGACAATTCAAAGGTATTTAATGCTCAATCAAGTTTAATTTTTTTTAAAAAAAAAACAGCTTAATTGCTCAGACTCCAGGTCTGTTGAACATTGCCAGGGTGAGGAGAGATGATAAGTGGCAACGACGAGAGGGAAAACATTTTGCAACTGTAGAAGAGAATTATTCGTAAATCGGGGTTGAACTGTGGGGTCCTTGGTGCCCTCTGAGCTTGGTGGTTTTCTTGCAAGCGTTTCATTACCCAACTAGATAACATCAACAGTGCTAGAAGGAAGTTGTTGTGGCCTGCCAGCGGCCTGCGCAGATTGTTGCTGATCCCGACGACAAGGAGGCTGGTGTGGTGCTGTGCCAGCAGCCTGTTCAGCCAGCACTTGAGTCGGACAGCGAGGAGGCTGAAGAAGATGTGGTGTCAGAGGCGAGGATTCAGCCAGGGCCTTCAGAACCTCCAGAGACTCCTTCAAGTGAAGAAGATGAAGAGGAGGAGCCTCTTCTCAATGCACGGGTGCACAGAGCTGCCAAAAGGCTGGAGTGGTTCCTCAAGAGGAGGGCTCCTCGAGAGTAAGGCTTGGGGCTAATTGGCCACGCCCTTAGCCTATTTAAGAAAGAATGCAGCTTGCAACAAGCTGCAGGAAACAACTTTAGTTCGCTAATCATCACATTGGGATTTCTCTGCAACCTTGCTTCTGGGCTTTCTGCCAATTCCAGTAAGATGCTGACTATCTTATCTGTGGAATTCCGGCAGGCTGTTAAGAAGGTTTATTAACAGCCGGCATTTGCTAAAACTGCGTTATTTGAGTAAACTAAGTTTTGTTCAGAGTTTGTGTGTGCTGTGTTCTTTGGGCAGAACAGGAGTGGGGTCAGTGCATTTTTACATACTAATAGCTTGCCCTGTCAGTGTTTGTGGGAGTCGTCTCGGTAACACACGAATAACCAAACTCAGAGAGCATCAGGGGCCCCACATTGTGCAACAATTTCTGTATCACTGAAAAGATCCGACAGTTGTCAGAGAAGCACCACAAACTTCAGGAGCTTGGAAAAGTGTGCCTATTTCCTTTACAGGTTGCTGTTATTGTTGTTGTTCAGCTTTGGCAGTGTGTTGTTGTTTTGGTGGGGAAACTGGTGAAGACAGGAGGACAGTGCAGATGATCTTGGAAAGGCTTGGGAGAGACTGAGAATAGCCAAGGGCTGAATACTGAGCTGCAAGCAAATGACGCCCAACTTGGCTTCTCGGCCCAAAGCCCTCTATAGCGTAACGTCGCCTGGTGCCTCTTCCTTTCGCCGTCTGGTGCCCGACTGGGGTTTCAGGAAGACCGTCGTCTGCCAGCTCACTTTGTCTCCTGAGACAGAACTCTTCCCAGTTGTGATTGTTAGCCGGGGGAAACCCACACAGAGACCCAATTGTATTTCTCGTCTGTCTCCAAGCAAAAAAAACACACAGCTGAGCGGAGGCCGCTGGAAACGGCCGCCTTTTGTCTTGCTGGGCCAAGAGTGGACCTAAAAGGCCTTCCTGCTTTCTCTTCCGGGCTGCGTGGAAACCAACCAAGTTTCTGATCTCTCTGGAGGCAGCGGTCTATTTCAGCAAATAACGCCAGAGAAAGATAAGTCACTCTCGGCTCCGGACGTCTTTGTGGCCCAGCCTGTTGGTCTGAAAATATAAGGGAACATCTCTGCCTCGCCTGAACTTCGATCATCTCTTTCTCTGTTTTGTTTTGTTCTTTTTCAAGCATTATTTGTTTTATTTATATACCATGTTTCCCCGAAAATAAGATCCTGTTTGCACCCTGAAATAAGCGCTTGGCCTTATTTTCAGGGAGGTCTTATTATTTTGGGGCGCGTGGAGCAAGACGGGGCTCCTCTTGCCGTCTTACCTGATTTCCAGCTCTGCATTTAAATATTTTCAGGGAGGGCTTATTTTCGGGGGGGGGGGAGGCTTATTTTAGCACATGCGCTAAAAGGTCCAAAGAAGCCAAGGCCTTGGAAACACTGAAGGTCCCTTATCAGTCCTCCAGTGCCTGCACAAATCATTGAGAGCCACAGTTAGGCAGAACAGATGAGGCTGGCTTGGATCAATTAAGATACCGAGCCAGGGGTTTTCACCGGCTCGTGCGTTGGGAATACAGGTTGAAGTTGCAAGTTTGGTTCCTCTGGTGCGTCTTTATGAACAGAAGTTGTGCGTTTGGGGTGTGTGTCTGTTTTGCAATATTTCTGTGTTTCTATATTTACTTGCCTCCAGAAGTTGTGAATGCTCCAACACTGGAAGTTTTTAAGAAGAGGTTGGATAACCATTTGTCTGAAATGCTATAGGGTCTCCTGCCTAAGCAGGGGGCTGGACTAGAAGACTTCCAAGGTCCCTTCCAACTCTGTTATTCTATTCTATTCTATTCTATTCTATTCTATTCTATTCTATTCTATTCTATTCTATTCTATTCTACTATATTCTATTCTACTATATTCTATTCTATTCTATTTACTCTATTCTATTCTATTAACTCTACTCTACTCTATTCTATTCTATTCTACTCTACTCTATTCTATTAACTCTACTCTACTCTACTATATTCTATTCTATTCTATTCTATTCTATTCTACTCTACTCTATTCTATTAACTCTACTCTACTCTACTATATTCTATTCTATTCTATTCTATTCTATTCTACTCTACTCTATTCTATTCTATTAACTCTACTATATTCTATTCTACTCTACTTTATTCTATTCTATTAACTCTATTCTACTATATTCTATTCTATTCTACTCTATTCTATTCTATTAACTCTACTCTACTATATTCTATTCTATTCTATTCTACTCTACTCTACTCTATTCTATTAACTCTACTCTACTATATTCTATTCTATTCTATTCTATTCTATTCTATTCTACTCTACTCTATTCTATTCTATTAACTCTACTATATTCTATTCTATTCTATTCTATTCTATTCTATTCTATTCTACTCTACTTTATTCTATTCTATTAACTCTACTCTACTCTATTCTATTCTATTCTATTCTACTCTACTCTACTCTACTCTATTCTATTAACTCTACTCTACTCTACTATATTCTATTCTATTCTATTCTATTCTATTCTATTCTATTCTATTCTATTCTATTCTATTCTACTCTACTCTACTCTATTCTATTCTATTAACTCTACTATATTCTATTCTATTCTATTCTATTCTATTCTATTCTACTCTACTTTATTCTATTCTATTAACTCTACTCTACTATATTCTATTCTATTCTACTCTACTCTATTCTGTTCTATTAACTCTACTCTACTATATTCTATTCGTGTGTATATCTATGTGTGTTTTTGCTTGCTTTGCAATATTGCCGTATGCGCGCGTTTCTTTGTTGTTCAATATTTTTGTTGTGCGCATCTAAACTTATATCTGTGCTTTGGTTTGGTTTGCAATATTTCTGTCTTCTCTATATCTCTCTCTCTGTGTGTTGTGCTTGTTTGTTTTGTAGTATTTCTGACCTGCCTCAATGCAAGTAGTGTCTGGGCAGGGCATGACAAGATCAAAAACACGAAACAAACAATACGGCCCAAAGCAAAATTAAGACATCACAGTTAGACAAAGGCCACACTTAGCTAAAATAGGTGGGCATGTTTTAGTTTGACTGAGGGAGAGGAAACCCCTAAATCTGATTTAAAAAAAAACAACCCACTCACCCGAAATCAATTAAAGGCAGAGGTAATATTTCCCCTCTGTGTAATTTAAGATTTAAGCGCTTTCCCGCTCTCTGTCCTGTTAAAATCGAGATTTATTGGCAGCTTCTCAGAGCTTTTTGAGGCCTGCTCAGGGAACTGTCTGAGGATATACAGAATATATCCTAGTCGACGCAGTCCATAAAAAGGGTATAAAATCCGACATACTTTAGCTGACCAGTCCTGCTCACTTCAATGAAAATCAATAAACCTCGGCACGCACAAATTCTGCACAAAATAGGGCAGTAAATCTCCAAATAAAACAGACATTAAACCCACTGAATTGACCAACGGGGTCCATTGTTTTCCAAACAAAGGGAGTTTGCAGACTTTCTAAGACGCGTCTCTCCCCCTCTCTTCTTCCATTCAGAAGGTAAAAATGAGTTTTCTATTTTAGCACTCTCATAATTTTTTTTTTTTTTTTTTGCTCGGGGCAATTTCTCTGCCACAAAGATTGCCATATATTCATGAGTAGAAAAAGAAGTTATCGATAACCCCACCCACCCAAGAGGAGAGGATGATGGATGAAAAGCCAAAACGATGCTATAACCCTCAAATCAAGGAGAGAAGCAAATTTCTCCTTAGAACTAAGGAGAAATTCCCTGACAGCGAGAACAATGAATCAGTGGAACAACTTGCCTCCAGAAGTTGTGAATGCTCCAACACTTGAAGTTTTTAAGAAGATGTTGGATAACCATTTGTCTGAAGTGGTGTAGGGTTTCCTGCCTAAGCAGGGGGTTGGACTAGAAGACCTCCAAGGTCCCTTCCAACTCTGTTATTCTATTCTATTCTATTCAAATGCAAATGTCTTTAAGAGGACCCCTGGCTAAACTCTCGTCTCCACTGTTGGGTTTGGGATTCCTGAGACACAATCCCCGCTCAAGTTCCCAGCTGCAGGAATAAATCTGATTTTCAAGGCAATTGCCAGTTTAGTGCGGGTGGGGGGGACAGACAAAAAATAAAAATAAAAATAAATCTCCTGGCAGATACAGTATACCTGCTCATTGCAGACTTTGGAAGTAAAAATCTGCAGAAGGTTACCTCCGAAATAATTTTTTTTCCTTCTGATCTTCCCCTGTTTGCCAAAATGCCGAAGCAGAAAAATAAGCAGAACGATTTGAATTCGGGCTCTAAATGAGCTTGCTGGGTAACTCTAAAGAATTGAATCAATTGCCAAGTTAGGTATCTCTTCTGCTTTGATCATAGTTATTTCTTTCTTTTTTTAAAAAATAATAATTTTATTCATAAACATTTTTGAATTCAGTGTCTTGTCAGGGTATACCATTTACAAGAAGAAGAAGTAAAAAGGCCAAATAGAAAATAGTAATAAATATTAACACATGAACTAATAACAGTAATAATAATATAATAACACATGTACTGCAGTGATGGGTTGCCCCTGGTTCGGACCGGTTCGCAAGAACTGGTAGTAAAACTGGTGGGAGGCTCCGCCCACTGACCCGGACGTCATCATAGGTCATAGGCACATGCGGGCGCGAGTGAAGTGGGCAAATCAGTAGTAAAGGTAAGTAGAACCCACCCCATGTACTGAGAATAATAGTAATAATATAACTAAATAATTTTAACTAAGTTTCTTTTTATATTGGCTTATTTACATTTTTGTTAATTATGATGATTGTAGTTACAAACCTTCCCTATTGTTAATACAAACATTCGTAGTCTTTCTTCCTCTAATTTCTACCTCTTGTCTCTAACTACTCATAAAATCTATTCCGTATCAAATAACATTCTGTGTCTCCTTTATCTTTTATTTTTAAAGTTAGCCTGTCCGTTTCAGCACAGTCTAAAATTTTTTGAATTACTTCCTCATCTGGTGGGGGTGTTCTCATTTTTCCAGCATTTAGCAAATATAATCCTTGCTGCTGTCAATATATGTAAAGCTATATATGTGGTCCCTTTGTCAAAGCCCTCTGATATTAAGCCCAACAGATATATTTCTGGATTCAGGTCTATATTCTGTTTAGTTATCTTTTCCAGCCAGCTACCTATTTTCTCCCAATATTTTCTTGCTTTGGTACACGTCCACCACATATGATAGTAAGTACTCGGGGTCTGATTGCATAGCTATTTCTGAATTAGTGTGAGTTAACAGACACTGGGATATCTCTCTTGGGGGAAACAAAGAGACCAGCTCTCCATTAATATGCAATTATCCCGTGAACGTTTTCATATCTGAACAGCCTCAGTCACCCAAAAGCATTTGCAGACTGGAAGGAATACCGAAAATGTGTTTATTTATTTACTGGAGAAGGGGAAAAACAGAAACAAAAAACCAACATTGCTTGGAAGGACATCAAAAAGAAGTAGCGTTTTGCTACTTGGGAAAATACCGTATTTTGCAACAAAGTTTAACTCCCAAAGTTGAACTGATTCGTTGATCTTCCTCCTGATTGGATATTATTATTTAAGAAAAAAAAATTGCTGGAGGTGTAACACGAAGAGAGGTTCAAACTTGGTGGTGGTTTTTTTATTTCATGCTCTCGATTTTAGCATTGGCTAAACTGCAGCACACACTTTAAGCAGAGTGCTTGTCCTTTCTCTCTCTCTCTTTCTTTCTTTCTTTCTTTCTTTCTTTCTTTCTTTCTTTCTTTCTTTCTTTCTTTCTTTCTTTCTTTCTTTCTTTCTTTCCCCCGAGACTGAATACAGAGCTGTTTATTCATGGGGGGCTCTGCTCCCGCCCTCGTATTAGCAGTCAAACTGTGAATCATCTGTTTCCAGAGCTGCAGATGTAGAAGGAACTCAGCGCAGGGGATTCAGTCTTCCCTCCCCATTCAGAGAAACAATGCCAGTTCCTGCTCACAAATGTCCCTTTGTTTTTCCCCCACCCACACACAAAAAATTTCTCCAAAATGCCCAGACAAAGAGAGAGACAGAGAGACAGAGAGAAACTCAGTTCACTTTCCTCAGAAAGTTATTTCAAGAAGCTACCCTGGAAAACAGAAGATCCTAGTGTGTTATTTGGTTTATAAATATATATATTTTAGCTTGCAATGTGTTCTCCACACCATGCCCAACTAAGGTTGCAAGAAACAAAACTGTAATGCACACACGCACTCACAAAAACACACACACACACACACACGAACAAATGCCTCCTGCCCCCTCCCGATTTTGATTGTTTTTTGTTTTTCTGCTCCATCGTTACACAACTCGGAAATGGATATCCTGATCTTAAGCTCAGCTAATGCTTCCTGGGATTTGATGCTTGATCCAAGGCTCTCAACCCAATTCATGCATCCTTGGTACAATAAAAGCTGCAATCAGGACAGTTGTAAACTTTTGTTGTTGTTGTTTCTTTGTGGCAGAGAAGGTATGTGAACGAAGTTGTTCCCTGCAAATTGCTTCAGTCGGAGTTCCTCCTTAAATAGGTTAAGGGAGTGGTCAATTAGCCCCAAGCCTTACTCTCGAGGAGACCTCCTCCTGAGGAGCCACTCCTGCCTTTTGGCAGCTCTGCGCACCCGTGCATCGAGAACAGGCTCCTCCTCTTCATCCTCTTCACTTAAGGGAGCTTCTGGAGGTTCTGAAGGCCCTGGCTGAATCCCCGCCTCTGGCACCACATCTTCTTCAGCCTCCTCATTGCCAGCTGCACAGGCTGCTGTCACAACACCACACCAGCCTCCTCGCTTTCGGAATCAGCTACTAGCTTCACAGGCTGCTGATGGGCCACAACACTCCCCCTCAACCCACCCAAGTTTAGCAGAAGGCACAACTTGTTAACCTGCCTTGATATAGGTAGCATTCTTAACCAACGGTGTAATTACCGACTTTCCTCTTTGTTCTAGGTTGAACCTCAACTTGATAAGCTCACATCAGCGCCTCCAGGCAAGAGCGAAAGTTGTGAGTTTCATCGCCACAACTTGCCTGGCATTAAGGTGGATAAGACAGCTGCTGCAGACAGCGGAGACCTGGGGAAGGGGATTGTTTACGTTGTCGAGAGGCAGAAGAGTGTCAGGACAGTGTGTGTGTGTGTGTGTGTGTGTGTGTGTGCACTGACAGTTGTCCCTGTTGTCAGCTGCCCCAGATGCAGAAGAAGAAGTTTCTCTCTCCTTCGTATTCTGGAGGAGGAATTTAGAGGGCGCCATCTTGGTCTGTTGAAGGATGGTGCCATTTTGGGGGGGGGGGGCAAAATATCTTGGACTCGGTAAGAGTCATGGCCCCTTTGGGACATGTTCAGGAAAAAGTCAGAGCTTCTATCCCATTTTGCTTAAAAAAAAGCAACAACAACCCTGCAGAAGTTACATAAATATAAGGCCTTGCTCCATGGAAAGGGGTAAGGAGAGACTGTTCTAACCTAGGCTTCCCCAAACCATAAATCAGACTCCTTGTCCTGACAAAAAAAACCCTTTTTATTAAGTTACTGTGAATTCTTCTCATTTACATCCAGCAAAGTCTTTCAAGGGAGAATTTACAAGTCACAGACCTTATCTGGCTTGGAGAGCTGCCAGGCCGATATTTTCAAAACTTGGCAAAGAGTCTCGGAGAGTCAGGAGCCAATTAGGCAAACTAATTGTCTCCTGCAAACTCCACTCCCCTGTCACTACTCTTTTATTCCCTCTGGGAGGGGCCATTCATCGTCCACTTGTGGCTTTACTCCTGAGTCGACCCTTGTTCTTTAGCTGTTCCCTTCGTCTGGCAACTCTGCGCATGCACTCTATAGGAACAGGCTCCAGCTGTTCCTCTGCCTCACTGATGTCTGACTCCGAAGGCAGCTGATAACTGGCATACAGCCCTGTCCCATCTCTGCCTCCAACGCAGAGCCCTCATCAGAGCCTTCACCAGACTCCAGGACTGGTCCAGGTTCCTCCCCAACCTCCTCACTGTCTGAATCTGGTGGGGCACAACAGAGACAACCTCAAAGAAACCCTACAGACACCTCAACTAAGAATGATTGCCAGAAGAGCAAGATCCAGAACTTTGTATCTCTCTCGACTCCTGAAAGTGGTAAAAGAGGAAGTAAAGAAGACACCACCCCCACCCCCACGGAAGAGGGTATTTAAGCTACCAGATCCCGTGTTCAGTTGAGGAATCCAGAGTAAAGCAAAGTCAACAAAGGACCATCCAGCTTCTGCCTAAACCTTGGTTTGTGAATAACCCACCTTCCAATTTGATTTTCTAAAAACGTCCGCTGGGGCCCTCCGTTTGAGCCAGAGGTATTCTTGGAAACAGAGACTTTGTTTGAAGATGGTACTTTCCTAGCTTCCCTTTCTTTAAAAAAATAAAAATAAAATAAAAATGGAAAGAATGCAAATGAATTCAAAGAGAAGGAGGCAGGGAGCACAGCAGGTCCTAGAAGAGATTGTTGTTGGCTGGCCCTTATTAACATTCCAGGGTTCAGAGTAGCTGTCTAGCAAATCCCGCTTCTCCTCATAGGTTCTTCGCAAACTATTTTCTCTTCTTTGTTCACCGTAGGCCTTTCAAATACCTTCCCACCAGTGATGGGCTGCAACCGGTTCGGTGAGCACGCATTTTGTGTGCATGTGTGGCCTTTGCGCATGCGCCAGTGGTGGGATTCAAATAATTTAACAACCGGTTCTCTGCCCTAATGATTTCTTCTAACAACCAGTTCACCAAACTGCTCAGAAAGTTAACATCCGGTTCTCCCGAAGTGATGAGAACTGGCTGAATCCCATCACTGGCATGCGTGCAGCGTTCAAAATATAGCAATTTGAAGCTCAGCTGCTTACCTTCTAGAGCAGCCCCAGTAAGTGGAACAGCGGAGGCCCAATAAGTGGAAATCAGCTGAGCCAAAAAGGAGGAAATATAGGACAGGATAGGGCAGGGGTGGGTGAATGGGACCAGCCACTGGCCGTTACTACCGGTTTGCCCGAACCGGTCTGAACCGGATGAATCTCATCCCTGCTTCCCACTCAACAAAATGGATATCCTCAAGAGCCCAGGTTTCCTACAACTCGAAACACACCCCGCCCTGCCCCAATAGATACTTGTCAATGTTTAACAATCAAGGCTCTGAGCTTCAGATGATGAAGAGAGATTAGACCAGATCCAATCTCTCCATTATCCCAGGCATTTTGCTGAACTGTCTGGCTGGGCTGCAGACAGATGTAAGATAGGAGTGGTTGGAATGAAAACACATGCTGGTCCAAGAAGGGTTAGTTTTTGGAATGAAACCTCTAAAATAAAAGACACGTAAAGCACGCACCAACCCATTGCAACCCACTCCTCTCTCTCTCTTCTCCCCCATGATCCACCCTCCAGCGGCGGCTCCCCTGAACCTGTAGAAAATCCCACTTTCTGCCAATTGTTCTTTCTTCTTGTCCTATTGGCTATTGTCCACATTCTTTTCTCTCCCTGTAAGTACTTGCCATGCTCCAGGATGAAGAAGACGACGGAGTGGGAGACAAACAAGGCCACTCACGTTTGCAAAAAAGGCCTGCGCAAAAGAGAAAGGGGCCCGTTGGAAAGACGTGGAGACTCTGGAAAGCGTGCAGAGAAGAGCAACGAAGGTGATCAGGGGGCTGGAGGTTAAAACTTACGAAGAATGGTTGCAGGAACTGGGTATGTCTAGCCTAGTGAAAAGAAGGACCAGGGGTGACATGATAGCAATGTTGCAATACCTCAGGGGCTGCCACAAGGAAGAGCGGGGTCAAACTATTCTCCAAAGCACCTGAAGGCAGGACAAGAAGCAATGGGTGGAAACAGATCAAGCAACCTAGAACTAAGGAGAAATTTCCTGACAGTGAGAACAATTAACCTGTGGAACTGCTTGCCTCCAGAAGTTGTGAATGCTCCAACACTGGAAGTTTTTAAAGAAGTGATTGGAGAACCATTTGTCTGAAATGGTGTAGGGTTTCCAGCTTGAGCAAAGGGATTGGAGTAGAAGACCTCCAAGGTCTCTTCCAACTCTGTTATCCCGTTATTCAAAAACTCACTGAAGTTAATGCTCTTCCGCTCTTTCAGAAAAGACCACAAGGAAAGTATGTCCTGAGTTACTCTGATCATGGGTCAAAAAAAAGGCCTGGACAATGAATCCTTTCTCCTCATTCAGCATTCATTCAAGGTCCATTAAGGCAGATGTCTCCATCTTGACCTGATCCTTTCTGGTTCTGACAGACTATAACTCCCATGAAGTCTTATGGAGGCCATCCAGACAACATCACTCTTTGCAAGTTGGATGGAGAATCTAATATTTTAACATTACGTTTAGCATTACAACCAAGAAGGTAGGGAAGTTATCTAGAGCAGGGGTCTCCAACCTTGGCAACTTTAAGACTTGTGGACTTCAACTCCCAGCTTTGCTGGCTGAGGAACTCTGGGAGTTGAAGTCCACAAATCTTAAAGTTACCAAGGTTGGATACCCCTGATGTAGAGATCTAAGTCTAGAATTAGAGTTTTGATTCTAAGAAGAGTCTAAAATGTTGGAAGTCAATTCCACAAACCTACAACAAGCATGAAAAGACCTTGAAAGACCAAGTCTATGCAACTGAGGACTTGTATCCTGTATACTACTGTACAAAATTGGGAAATCTAGCTTTGGAAAACTGGTGGACAACCAAGGAAGTGTAGGGACAAATACCCCAAAATTACCTATTGCCTCGCAATTTATCCTGCCTCAGAGGGACTGCTTTGAGAATGAATATTCCAAGTGCTCCATCAATTTCTAGCATTCACTCTCACCCAGAGGTAGTAGCAGCGGTTATCGTGCTCCTTCAATTGCCGTGCAATTTCCCAGTATTAAATAAATCAGAAGCGTGCTATTGCATAAACCTATCTTCCTCTTTTATTCTCACCTGCATTGTATGTACCATATATCTCCTTCTTCCTTCTCTTAATAGCAATAGACTATTCCTTATCTCCTTATTTTATGTTTCAACGGGGGAACTTTCCCAAGAAAGCAACTGACTCCATAAGAAGCCGAACCATTGCTCTTTCTTCCTTCTCTACCTTCTCCAAATTTAAATTTAGGTTTGCACCTTTTCCTGCTGGCTTGTGGGGACCTCACATGGCGAAGGATGGCCAGGGATTAAAAGGCGACGGCCTCTTGAGTCATCAAGAGTCCTTAAATTTCTTCTGTTGATTCATCGTTGGCGATGAATTCCTTGCTCGTCATCAGAGAGGCCAACCTGTTAGGTGGAAATTACTAAACCACATTCTTGCTTTGAGTGACACCACTAATCCAGAACGTACACCTGTGAGCCTCATCGTGTTAGTGTAACACGTGGAATGGGCCCAACCTAAAGAGCTTGTAGGAGAGAACTCATCAAGGAGAGAAGCAACCTAGAACTAAGGAGAAATTTCCTGACAGGGAGGACACTGAATCAGCACAATCTCTTGCCTCCAGAAGTCGTGGGTGCTCCATCACTGGAAGTTTTAAGAAGAAATTGGACAACCGTCTGTCTGGAATGGTAGGATCTCCTACTTGAGCAGGGGGTTGGACTAGAAGACCTCCAAGGTCCCTTCCAACTCTTGTTATTCTGAGCTTCGGCAAACTCACTCTCACAACCTTTGGTTCACCTTGCAAGGGATTTTAGGACTCTAACAATGATGTTCTTCCTTATTTTTCTGCACATCATATCCTGTATTATGCCATTGTTTTCCCCTCTGAGTTTTTGATTCACTGAAGTGACCCAGTAAATAGGAACTGAAAGCATTCTCAGGATTGTTGTTATTGTTATTGTTTTTAAATCGCGATGAGATTTACCGTCTGAAAGATGTCCCGTCATCCAAGCATCTCAAAATCACCTGTGATGCTTAAGATCAATCCCTCTTCATGCCAGCAGCCACACCTAACACCCTCAAGACCTTGCAAGAGATCGTTTCAATGGCTGCAATCAACCTTGCACAGTCTCAAAAAAAAATGCTGGGGTGACATTTTGGCATCAAAGTAGATCAGAGGGATTTGCAAAGCAGGGTCAAGAAAATCAGAACGAGGACTGTTGCTGTTGTTGTTGTTTTTAATGTATGTTGCATACACCAGCCCAAGCTTCAACTGGAGCATTATGGCCCTCATCCCAATATTTTTGACTTATGGCCATCCCTGAAGACCAAACAGTCTAGTCCAGCATCCATGTAAGAAACTGTTCTGCCCCAGCTAAGGACCCCAAAGAACAGCACACACAAACTCTATACAAAGCTTATTTTACTCAAATAACTCACTCTTTATCAACCAAAGGCTGTTAATAAACTGTCTTAACAGCCATCAAGAATTCTAAGATAAGGTAATCACAGTCTTACTAGGGTTGGCAGAAAGCCCAGAAGAAATTTTGCAGAGAATCCAGACGCAAAGGAGTGTGAACTAAAGTTGTTCCCTACAGTTTGCTGCAAGTGGAGTTCCTCCTTAAATAGGCTAAGGGAGTGGCCAATTAGCCCCAAGCCTTACTCTCGAGGAGACCTCCTCCTGAGGAGCCACTCCTGTCTTTTGGCAGCTCTGCATGCCTGTGCATCAAGAAGAGGCTCCTCCTCTTCATCCTCTTCACTTAAAGGAGCTTCTGGAGGTTCTGAAGGCCCTGGCTGAATCCCCGCCTCTGGCACCACATCTTCTCCAGCCTCCTCACTGTCTGACTCGAGCTGCACAGACTGCTGGTGCAGCACCACACCAGCCTCCTCGTTGTCGGAATCAGCTACAATCTGCACAGGCTACTGACGGGCCACAACAGAAACCTGCAAAC
This sequence comes from Arizona elegans, assembly GCA_022577455.1. Classification (NCBI taxonomy): domain Eukaryota; kingdom Metazoa; phylum Chordata; class Lepidosauria; order Squamata; family Colubridae; genus Arizona; species Arizona elegans. The sequence goes on along the minus strand of JAKOOJ010000070.1, from coordinate 1,239,143 downwards.
TTTTCCTGGTGTTTAAGATCCCCAGCCTAGAATTCGGGATCTATGACAATTCATCCCAGCCAACTCACTACGGCCAATTCACCACAGCCAATTCACCACGGGACAAAGAGTTACACTAATAACAAAGAAATGGTGGAATGGAACCACTAAAGGATGCAAAAGGAGGGAGAGAATGAAAGGAGCGTGACAAACATTATGAGGGTGAGGTGGCCGCATTCTGTGTAATTTGATGGTAGCCCCCCGATCGCAAAGAATTGCTTTTGAAGCTCTCAGCCTGTAAAAAGTTATTTATCCTATTTCTACAGTCTGCTTTTCTGTCCAAAGAGCATCATCGCCTCTCTACTTCAATGCATTTCAGTAAAGTACCACGTTGGAGAAATTTCTTTGATCGGTTTCAAAGACTTTACAAAATGACAGCAGTTAAGGTAAATCCCAGCCTGTGAAGACATTTGATATAACATCTGAAGAAATCCCTTGCTAGTTAACCAAATGAATTCATATCACAGGCATTTTCAGGGTATTTCAAGTACAGGTAAAGGACTCTTTCATTCCAAGCTTGACTCCTAATCCATTTGTGGACACAACCCTACCGGTTTCTTGCCGGTAATAAGAAAACGGCGGAGCTTTTCCTGCTCATCGCCCAACCAGGTAAATAACCAGATTTCAACCCTGCTTCACTTTCATGAAAACGAAGCAAAATCAGATAGTCTCGATGGACTCTCTTGATTAAATTAGGATTTTTCTCTATGACGTTTTGTCAGGTTATTCATGAACTGGCAGAGACATGGTAACAAGGTCAGCCAATGAATAGGCATAGCAACTAAGTCAGCCAATTGGGAGCTGAGACAGACTGGAGCCAGGGCGTGTCTTAGTCTGCAGCTTCTGAGTCTGTGCAGAGAATTGAAACTGAAACTAAGCAGTCTGTGCATGCTGACTGAAATGACCGTCCTCTGCTGTTGGTATTCAAATTCTTTTACTACCGGTTCTGTGGGTGTGGCATGGTGGGCATGGCATGGCTTGGTGGGTTTGGCATGGGAAGGATACTGTAAAATCTCCATTCCCTCCCCAATCCAGGGGAAAGTTACTGCAAAATCCCCATTTCCTCCCGATCAGCTGGGACTCAGGAGGCATAGAATGGGATGGGGGCGGGGCCAGTCAGAATTTTTACCACCGGTTCTCCGAACTACTCAAAATTTCCGCTACCGGTTCTCCAGAACTGGTCAGAACCTGCTGAAACCCACCTCTGATATATATTCTTGCATATAAAGAAGTTTCTTATTTAATGACTCCTGCTTGAATCAGTTATCTGTATGTGCTTCTGGATTTGATGTTTGCAAGAAACTCTTAAAGTTCCCTTAAGAAAAAGCCTCTCCTTTTTCTTAAAAAATCAGCAAAAACTCGTATCGGACATATGAATAATTAGATGATTTCTTCTCCCCGGTGATTAATCAATCTTCCTTGTCAAGAAAACAGAACCATCGGAAGAAAAACTTGTTAGCCCCACCGGAATGGCGATAATCTACTTATCTCTCTATAGTTTGTTTTAGGGATCTTCCTTGGAATGCCCACTTTGCGATAAATGTCATTAAAGCTCTTTAAAAGAATCGCCCTGAATCCTTTACTGGCTTGTTATTCAGAGATGGCTTAAGCGACGATATAAAATCCAGAGCAGGCCTGTCATTTATGACATAATTAACATTATAAGTCTTCCCTAGTTAAAAAAAAAATATTAAAAAAAGCACCAGCCAGGCATCTACAGTTTACTGAACTGATTTGAAAAATGCAAATATTCTCAGTGCTCGTATTTATCATCACAATAGACTTGAAGCTTTTATTGTTCGGAGAAAACATTCCTGCACCTGCACCAGGATAAATAGAGGAAATTGAGAAAAGGAAATAAATGGAATCTTTATTCCCAAACAGAAGGTACCATAAATCCTCCAGCCTTCAAGCACTCTTGATTTCTCCCCCCTTTTTCTCTATAGCATCCTTGGCAATTTTAACACCTGTGTGGACTACAACTCCCAGAATTCCCCAGCCGGCCAAATGCATTCAGAGAGATACGTCTATGGAGATTCTCAGTCATCCAGGTCATAGTTGTCCCAAAAGGGCTTTTTTCCCCCTCAAGAGGCAACTGGACTTGCTGGTTTTGCTCTGAAGAGGTTTTGCTTCTCATCCAAGAAGCTTCTTCAGCTTCTCTCAGAAGCTTCTTCAGCTTCTCTCAGAGCTGAGGAAGGTTCTTGGGTGAGAAGTGAAATGTCTTCAAAGAAAAAAAAAATCCAGAAAGTCCTGTTGCCTCTTGGGGTAAAAAAGGCCCTTTGGGTTCAGAGAGATGGTTAAATAAATCATTAACCCCTGACGTTTCGCTCTCACGATACAGGTAAGTCCTCGACTTACAACCGTAATGGAGCCCGCCCATCATTAAGTCGTGATGGTTGCAACTAGTGCTGCATGTGATTTTACAACCTTCTTTTGCAGCGGTTGTTAAGCGAATCACCACACTTGTTAAGCCACGCTTGTTTGAGATGGGGCGTTTTTGCTGAAAACCGGAAGTAAACCCCAGTTTTTGGTGAAAACGTCATAAAATGGGGACCACACACACCGCAAAAATGGTCGTAAATGTTGCAGAGTGTCCATAATGCAGTCACATGACTGTGGGGGAGGGTGTATCAGAACACTGGGACTCGGTTCTACGTCCCTTTTGCCTGTTGTAACTTCCGTTGTTAAGCGATTGGACATATGTCAAGGAAGAGACTGGACAGCCACTTGTCTCAAAATGTATAGGGTCTCCGGCTTGAGCAGGGGGTTGGACTAGAAGACCTCCAAGGTCCCTGCCAGCTCACAAGTTTATATCTTTAGCAGATTAACAGAGTCGGAAAGGATCTTGGAGGTCATCTAGTCCAACCCCCCACCCAAGCAGGAGACCCTACACCATTTCCGTCTAGTCTCTTCTTGAAAGCTTCCAGTGATAAAGCTCCCGCAACCTCTGAAGCCAACTTCTGTTCCATGGGTTGATTGCTCTCACTGTCAGAAAATTCCTCCTTATTTCCAGGTTGAATCTCTCCTTGGTCAGTCTCCATCCATTATTCCTTGTCTGGCCTTCAGGTGCTTTGGAGAATAGCTCGACCCCACCCTCCTCTCTGTGGCAGCTCCTCAAATATTGGAAGACTGCTATCCTGTCTCCCCTGGTCCTTCTTTTCCCTCGCTCTATTCTGATTAATTGCAATGCAGGCATTTGTCCTACACCCAACGTTCAAGTCCTTCTCGCAAACCTTTCCCCCAGCAATTGGCTCTCCTCTCTAATCATTTGCTTGCCAGCAAAGTCCAACTCGCCTCCAGTGATCCTTTGCTGGTGTAACCAGATCCCTACAGAAAGGAAGATCACGGCATCAAGCAGAAACAGCTCAGCAGCTGCTCGTTCCTACTTCAGTTGGTTTCTGCAACTACAGCTGGCAGGTCAGTGAGTACCCACACTGTTGTGGGCCCAATAGCTCGCTTTTAATCTCAGGATACACAATTATCCCTGTAGGTTGGCACCCTCTACCCTTCATGGAAACCCAGGGTGAATATTTTCCTAGGACCTCGCCCCCAACAGCAACTGGATTCACATAGCACTAAGCTAACTTGGCTTTGATTTAGCTTTGATTTAGCCCTCCACATAGATCCGGCCATAATGGTACTTTTACTAAAACCTAGTTAAACAGACCATTACTTGATGATGGCATGAAATGAGGATACTCTCTTAAATCAATATTCCCACTTCTGGCCCTATCGGTCCAACTGCTATTTATTTTTTCTTTCCATTTATGTAGCTAACTGCAATTCTGAGTGGAGAGCATCAAAGCTTCAAAGCCAATAGAAACATCCTTCCACGAAAGATGATCAGATCATGACTTTAACTCATCTTTAATTCTGAGGGTTGGGACCACCTTTCTTTCTTCGGCCCGGCCGCACCTTGGAAATGGTTTGCCACGGACAAGCAACGGACAAACGGATTCCCAGGATTGAGTTCTCCCTTGAAGGGCAAAAACTGATCCAGGCTTAAAATTGTCCTATTTTGGACTCCTTATAGGGAGATCCAGTTCTATGGAGAAGGCTGTAATGCTGGGAAAAGTGGAAGGAAGGAAGGAGGAGGAAGAAGAAGAAGGGGGAGTGGTGATGGTGGTGTTACTCGAAGATTTGAAGGACCAGATGGGGATAGATAATCACGGAGAAAATCCATCTATGTGGCTGCTAAGAGTCAACACTGACTTCATAGCATAGTATTCATCCATCCATCCTCCTATCCTATCCTATCCTATCCTATCCTATCCTATCCTATCCCATCCCATCCCATCCCATCCCATCCCATCCCATCCCATCCCATCCATATTTCATCCATCCTATCCCATCCACCCATCCACCGTCATCCATCCATCCATCCATCCATCTATCCATCCACTCACTCATCCATTCATCCTATCCCATCCATCCACTCATCTATCCATCCATCCTATCTCATCCACCCATCCATCCCCATCCGTCCATCCATCCATCCATCCATCCACTCACTCATCCATCCATCCTATTCCATCCATCCACTCATCTATCCATCCATCCTATCTCATCCACCCATCCATCCCCATCCGTCCATCCATCCATCCATCCACTCACTCATCCATCCATCCTATTCCATCCATCCACTCATCTATCCATCCATCCTATCTCATCCACCCATCCATCCCCATCCGTCCATCCATCCATCCATCCATCCACTCACTCATCCATCCATCCTATTCCATCCATCCACTCATCTATCCATCCATCCTATCTCATCCACCCATCCATCCCCATCCGTCCATCCATCCATCCATCCATCCATCCACTCACTCATCCATTCATCCTATCCCATCCATCCACTCATCTATCCATCCATCCTATCTCATCCACCCATCCATCCCCATCCGTCCATCCATCCATCCATCCATCCATCTATCCATCCACTCACTCATCCATTCATCCTATCCCATCCATCCACTCATCTATCCATCCATCCTATCTCATCCACCCATCCATCCCCATCCGTCCATCCATCCATCCATCCATCCATCCATCCCAAGCCCATCAAGCTAAGGTACTATGTAGTTTTGGGAATCATTTACAACCAAGAGGATGTGCTTGCTGACTTCAGACCTTTATCTTAAGCACCCTTAACAGGTGATATTGGCCAGGTGCCTTTCTCCCTCCTCCAAAGCAAAACTTTACAACTCTAAAAAGAAGCAGTCTCTGATTTGGACAAAGCTGGAAAAAGGAAGTTTGCTCAAAGTCTTTTTTTTTTAAAAAAAATGCTAACCGCTTTCCCCAAACGAAGGTGAGACAGTAGCTTAAGTCTTCCTTCTAGGTAAATACATCCTACGCAAGTTTACTGAGGAAGTCCACTTTTTCTCCGACTCAAAGAGTTTTCACAGAGACACAGACAGACAGCCCAAACAACTTATTTGACCAACCTCAGAATTAAAATCCAAAAACGGCCACAGAGAAATTCAACTGAAGCTTTAAAGCTAGCAACCAAACCGGGATCTACTCTTCAGTCTATTGCAATGATGACCCCTAAGAAAGTGCAAATCCCTACTCTTCCAGCAAACGTCCCCACCCAAAAGAACTCGGAGCCAAGCAGAATTGTTGGCAGGATGGAGGGTCAAAAAAGTCAAATTTACAACGCACACATGCAAAGTTTGCCAGAAGCCTTGGAGCTTCAGCTTATGCCCCCTTCATGAAAGAGATTGGAGAAGAGTGGTGCGGTGGCCTAGAGGTGGAACTCTCGCCTCATAATCAGGAGGCTGCGAGTTCAATCCTAGGTAGAGGCAGATATTTCTCTCTCTGGGCACACTGAGAATAGATCTGCTGAACAAAACTCCGCACTGGTGACAGGAAGGGCATCCGGCCAATAAATACTCTGCTAGCTCCATTCAGTTGCCCAGACTCCACCCCGCAAGGAATTATGGGGTCATTAAAAGATGATGGTGATGATGAAAGAGAGAAGACAGTAACAGGTAAGGACTGTGGGAGGTGGACAAAGGACAAAAGCCACTTCTGTGAGCTTACCTGCCGCACCTGCGATGACAACGGGGATGGCTGGACGTGCCGTTGTTGCATCCGAGACGGTTGCATCAACTGCCGGAGCTGCTGCTGAAGGAACTGGTTGTTGTTGACTTGTTGCGATTGCGGCGAGGTTGCAGCTTGTTGCTGAAGATAGTGCATGAGTGACTGTTGCCCCGTGGTGGAAGCCATCGGCGACATCTTCTGGGGAGGGGTCGTCTCTGAACTGAAATGGGAGAGGGGTTTGGTATTGCTGAAAGAAAACTGGTCTTGGGCAACAGGACCTTCGCTCCCCAACCCTGTTTGGATGCTGTTGGAAGACTGTGTCATGATGACATTCATGTTCTTGGACTGGGTGGACGGCATGGCTTTGTAGAGGGAACCTGGCATGTTGGTGGGGTTGCTGGTCGGTGTGGAGTTGGTGATCAAGGTGCTTTGAGGGCTGAAGGGTTGTTGGTGCAAAGCTGGGCTAGAAAGCTTCTCCGGCCTGTACGGTGAAGGTCCAGCATTGGGAGGCCCCAAAGGGTTGGGAGAACTTTTAATGCTGTTGGCTGAAATGTTGGGCATGATGGAATTCGGAGGGCTGAACGATTGCTGATTGAGGACCGGACTGGAGAGCTTCTCTGGCCCAAAAGGTGGAGATAGACCTCCGGGTGGGTTACTGTTGGACGTGATGCTGGAGAGCAGAGGGTTCTGCGGACTCTGAATGTTGCTTCCTGGAAGGCCATTCGGAGTCATGTTGGAGATCAAGACATTTTGAGGACTGAAGGGCTGATGGTGCGGAGAAGACCCTTGCCGGTAAGGAGGCGAAAGACCTTGAGAAGATATGGTGGGCCAGTTTGGAGTCGGGGGTTTGGAAGTTGGAGCTTGCTTGCTGGCTAAGTGCTTCAACTGTTGGGCGTGCCAGTTTGTCCCGGGCATGTGGATGGCCTGAGTTTGACCCTTGTTGGGTGTGGCTGAAGAAATGGGCGAAGCGACAGCCTTGTTCTGAGACGGAACCGAGTAGCTGGCTCCAGAAGAAGGCGTCATCTGCGGGGACCCACCGCTTGGGTTGCATCCAGGAGAAAAATCTTTGTTGGGGAGGTGATTGTCCAAGGGGGTAGCCTGCGGAGAAGATTTGGAAGAGCTGTTCATGGCTGAGGGCGGGTGGGACAGGTTCCCCATGGACTCTTCAGGTTTGCTCCCTAAGATCTTCTCAAGGTCCAATTCATTGGGAGAAGGGTCCGGCATCTTGGTCAACTCTTCCAACAAATCTTGAAGTTCTTGGTCCACGGCGTGCATGTTGCTCCCTTTTTCGCCGTAATGGCCCCCGAGAGGCCCTTTTTGCCCAACTTCAGCATTAGGTGGGACGGAAAATGGAGAGCCAATTCCGCTCCCATTCATGTGATTATTTTCAAGGAGCATTCCATGTCCGGGCATCGAGGAAGTCCCATGATTGGTTGAAAATGGAGAGCTTTGCATATCGGGGCATGAAACAGAATTGGTCCCGGGACCCATGGAAAGAGTGACGTCATCAAGACAAAGTCGCTTGCTCTCGCTCGGGAAGAGGACGTCAGGCATGGTGCCGGAGGCTGGAGACGCGTCATCTGCCACTTTCCTCTTCACGGATCCCTGTAATTGCAAGATAAAAAGGGTTTTATTAAGCAGGCAGGGAACTCTGAACTTCGTACCCCCAATCATTGCTTAATGGTGAGAGCCGGTTTGGGCTAGTCGTTAAGGCACCAGGGTAGAAGCCAGGAAACTGTGAATTCTAGTCCTGGGACATTGAAAGCTGGTTGGGTGACTTTAGGCCAATCACCAGGAGGCTGAGAGTTATAGTTCCACCTTTCTACCTCATAGGGCTGTTGTGGAGAAAATAGGAGGAGAAAGGAGTATTCCGTGTGTTAGCTGCCTTGACTTATTTATACAAATAATAAAAGTGGAATATAAACAAACCAACTTCCAAAGGCAAATCATCCGAAACAGCAGCCTTTGGGGACAGATAAGTTAGGTCTACACCGAAGGTAAGAAATTCGGCTAAAACTTTGGTTAACCTGGTTCCAATCTCTTCTCAAATATTCCCAAAGCAGATCTTCTCAAATGGAACTAGCCTTGACTTCAATCCCAACGTCCAAAAACCAAACCTTGCCTTCACTCGTTTGCCAAGCCACAATGTGGCTGCGTGTGCTTCGCATGTTAAGTGTGTCACGCTTGGCCCATCACAAACCACGGTTTAGCACGCTGTGGAAACCGAGTTTCCAAACTCGTGAGAGAGCGTTTTCTCACATCTACCGCAGGTTCAATTTGTCCTTTGTTCCAGACTACTAACAATTCCCGGTGGTCAGAGAGACCCGGGGGGAGGGGGGGCGGCTGCTTGGGGGGGGGCAAAAAACGGGCCTACCAGAAGTTCGGGAAGGCCAGAAACAGGCCCATTTCCAGCCTCCAGAGGGCCTCTGGAGCCTGGGGAGGCCATTTTCACCCTCCCGGAGGCTCAGGGAAAGCCTTTGGAGCCTGGGGAGGGCAAAAGTGCCCTCCCCCAGCTGTGGTGCAGGAGGCCAACTAGACTACGCCCAGTTGGCCTCTTGCTAAAACCCCTTGCTAAAATTTTTGAAGCCCACCCCTGGACAGACCTTAATCTGTTGATTGCGATTTGTAGGAGTAATTGTGATCGTTTCCTGTTTGGTGAACATCTTTTTTAAGGAAAAGAACTTTTTCCACCAGGGAAGAATGCTGTCGGCTCTCAAAGAGGACATGCCACCCTCTTTTTTTTTTTCTGCAGAAATTAAAAATTTCTCATCCAAACAATCGAACGCTTGTACAGAAACGCGGCCCAAAGCTGGCAGGGCATAGCTAACAAAGGGTATGAAGTTCGTAGGGATCAACAATCCGACATTCCTAAACAGGCAGAGTGTTTGAAATAATCCGCATACTTTCTAATCCAAGGACAACAATGCAGCCCGAGGGATTTAAACAAGACTCTGCCTAACTACAGATACTTCAGAAGGGCCCCCAACCAAAACGGTTTCAAAAAGGAGAGAAACTAGAGGCGTCTTCGCACACACAAACTCTACATTAGCATCTCTAGCGATATGACCCTCAATAACGCAGTTAGTTTGGGGATCCAGGAACAGGAAGGCAACCAAACATCACATTTCCTGCTGCGTCCAAAGATGACTTTAAAATAAATAAATAGAAGAACGCATCTCCAGGGGAGATGGCCTTATTTCCCCCCCGCCTCTACTCCCAGATTTAATTATCGTGGGTTTCTCTGTTTCAAAAACTATGAGTTGCTGGAGGGCCAACGGGATTAGATCAGATTTGAGCATGAAGCATTGTATCTTGATTTAGCTTTTGGAAATAATCTAAAGTGATTTTCCCCCTATATGGAGTTATGCGACATCTTGAGATTTGCGGCTTGAGTTCTTGTCAGCATGGGAGGAGGAGGAGAAGGAGGGGGAGGAGGAAAAAGAATCAGAAGAATCAAAAGAAAACTCAGAAGAAGAATCAGAAGAAGAAGAAGAAGAAGAAGAAGAAGGAGAAGGAGAAGGAGAAGGAGAAGGAGAAGGAGAAGGAGAAGGAGAAGGAGAAGGAGAAGGAGAAGGAGAAGGAGAAGGAGAAGGAGAAGGAGAAGAAATATTACTCACTGAATATTCTTCAGATTATTGGAAGAGGGCACTAAAAAGATAATTAAGAAGATGCCTCTATTCGTATAATTTATGTAGCACTTGAAAACAGTTAAAGCATTTTCCTTATCATATTTAGCTTCAGATAAACCCAGCTGTTTTTTTTTAAAAAAAGAAATTTGATGTACATTAATTATGGGAAACATAAATGACTCCCTTACAGCAGCGCAAAAGAGCTAATTAACCTTGCTTTACAAACCCTTCCATGTTCATTTATCTTACCCTCCTTCAGTTTTTAGGTAGCTGGGAAAAATTTGATGCCCCAAAAAATGAAATCAGGTAAGCTTTGCATTCTGCCAATCACCAAGAATCTTGCTTAAACTTGCCAAAGTGTGCCGGGAGCTTTCTGAATCCACAGTCAAGGGAAAAAAAATAAAATAAAATAAAAGTGACTTATGAGCAAGTCCTCACGCTTACAAGGTATACTTTGGATCTGGGCTGCAGGCTCTGGAGGAGAAACCTCACATGTGGGGCCTCTGCAGCAGCTGCCAAAACTACCAGCCCTTGCCCTTTCACTGGCGTTGTAAGTCATGTGGAACAGGGCAGCGTTCAGAGTTGAGAAAAGAAGAGCTTTCGGGACTGTTAAGGATAGATGTCTTCTCAAAGTTATGACTGTAGACCTTGTCACTTCCTCCAGTCTAATTCATATCCTGCCTTGCATAACTTCTACAAAAAAAAAAGGGAGGCAAAAAGAGAATTGCTCAGCAGGCAGTTACAGCTAAAGGAGTCTCCAAGCTACATTACACCCAAGAGGGACGAGAAATCTTTCTTCAATTTTCAATATGCTTCCACCATGAGATTCTCCTCCTTTTAAGTCTAGATCAGAGGTGTCCAACCTTGGCACCTTTAAGACTTGTGGACTTCAACTCCCAAGGGTGTCCAACCTTGGCCACTTTAAGACTTAAGTCCATGGAGATTCTTAAATCATCCATGTCACGATTGCCCCAAAGGTGTTTTTTTTTTTCAAATTCAGCTGGAATTCTAGACTTTCAGAAGAACTGAAGAAGCTTCTTGGATGAGAAGTGAAATGTTCTCAAGAAAAAAAAAACCTAAGGAAGTACCTTTGGGTCTAAGACTTATGGATTTCAACTCCCATGGAGTGTCCAACCTTGACAACTTTAAAACTTGTGGACTTCCTGGCTGGCTGGGGAATTCTGGGAGTTGTAGTCCACAGTCTTAAAAGTTGTCAAGATAGGGCTTCCAGTGGCACCGCAGGCGTCGGCAGCAGCTCCTTTGGGAGCACTAACCCCCGCGATCTCGTAAAGCCGCTAGAGCAGCGAAAATCAGCTGTTCTAGTGGCTTGGAACTTTCCCCTCGGGAGAAGAGGGGAAGGCGAGCAGGCAGGTGTGGGTAGAGCTCCCCAAGACCTCCAGGATTAATCCTGGGGTGCGGAGGGTGAGAGCTCCCCAAGCACTTGAAGAAGCTCCGGATCCGAGATGTTTCTGATGTTGATGTGTTCCTCAAGCTGGCCTGATTTAGTAGAAATGCAAAAGATAAACATGACGAGACGTTTCAAAATTTGCAAGAGGAGAAACATTTTGCAAAAAGATCCTACCGGTGGGGTAGAAGGGCCTTGCCTTGTTGGACTTACTTTCAATTTCAATTTCCGCCTAAAACATAAGCCCACCTTTTCACGTTCTCTCATCTGGCGTTTTTATAAAACATTTGCTGTTTTTGGTTTCCAAAAGAGTTCGACCCGAAGAAGCAAAATCTTAAAAAAAGTTTCCCTTTTCGATTAAGAATCGAACGACCCCGTTTCTCTTTCACAGCCTCATTTCCTAAAAGATGGCTTATTTTTAGTCATGCTGGAGTAAACGCTCTCTAACACTTTCCTAAATGTTGTTCTTTGCCAATAACAATTTTCTGTTTTTCTATTTCGGTTTCAGGTGCTCTAAATTTTCGTTTCAAATTCCGGCGCTGGTGTTTTTTAAACTTATTTTACTGGTGGTAAATGTTGCTTCTCTCTCCCAGGCTCACAAATCTCACAAATCAAGAGGACACACACAAGTGTGACCAAACTTTCATCCATTTTTTTTTGTTTAAATCTTTTTTTTTTCATATTATAAAACACTGTAACCCCTTTACCGCTCTTTATCTAGTTCTTATTTAGCATTAACTGCATAACTTAAGCAGCCCCACGTTCGTTAATTTCTCAGAAACCACATTTAACATTGATGTAAATTTCTTTCTCATCTTTACAGGTTTAATTGATCTTAATCATCGCAGTGCTAACAGTTTCCAGTCTGTCTTGTATAAATACCACATCATTCTGTTATTATATCTGTATTCTGTAATGTATTATTTGTACTTTATAACGCAATTAAATAATTAACTTAGAGAAAGACGAGAAAATGAAGCTAGGGTTTTTTTTTTGTTTTTTTAAGTTCCACCAGTTTTTTTAAAGCATCTCACACATATTAAAAAAAAATATATATATGGGTTGAATTTTTAATTGTACCAGTTGACTCTTCTGACTTGCAGACACCTTTGCTTACCACATTATTCGATCGGTCCTAGCTTTCTTTCTTTTTTGGGATCTGTATCTCTTTCTTAAGATTTAATAAAGGCCGCTCAAGAAAGATACTGCAGACTTGTTTCATGCTGTGTCTTTGCAAAATTCACTCAAACGAAAGCGCAGGAACAAACACCGTTTCTCTCTCATTCTCTCTCTCTCTTTTTTTTCTCCATCCTGCCTGGGAACAACAATTTTTTAAAAAAACCAAACAAACAAACCTGCAGAGAATATTTTGGGCTTCGCAATACTATTCACCTACCCAACTGCACCGCCCCTAACTCTATCCCACCCCCCCCACCCCGGCAGGTGTAAATACCTTGGCGACTCAGCAGAGGAGAACAAAGCCAAAAAAAAAAAAAATTACATCTGACGAAGGAGCAGTTTGTAAGGATGGAGACAATGGCTGTTGCCTTGGCATTCCAAAACCTCTGCAAAGGATGTGTCTTAATTAGTAATCCAAGGATTTAACGGCAGCCACACTGGGCATATTGTTTTGTTGTAACTTTCACATTTCATTTACTGACAAGTGTTATTAGCTTGACAGCTGAAGAAAGGGAGGCTCTGCCCTCCCCCTCCTCTTCTAATTCCCCTCTCCTCAATTCTTCCTTCTCTTCTCTAGCTGCAAAGCTCATTTTTTTTCCCCTCCCCATTTCTGGCTCAAATTCAAGATCAATTTCCCATTTATGGTTTGTGGTTTTTTTCTTTCTCTCTCCCCCCCCCCCCCCCAATCTCTGGTTGTTCTGCCCCAGCTCTGGATTCCCCAGGATATTGACACACACCAACGGTCCTTATCAAATTTATTAAGTAGCAAGAATAAACCAAAGTCCAGCAAAGGTTGGCAACCAGCCCAGAAAACAAGATACGCTAAGACTTTTCCAAAAACGCTCTGATGATAATTACAAGTTGTTTCCAGCAAGGAACTTACTAATGGCGTGTGACTTAAATAGGTTAAGGGAGTGGCCAATTATCCTCAAGCCTTACTTTCGAGGAGACTTCTTCCTCCTGAGTAGCCACTCCTGCCTTTTGGCAGCCCTACGTGCTCGAGCATTGAGGAGAGGCTCCTCCACTTCGCTCTCTCCACTTGAAGGAGCCTCTGGAGGTTCTGAAGGCCCTGGCTGAGTCTCTGCCTCTGGCACCACATCCTCTTCAGCCTCCTCACTGTCCGACGCGACACCACACCAGTCTCCTCATCGTCAGGATCAGCCACGATCCACGCAGGCTGCTGGCGGGCCACAAGACTGGTGCCTCACTTTACCCATCTCTGATGCATGGAGGTCTCCTTCTCTTAAAGTGCATTAATTTCCAAGATCCTCTGGTTCCTTTAACCTAATTTCCTAGACTACGTTAATTCCTTGTGATGATCCAAGGATACTGAGAAGTTTTTAAGAAGATGTTGGATAACCATTTAACTGAAGAGGTGTAGTAAGGTTTCCTGCTTAAGCAGGGGGTTGGACTAGAAGACCTCCAAGGTCCCTTCCACTTCTATTATTCTTATTCTAATTCTAATAGACGCCCTGGTGTATTTTGGCTCGGCGCAGTATTTGAAACCGGTTCCAAACCACTGCAATTAACCAAACAAGGCGACCGCCGATCGATTTAAGTTAAATGCTGCGTTTAAACTGGGTCTTGGAGAGAGAGAGAGAAAAAAAAAATTAACGTTCTGTATCCAGGAATATAGAACCCACCTTTGGGGTCTTTAACACAAGGATTCTCGGGCACCGGATGGCAGAGAGCAAAACTTTTTTGGATCTTGGCCTAAAAAAAGGCATGCTGCAAAAAAAATAAAATAAAAAAATAAAAGCTCTAACCTTGATCGCTCTTGGAAAGTCAACACGGATGGATTATTTGGTAGACTCCCAACAGTTAATTATTGTGAAATTCTAGCTCCTACCAAACCACCAAGATTCTTTCGGTTGGCTTAGACAGAGATTTACTGTATGCTTCGCGGCAGATACATTTGTGTTCCAGAAAAACCTATAGCAACAATAATAATAACAGAGTTGGAAGGGACTTTGGAGGTCTTCTAGTCCAACCTCCTGTTTAGGCAGGAAACCCTCTGCCATTTCAGACAAATGGTTGTCCAATCTCTTTTTAAAAACCTCCAGTGTTGGAGCATTCACAACTTCTGGAGGCAAGGAGTTCCACGGGTTAATTGTTCCCATTCGCAGCAAATTTCTCCTTGGTTCTAAGGTTGGTTCTCTCCTTGATTAGTTTCCACCCATTGCTTCATGTCCTGCCCTCTGGTGCTTTGGAGAATAGCTTGACTCCCTCTTCTTTGGGGCAGCTCCTGAGATATTGGAACACAGCTATCATGTCACCCCTATCGTTGTATCCTACTTGATACCTACACATTTTAGGCCACCATACGTCAACATCCAATCCTAAGGCAATCCTAAACTGCATTAACAGAGGGATACAATTAAAATCAAGGGAGGTACTAATACCACTCTATAAAGCCTTAGTAAGACACACCTAGAATCCTGCATCCAGTTTTGGTCACCACACTATAGAAAAGATGTTGAGACTCTAGAAAGAGTGCAGAGAAGAGCAACCAGGATGATTAGGGGATAGGAGGCTAAATCATACGATGAACAGTTATAGGAACTGGGCATGGCTAGTCTAGGGAAGAGAAGGACCAGGGGAGACATGATAACTTCTTCCAATATTCGAGGGGCTGCCACAGAGAGGAGGGGGCCAAGCTATTTTTCAAAGCACCTGAAAAGACCAGACAAGGAACAATGGATGGAAACTGACCAAGGAAAGATTCAACCCGGAACTAAAGAGAAATTTTCTGACAATGAGATCAACCCATGGAACAGAAGTTGCCTTCGGAAGTTGTGAGAGCTTCATCACTGGAAGCTTTCAAGAAGAGACTGGACTGCCATCTGTCAGAAATGGTGTAGGGTCTCCTGTTTAGGCAGCGGTTGGACTAGATGACCTACAAGGTGCCAACTCTGCCAATTTGTAAGCTGTAATCCTACTCTCTATCTGCAATGGCCAGATTTACTACCTAGCGGAGATATTATTTGCAGGCCCAACATATCTAGTGGGTCTGTGCTGAGGGACAGTCCCGAAAACATGTGACATACATTTGTATGGAATTAGGCCACTCAACTCTTCATTTTTGATAGCCGGTTCCCCAAGACAGACTCCAAAAATAAGTGATTTCACTCCGCCAACTGCTACGTATGCCAGAATTTAACAAGGCACATTACAGATAAGCATAATGTACGGACCGAAGCTCTGCTAGATAGACTGAGGCAGCAACAATATATTAAAAATATCCACACACCAGTTTTCTCTTTTGTTCAAAGAGCTGCATCATCAGGGAGTTGCAGCTCTTCTTAAACCTCATTTTCTCAGCCTGATGACTTTGTAGCTACAAGTCTCAGTAACAGAGTTCGAAGGGACTTTGGAGGTCATCTAGTCCAAACTCCTCCTCACGCAGGAGACCTGTACTAGGGATTTGAACCGCCGAACTTCCAACCGTTCTTATCGACAAGCTCAGTGTCTTAGCCACTGAGCCACCTTGTCTCGCTCTTCCACAACCAGTGGTTCCCTCCAAAAATAAGAATATAGAGCTATCCACTGCAGAGGTGGGTTCTAAATTTTTTTACTACTGGTTCTGTGGGCGTGGCTTATTTTGTGGGTGTGGTTTGATGGTCAGCTGACAATTCTTTAGGATTTAGCAGAGGTACTGGTCTACCAGGCTTTTAACTACTTGTAGAGCTGTACCGGTCTACCCATTTGTTCTTGGAGCATCCTGGTCTACCACCACACTGCCTTTTAACACTGATCAGCTGTAAGGCGGCCCTTTGAAGCCCCCTGGCAAGAGTTTAAACAGTTTTTTTCCTTCCAGCCAATCAGCTGGGACTCGGGAGGCAGCGAAAGATTGGGGGCGGGGCCAAATAAAAGGTAAGAATAACACCGGGGGGCGGGCAGGAGAGAACCGGTTCAGTGACGTCATATTGTCACCGCTACCAGCTCGGCCAAACTGGGAGGAACCCACCACTGATCCACTGTGACTTTTGTTGGAAAACAAAACACACACATTTGAAGTCCGTTGAGGACATACTTTTCTTTTTCTTCCGAAAACTCCGGAGACAAGTAAAAAAAAGTTCTTGAAGAACTTGGATAACGTACATAAAAAAAAGTTTCTTTTTCTTTAACGCAATCTTTTATTTTATTTTTTTTTAAAAAAAACTTTTTCTTGCTTTTAAAATAACAACAGGAAAAAAAAAACAAAAGGAAAAGAAAAGCCACAGAGATACCACACATTGTCAAAAAAACAAAAACAAAAAAAAACAGGTGCTTAAAGAGCGACAAAAACATAACAGAAAAACGATGGTTAAAAAAATAATAATACAAGTTTAATTCTTTCACACAGTCTTTCAAAGTCCGATCCAAACCCTGTCACCAATTTATATCCAAGCTCACTTCCAAAATGTGTGACATTTGCAGTAGGACTCAAGGTCATTGTCTTTTGCCTTTTTTTTTTTTTTAACACAAGGACAGACAAATTGATGGGACTAGCCTGAAAGCCCATATATCACATGAACCTTCAAACAACCTTACTTCAAGGGGCAGGGCGAACAGTTGTTTCAAGTATATTAATTCTGGACACTTTAAGTTAGGGATTCTGGAAGCTGTATTCCCAAGACTCATGGACACGGGTTGATGACATATGGAAGAGTGAATAAAGGAAAATATTTGTAGCTCGGGGCTGAAATGAGCGGGTTTCTTGGTGCTTCTCTGCGCTTGGTTGTTTTGTAGGAGATGTTTCATGACCCAACTAGTTAACATCATCAGTGCTAAGAGAGAAAGGAGTGTGGGGGGGAGAGGAGGAGGAGGTGGAGAGGAGTACTGTGGGGTCCTTAGTGCTCTCTGAACTTGATTGTTTTCTAGCAGACATTTCATTAAAGGTAAAGGTTCCCCTTGCACATACGTGCTAATCGTTCCCGACTCTAGGGGGCAGTGCCCATCTCTGTTTCAAAGCCGAAGAGCCAGCGCTGTCCAAAGACGTCTCCATGGTCATGTGGCCGGCATGACTAAACACCAAAGGCACATGGAACACTGTTCCCTTCCCACCAAAGGTGGTCCCTATTTTTCTACTTGCATTTTTTACGTGCTTTAGGTTGGCAGAAGCCATGGGATGGAAGGCTGAGTCCAACCTTGATCCTGATGGGATTCGAACTGCCAAATTGCAGGCAGCAGAAGTCGCCTGCAGTACTGCACTCTAACCACTGCGCCACTGTGGCTCATGAACCATAGTTGAGGACCGAACAGGGATTTGTTGAAAAAAAACATGTTGAGAAGAACTCACTCCTTACCAAGTCAAAACAATGCCTTTTTTTGCTCCTTCCCAAAAAAATAACCGTATCAAAAAAAAACCCTCTCCATCTTAGCCTATGGAGAGTCTCAATCCTACAGATCAAGGGTCTCCAACCTTGGCAACTTTAAGACTTGTGGACTTCAACTCCCAGAGTTCAAAGCTGGCTGAGGAATTCTGGGAGTTGAAGTCCACAAGTCTTAAAGTTGCCAAGGTTGGAGACCCCTGCTCCAGATCATGGTTGGCAACTGGACTTCCTGGTTTGTTTTTTCCTTTTTTTTCTTTGAAAAAGTTTCGCTTCTCATCGGAGCAGCTTCTTCAGCCTGTTTGAAGTTGCAACGGCAGAAGCTTCTTGGAGGAGAAGTGAAAGTTTTTCAAAGGAAAAAAAAAAAAAACCCCAAGGAAGTCCAGTTGCCTTTGGGAGGCGGGGAAACCACTTTTGGGGCCACCTCTCAAGATGTCCGAAGAGTTTCCTCCACTTTTCTTTCATCATGAAAAGAAAACACATCAGGCATATAGTCTGAATCACCATCAGGGTGACTGGGAAATTCCCACTCCTTTCCTGACCCAGAGATTATACCACGAACAAGCCAACTGGTAAAAGGTCAGGGCATTTCAGATTCCAGATACTAGCTCTCCCCTCACAATCAGGAGGCTGTGAGTTCGATCCTAGGTAGAGGCAAATATTTCTCTCTCTCTGAGCATAATGAGAATCTATCTGCTGAACAAAACTCCGCACTGGCTACAAGAAGGGCATCCGGCCATTAAAACACTCTGCTAGCTCCATTCAGTTGCCCGGACTCCACCCAACAAGGGATTATGCGGTCGTTAAAGGAGGAGGATGGTGATGATTTAAGCTCCAGATACTGAGCTTAGAATGAAAGAATTGCTGAGGACTCCTCCATTTTCTGACATTTCTCCTTAAAAGGTAAAGATAAAGGTTCCCCTGGCACATATGTGCTAGTCGTTCCTGACTCTAGGGGGCGGTGCTCATCTCCGTTTCAAAGCCGAAGAGCCAGCGCTGTCCAAAGACGTCTCCGTGGTCCTGTGGCCGCCATGACTCAATGCCAAAGGCGCACGGAACGCTGTTACCTTCCCACCAAAGGTGGTCCCTATTTTTCTACTTGCATTTTTTACCTGCTTTCGAACTGCTAGGTTGGCAGAAACTGGGACAAGGAACGGGAGCTCACCCCATTACGCAGCACTAGGGATTCGAACCGCTGGACTGCCGACCTTTCGATCGACAAACTCAGCGTCTCACCCACTGAGCCACCACACCATATAAGAATCTCCTTGGGCCCTCCTGAAAAATGAAGACAGACAATTGCCATCTTCTGCCCCAAAGACACACAGGCTGGTAAGAATATTGGATGCCCATAAAGGCATCACAGCTGGCAGCAAACCTTGGCTTCCGGCTGGAAGAGAGGACTTAATCCACCCAAGGTTTAACTCTCCTTGCCCAGGAGAGACGCCTGCCAGGATCTGCCCAGAGTTCCTTCTCTCTTTTCAGTGTGAAAAATCAGATGGAGCCGTTCTAATAATACGCTAGCAAAATACCGATGCCACCCTCCTCCCTCGCGCTCTATTGTTCGAAAGGAAAAACCAAACCCGGAATCCGGTTGGGTCCTGGCAGAGGTTCTTCAAAAAGCAACAAGGCAGCGTTTTGGGGAATCTCTCTTGCCGTTTACGGCACGCGCCATCTAAAAGAGTTGAAGGCCAGACTGGTCCCCGCTCAGCCAGAGATAAATAGGAATAATTGCATTAAGGTGTTCAGAACGGTTTGGGGTGGGTGGGAGAGTTTGCACCACAGCAATTTTCTCCCCACTTGACATCCCTTCAGATGAGTGGAGAGCTACTGCTTCCAGCTGTGGCAACGGCTCTGGGAGTGAACTGCAAGTAGTATTTCAAAACATCTGGGAGGCATCAACTAGGAGAGAGGTTGTCCCTTGGAAATGGGGAGGGAACATTACAGTGGGGTCGGATCTTAGGTTTCTCCTTTTGCATTGGACATGATCCAATTCCTCCCCTTCCTTCCTTCCTTCCTTCCTTCCTTCCTTCCTTCCTTCCTTCCTTCCTTCCTTCCCACCTACCTACCTACCTCCTCTCCCTTCTCCTTCCCTTCACCCTTCTTCTCCTCCCTCTCCTTCTCCTTCCCATCTCCTTCCTTCCTTCCTTCCCTTTTCTCCCTTTCTTCCTTCCTCCCTCCCTCCCTCTGTCCCTCCCTCCCTCATCCTTCTTCCCTTTGACCTTCTTCCCCTTCCCATCTCTTTCCTTCCTCCCTCCCTCCCTCTGTTCCTCCCTCCCTCACCCTTCTTCCCTTTGACCTTCTTCCCCTTCCCATCTCTTTCCTTCCTTCCTCCCTCCCTCCCTTCCTACCTACCTACCTACCTCTCCCTTCTCCTTCCCTTCTCCCTTCTTCTCCTCCTTCTCCTTCCCATCTCCTTCCTTCTTTCCTTCCTCCCTTCCCTTTTCTCCCTTCCTTCCTCCCTCCCTCACCCTTCTTCCCTTTGACCTTCTTCCCCTTCCCATCTTTTTCCTTCCTTCCTCCCTCCCTCCCTTCCTACCTACCTACCTACCTACCTCTCCCTTCTCCTTCTCTTCACCCTTCTTCTCCTTCCCTTTCCCATCTCCTTCCTTCCTTCCTTCCTCCCTTCTCTTCCTCCCTCCCTCTCCCTTCTCTTTTCTCCCTCCTCCTTCCTCCTCCTTCCTCCCTCCCTCCTTCCCCCCTCTCCCTTTTCCTTCCTTTCCTCCCTCCCTCCCTCTGAAAAACATAACAGTACTTCCTTCTAGCTTTCCTGGCTTGTTTCACATTAAAATATTATCTCATTCAGATCACAGCTGAACAAAAAGTGGAGGAGGAGGAGGAGGGCCTGTTTTTTTTTTTTTTTTAAAGAAAGCCAAATTCGTTTGTTTTTGCAAGTCAATGGGGCCGAGTTCGTTACAGTGTGGGCTACGAATCTGAGATCACTGCTGAAAATAGAAATAACCTGGGGAGACAGGAAGGAAGCTTGGAAGGATGAGGTATAGATCTGTCGGCTTCCATTCCACAATCTTTGTAAGAGAGGCTGCGTTCCTTTACGACAACTAATAGATAATTTCACGGGACAAGAGAGCCGACACGATCAATTCAGCATACAGAAGAATGCATCCAATTCTCAGCGGTACAGGCAGCAATCCCTCGCCTCGTTTAGCGACCATTCAATAAGTTGAAAAGGTTGGAAACACCCAACTTTGCAACCAAATTCCTTGCACGCGGGGCCGTTGGTGGCATACTACAATCGTGCAATTGTCATCGGGGAGCTTCATCAAAGTTTCGAAGTTACAACGGCAATGGAAGAAACAAACTTAATTCACCGGTCCTCGCACTTAACAACCATTGCATCCCTATGGTCACGTGATAAAAATTCGGGCACTTTGCAAGAATCAATGGGTGGGAACTCATCGAGGAGAGAAGCAACTTAGAACTAAGGAGAAATTTCCTGACAGTGAGAACAATGAATCAGTGGAACAACTTGCCTGCAGAAGTTGTGAATGCTCCAACACTGAAGGTTTTTAAGAAAAGATTATGCAATCATTTGTCTGGAAATGGTGTCAGATTCAAAGGCCTCGGGCCACATCTGGCAAGTGGGGTGCTTAGATCTGGCCCCCAAGACCAGCCTGGAAACAGCCCCCCCCCCAGCTCTGTTTTCTCTGGCAGAGGGCTATCCAAACAAACAAAAAAACAAAACAAAAGGAGAAATGTTTCCCCTTTTGCATTTGAGCATGCAAGAAGGGACAGGAAAGGAGAAAGGGAAAGAGGAAAGACAATAACAGTAACCGAGTTGGAAGGAATCTTGGAGGTCATCCAGTCCAACCCCCTGCTCACGCAGGGCAGACCTGTCCTAGGGATTCGAACCGCCAAACTGCCAACCTTTCTGATTGACAAGCTCAGGGTTTTAGCCACTGAGCCACCTTAGTCAGACAAAAGAAAAGAAGGAAAGATGGGAAGAGAGCAAGGAAGGAAAAATAAGGAAAGAGGGGAAGGAAGAAGAAAGGGGAAGGAAGAGGGAAGGAAAAGGAAGGGAAGGGAAGGAAGGAAGGGAGGAAGGGAAGGAAGGAAGGAAAGAAGGAAGGAAGGGAAGGAAGGAAGGAAGGAAGGAAGGAAGGGAAGGAAGGGAAGAAAGGAAGGAAGGAAGAGAAGGAAGGAAGGAAGGAAAGAAGGAAGGAAGGAAAGAAGGAAGGAAGGAAGGAAAGAAGGAAGGAAGCGAAGGAAGGGAAGAAAGGAAGGAAGGAAGGGAAGGAAGGAAGGAAGGAAGGAAAGAAGGAAGGAAGCGAAGGAAGGGAAGAAAGGAAGGAAGAGAAGGAAGGAAGGAAGGAAGGGAAGGAAGGAAGGAAGGAAAGAAGGAAGGAAGGAAGGGAAGGAAGGGAAGAAAGGAAGGAAGGAAGAGAAGGAAGGAAGGAAGGAAAGAAGGAAGGAAGGAAGGAAAGAAGCGAAGGAAGGAAGGGAAGGAAGGAAGGAAGGGAAGGAAGGAAGAAAGGAAAGAAGGAGGGAAGGAAAGAAGGAAGGAAAGAAGGAAGGAAGGAAGGAAGGAAGGAAGGAAGGAAGGAAGGAAGGAAGGAAGGAGATTATAATGAGAGTGAGGGAAGGTCTCACTCAGGGAAGTCCTGTCTTAGCACTTGGCCACCACAGTTGCCCCCAACATGGGGGGGGAGTGTCACGCTCCCCCCCAGCCCTCTGAGGTCAAACACATCCCTGATGCGGCCCTTAATGAAATCGAGTTTGACACCCCTGGTACAGAGTATTGCCGCATCCTGCAATCACGCGATCTCCCTTTGCAACCTTCCCAGCCAGTTTTTCTAACGAAAGTAAAGTCAGTGGGGGAGAGAAAGGGGACTTGCTTAACGATGGCATGATTCGCTTAACAACGGTGGCAAAAAAAAGAAAGAAAGAAAGAAAAGAAAGACTGTAAAATCTGTCCCGACTCCAGTTCCTCGCTTACTTAAGCAACAAAAGTTTCTGTTCTGGTTGCTGCTGTAAGTCATAAAAGTCATAAGGAGCCTTGGTGGAGCAGCGGACTAAAGCGCTGTTAAAGGAGTATTTAGCTGCCAGCGGCCTCCAATTACTGCGAGTTCAAATCTCACCAGGCTCAAGGTTGACTCAGCCTTCCATCCTTCCGAGGTGGGTAAAATGAGGACCCGGTTTGTGGGGGCAATAAACTGACTTTGTATAAAATAGAACACTGTTTATTGGGGCGGGGGGCAAAAGCCCTACTAAGCAGGTATATACAAAAGGATGAAGACTATTGCTTAACGCATTGTAAGCCGCCCTGAGTCTCCGGAGAAGGGTGGCATATAAATCGAATAAATAAATAAATTTTTAAAAAATGCCTTTATGGCATTTTTAGGAGTGAGAAGGGTTGGAAAAAAACAGTCCTTTGAGGTTCCCGGAGAAATGACTTTGCACAGCACGGAGGGAGATCAAACTGGAAGGGACCGAGGGACAACATCGATCAAGTCCGGGGAGAGTCGCAACATCTGTTTTCTAGGCCGAAGGAAAAGGCTGCCTCGGCCACATTCAACCCCGCAGAGAAAACAACGGCAGACAACAGCGGCTCACCATTTCAAACTTCCCCTTTTTTCCGACCGGATTACAACCGTCGTGACAAATCGTGCAGAGGAAGGGAAGGAGGGGGTGAATCAGATAACAAACGTGGGAGGCGGGGGTGATGTCATCTTTATATCAAGAACACATTTTCAGCAAAAGACCGACGACTCAGCCATTGTTCGATAGGATAAGCCAGGGATGGCGAACCTTTTCGGACCAAACCAGAACGCACATTCATGTGTGAGTGCCGGAGCACGGAAACCCCAAAACCAGCTGGCTGGCGTGTGCATACCTGTTTTCAGGCTGTTTTTCGGGCCGTTTTCAGGCTGTTTTCTGGGGTGCTTTTTCGGGCCCAAAATGGCCTGAAAACAGCCCAAAAAACGCCCTGGTTTTGGCTTTTTTCAGGTCATTTTCTGGCGCTCTGATACCCATGAAGACCAGAATAAAGAGTTGGAAGGGATCTTGGAGGTCTTAGTATACCTACTAAGCAAGTATATACAAAAGCATAAAGGCTATTGCTTAAAGCATTGTAAGCCGTCCTGAGTCTCTGGAAAAGGGCGGCATATTTTTTTATTTTTTTATTCATTTATTTTTTAATTTGATTTATATGCCGCCCTTCTCTGGAGACTCAGGGTGGCTTACAATGCGTTAAGCAATAGCCTTCATTCTTTTGTATATTTTATACAAAGTCAGCTTATTGCCCCCACAAACTGGGCCCTCATTTTACCTACCTTAGAAAGGATGGAGGGCTGAGTCAACCTTGAGCCTGGTAAGATTCGAACCCTGCAGTAATTGCAGGCAGCTGGTCTTAATAACCAGCTTAATAACAGGGTGCCTTAAACCACTGTACTACCAAGGCTCTTATAAATCGAACCAATAAATAAATATAAATCGAACCAATAAATAAATAAATAAATAAATAAATAAATAAATAAATAAATAAATAAATAAAGACAGAGCTGGAAATCAAGTAAGATGGCAAGAGGAGCCCCGTCTTGCTTCACGCGCCCCAAAATAATAAGACCTCCTCGAAAATAAGGCCAAGAGCTTATTTCGGGGTTCAAAAAAATATATATAAGACAGGGTCTTATTTTCGGGGAAACACGGTATATATAATTTAGTTTTAATTCGTCTTTATGGTTCAGGCCGGCCTTTGCATTTGTAAAAGCCCGTTTTTGTTTAGGCACCTAGCGTTTTCAATACCGTCGATTCGATAAAACGTGCGGAATCTGAAGCAGTTGTTGGATGATCGTTAAAACGATCAAAGGATGTTCTGGTCCTACGAGACGAAAGTTGTTGAGAAGGTAAATTGAAAGGAGGAAAGTAAACTGAAAGAGGAGGAAAGAGAAAAAGAGGCTGGGAGGAGAGCTGGGTGGGGGAAACTCGGGCTGCCTTCGCTTATTACTACTCTCCCGTTTTAGAAGAAGGCTTCTCTCGGTTATGTGAAATGACGCTACCTCGCTGCTGCCCAGGGCTTTCTAATTTTGTCTTGTAAACAGGAAGGAAGACGAAGCACTTCTCCTTAAAGCACCAATTTCTCTCTGCTCTATTAATTCTGGAGTTCAGCAGAGAGCTCTCTGGCGTGCCCAAGAAGGAGCAGGAGCAGCAGCTGAATGTCCCCACTTCTCTCTCTTGGGGAGACCCCATAGAAGAGGTCTTCTGACCTCCAAGTTTTCCGCTGTGCTCTTAAGACTCTGCTCTTCCGACAGGCAGGGCTAGCTTCATAATTGAGTTTTAAATTCGGAATTCTTAAATTTTTGGGGTTTTTTAGCTCAATTTTTGGCCTTCAATGTAATACTTTTAATAATTTTTAAATTTAAATTGTGATATTTGTATGGTGGTTTTACCTGGCTGTACACCGCCCCGAGTCCTTCGGGAGAGGGGCGGAATAGAAATAAAATTATCCTTATCCTCATCCTTCTTCTCCTCCTCCAGGGGCGCCTTTCGTGGCAGGTCCTTCTTTCAAAGCAGGGGGTTTTGATCCTTGGAATGTAGTTAAAAAAAGTCTTCAAAACTTGTAGCCGAGGGGAGGGATGAAAGTCAGGTTTTCGTGGCTTCCCCCACTCCATCCCACCAAAAAAACAACAACACCCCACTCTAAGGTTAGGGAATCAATCTAACTTCAAGAGTCAACTGGTCCTGAGAAGATAGGTGGAGAAGGAGAAGGGGGAGAAGTGTGTTTGGGGATTGTTATGTGTCTTGGACATGGTCTTTGGGTTGTTAAGTGAATTTCGTTGTATGGGTACACTGCGTATACACGTACAATGACAATAAAGTTATTATTAATAATATTAATATATTAATAATAATAAAGCCCTTCATGGCATGTGCCCGGGATACTTGCAGGATCACCTTCTCCCCTGCCTCCAGTGCGTCCACATAGGATTGCCCTCCTCCGGGTCCCATCGGCCAGACAATGTCGACTGATGGCGCCCAGGATGAGGGCATTCTCTGTGGGCGCACCGACCCTCTGGAATGGTTTACCCACTGGGCTCCGGATGGCCCCCGACCTCCGCTCTTTCCGCGCTGACCTGAAGACATGGCTTTCCAACAAATCTGCTGATCTGATGGAAGTTTTAACTAATTTTGGGGGGATTTTAATTGAGTATTTTAGTCGTAATTTTACTGTTTTATTGTTTTATCTTTGTGAGCCGCCCCGAGTCATTCGGGAGAAGGGTGGCATATAAGTATAAATAAACTAAACTAAACTATTATTAAGGAGAAGATGATGAGTGGAGGAGGAGGAGAACAAGGAGGAGGAGGAAGGGAAGGAGGAGGAGAGGAGGAGGAGGAAGAAGAAGAAAAGAAGATGGGTGGAGGAGGAGAAGAAGGAGGGGGAGGAGGAGGGGAAGAAGAAGAGGAAGGAGAAGAAGAGGAGGAGGAGAAGGAGGGAGGAGGAGATATTACTGAGAAAGAAGGATTACAGTTTCAAAATTTGCCTTCAAAACTAAACCCACCCACGTCCACCTTCCTGCCTATTGTAGGCAGGAAAGCAAATTGGGGTGGGTGGGTGCAAGACCTCTGCGGGCATCCCCCTGGCCCGCTTTGGGGCTGCGATGAACCCCCAACCCTGGCAGGGTCCCAGATTTGCAACTCCCCTGGGTAAAACTCGCACCCACCAAATGAGAAAGAGGCACCCAATTTCCAGCACCCTCCGAGCCGATTCACGATTCGAAGGCATAGCAATTTATCAGCCAGCCCAATTAGCTTCCAGTTCAAGAAGCTAATTAAGTTGATATTTAACTGGAAAGAGTGCCAAAGAAAGAGAAGTGGGAGCTTAAAGTACTTCTGTAATAAACCTTTTTTTTAAAAAAATTTCCTGCTGGACTCAAACCCAGCTACTTTGAGGAGGGAGGCTGAGAGGTATCCCCCACAAACACACACACACACAAAAGCACATTAAATCATTACAGTTCTACTCTGGCAAGGTGAAAGATCAATTATTTGTCTCAACTAAGTGTCCTGCTGCCTTCTTCCTCAACAGCCGGGCGTGTTCCTTGACGGAATATTAAGGAAAGAAGGAAGGGGAAAAAAAGAAAAAGAATGAAAAACACTGACAAACTGAACAGATCCGATGGGGGTCCGAAGCTTAATAATTCATAATAAATTGCTAGATCTGTCTGAGCTTTAAAAAGGCATCTCTTGCCAGAAGCAAAATACAAGAGGAGGAAATAAATAATTACAGCTGGAGGCCAGTGACGTACAGAAGGTCTTAAAAAAAAAACAAGAGCTTGTTAAAGCAACAAAATAATAAAAATGAATAAGTTAAAAAAAAAAAACGGAGAAGGGGGGGGAAATGCATTTGAATCCTAATTTGATGCGGCTGTAAACACAAAGGCTTCTAATCTCCTTTTTTTCCCGTTTGCAGGAAATAAGACACCCCAAATGTTTCTCTTCAAGGATGTTGGGATTTTTCTGCAAAACGACCTCAAAAAGGCTCTCCACCGCCCCCCACCCCAGTCATTCCTTATCGGCGGAGGCGCAGAACCTTTGACCTTTCCCCAATGACCTGTGCAGTCAGTAAACATCCCATAATAACCCCATGGAAGAGAAAGGTTTGAAGCGATGCGCTGGACTTCGGCACATAAAAAGCTGGCCTTTTATTTTGAACCCATTTCCTTTGAGCTGGCTGAGCTGAAGAGATCCCGACAGAACCAAAATAATCCTTTGAGCCATGCTTTACATAAACGCGGGTGGTGGTAGTACAGCTAGTCCTTGACTTACAACCACAATCGAGTCCCAAAATTTCTGTGGCTAAGCGAAACAATTGTTCAGGGACTTTTGCCCCATTGGATGATCTTTTTTTGCCGCCGCTGTTATGCAAATTGTTTGTATTATAATGGAAAAGCAAAAAGTTGTGGTTTGGTGTTAACGCCTTATTTTACTGCAACTGAGAGAGTCGGAAGTCAATGCTTCTTTTTTTTCTTCTTATCCTTCCTCACTTCTCTTTCCCCTTTTCCTGCCCACCGTTTTCCTACTTACTTTCGTATTTTGTGTCATGTTTTATCATACAACCAGTGACGGGATTCAAATAATTTAACAACCGGAACTCTGCCCTACTGACCAGCTGTAGAGTAGGCATGGCTCGGTGGTCATGTGACCATGTGGGTGTGGCCAACTCAACACTCCCATCGATGGGTGCTTCGCCTTAGCTGTTACAATGTAATAAGGGTTAAGCAGAGAGGCAGTTTCTGTAAGCAGGGCAATAAAGATTAGGCTAGAAACACCGCCAGAATGTTTCCTTCCTGCCTTCCTTACAGGATTAGCCCTGTAAAGTGGAAAAAACAAAACAAAATAAGATTTCTTCCAACAACCAGTTCTCCGATTGCTTAGAAAGTTAACAACTGGTTCTCCCGAATAGGTGCGAACTGGCTGAATCCCACACCACTGTATAAAACCCAATAAAAAATGTTAAAGTAAAAAAAAAAAAAGGAGGAAGCCTTCCAAAAGACTCCCCCCCTCTTTTTTTTTTCTAACACAGGCCTGTCTTTTCACGCCCTTCTCCACGAGACCAGGGATACGGAGAAACAAGGGAACGAGAATGGGTTTGCTTCCTGCTTAAGCAGGGAAGTTTGTAAGATCAGCTTGCCTTACTCAGCCAGTCTGGCTGTCAGACTTCCCTCCACCCGGTCTCTCTCGCACAAGACAAAAGGATCATTTCTTTCTTTCTTTTTTTCCTTTCTAACATGGCAGGGTATTCGAGAAGGCTTTGACCCGTCAGTCTCAAGTAACCTCGGAGGCTACACAAAGGATTCTCTTAACACAAAACAAGTTCAGCTGGCTTTTCCCAAAAAAGGAGAGAGAGGGGGGGGATGGAGGGAGGGAGAGAAAGAGAGGGAAGGAGAGAAAGGGAGGGAGGGATGAAGAGGGAGAAGAGAGAGAAAAAGAAAGAGAAAGAGAGGGAGGAGAGAGAAAGAGGGAGGGAGAGAAAGGGAGGGAGGGAGAAGAGAGAGAAAGAAAGAGTGTGTGTGTGAGAGAGAGGGGGGGGAAGAGTTCTTCAGTTAGTAAAACGGCTGTTGAGTGTAATCTGGTTGCCCCATTGATTTTGCTTGAATTTCGATCACGTAACCATGAGGATGCTGCGACGGTCGTTAAGTGTGAAAAATGGTCGTAAGTCGCTCTTTTCAACGCCGTTGTAACTTCGAACCATCACTAGACCAATGGTTGTTAAGTCAAAGACTGCCACTATTGTCCTGCCCCCACTTACTTGGGGATTTGCAAAACATTTGTATGACCGTTTCTAGAATGATGGATAGAAGCGGGAAAACCCATAGACCACGTTCCCATTTCAAAATATTTTTGCCTTCCAACCACAGCACTCAAAAACTAAGCCAAGAGGAGCCTAAAGCAGGGTGGGTTTGATTTAAATCACGTCGATTTAAATCACGTCGATTTAAATCACGTCGATTTAAATCACAATTCAAATCACTAGTAAAAAGGCTTGATTTAAAAATCGTCATTTTTAAAGAGCATCTGTCGTCTCCGCTGTGAAATTGTGTCAATGCATCAACCCAGCGCATGTTATCTCAGCTTGCAGAGCCGGGATTCACTGAATGAGTTTACCCAAAAATGTAAATATTGCAGAATATATACAGCCTCGCGCTACAGAACTACGCTCCGTTTCATGCTGAATAAACTAAATTATTAATGCATCTTAAATAGAAAACTATCTTTAGGTAGATTTTTTTTTTTTACTCCAAAAGCATTTTATTAAAATGAATTTGATAAAAAAAAATAAACATCCGATTTAAGTTTTTTTAAAAAAATCCAAGATTTTTTTTTTAAAAAAATTATTATTATTTTTTTTTAAAAAAAATCATTGATTTTTATCCACCCTGGCGTAAAGGAGGAGAAGGAACAGAGTTTCGAATCCCTGGTCCATCTCTCTGGCAACATCTGCACTCCCGCAAACCTCTCTCGGTGGATGGAAAATTAGCAAACCATTCGAAGGGAACTAAAAATAGTGGCAGGAAGGGCCCTGTTGCCTTTCAGCAGAGCATTAAGAAGAGAAAACGTCAGGCTTCAGTTTCTATAATATGCTGGGTCAGAGATCTTGGGTTTTATCCTCATGGTGCAGATGGTTTTGGACTCTCTAGGACAAGTGTTTCCTCAACCTGTAAGAGACGTAGACGTCAACTCCCAGAATTCTCCAGGGCCGGCTGCCGGCTGGAGACTTCTGGAAGTTGAAGTCCACATCTCTTAAAGTCCACCAGGTCTTTAAAGTTGCCAAGTTCTGGAGACCCCTGGTTTAGAACATCCTACGAAAGTTGAGGAGGAGGAGGAGGAGAGGAGGAGGAGGAGGAGGAGGAGGAGGAGGAGGAGGAGGAGGAGGAGGAGGAGAAGAAGAAGAAGAAGAAGAAGAAGAAGAAGAAGAAGAAGAAGAAGAAGAAGAAGAAGAAGAAGAAGAAGAAGAAGAAGAAGAAGAAGAAGAAGCAGCTCTAACATTTCTTTAAAAAATGAAATTGCTCACCAAATGCAAGTACAAAAACTCCTCAAAAAGAGGAGGAGGAGGAGGAAGAGGAGGAGGAGGAGGAGGAAGAGGAGGAGGAGAAGGATGTAGTGTTTCCTGCCTAAGCAGGGGTTTGGATTAGAAGACTTCCAAGATCCCTTCCAACTCTTTTATTCTATTTGAAGAAGAAGAAGAAGAAGAAGAAGAAGAAGAAGAAGAAGAAGAAGAAGAAGAAGAAGAAGAAGAAGAAGAAGAAGAAGAGGAGGAGGAGGAGGAGGAGGAGGAGGAGGAGGAGGAGGAGGAGGAGGAGGAGGAGGAGGAGGAGGAGGAGGAGGAAGTGGAAGAGGTCTAAACACTTCTTTAAAAAATGAAACTGCTCACCGAATGCAAGTGCAAAAACTCCTCAAAAAGAGGAGGAGGAGGAGGAGGAGGAGGAGGAGGAGGGTGTAGGGTTTCCTGCCTAAGCAGGGGGTTGGACTAGAAGTCCTCCAAGGTCCCTACCAACTCTGTTATTCTATTTAAAGAAGAAGAATGAGGAGGAGGAGGAGGAAGAGGAGGAGGAGGAGAAGAAGAAGGAGAAGGAGAAGGAGAAGGAGAAGGAGAAGGAGAAGGAGAAGGAGAAGGAGAAGGAGAAGAAGAAGAAGGAGAAGAAGAAGAAAAGAACAGCTCTAAACACTTCTTTAAAAAAATGAAACCGCTCACCAAAATGCAAGTGCAAAAACTCCTCAAATATGCCAGGGCCTCCACCCGCTTGTATAGAAATGATAAATGGGCCATCATCTCCACAATAGGTTGCACGTCTTCCGCTCCCAGACATGCAAGGAACCCAAACTAACAACAGCCTGCTAATTAGATTCCCTCCCTTTGGATATTAAGGGCCCATTTGCACGATTAATACGGATTACCATTACTTGCTCCATGAATCAAATTAACCCATTTACCAAATCGCAAACTCTCCTTTGGGCTCTTATGAGAAACAGATGGGGAGGGGGAGGGAGACGGGCCTGCCCCCCACCCTCTCTGATCTGGAAAGCGGCAGGACCCTTAGAGAGAAGATCCTGGGGGGGGGGATTTTTGGGGGGGACGGGGGGGCAGAAGGACGATTTCAGTTGAGCCCAACGTTTTTGTTGCTAAGTGAGACGGTTAAGTGAGCGTCGTCCCGTTTTACGACCTATCTTTCCGGCTTTGTTAAGTGGATCGCTGCAATTGTGAAGTTAGGAAGTAACGCAGTTGTTAAGTGAGCCGGACCCCCCACCCTCCCCCCGGTTGATTGGGCTCATCAGAAGGTCGCAAAAAAGGGATGACGTGACCCCAGGAATCTGCAACCGTCTGTGGACTTCAACTCTCAGAATTTTATTCTGGCTTTAAGATCTGTGGATTTCAACTCCCAGAATTCCTGGGAGTTGGCTGGGGACTTCTGGGAGTTGAAATTGCCAAAGGTCGAGAAACCTTGTTCTAGACTGACCACTAATTGCCCCCTGACCTCCAGAATTACAAGCCACGATTCTACCCTAATAACCATCATTTTAGAAACATCCGTATCGGATAGCAAATATTCTCTTGTCACAGATTAGTATTCCGTTAGATGGCATCTTAAGGCTTTGTTAAAGCAAAGCGATTAGGAAAATGCAAACTAGTGTATATATGTATGTGTGTGTGTGGGGGGGGGGGGTTGTTTATTTAGCCCTCCTGCATCAGATGCTATGAATCATATCCCTGATGGCTTGTCTCAAATCTAGAAAGCACAGAAAAACAGAAAAAAGAGATACAGCTTCTGAATCAGCAGATAACCGTTGCTTGCGAATAAAGTCACCGGCAGGTTCATTTCCGGTCCTGTAACCGAGTTTTATTTATTTTTCGGAGAACTGGTTGGGTCTATCCTGTCCTTGGACCGAATCA
Organism: Arizona elegans; assembly: GCA_022577455.1. NCBI lineage: Eukaryota > Metazoa > Chordata > Lepidosauria > Squamata > Colubridae > Arizona > Arizona elegans. Next base: position 1,207,127 of record JAKOOJ010000070.1, on the reverse strand, counting down.
GAATTCAAAATAAAAAAATCATTCCTTATTCATTTCCAATTGGGACGACAGCCACAAAATGGCCTCGAAAGACAAGTCTAAGGAAAAGGTATTTGCAAAACGAACAGATACAGATAATCTTCGATTTATGACCACGATGGAGCCCAACATTTCTGTCGCTAAGTGAGACATTTGTTCGATGAGTTTTGTCCCATTTTACGACCTTCCCTGCCACCCTTGTTACGTGAATCGCTGCAGTCGTTAAGTAAGTCACACAGGTTGCAAAGCGACTCTGGCTTCCCCCCCCCCCGGTGGACTCTGCTTGTCCAAAGTTTGCAAAAGGGGGGAATCGCATGACCCTCCGAGGATGATAGCAACTGAGTCAGTTGCCGAGTGTCTGAATTTGGATCGCAAAAGGGGGATTTGCGTGATTCCCTGGGACATTGCAACTCGTAATTACGAGTCAGTTGCCGAGTGTCTGAATTTGGATTGCGTGACTGCGGCGATGCTGCCACCGTCATTAAGTGTGGCCACCGGTCACTTTTCTCAATGCCGTCGTTGCTTACAACGGCCGCTGAACGAACGGTTGTAAGTGGGGGACCCGCTGCAAAACCCGGCAGAGACAAAGCGAGCGCCGATAGCAGGAGAACTGACGCCTGCTTTTTTTTCCCCTTCAGCGAGGGTTTATTTCCAGTTTTCGAGCGCCAATGGTCGCCCGACAGCTGCGGGACCCAAGGAGAAAGTAGGTCAGAGCGAGCATCGGAGTCTCCTTCCATTAGACAAGCCGGCAGGGTAATATGGCCAACCAGGAAATGTGCAATGCAACGATTTATCTGCAGCAAGCCATCAACGCCTTCCGTCGTTCCCTGAAAACCCATCTTTTCCAGCAAGCCGGGTTGGCTTAGAAGAAATTTTTAAATTTTAAATTTTTTAATTAGTTTGTTATTCTTAACTTTCGGCCCAAATCTATATATATTTTTAAATGTTTTAATATTTGTATTCTATGTTTTTTATCTTGGCTGTACACCGCCCTGAGTCCTCAGGGAGAAGGGCGGTATATAAATTGGAAATTAAATTAAATTAAATTAAATTAAATCTGCATTCTCCCCCCACTCCCTTTGCAATTCTTTCTTTTTTTCCCCAGATTTTGCATTCTATCTGGATTGGCCAGACTCCCCCCAAGGATGCGGTGCACGCCATCCGAGGCGAGTTTGCTCGACATTTACACACACACATACCCTCCCCAAGAGTTTGGAATTCTCCTAATTGTTTTGCTTCTGCAAAGCCTTAGGATGCCATCGGGTGGAAGGCTGATCTGTGGCTACAGAAGACATTTGCGCTAGCTAGCTAACCGCTACCGATTATTATTAGTATTGTTATTATTTTTTTATGTTTGTTTTGTTTTGTTCTGAGCACCGGGGTTGCCGGAGTGGAAGCCCAACCTGTAAATCCGGGAGGCGAGAAAACAATCAGAGATTGTCCTATTTAGGATGCAGAACAAACAGCCAGAAGGTATCTTCTGCTACAACGAGTGTATATTGATCTCCATGGGATTATAACACTTCTCTCCGCCCAGTGCCCCAGTTTTGTGTGTGTTTGAAGTTCTCCGTACAAGAGGTAATAACGCACGTCCGTCAAGAAAAGGCATTAGAGAGGATAAAATTATGTCAAAGCAGCTGAGGAATGCATCTCTTCTTCCTAGCTTCTGGTAGGGTTTGTCCATCCCTCTTTCACAACGCTCCCAAACCATCTACCCCAAGGGCTTACGTTCCTCTCTGATCACATCTCCATCACATCCCCATGGGGCTCAGAAGTTAACCCTGACCCCCTCGTCTCAAGTGGACCTGCACCTCTCAGGCACATAAGATGGTTCCTTGGTCATTTTTGACCAAGAGTAGCCAGACTTCATTTTTGACCAAGACTTCAAAAATGACCATGGGTGGAACTCCAAGTCCTCAACGTAGAACCCGAAGAGACTCAAGTAGACAACTCTAACACGGCTCCTTTCTCAACATCTCCAAACAAAGAGGGCAGCTTTTTTATAGATGTTGTGTTACCTTCTGGGATGAGACCCCTAAACATGGAAGGGAGATCTCCAGAAGATATGGTTGCATGGTGTGTGTGAGAGAGAGCCAAAGCAACAATGATGTTGAGTGTCCCAAAAGTGCTTTTTCAAGAGGCAACTGGACTTTCTGATTTTTCTTTGAAGGCGTTTCGCTCCTCATCCAAAAGCTGAAGAAGCTTCAGAAATCCAGAAAGTCAAGTTGCCTCTTGAAAAAGCGCCTTTGGGACAACCATGACCCAGATGATGACTGAGAATCTCCACAGACATCTCTCACCCAAAATGCTTCTTCAGTTCTAGTTACCGAAGAAGCTTTTTGGATGAGGAGCAAAACGTCTTCAAAGAAGAAAACCAAGGAAGTCCAGTTGCCTCTTGAAAAAGCACCTTTAGGACAACCACGACCTGGAAAACTGAGAATCTCCGTAGACAACAGAGATTGTCTGTTGAGTCTGAACTTGGGCAGGGACCATCTTCCAGAAGACAGAAGATTGGCTCTAAGAAAGAGTGTCTTTCCTTATGAACCAATGTTCATAATGTTGAGATTCTAGAAAAAGTGCAGAGAAGAGCAACCAGGATGATTAGGGGACTGGAGACTAAAACATATGAAGAACAGTTGCAGGAACTGGGCCTGGCTAGTCTAGTGAAGAGAAGGACCAGGGGAGACAGGATAGCATCTTCCAATATTTGAGGGGCTGCCCCAGAGAGGAAGAAGGGGGTCAAGCTATTTTCCAAAACACCCGAAGGCCAGATAAGGAATAATGGATGGAAACTGACCAAGGAGAGATTCAACCTAGAAATGAGGAGGAACTTTCTGATAGTGAGAACAATCAACCCATGGAACTGAAGTTGCCTTCGGAAGTTGTGGGAGCTTCATCACTTGAGACTTTCAAGAAAAGATTGGACTGCCGTTTGTCAGAAATGATGTAGGGTCTCCTGCTTGAGTGGACTAGATGACCTATAAAGTCCCTTCCAAGTCTGTTAAACCTGGGCTGTTTTGTATACCCTGAAGGGTATCAACCATGTTCCAGTTGGAGGACACCAAGTAACCTCCAACCTCAAGGTGAGATTCTTCTTCTGGGACAGTTCTTTCTCTCCAGCTTTTGAAGGACCACGGTTCAAGTCGGCCTCTTGTCTAACGCAGCCCGCTGTTCTCCAACGCAGCTCCTTCTAGCCTCCAGGAACTAAACCACATATTCAAGCTAGGCGAAGAAACTGCTCCCCGCTCTATCTAGGCTGAGAGCAGCAGAGTCACATTCTGAATTTGTTTCGGCACAGTGAGTCACTGAGTGTGACATTGGCTCAGCTTGTTTAATTGTTGCTTATTAAATCTCTCTCTCTCTCTCTCTCTCTCTTTTAAAGAGACAGTAGACTCCTTGGATGAAAGTTGTACAGGTAGTCCTCGACTTACGACCACGAGGGAGGCCCAAATTTATGTGGCTAAGTGAGAAAAGGTGTTCAGTGAGTTTTGCCTCCCCCTCTCTTTCTTTCTTTCTCTTTCTTTCTCCTTTTCTCCCTCTTTCTTTCTGTTTCTTTCTTTCTTCTCTTTTTCTTTCTTTCCCTTTCTTTCTCTATCTTTCTCTCTCTTATTTCTTTCTCCCTCTTTCTTTGTTTCTTTCTTTCTTCTCTTTCTCTCTTCTTTCTTTCTCCCTTTCTCCCTCTTTCTTTCTGTTTCTTCTCTCTCTCTCTCTTTCTCTTTCTTTCTTTCTCCCTTTCTGTTTCTTTCTCTCTCTCTCTCTCTCTCTTTTCTTTCTTTCTCTCTCTTCTTTCTTTCTCTTTCTTTCTCCCTTTCTCCCTCTGTTTCTTTCTTTCTTCTCTCTCTCTCTTTCTTTCTCTTTCTTTCTTTCTTTCTCTTTCTCTCTCTTTCTTCTTTCTTTCTCTTTCTTCTTTCTTCCTTCCTTCCTTCTCTTCCTTTCTTTCTCTCTCTCATTCTCTCTCTTTCTTTCTCTTCCTTCCTTTTCCTTTCCCACCTGATTTTCAAAGAAAGTCAGCCGAGCGAGGAACTCTTCCTTGTTTTGGCTGGCTGATACAGGTAGAGCTCTGAGATTGCTCCCTCGTGCAGAATTTAGTCACTTACTCTTACAGAATGTGGATCTTAGGGAGAAAAAAAAAGAAAGAGGGATATTTGACAGGAGCAATTCCAGCTGCCACCGGCATAAACAAAGCCAAACGAAAATAGTTTTTTCCCCCGCTTTTTCACTTTACCCCTCACTGCACGGTTTCTGCAAATCTATCTCAGACAAAGCTTGGAAGGAATTGCAGAGTCCATGGCATCCTTTGAAAACAAACGTTTGGCCCACTCAGTTTCCCGATGGGAATGTCTCTTCTGCGTAATCCCTTCAAGCGAGGAGGGCTGGGAATTTTTTTCCTGGGGAAAAATGCCCGTTTCGTGAAGTGAATTTCGTTCAAAGTTATCACAGCGCTGAAAAATGCAGCTGACAACCAGTCCTCGCACTTACAATCAACGCAATAAGATAGCCCTCGACTTAATGTTTCATTTAGTGACTGTTTGAAGTTACAACAACACGGAAAATGTGACTTATGTCCCATGTTTCACACTTAACGACCACTGCAGGATCTCACGGTCACAAGATCAAAATTTGGGCGCTTGGCAACTGGCATGTGCTTATGGTGATCGCAATGTCCCAATCATGTGATTTTTTTTTGTTTTTTAATTTGATTTATATGCTGCCCTTCTCCGGAGACTCAGGGCAGCTTACAATGCATTAAGCAATAGCCTTCATGCTTTTGTATATTTATACAAAGTCAGCTTATTGCCCCCACAAACTGGGTCCTCAATTTACCTACCTTAGAAAGGATGGAAGGCTGAGTCAACCTTGAGCCTGGCGAGATTCGAACCTGCAGTAATTAAAGGCAGCTGGTCTTAATAACAGGGTGCTTTAGACCACTGTACTACCAAGGCTCCTTCTTTCATGACAAGCAAACTCAAGGGGAAAGCCGGATTCGCTTAACAACCGTGTTACTGGCTTAACAACGGCAGTAATTCGCTTAGCAACCATGGCAAAAAATTATCGTAAAAATGGGCGCACCTGAATTAACAGCTGCCTTGTTTAACAACAGAAATTCTGGACTCCATTGCGGTCGCAAGTCGAGGACTGAAATGAGAATGCATGTCGACAATGACACGTTTGTCACAAACACAAACATGGCAGTTAATGAATTGTTTTCACATGGTATCACTACTATACGAGAGCGAAGAGAAGAAGAAGGAGAAAAAAGACTAATTTAGAAACTTTTCCAAAACTCAATGGAAATTTTCCCACATAAAATACACTTTTGGTGCCAATTAGTCCCTGCACACCAAATGTTGCGGAGAAAGGCATTCTTCCTTAGCCTGCAAACAAATCAGAACACACAACATTTGTCCTAAAATGCAAAAGGACTTATAAAAAGAAAACAGTGAAAGTGATTAGGGTGACCAGATCACCACCCAACAAAAGGGAAGGAGGAGATGCTTTCGGATGTACTAAAATATGTAACTGATTTGTCCACATTTTTCATAAAAATCAATGCAATTAACCAGCAACTGAACATGAGAAAGAAAAATTGATTGCTGGCGAAGCCAAGCCAGAAAATAATCAGTTCAGTCTTCTAGATCGTCCCTTCATAATAAAAGTTATTTAATCACTTCCAAATTGTTTCCATCTTAATAACAACGTTAACAGCAATTCTTTTCTTCACAATAGCCACTGTTTTTCTCAAAAAAATTCCTTAAAATCTCTTTCAGAGTTTCACCCTCCAGCACAATTTTTAAGGTCTCCATCCATCCCCAATCCCGAATATAGAAACAAAGAACAAAAAGATTTAAGGCAGAGATGTCCAAACTTGGCAACTTTAAGACTCGAGGACTTCAACTCCCAGAATTCCCCAGCCAGCCTGCCACAGGTCTTTTAACTGTCAAGATGGGACACCCCTGGCGCTTAACCTTTCAAGTCCTCAGATCACCAAGAATAATTCCTAATTGCAAGATGGCACAGATCCCAGATGAATGTTAGGAGGAGGAGGAAGAGGGGGAGGAGGAGGAAGAGGAGGAGGAGGAGGAGGAGGAGGAGAAGAAGAAGAAGAAGAAGAAGAGGAAGAAGAGGGAGAAGGAGAAGGAGAAGAAGGAGGAGGAGAAGGAGAAGAAGAAGAGGAGGAGGAGGAAGAGGAAGAGAAGGAGGAGGAGGAGAGGAGGAGGAGGAGGAGGAGAAGAAGAGGAAGAAGAGGAGGAGGAAGAAAATGAAAAAGAAAAGAAGAAGAGGAGAAGGAGGAGGAAGAAAAAAGAAAAGGAGAAGAGGAGGAGGAGGAGAAGGAGGAGGAAGAAGAGGAGGAGGAGAAGAAGAGGCGGAAGAGGAAGAAGAAGGAGAAGAAGAAGAGGAGGAGGAGGAAGAAGAGGAGGAAGAAGGAGGAGGAGAGGAACAGGAAGAAGAAGAGGAGGAGGAAGAAGGAGGAGAAGAAGAGGAGGAGAAGGAGGAGGAGAAGAAGAAAAAGGAGGAGGATTCATTGGATATTCTTCATTGAGGGAATACAAGGTCTGGACATATTAGTGACAGTAATGGGTTTCAAATCCCATCGGTACTGATTCGCTCATGGATACGTGTGCGCGCATGACACTTCTGCCTATGTGCAGAAGCTTCTGCGCATGAACAGAGATATCCGGGAGGGTGGGCAGAGACTCCTGCCATCACCGCCGCTACCGGTTCTCCCAAACAGGGGCGAACCGGTAGCAACCCACCACTGATTAGAGAGGGTTGAAAATTCAATACCACTTTTAAGTGGCCTTTGATTCAAGGAGAATTGTCGCATTCCTTCTGCCTTCAAAAGAAGGGTTCACCCTAGGCTAGGCCCAAAGACCATGTAGACAAATGAAAGGTGCGAGATGCAACACTTGCAAAGTTAGCAGTTAATCAGGGGAAGCGCCTAACAAGCCATGGCTGGCCTCCGAAAACTTAAGCGGGGGAACCCTTTCATTCTGGCCAGAAGACCACAACAAACCACCTGTTACCCTGTTATGAAGAAAATGGTGCACCAAGTCACCAGATCCTGGTTTCAAACCACCAATAAGCCATTGGCTTAGAATTCCTGGGACTGCACGGCGGAAATCCAGAGAGATGAGGTGGACTTTCCACCACCAACTCCTGATGGGAAACTAAACACACATCAGGTGGCCTTAAAAATCGCTGACAAAAAACACAGACAGCCTGAAGCGCCAACTACCTGCTTGATGTCATCACATTGTTTGCCCTTGGCCTGTAATAATAAAAGACGTGATCCCATCAACATGTCGTTCCATCACCCCTGAAGGTCTTTCCACCAAAAGAAAAATGACTCTCCTGGGGTTTGTCCGGAATTCCAGGATTCCCAGCGACCAACCAACCGTCACATTAACTATAAAATCCTAAATTGTAGCCCTAGCACTTCACCTTTCCTCCACAAGTTTGATCCCGGGCCTATCATGTGCTTGGGTGAAATGGGTGAAATGATTCCCTGATAAACTCAAGAGAAGGGTTCCGAGCTTCTGCATCAGAGAAAGAGACAACATGCTCGGGGTACGTGACAAGTGTGCACTTAATTAACCTCATTTGCTTAACACATCCATCCGAGCTGCAGATGACAAGTCAGCCGGTGCTCAGAATGGATGACAGGCCTGCGCAAGGATGGGAAATATGTCACACGTGTTTTTGGAGGCTACTCTGCGGCACTCCGCTTTCAAACAATATCCCCTGGCAAGCGGAACAGCACCGACCGGTCCCGCCTGTCTGGCTGGTTTTCTAGAGTGCTGGGTTAAAAACAAAACAAACAAAAAAAAAAAAACCAACTAAGTGGAAAACCCAGGCAGAGCTCCTAGGCCTACAGCGGAAGTTTTTTCTTTTTTTAAAAAACAAAACAAAACAGTTTTTTAATTACTTTATAATATAGCATAGAAAAAAAAAACACAAGAGTAAATAGTTGGGAAAATAGGGAAGGGAAAAGTAAAGGGGAAAAATTAATGAAACAAGGCATTGACTTCCAACTGACTTTGGTGCAGTAAAATTATCTATCTATCTCTATCCATATCTATCTATCTATCTATCTATCTATCTATCATCTCTATCCATCTCTATCTATCTATCTATCTATCTATCTATCATCTCTATCCATATCTATCTATCTACCATGCTTCCCTGAAAATAAGACCCTGTCTTATATTTTTTGAACCCTAAAATAAGTGCTTGGCCTTATTGCCATGCGCTCAAAAGCCCAATTGTGCTTATTATCAGGAGATGTCTTATTTTGGGGGATATAGGGTATCTATCTACCTATCTATCTCTATCCATCCATCCATCCATCCATATCTACCTACCTACCTACCTATCCATCCATCCCTATATCATCCATAGCTATCTATCTATCCATCCATCCATCCATCCATCCATATCTATCCATCCATCCATCCATCCATCCATCCCTATATCATCCATATCTATCTATCTATCCATCCATATCCATCTATCCATCCATCCATCCATCCATCCATCCCTATATCATCCATATCTATCTATCTATCTATCTATCTATCTATCTATCTATCTATCTATCTATCTATCTATCTACCTACCTATCCATCCATTCATATCTATCTATCCATCTATCCATCCATCCCTATATCATCCATCCCTATATCATCCATAGCTATCTATCTATCTATCTATCTATCTATCTATCTATCTATCTATCTCTATCTATCCATCCATATCTATCTATCCATCCATCCATCCATCCATCCATCCATCCATCCATCCATCCATCCATCCCTATATCATCCATAGCCATCTATCTATCTATCTATCTATCTATCTATCCATATCTATCCATTCATATCTATCTATCCATCCATATCTATCTATCTATCCATCCATCCATCCCTATATCATCCCTATCTATCTATCTTTCATCTCTCTCCCTCACCTATCTCTCTAGATGTATATATAAAACATGATGACAATGTGCTTTTTGGATTCAGCTGCAGCCAAGGGAGTCCAGCTGTTGAACTTCAGATGGTCAGTCGAAGCTCCACACTTTGGAAGGGCACTAGCCCAAGGGAGTGGCGTTTAGTTAATGGTTTGCGAGAATGACCTTGGGAAGGGGAAGAAGAGTTGCTTAGGAACGGGTCAGATAAGAGATGCCACAGCCTGCAGCTGCCTAACTCTGGGAGAAAGAAGCTCAGAAAAGACCCCGTCCAATTTTCAGCAAAAGGCAGCCAGAGACATCTATACAGGTAGTCCTCAACAACAGTTTGCTTAGTGACTCTTCAAAGTTACAAAGGCCCCGAAAAAAGCCGAGTTATGACCATTTTTCACACTTATGTCCGTTGCATCATCCCTATGGTCCCACAAACAAAATTCAGACGCTTGGCAACTGACTCCTATTTATGACAGTTACAGTGTCCCCGAGGTCACTGAATCCCATTTTGTGACCTTCTGACAAGCCAAGTCATTGGTGAAGGCAGATTCACTTAATAACCATCTTGGCTAACTTTATCAACGGCAGTGATTCGCTTAACAACAGTGGCAAGAAAATTCGTAAAACGGGAGTTGGAAGGGTCCTTGTAGGTCATCTAGTCGAACCCCCTGAAAAATTCACTTAACAAATTTTTCGCTTAGCAACATAAATAGGGGGGGGGTCTTCAGTGGTGGCTGTAAGTCGAGGACTAGCTGTTCTTTCAGGCTTGCAAAATGCTATGAATGCAAGCTTACACTGAAGCAAGAATTAGATCATCTCGTCCCATTTCCTGTCTGGTCTACCTGGAAAGATTGACCCATCTGGCTGGATCTGGCCGAGACGGAGAGTCTTTTTTTGCAAATCTGTAATTTTTGGTTTTTTGGAGGGTATTTTTATTTTGCCAGGCTGCCCCCAACATCTTCTCATGACTCCTAATGCTCATAATAGCTGCCCCCCAACCCCTAAATGAGGATCCCTCTTCTCAAATAATCCCTTTGGCAGAGGAAGCAAACAGGATGTTAAGTAACCGAGTGACCTCAGCTTTGACCTGGTCCTGAGCAGCCGGCCTTTAAAAATTGAGGACAAGTCTCTGCTTTTCTCCCTCTCTGGAGGAAAATCTCCACACCCAGCAGGCTCTGAAGGCTATTAAAGATCCCAACAGTACGGTTGTCCGAAGAAGAAGAAGAAAGGGAGAAAAGAAAAGGAGAGAAGAGGAGAGGAAAGGAGAGGAGAAAAGGAAGTAAAGAGAGAAGGAGAAAGGGGAAGGAAGGGGAGGAGGAAGGAAGGGGAGGAAGAAGGAAAGAAGGAAGGGATGGATGGGAGGAGGAAGGGGAGAGGAGAGGAAGAAGGAAGTAAAGAGAGAAGAAGAGAGGGAAAGGAAGGGAGGAGGGAGGAGGAAGGAAGGGGAGGAAGAAGGGAGGGAGGAAGGAAAGAAGGGAGGAAGGGAGGGAAGGAGGAAGGGGAAAGGAGAGGAAGTAAATGGATGGGGAAGCAAGGGAAGGGAAGGGGAGAGGAGAGGAGAGGAGAGGAGAGGAGAGGAGAGGAGAGGAGAGGAGAGGAGAGAAGAGAAGAGAAGAGAAGAGAAGAGAAGAGAAGAGAAGAGAAGAGAAAAAAACCCCCAGTGCCTGTTTTTGCAGTTAAATTACACTTTTGACAAAGGAGAAACAGAATTCCGTTCTGATGAGTCAGATCCCAGCAGCCGGGATCCGGCCTACAGAAGAAGGGTACAGAGTTGTGCGTTTGTGTGTGTCTATGTGTGTTTTGCAAAGGGTGCAGTGCTTTTCCAAGAAAATAACAGCATTTTGAAACTAACGCTGCTGGCGCAGAAGCAGCAGCAGCTGGAAAGGACAAAATTGAATTAAATTCGCAGATCTGTTCGGTATCTTGAAGGCAGGCTGCACCGCGCGAATTACCTGACCCACTATTTGGAAACAATTATCCAACTAGATTGGAAGGCTGCTTTTAGGAGGGCGAGTAGAGGGAGATAGAGAGGGGTGTGTGTGTGTCTGTGTGTGTGTTTGGGGGGCGGGAAACCTGTAGCCCAGCCACCTGGGGGGCAAATTTCCCCCTTAAAGCCAGTCCCTGAATTGCAAAGCGGAAAATACATCTGTCACTTGGGCCTTTTTCTCCCTGCAAGAGAGATTGTTGCGCAATGCAATTTCGGGAAACATTCCCAAGTTTTTTTGTTTTGTTTTGTTTTAAAGGAAGAATAAGCAACTCGCCACTCCCTTCCACTGGTTTCCCGAATATTAAGATAATACAATCATTCCTCCTACAGGCACAGTCTTCAAAAGCCCTGGTTTGTTTTAAGCTCGTTGGTTAAATAAACCACAATTGGCGAGGTGGCCAGTTGGGAAGCGTACTCTTGTCAATCACCTGGACGGAGTTTGTACAAAGCTGCTAAGCCAACCATGGTTCACCAACCAGAGTTTACAGGCAGTCCTCGATTTACAACTTACATTTTGTGCCCGAAATTTCCTATTGCTAAGCGAGACGTCCGTTAAGTGATTTTTGGCCCTCTTTTAGGAACCTTGTCCTAAAGCAAATCGATCAGTGTTGGGTTTCAAATTTTTTTACTACCAGTTCTGAGGGTGTGGCTTGGTGGGCGTGGCAGGGGAAGGATATGGTAAAATCTCCATTCCCTCCCCAGTCCAGGGGAAGATTACTGCAAAATCCCCATTTCCTCCCGATCAGCTGGGACTCAGAAGGCAGAGAATAGATGGGGGTGAGGCCAGTCAGAATTTTTACTACCGGTTCTCCAAACTACTCAAAATTTCCGCTACCGGTTCTCCAGAACTGGTCAGAACCTGCTGGAATCGATGCAGTTGTTAAGTGAGGAAGACGGTTGCTAAAAGGCAAGCAAGCAGATTTCGGGCGGTGTGGCTTCGAAATCCGTGGCAAGCCCGATTTTAATGCTCCCACTTTGCAAAATATGCAAATCTTTGGATCAGAAAGAAGCAGGAAAAGAAAAGTAGCAGGGCGCAGGAAAATGAGGACCCAGATTATGGGGGCAATAAGATGACTTTGTATAAATATACAAAAGTATGAAGACTATTGCTTAACACATTGTAAGCCGCCCTGAGTCTCCGGAGAAGGGCGGCATATAAATCAAATAAAAAAAAAATGAAAAGAAGGTGGCAATTTGCAGGAAAATAAAAAGAAGGTGGCAATTTGCAGGAAAATGAAAAGAATATAGCAATGGCGATAAACTTTGAATAGCCATCCTGAACTTGTTGACCTGGTGAAAACAAACATTGTTTGGTAAGCTGTTTTTTTTCCCCTTCAAGAAGGCAAAAAGAAACAAACAGCCTACAGATAAGAGACTGTTTAACCAACTCCTGCCAGCACCATTAGAGAACAAAAATCATATATATACATACTTACTTATATATACATTCGACTTTCAGCATAAATATTTTAGCGCGCAGCTTTAAATCCCCTAAATTAATTTCGAGAGCCTGCGCTAAATAAGACCATGTATTTCCTTGGGCTTTTGTTAGAACATGCTCATGTGTAGCAAACTGTGAAGTAAATGTAGTAATTAGAGGTTAAATTAATCCCTGACAGACAAGAGGCTTAGTAAATCCAGAACCTTGTCACAAAGCAGCCTGGGAAACTTGCTACTCAGGCAGAATGAAAGACAAAGACATTGAGGTGAGTTGCAAGGCATTTTGGTCAAGCCTTGACGACGTAGATACAAAGGGGAGGCATCAAAAATCCATTTAAGCGGACTCTTCTCCACCCTTTCCACCAGCTAAATTGCAACAAAGCCATATCCAAGCCTTAAAAACGGCTGGTAAACTTCCTCAAGACAGGGCCCCATAACAGTTTGGTAGTCAACAACCCCGAGATTCGTTGGCCTAGCTTGGAGTCATCAAACATCCCAGTTTTATTTATTTACCTCTTAAATCAGTTTATTTCATTCTAAGTCATTCTAATTATTTAATTCTAAATCTGATCCTGGCAAATAGATGGGGAAGAAATGGAGATAGTGACAGATTTTATTTTCCTGGGCTCCAAGACCGCCACAGATGGGGACCACAGCCAAGAAATTAAAAGATGCTTGCTCCTGGGAAGGAAAGCTATGGCAAATCTAGACGGCATTCTAAAAAGCAGAGACATCACCCTGCCAACAAACTTGCGTGTAGTCAAGGCGATGGTTTTCCCAGTTGCAATATATGGCTGGGAAAGTTGGACCATAAGGAAGGCTGAGCTCCAAAGAATTGAGGCCTTTGAACTCTGGTGCTGGAGAAGACTCCTGCGAGTCCCTTGGACTGCAAGGTGACCCAACCCGTCAGTCCTAGAGGAGATCAACCCTGACTGCTCTTTAGAAGGCCAGATCCTGAAGATGAAAACTCAAATACTTTGACCACCTAATGAGAAGGAAGGACTCACTGGAGAAGAGCCTAATGCTGGGAACGATTGAGGGCAAAAGAAGAACGGGACGACAGAAAATGAGGTGGCTGGATGGAGTCACTGAAGCAGTTGGCGTGAGCTTAAATGTTCTCCATAGGATGGTAGAGGACAGGAAGGCCTGGAAGAACATTGTCCATGGGGTCGCGATGGGTCGGACACAACTTCGTAACAACAACAACAAATCTGATGGCTGCAAAGGCCCACTGGAGACAAGAGGAAATAGTTTTCAAACATTCTAGACATGGGAGAAGAAGACACTAAATCTAAAAAGAAGACATGTGTGTTTCTCTTCCATGGTTCCAGATTTAAACCCCAGATGGTGAGATTGGGGTACCCTAGAGATCAGGAATGACCTTCAAATTGAGCAACCAGTAAGAAGCAGTAGATCCAGTTGACTTGACCGGAGACCATGGCAATCTCAACTTCAAAAAAAAAGTGCCTAACTTCAATTCAACTCAACAATATATTGTATTTCTCTTTCTTCTTTTGAAAAACCTGTTTTTTTTCTTTTTTAAATGCCAAGCTCTTTTCTAATAATCAAACATGTTAAGCCTTTAGCAAATACTTCCAAACTTTTAAACTCTGACATCTTCACTATATTCTCCGATAAGAGCAGGCGCTCAACTATACATTATAATCTGAAAAAGTGAAACCAGAAAAACTACTCGTATAATTATAGAATGTTGTATATTGCGTGCATATTACGTGCATATTGCTATATATATATGTATATATTTAGATTAAGGTTAAATGCCCAGATCTCTTGTTCCTTGAGGACTTTTAAAAAGTTTTATTTTTTAAGGGACTTCGCCTTCATATATAATACCGAAGGGAGATTTTGATTTTGTTTTTTTAAAAAAAATCTGGTTTGGCATCGTATGTGTGCATCAGAGTACTTCCTTAACTGTAAGATGCTAGACATGTCCAAACAGCAATGCCTCATGAAAGGCACAAAACCATAATTTGGCTAACCATAATTTGTTGTATAACTCCAGATAGTTGAATATACCATAGCCAAGCCTCAAAGAAGAAAAATGACATTATGGCATATTCAGCCGGTTCAGACCGGTTCGGGCGAACCGCCCCAGCGCTATGCCATCCTATTTAGCTACATTTTCGAGGCCAGGTGCATGTACGAGCAAAGCACATGCGTGGAAGGCCGGGCGCATGTGGCGAACCGGTGGTAGCAATATCTGAAATCCACCTCTGGGCATACCATAATATGTAAATGCAATGGGCCCCTTCCCATATTAAACCTCAATATGAGTTGTAAAGTCAGATCAAGGCCACCTCTTGATCTTCAGAGCTCCATATAAGTTCATAATGGTCCACCCCAGTGATGGGTTGCCCCCGGTTTGCACTGGTTCTATAGAACCAGTTATAAAACCGTCAGGAGGCTCCGCCCACCTGACATCATAAAAACGCTTCTGCGCGCAGCCCCATTGCGAACCGGTAGTAAAGGTAAGTAGAACCCATCCCTGGTCCATGCCTGGAATTACTTGAGCCATCATGACCAGTGAATAATGCTCTGTCCATCTTTGTCCTCTGCTTCTCCAAAACACATCAGCAAAACCTCCTATGACCGATGGGAGTTGAAGTCCATCACATCAGGAAAAGTTAATCTGCAAGGATCATTGGGAACTTTGTAGGCTTGTCTCTGGAGATGCTGGTAGGCATGGAACATCACCTGTGACCTCACGTCATCAAAGCATCTGCTTTGTCATCAACCAGATGGAATTCATTGTACACTTCTGAGGAACCTCAGGTTACCAAAGGTCATAGCAACCAAGTGCACCTATTAGACTAATCCATATAGAATAGAGTGGACTGGAGTGGACTGGAATGGAGTAGAGTAGAGTAGAGTAGAGTAGAGTAGAGTAGAGTAGAGTAGAGTAGAGTAGAGTAGAGTAGAGTAGAGTAGAGTAGAGAATGACAGGATAGGATAGGATAGGATACGATAGGATAGGATAGGATAGGATAGGATAGGGAATATAGAGTAGAGTAGAGTAGAGTAGAGTAGAATAGAATAGAATAGAATAGAATAGAATAGAATAGAATAGAATAGAATAGAATAGAAATAATAGGAGTAGAGTAGAGTAGAGTAGAGTAGAATAGAATAGAATAGAATAGAATAGAATAGAATAGAAATAATAGGAGTAGAGTAGAGTAGAGTAGAGGATAGGATAGGGTACGGTAGGGTAGGATAGGATAGAATTGAATTGAATAGAATTGAATAGAACAGAGATTGGAATAAGAATAGAATAGAACAGAACAGAACAGAACAGAACAGAACAGAACAGAACAGAACAGAACAGAATAGAATAGAATAGAATAGAATAGAATAGAATAGAATTCTTTATTGGCCAAGTGTGATTGGACACACAAGGAATTTGTCTTCGGTGCATTAATTGAGGTTTGTTGGTAAATCACAACTGGCTTGGTGCACACCACACAGCATGGCTAATCCAAATAAAGGCAATAGTGGTGTAACAAGCTATTTGGGCCACTGTTTGAGTTCCAACTTCTATGCTAAGCCACCATGCGCTGGGGTTTATTTACGACTAAGCTCAATTAGCTCATTATCACTTAACAAACAAGGCATAGTCTGCTCAAATCATGGTTTAAGCTCAACGTTGAACTCATTCATCCCGTCAAATGCAACTATATATTCAAACCAACTCTGGGTGGGTGGGGTTTTTTACCCCCCCCCCCCCCCCGAAACAAGAAATGCAAGGAATTTCAGCAGCCAACCTTCCTGATATCATCTGCACTCCTTCACAAACGATCGAGGCTCTGCAACCAGAGCAAACAGCCTTGTGTGAGAATGTTTACACGACTCTAATAGCCCAGGTTAGATTAAAAGCAGTGTTGAGGTGCTGATCTTGGCCAAAGAGACTGGCTCTTCCTACCCGCCAGTCGCCTCTGATTCACCCCGTAAACATGCACACCGATTAGGAAGGCCGAAGCAAGTTCAAGCATCGTTAACCCAAGATAACTGATTGTGTAAACACGTCCCTGGGTGGTTGAAAGTGTTGATTTGACTTCCTTGGCTAAGTGAGCAGCAATAGGAAGGAGTCGGAGGAAGAGAAGGCAACTGCTCATTTAACTTGTTAAATTACTACTGCTACCGTTTATAATTCTACTGGCAAAATTTTTAAATGGTAGATGCACGATAGACGTCTTTCAATATTTTCACGTGGGTGGGGTTTTTTTTTTTAACGCGGAGAACTTCTGCACTTCCTTGGTGGAGGTTAGAGAGCCTTGGTGGCTCAGCAGACTAAAGTGCTGTTAAATAGCACCAGCTGCCTGCAATTACTGCGAGTTCAATTCTCACCAGGCTCAAGGTTGACTCAGCCTTCCATCCTTCCGACGTAGGTAAAATGAGGACCCGGATTGTGGGGGCAATAAGCTGACTTTGTATAAAAAAGAACACTGCTTAGGGGGGCCCGAAAGCCCTACTAAGCAGGTATATACAAAAGTATGAAGGCTATTGCTTAATGCATTGTAAGCCGCCCTGAGTCTCCGGAGAAGGGCGGCATATAAATCGAACCAATGAATGAATGAATGAATGAATGAATGAATAAATAAATAAACCATAAACCTCCTGCAAAAAGTTATTCTGGTGTGCAGTGCTCTATAGCATCGTTTTGAGGGTAGGAGTTGAGACAGTTTATGTCCAGGATGCGAGGAGTCTGTCAATATTTTCACAGCCCTCTTTTTGACTCGTGCAGCATATAGATCCTCAATGAAAAGCAGGTTGGTAGTCATTGTTTTTTCTGCAGTTCTAACTCTCAATGCAAGGTAACCAACCCACTTTGAGCCTGGGGGGATCCCATATTAGGAAAACCTCATTTTGTGGTAGGACAAAAACCCCACAGAATCTCGTGGCATCGACTGATCAGAGCATTGGCCGAGGCAATCATAAAATACTAGCGGTGGATTCTGACCTTCCTGGCAAAGAGCCCTGGTGTGTTTGTTGCCTACTTGCTGGCAAGCAAAAATCCCGCCGTTCCCAGCAGATGCAACCAGGCCACGCGGGGGAAAAAACAAACAAACAACCCAAGCCACATGAATTACCAAAAACTCGGAAGCTCTGCTCTAAGTTACGCGATGATGTGTAGATCGTCAACAAAACCTATATCGGTACATGTGTTGGTTCTGTAGGTTGACGACAAAAAAACAGCTTTTTTTTTAAAAAAAAAGAAGGGAGTAAGACACACGGGGTGAGTAGAAACAGGTCTTCTTCAAATTGAACTCAACTACTATGGACTTGACGTAAATATTCAGTAGTGGGCCACCAATGACTGTTATAGGGTGCTTTCTTTCTTTTCTTTGACCAACACAAGCCTGCTTTGCATTCTTAGGTCAGAAACTGCCTCCAACTCGGTGTTTTTCCAAGCTTTTTTCCCTTCGTTACCAAAAACCATTCATGAGAAAATCTTACGGAACTTTAAGGAGTAGGTCAGTGATGGCAAACCTTTTCGGCAACAAGTGCCCAAACCAGAATGTGCATGAATGCAGGTCCAAGTGTGCGTATGCACCAGAGTGCCGGAAACCTGAAGACTAGCTGGCCAGCGCAACACGCTTGTTTTTTGGGCGTTTTTCAGGCTGTTTTCAGGCTGCTTTTCGGGCTGTTCTCAGGCCGTTTTTCCGAGACAAAAACGGGCTGAAAAATGGCCTCAAAATGGCCTCAAAATAGCCTGAAAAACAGCCTGAAAACGGCCAAAAACAGCCCGAAAAATGGCCTGTTTTTTGGGCCATTTTCAGGCTGTTTTTCGGCGCTCTGGCACTCGCGAACACCAGGAAACCAGAAGAGCAGCTGTCGACAACAGGCGTGCTCACAGAGAGGACTTTGCGTGCCACCTCTGGCACACATGCCATCACAGGACTAGGTTAGAGGTTCCCCTGCTTCCACAGGGTTGTTGAACAAACGGTCCTAACTCAAGGACTACCTACGTTATTAAAAACAATACCGCGGAATGATGTTTGTATGCCGCCCAGAATCACCTTGGGCGAGGGGGGGGGAAGAGATGGGTGGCGCACAAATGATCTCGACGTCATTTCAACCAATCACTCTTGGTAATTTCATCGATTTTTTTTCCCCAACTTAATGGGAGGTTTTTGAATATATTTGAACACACGTGACAATCTTTAAGTCAATTTAAGTGTCCCTGTTCTGATGGGCCATGGGGCTTGTGTGTGTCATTATCCAAGGGGGTAGGGGGTGGAAATAGCAGTTTTGGGTAAGTTGAGAAACACTGTCTAACATCCCCTTTGACGTGGCGAGGTTGGGTTCACCCGTGCTTTAACTCTCACTGGGAGTTGCTTGGTTTACTCTTGGCCTGTTGTGTTAAATGAGCTAGCTGTGGCTTCATCAGCAGGCAATGGTTAATCAGGCTATAGTTTAGCACAGGGGTCGGCAACCTTAAACACTCAAAGAGTGTTTAACCGGAAGCCCCCTTATTCAATTCTGGAGCCGACCGGAAGTCTGGTTCCCCCACCATAAGTCTCCTCCTAGCATGGCGTCCTTTTTCCTCTACCTGCCCTAACTGAAATCCCTATCAATTGTGGAGCCGACCAGTGACAGGGAGCTGCAGCAGAGGGATGAAAGAGCCACATGCGGCTCCAAAGCCGCAGGTTGCTGACCCCTGGTTTAGCACGTTGACCGTTCTTAGCAATGATCACAGGCAACTCCTATCCCCCTTCTAATTCTCGCCAGATGAATTGGGCCAAACCATGTCTCCGTTTGGGTTAACCACACATCTTTGACATTTGAGATGAGCACTGGCTAGACTGTGGTTTAAGGGGGAAAAAAAATGAAAACTCTGTCCCTTCCCTTCAAAAGGAAACATGCAGATCTTGCTTTGAGCAAGGATGGGGAATCTGAAGCCTTCCCCAAATTTCCCTGGCTACGCTCCAAGTATCCTTTGCTTCCTGTCTAGGATTACTAGGAGTCAGAAATGGCAATATTCAATCATCCACCGATATATAAGGTTGTACCAAATAGAAGAAGATATTTGTAGCTCAGGATTGAACTGTAGGACTCTTGGTTGTTTTCTTGCAGATGTTTAAATAAATAACTTTATTGTCATTGTACGTGTATACACAGTATACCCATACAACGAAATCCACTTAACACCCAAAGATCAGGTCCAACATAGAACAATCCCCAACCACCCACCACAAATTCCCCACCCCTAAACCACCCAAACATCCACACAACAGACCAAATAATGCTGTTCAACAGCTCACTGATGGTGGCCCTTTAGTTCATGGTTGAGTGCAATTATAGCTCTGGGATAAAAACTACTCAGAAAACTATTCAATTGTTCTGTATCTTCTGCCAGAAGGCAACAGTCCAAAAAGATTGTAAGCAGGATGGGAAGAGTCTCGGAGAATGTTATGCAACTTCCACAACAGCAAGATTCGAAGATGTCGTCCAGGGCTGGTAGCTGGAGCCCGATGATATTCTGGGCAGTTTTAATGATTCTCTGTAGAGCTTTTTTGTCCGCTACAGAGCTGCTCCCATACCATGCAAGAATGCCGTATGTCAGGACACTCTCAATGGTGCTGCGATAGTAGGACAGAAGTAGATGCTGAGATAGATTTATCTTCCTGAGCATTCTCAGGAAGTACAGCCTCTTCTGTGCCTTCTTCACCCAACAAGGCAACATCATCAGTGCTACTCTGTTTCCCCGAAAATAAGACCAGGTCTTATATTAAATTTTGCTCCAAAAGACGCATTAGGGCTTATTTTCTGGTTAGGTCTTATTTTGGGGGAAAATACGGTACTAAATGCACCCATCTGGCTGACAATCTTAACTGGGTCTTATTTTGGGGATAGGGCTTCTTTTACGAGCATCCTGAAAAATCATGCTAGGACTTATTTTATTTATTTATTTATTTTTCAGATTTCTATACTGTCCTTCTCCTTTCGGACTCAGGGCAGTGAACAGCCAAGATAAAACATTTATACACAAAAGTTAAAATAGATTTAAAATAATTAAATAAATTTGGCCCGTAATTTAAAACATTTCAATTTAAAATCCATATCAAATTCTAAAACCAACCATAGAATCAGGACAGATCTGGCTGGGTCTTATTTTCGGGAAAATGGTAGAAGGGATTGTATAAACTAGAGAGAAAACCTTACTCCCTACTAACACTGATGATGTTCCCTAGTTGAGTCTGTATGAAAACAGCCAAGCTCAGCACCAAGGACCCCATAGTCATCCTCCTCCTCTTTCCTCCTCCTCCTCCTCCTCCTCCTCCTCCTCCTCCTCCTCCTCCTCATCCCAGGTATCTGGATAACTTACAAAGCCACCCCAATCCAGGGTAGGACAATGTAGACGCCAAACCAAGATTCTTTCAAATGTCACCAGAATCCTATCTCTCTCTCTTTCTCTCTCAAGGGCCAAAAATAAAAAAATAAATAATGCTTGGGCCCCCAACAGACACATTGTCCCATTTCAAAGGAGAGTTAAAGGGATTCTACTAATTCGGCTCCGCTTCTCCACCACCACAGATGGACAATCGCTTGGCGGTTTGGATGCCAGCTGCAGAATTTTTTATCAGCTCTCTCTGCCAGCTTTCTCTAAATTTAAGATGCACGGCGCCTAGGAAGAATTTCCCAGCAACCTGGACTCCGCAGGTTTTTGTGTGTGTTTTTTTTTTTAAAGAGCCATGTAAAATCCCTGGGAAGGAAGGAGACCCTCCCCCATATATATATATATATATATATATATATATATATTTTACAGCTGACTGGTGCTGCCTTAGTTATCTGTCAATAGGCCTGGCGTATATTATTATTAAAGAGAGCTGGGTGGTATTGTGCTGAACTACGGCAACCAACTTGGCATTGTCTGTAGACATATGGGACTGTCTATTCAGACTCAGCAATCTCTCTGCTCCAACGAACACCCGGTGTTTTTCTGCTTGGATAAGATGGGGGGGGGGTTTGGAAGGGGTGGGGGTGGTTTGTAAGATCCATTATGTCCATATCAACATTTATGGCACCAAAATAATTGCTCGAGAGCCTGGGGGCTGGAAACTATGCTCCTTTTAATGTAAGCTACCCCCCTTTTTAAAAAAACTAAAACAAATCAATATTGATATAAAATAGTTGGAAGCCTGGACAAGCCCATCTTTTAATCTGCAATGTAATTTGTTATTATTTCTCCATCAGGTTATTATTCCGGAAAACCAGGTAGCGGATGATGGCTAATGACTAATTAGGGAATAATGGTCTTTACGGAAAGGTAGAAGGGGAGGAAAACGTAGAGCAGTAGGATGTTATTTGTTCCTTAAATGAAGCAGTGGCCAACTTGGATAGAACTACCCTGTTTCCCCTAAAATAAGACATCCCCTGATAATAAGCCCAATTGGGCTTTTGAGTGCATGCACTAAAATAAGCCCTGCCCGAAAATATTTAAGCGCATGAGCAGCTGGTCTCCGCCATTTCCTCTGGTTTCCTCCATGCACCCCAAAATAATAAGACCTTCCTGAAAATAAGGCCAAGCGCTTATTTCCTGGGTTCAAAAAAAGATAAGTCAGGGTCTTATTTTCGGGAAAACACGGTAGAAATCTATGGAACAGTATTTGATCTAATTGAGAATGAATGAATGAGGTGGAAGGGACCTTAGAGGTCTTCTAGTTCAGCCCCCTATTTTGTCAATCTTGGCAACTTTAGGCTCTATGGACTGCAACTCCCAGAATTCCCTAGGCAGCATTGACTGGGGAATTCTGGGAGTCGAAGTCCACACGTCTTTAATGTTACCAAGGTTGAGAAATACTGAAAATACTGTTTTGCAAGAATCACACTTGCCTTGCTTGAATAGATCTCACTACAGAACAGGTTGTCCTCGACTTACGACCACAACTGAGTTCCACACTTCCGTTGCTAAGTGAGACATTTATTCAGTGAGTTTTTGCACCACTTTATGACCATTCTTGCCACAGTTGTTAAGTAAGCAACACCGCAGTTGTTCATTTAATAACACGGTTGTTAAGTGGATCTAGCTTCCCCATGGACTTTGTTGGTCAGAAGGCCACAAAATGGGATCATGTGACCAAGCTTTGGCCAAGCTTTTGAATTTTGATCACATGACCATGGGGACGCTCCAATGATCATAAGTCATTTTTTTTTTCATCTCATGGTGTTTCTTTGTTTTTCTAATATTGTGCAGATATAATTCTCGCGACTGTTAAGACTTGCCATATTAAATACAGTATTTTTCACACTATAAGATGCACCTAAATTTAGAAGAGGAAAACAACAAAAAATAGTTTCTGGCCTCCCTTTCTTGGGGCCTTTTTTCAGCCCTTTTCCAGCCTTTATTCAGCCCATTTTTGAGGCTTTTTGGCCTGTTTTCAAGGCCTTTTTTGGCCTGTTTTTGAGGCTTTTTTCGGCCCATCTGCAGGGCTTTTTTCAGCCCATTTTGAGGCTTTTTTGACCCATTTTCAAGGCCTTTTTTGGCCTGTTTTTGAGGCTTTTTTCGGCCCATTTTCGGGGCTTTTTTAGCCCATTTTTGAGGCTTTTTTGGCCCATTTTCAAGGCCTTTTTTGGCTTGTTTTTGAGGCTTTTTTCGGCCCATTTTTGAGGCTTTTTCGTCCCGTTTTCAAGGCTTTCTCTGGCCCGTTTGTTAGGCTTTTTTCAGCCTGTTTTGGAGGCTTTCTTCAGCCCATTTTCGAGGATTTTTCAGCCCATTTTTTGGCTTTTTTCAGCCCGTTTCCAAGGCTTTTTTCAGCCTGTTTTTTCAACAAAAAATGGGCTGAAAAAAGCCTCAAAAACGGGCCAAAAAGGCCCCAAAAGGGGGCGTGCGGAGGCCAAAAAATGGCCAGCGGGTAGGCAGGGTTTCAGCAATATTCGGTCTATAAGACACACAGACATTTTCACCCCCTTTTGGGAGACAAAAAAGTGTGTCTTATAGTCCTAAAAATACGGTATATACTTTGCTTATCAAGTTTTGCAGATGTTATACCTAATAAAAAAACCAACAATTCGGGTTTAAAGTCTCCATGTTTTCCTATCGTCTTCTCTGACCACTTTTTTTCCCCCAGTGCCACTGTAACTTCAAGCAGTCACTAAATGGACCGGTGTAAGTGGAGGATTACCTGTATAGATCTGACCAACCAACCAGTTAACAAGGGATCGGTCATTTTCACCGTCCCTTGCCTTGCACGCTTTTTTCAAAGGCTCATCGTTCTCTTGACAGCAGCCGGAGAGGAAACGGCGAACATCATTTGAATCGGGAAAAATCTTTTTTAAGTGCAGACAATTTCCTCGCCTGGTCTTTTGCAATCCTGATCCAGAAAGACCTGTTTCTAAACGGCGTGCTCCTACCCTAGGAGCTGCCAGTGGAAATTCAGCATTTCTCCACTCCGGAGGATAAACGACAAAATGAATTCCGAATCTGCAAAGGTTTGCAAACAGAAAACCACAGATGTTTTCCAACACACAAAAACACTTGGGGAACCCCCAAAGTTTGAATCTAACGTTTATTTTGAGAACTCACAAGCACTTGCTTTGACGTGACAGATGGCCCTCAAATGTCTGTTGCTGAACAAGACGGTTAAGTCAGTTTTGCCCCCTTTAAAGACCTTTCTTGCAAGGTTGGTTTCACATATTCTTGCCACCGGTTGCTGTGTGCACGTACATGCCTTCTGTACTTGCGCCCGGCCTCAAAAACATGGCTAAAAAGGACAGCATTATGCCGACTCGCAG
This sequence comes from Arizona elegans, assembly GCA_022577455.1. Classification (NCBI taxonomy): domain Eukaryota; kingdom Metazoa; phylum Chordata; class Lepidosauria; order Squamata; family Colubridae; genus Arizona; species Arizona elegans. The sequence goes on along the minus strand of JAKOOJ010000070.1, from coordinate 1,182,966 downwards.
TCGCCGCTACAGGTTCGCGCGAACCGGTTGAATACCACCTCTGCTTTCTTGCCACCGTAGTTAAGCGAATCGTGTTAAATTAGTAACATGGTTGTTAAGTGAATCTGGCTTCCCTTGTCAGGTCACAAAAGGGAATCCCGTGAGCCCCGGGTCGTTGCAACCGTCATAAATATGAACCGGTTGCCGCGCGTCCGAATTCCGATCATGTGGCCACGAGGATGCTACGATGGCTGTTAAGTGTGGAAAAGAGTCGCAAGTCTCTTTTTTTAGTTGCAACTTCAAATGGTCACTGAAGGAACAGTTGTAAGTGAAGGACAATCCGTATGTCAATTATGCCAGGTTGAAATGACAAGGTACCTATGGAGATCCTCGGTCATCCAGGTCATGGTTGTCCCAAAGGTGTTTTTTTTGTTTTTTTTTTTCAAGAGGCAACTGGACTTTCTTTTTTTTCTTTGAAGACGTTTCACTTTTCATGCAAGAAGCTTCTTCAGCTCTGAGAGCAGAAGAAGCTTCTGAGAGAAGCTGAAGAAGCTTCTCGCGTGAGAAGCGAAACCTCTTCAAAGAAAAACCAGAAAGTTTTCCTCTTGGAAAAAAAAGCACCTTTGGGACGAATGGACAATCTAGACTAGGAAAAAAAATCTACCAGTGCAGACAGCAGTTAAGATTTCAACTACCTTAAATCAATGCGTAGTTGACGTCCGTTGGGCTTGGAATTAAAAAAAAAAACAAAAACCCAAATCATGACCCAAACGACTGAAGGATGCTTAATGGGTAGAGGGCCAGGAACCAAAAACACACAGAGATTCCTGCCGGTTGGTTGTGTGACTCGTTTTGAGCTGCCCTGCTCATTTTGTGGTCATGTGAAGGAGGAACAGAAGCATCACTGTTGACCTCCTTGCATTCAATGGAACATCACCATGACTTAAGTAAACTTTGAAGGTTTCTCTCCCTGCCCTCCTTCCCACAACAGGTTCACAGGAAATCTCTCTCTCTTCCCCTCTCTCTCTGTATCTCTCTGTTTCTCTCTCTCTCTGTGTGTGTATCTATCTCTCTCCCTCCCCCCCTGTGTCTCTCTCCATGTCTATCTCTCTCTCCTCTCTCTCCCCCTCCCTCCCTCTCTCTCCCCCTCTCCTTCATCTCTCTCTCCCTCCCTTCCTTTTCTCTCTCCTCTCTCTCTCTCTCTGTTTTTTCTATCTCTGTCTGTCTCTCTCTCTGTCTCTGTGTCTCTCTATCTCTATATGTCTCTCTGTTTCTGTGTCTCTCTCTCACACCCTTTCTCTGTGTTTCTCTCTCTGTGTCTCTCTCTCTCTGTATCTCTCTGTCTCTCTCTCTGTCTCTCTCTCCCTCTCCCTCCCCCTCCCCCTCCTTCCTTTATCTCTTTTTCCCTCCCTTCCTTTTCTCTCCTCTCTCTCTGTGTTTTTTCTATCTCTCGGTCTCTCTGTCGCTCTGTCTCTGTGTCTCTCTATCTCTATATGTCTCTCTGTCTCTCTCTCTCTCACTCACTCTTTCTGTTTCTGTGTGTGTGTGTGTATGTCGCTCTCTCTGTGTGTCTCTCTGTGTCTCTCTCTCTCTCTGTATCTCTCTGTTTCTCTCTCTGTATGTGTACTATCTCTCTTTCCCTCTCCCCCCTCTCTGTGTCTCTCTCCATGTCTATCTCTCTCTCCTCTCTCTCCCCCTCCCTCCCTCTCTCTCCCCCTCCCTCCCTCTCTCTCCCCCTCTCCTTCATCTCTCTCTCCCTCCCTTCCTTTTCTCTCTCCTCTCTCTCTCTCTCTGTTTTTTCTATCTCTGTCTGTCTCTCTCTCTGTCTCTGTGTCTCTCTATCTCTATATGTCTCTCTGTTTCTGTGTCTCTCTCTCACACTCTTTCTCTGTGTTTCTCTCTCTGTGTCTCTCTCTCTCTGTATCTCTCTGTCTCTCTCTCTGTCTCTCTCTCCCTCTCCCTCCCCCTCCCCCTCCTTCCTTTATCTCTTTTTCCCTCCCTTCCTTTTCTCTCCTCTCTCTCTGTGTTTTTTCTATCTCTCGGTCTCTCTGTCGCTCTGTCTCTGTGTCTCTCTATCTCTATATGTCTCTCTGTCTCTCTCTCTCTCACTCACTCTTTCTGTTTCTGTGTGTGTGTGTGTATGTCGCTCTCTCTGTGTGTCTCTCTGTGTCTCTCTCTCTCTCTGTATCTCTCTGTTTCTCTCTCTGTGTGTGTACTATCTCTCTTTCCCTCTCCCCCCTCTCTGTGTCTCTCTCCATGTCTATCTCTCTCTCCTCTCTCTCTCCCCCTCCCTCCCTCTCTCTCCCCCTCTCCTTCCTTTATCTCCCTCTCCCTCCCTTCCTTTTCTCTCTCCTCTCTCTCTCTCTCTCTCTGTTTTTTCTATCTCTCTGTCGGTCTCTCTCTCTCTCTGTGTGTCTCTCTATCTCTATATGTCTCTCTGTTTCTGTGTGTGTCTCTCTCACTCTTTCTCTGTGTTTCTCTCTCTGTCTCTCTCTGTGTGTGTGTTTGTGTGTGTGTATGCCTCTCTGTGTGTGTGTGTGTGTGTGTTTGTGTGTGTGTATGCCTCTGTGTGTGTGTGTGTGTGTGTGTGTGTGCATGTGTGTGTGTGTCTCTGTGCCTCTCTCGTTCTCCCTCCCTCCCTCCTATCAGCTCAAAGAAGCATTATTACAGGTAGTCCTCAACTTACGACAACTGAGCCCCGAATTTAGGTTGCTAAGTGAGACATTTGTTACGTGAGTTTCGCCCCATTTTACGACATTTCTCGCCGCGTCGGTTAAGTGAATCACAGCAGTTATTCAATTAGTAACCCGGTTGTTAAGTGAATCTGGCTTCCCTGTTGACTTCGCTGGTCAGAAGGTCACAAAAGGGTATTGCGTGACCCCGGGGATACTGCAACCATTCTAAATAGGAGTCAGTTGCCAAGCTTCCTTGTGATTGTCAATCACGTGGCCACGGGGATGCTGCAAGGGTCGTAAGTGTGAAAAATGGCCATAAGCCACTTTTTTTTCCAGGGCCGTTGCAACTTGGAATGGTCAATAAGGGGAACGGTCATAAATCTGTATTTTTCTTTCCCAGCGTTCCTCTTTTAAACAATTTGAAACATACACACACACGAAAAAAGGGGGGAAATCTCAAAACGTTGCTCAGAGTTTTGTCGTTCTCTTCTACCGCTGCCTCGGGCAGCAGAAGAGGCGAGCTCAAATGCTTGTTTTTCAAACCCCGAGCAATCCGACAACTAATTTCCTGGTTGAGTTGCAAAGCGTTGTGACTGCAGCCTACACAGCTGTGTCACCACCGACGTCAGCAGGACGGAAAACATCACAATTGCCCTTTGCTCATGTTTTCCTAACATGGAATATCCTGGTCACTTCTGCTCCTCTCTCGCTTCTAAACCCAGAAGCGTCTTTTTCTCTAAATTGATTTACACACACACACACACACACACACACACACACACACACACACAAACAAAAGGGAGTCACTGTTATTTCCCCACAACATATGGAGGTGGGTGGGTGGGAGTGACCCTGCCGAAACGGGGAGAAAGTTTAGCTTCGTTCTCGGCTCCAGCCAGCCCGGTTTCCCTCGGTTAACACACTCTTTGAGAGTTTGAGGAAGAGTGGATTTCTCAAGGCGTAAGCAGCTGGGTGTGTGTGTGTGTGGCTTGGCAGGCAGACAAGATGGCTGGATAGAAGCCGATCTCTGCTTATCGACAAGGGGCTAATTGCAAGGTTTGGCTGTGGAGGAGGAAGAGAAGGAGGGTGGCCGTGAGATTTGTAGTTTTAGAAGCACCTCGGAGAAGGAAAGGCTGTTGAGGAGCAACGCTCTCTCCGCCCTCCTCCCCATCCCCTCCATCAGTCTGGGGCACTAGGGAAGACTAACTACAAGAAAAACAGCTGTCTTCACTTATTATTGCTGAAATAATCCTTACACAATGACAGTGGGAGGGTATGTGTGTGGGGGAGGGTGAGAAGAGACAGACGGAGGGTACAAAGAGCCAAAATTACAGGTGTTTCTTTCAGTTGCCTCCCAAAGGTGGAGCTTCCTTTCCCTTAGTACAAACTCTATATTATTATTATATTATATATTATGTATATGCAGTATATATTATATATTACATATTACATATTATATTATTATATATTGAGGGACACAGTGGCTCAGTGGCTAAAACTCTGAGCTTGATGATTGAAAGGTCGGCAGTTCAGCGGTTCGAATCCCTAGTGCCGCATAACGGGGTGAGCTCCCGTTCCTTGTCCCAACTTCTGCCAACCTAACAGTTCGAAAGCACGTAAAAAATGCAAGTAGAAAATTAGGGACCACCTTTGGTGGGAAGGTAACAGCGTTTTGTGTGCCTTTGGTGTTGAGTCATGCCGGCCACCTGACCATGGAGACGTCTTCGGACAGCGCTGGCTCTTCGGCTTTGAAACGGAGATGAGCACCGCCCCCTAGAGCCGGGAACGACTAGCACATATGTGCGAGGGGAACCTTTACCTTTTATATTATATTATATATTATATTATATTATATTTTATACAGGTAGTCCTTGACTTACCATCACAATGGCGCCCAATGTGTCTATTGCTGAGGTCTTTGTAAAGTGAGTTTTGTCCCCTTTTACGACCTTTCTTGCCACCATTGTTAAGTGAATCCCGGCAGGTGTTAAGTTAGTAACATGGTTCCAGCTTCCCCCTTGACTTCACTGGTCAGAAGGCCACCAAAGGAGACCCACATGACCCCAGGGACACTACAACCGTCATAAGTACATGCCAGTTGCCAAGTGTTCTGAATTTTGATCACACGACCGGGGAGATGCCACAACGGCCATAAACACATCATAAATCACCTTTCCCCCCCCCCCCCCCCCCGGTGCCATTGTATCTTCGAAGATCTGTTGTAAGTCAAGGGCTACCTGTATATTAACCCATATAGTATGGCTGTAGTATATTCTCTCTGTTGCTTTGCGTGTCCACGGAGTGCTTCCGTACCAGAGACAAATTCCTTGTGTGTCTAATCAAACTTGGCCAAATAAAAGGCATTTGATTCAATAAAGTATTCAGAAAAGAAGCTCCCTTTTCCTTGATGGAAACCCCAGTTGCCTTGCCCATGTGGGAAAAAAACCTACCAGTTTGACTTCTAAGCACCAAAGGACCCATTACCAGGTATTACTCCCTGTCCCATTCTGCACCCAAATATTTTTTTGGGGGGTGGGATGAGGTGGGAGGGGAGAGGAGGGTTCCAAGCAGAAGAAAAGGTATGCAAAGCAGGAGATGAGACCTTTTTAGTATGCAAACACAAGAAACCATCTAGAGGGGGGGAGGGGAGAAGATGGGGAGGGGGAGAGAGAGAGAGAGAGAGAGAGAGAGAGAGCTGTTTCTTTAAGGGATGAGCTGATTAGCTGGCCACCAACAGCTGGTCACTCCACCAGGTTCAATACCATTTTAGTTGCTTCTCTTATGGAGGCACCATATGTTCCATTGCTCTGTTCAGCAGCTTTAGTTTCCAATAATCTTGCTCCAGAAGAGAAGCACAAAGAAGAAAGAGGAGGAGGAGGAGGAAGAGGAGGAGGAACTTAATAAAAGGGGGGAGGGGGTGAAGGGAGAGACCTTGTTCTGCAGTGGATGGATTGTTTATAGTCACATTTATGAAGACTTGCTTGCACCGAGGGCCTAAGCCAACCGGCTCTCTCAAGTTCTTGATAAGAACAGTGGCCTTCAGATTAGCAAACTTTGGGGATCCATCAAAGGGCTGTCTTCTGAAGGTGACATCACAGAAAAACTGTCATGGCTTTGATTTCGTCTTGGTCTTGAGTAAGTTGTCCCTCTGGCTTAGTCAGCAGACCTTGGTTAAACCAGCTAAGCTTCAGCATAAGAGTCAGCCAAAGTAGACAACCCCCCACCCCACCAAAAAAAAAAAAAAAATAAGGCATTGGGAATTGTCTTCTGAGTCTGGAGCTGTAGAATTTGGGGGCAACTTACTCATGAGATCAACAGGAAAAGTATCGTGGTCTTCTGAGCAGCCAGTGGGTTCTTATGTTAAGGAACCAGACAGCCTCCATCGAGGTGCAACGTTCCACGACCCAACTTTTTCCAATTGCTCATTTGCACACCATGGTTGCCAGTAAAAAGTGCTTCCTGTCGCTGGAGGAAGTCAAAACTCACACATAACCAATCACAACTCCTCTCACCTTTCCAAACTGGGCACCCCCCCCCACCCCCAAGAATGATTGGCACTTTCATCCCAGAGGTGATCCAAACAGAGCTCCCTTGATGCCCGAGATCTTTCCACACATCCTTCAAACAAAGCTTTTTTAGCGCTTCTGTTTTCAAGAGTTTAATGAGCATTGGGGTCCTCCTAGGGCAGGGGTGGGCAACTGTGGCTCTTTTAAAACCCGTGGACTTCAACTCCCTCAGGAATTCTGGGAGTTGAAGTCCACAGGTTGTAAAAGGGCCACAGTTGCCCACCCCTGTCCTAGGGAGTTCTTTTAGATTAGAGGTCTTCAATACTTGACAGCTTTAAGACTTGTGGACTTCAACTCCCAGAATTCTCCACAAGTCTTAAAGCTGCCAAGTTTGAGGGCCCCTGTTTTAGATGGTGGATGATGGGCTCTCTCGAACGTGGTATAGGACCACCGCTGCCAGCAAGAAACCTTGCCTTTGGTGAATTGTCTGTCTATCCCACACGCCACTCAAGGAGATGATCGACATCAGTGGTGGGTTTCTATCGGTTCGCCCCGGTTAGCGCGAACCGGTAGCAGTGGACGGAGGCTCCGTCCATCTACCCGGATGTCATCACGAACACTCAGTTCCGAACCAGTAGTGAAGGTAAGTGAAAACCACTACAGATCAACATGCTTGAATAAGATCAAATGAAGTCATCATATAATGGTCATCAGTCCAGGAAGGAGTGATATAAATCCTACAAAGTTTAGTGACTATGAGAGATAAAAAAGATACTGAAGCTTTCTTAGAATTCCCTTTCCAACTTTTAAGCTTATCACGTCCTTCTCAGGTGAACCCATCCTAAAACCTGTACGGATTTTCATTTATTATTTGATAATAAATATTTTTTCCCCCCACAGGAGAAAAAAAGGGTCTTCTCAAAAAGAGTTAAAAAGTTGTCACTAGAAATCCCGCACTCATTTGGAAACAAACTACAGGTTGATCCTTGACTTACAAAACCATTCATTTAGTGACCGTTTCAAATTACAACGGCCACTGGGGGAGAAAAAGGGGGCCAATGACACTCTAGATTGTTGCGGCCTCCCCACAGTCACATGATCAAAATTTGGATAACTGGTTTCTGTTTACGACGGTCCCAGTATCCCTGGGGTCACATCCTCCTCCTTTTGCGACCTTCCGACAAGCAAAGCCCGATTCGCTTAACAACTGTCTTAGTAACAACTGTGGCAAGAAAGGTCATAAAAGAGAGCAAAACTCGCTGAACTGGTCCTAAATCGAGGACTATCTATAGACTGCCCTTCTTGATAAATGGATCTACCCATTCCATACAGCTATGGTACACCCCCAATCATGGTCCACCGTTTAAGTTTAACCCAGCATATTAAGCCAACATTTGGCCAATCTTATAATGGCTTAACCTTCCACATAAAGCCAACCATACATTCTCACTCTGTTCTGGGGGCCAAATTCAGCAACTTTATGATGTGCTGCTTATCAAAGGTGGAGTTTACACCCTACATTTCTTTCCAATCTCCCTCTTTCGTCACTTCTGTAAAGACCGAGAAACTATATCCATACAGACCATACAGATTAACAGAGTTGGAAGGGACCTTGTAGGTCATCTAGTCCAACCCCTCCACCCAAACAGGAGACCCTACACCACTTCTGACAAATGGCAGTCCAATCTCTTCTAAAAAGCCTCCAGTGATGAAGTTTCCACAACTTCTGAAGGCAACTTCTGTTCCATGAGTTGATGGTTCTCTCTGTCAGAAAATTTCTCCTTATTTCTAGGTTGAATATCTCCTTGTTCAGTTTCCATCCATTATTCCTTGTCTGGCCTTCGGGTGCTTTGGAAAATAGCTTGACCCCACCCCCTCCTCTCCGTGGCAGCCCCTCAAATATTGGAAGACTGCTATCCTGTCTCCCCTGGTCCTTCTCTTCACTAGACTAGCCATGCCCAGGTCCTGCAATCGTTCTTCGTATGTTTTTTTTTTAAAGTTTTATTGTTTTATTACTACACATTATGACAAACACAGAACATATAAATGTATCCTTTTTAACAAGTCTCTCATATTGTTTCATTTTCTTCATTGTCTCCTTTTTGATTGATTACAATGTATTTTCTAATCCTAATAGCCTTAATTTGATACATTTCTATATATTTGTTTCAGATGCCTGAAAAACCCATTAATGCTTAACTCCCCGCCCCCCGTTAAAACAATTAGCTAATATATATATATTTTCTTCGTATGTTTTAGCCTCCAGTCCCTTCATCGTCCTGGTTGCTCTTCTCTGCACTCTTTCTAGAGTCTCAACCTCTTTTTATAGTGTGGTGACCAAAACTGGATGCAGTACTCTAGGTGTAGTGTTACTAAAGCTTTACAGACTGGTATTAGTACCTCACTTGATCCCGATTGTATCCCTCTGTTAATCAATCTACAAAGATGGCCCTTCAGTAAAACTGCCTACTGTTTTTCCTGGTTTGTTTCTCCCACATCTAAAGGAGTTCCAAAACTAACATGCATTAGGAGTTAATCAGAGATTAAAGAGCTAAACATAGAAAAATGAAAAGAATTATATAATAGGAAAACAACATATTTCCTTACTAGGTGGAAAAGCCAAGTTTCCGAGCGGGAGCTGTTCAGATCAGCTTCATCTCCACTCACAGGAATTTATTTATTTATTTATTTATTTTATTAGATTTTTATACCGCCCTACTCCCGAAGGACTCAGGGCGGTGCACAGCCAAAACAATAAAAACACATACATACAAAATTTAAAAAATTAACTCGTAGGTGGAGGACAGTCTAAAAAAACAGCCAATATTAGAAGAGGCACCATCGATTCTCATTTTTAATGATCTTCTCGACAGAAAAGCCCATATTTTGGGACCAAGAAAGAGAAAACAGACTGGAGTCTCTCTTGAGCTTCATGGATTGCCCTAATGTGTTTCAACCTTTGATAGTTTAAGAGGAATGGACCTCAACTCCCAGAATTCATGTTGGCTGGGGAATTCTGGGAGTTGAAGTCCACCCAAGTAGCCAAGGTTGAGATACATTGCTACAGTCTAGAGCAAAAGAAGGTCCTTCATCTCTTAAAGGCAAAGGTTCCCCTTGCATATACGTGCTAGTCGTTCCCGACTCTAGGGGGCGGTGCTCATCTCCGTTTCAAAGCTGAAGAGCCAGCGCTGTCCGAAGACGTCTCCGTGGTCATGTGGCCGGCATGACTCAATGCCAAAGGCTCACGGGATGCCGTTACTTTCCCACCAAAGGTGGTCCCTATTTTTCTACTTGCATTTTTGACGTGCTTTCGAACTGCTAGGTTGGCAGAAGCTGGGACAAGGAACGGGAGCTCACCCCGTTACGCGGCGCTAGGGATTCGAACTGCCGAACTGCCGACCTTTCGATCGACAAGCTCAGCATCTTAGCCACTGAGACACCACGTCCCCTTGATCTCTTACGAAGCGTCTAATTCTTTGGAATAGATCCCTGCTTGTTTAGCCCAGGATGTTCACCCACCGTCTTTCCCTATGACGCACTTGGTTAGCTTTTGGCACCCTTAGACAATTCCTCCCTTATTAGTTGTGCCAAATGAAAGAGTCACTTCTATGTTGGCTTGGCCAATTTCGGTTTACATCCAGAAGTACCTGGCTGGCTACCGAGACCCACCTGTCCTCTATGTTTCTGAACAGGTTATTGGACAGGGAAAACCCAGCCACAACTGTTTAGTTAGTCACCATTCGATGTTACAACAGCCCTGTACAAGGGGACTTATGACCATTTTCCACACTCATGGCCTTTGTGGGATCGAAATTCAGATGCTCGGCAACAGGTTCATACTTATGACCGTTGCGGTGCCACAAGGTCATGTGATCCCCTTTTGCAAACTTTCAGATAAGAAAAGCTCACGGGGGAGCCAGGCTCACTTAAGACTCACTTTAACAACTGCGGCGATTCACTTAACAACCGTGGCGATAAAGGTCATAAAATGGGACAAAACACATTTAACAAATGTCTCGCTTAACAACGGAAATCTGGAGGGGTTCCCGTTGCGGTCGTAAGTCGAGAACTTCCTGGAACAACTCTACCAGACAGAGAGGCCTTTTCATAATCCCTAACTTTACAGACCCCGACAGACAGAAGAGCCCACCCACTCAATATACCGGGATGGGCCCCTGCGTCTGAGGCTCTGGTGAGTAAGCGGGGGGGGGGGGAGAAGGTTATTTAAAGGTAAGTCCTCACCTTATGACCATTGAGTCCAACCCTCCCATTGCTAAGCAAGGCAACGGTTTGCTCCCATCCCCCTATGACCTTTCTTGCCATGGCTGCTAAGTGAATCCCGGCAGTGGTTAAGTCAGTAACATGGTTGGGAAGCGGATCTGGGTTTCCCCTCGACTTGAGTTTGCCAGAAGGTCTCCGAAGGGGAATCACCTGACATGTGCCACCGTCATAAATGTGAGCAACCGGGCCAGATTTTTTGGATCAGGTGACTCACAGCGGATGTTGCAACAGTGTGTAAAAATACCACTCCCAGGGTCACCGTCATAACTTCGAGCGGCCGCTAAATGAAATGGTCGCAAGTGGAGAACGAACCTGCCTTTTATTGACACTCAAAAAAAAAAAAAAAACCCTTTGCTCCCCATTTTTGGCCATTGTTAAAAAAAAAAAAAGAGAGAGAGAGAGAGAGAGAGAATTAGGAAGGAGTCCGAGACCCCCCACCCACTCCCCACCTCTGCAAGTTGCCAAGAGGGAAAACCCACAGTGGAGGGAGGGAGGGAAGGAGGCTGGCAAACGGAGACAGCCCCCCCCTCCCCACAACCCATTAATCTCCCGGCACCAATGCCAGCATGAAGACGCACAGTGCCATTCCTCTCCCTCACCCCTCCTCATTCCCCCCTCCTCCCCTCCTCCTAAATCCAGCCTGCAGGAAGGAGAATCCGAGAGAAAGCGGCTTTTAAAATGTATTATTCCAGGCAGGAGGGGCACTTTGAAAAGAAAAAGAGGGAAAGGGGGGGGGGGGAGACAACTGTCATCCTCTTTCTCTTCCCGTATGTGTGTATGTGTGTCCCCTTCCAGGATTACTCTCCTCCTGATCACCCTGGTTACACAGCCATCCCTAAACACACATCCCTTAGCACAAGGATAACAAAACCCAGGACTGTGTGACATCAGTCTGAGGGGTGGGGGGAAGGCACCCAAAGAAGAGGGCACCGGCTCCTCCCCTCCCCAAATGTCTCAATTGGGGAGGGCTCGTCTGCAGACAAGGTGGCAAATGCATTGGAGGGGGGGAGGAGGAGGAGAGAGACCCCCCCTGCAATTAATCAGGAGGAGAAACAGCGAAGTGGAGGCCACCGGCCTGCTGCCTCCTCTTACAGAGAGAGAGAGAGAGGAGGAGAGAAGGAGAAAAAGAGAGAGAAAGAGACATAGGAAGGGAGGAGAGAGAGAGAGAGAGAGAGAGAGAGAGAGAGAGGAAGAGGAGGAGAGAAGGAGAAAGAGAGAGAGAAAGAGACAGAAGGAGGGAGGGAGGAGAGAGAGAGAGAGAGAAAGAGAGAGAGAGACGAGAAAGAGAAAGAGAGACAGAAGGAGAAAGAGAGAGAGAGAGACAGAAGGAGGGAGGGAGGAGAGAGAGGGAAAGAGAGAAAAGAGAGAGAAGAGAAAGAAAGAGAGAGAGGAGGAGGAGGAGAGGAGAAAGAGAGAGAGAGAAAGAGGCAGAAGGAGGGAGGGAGGAGAGGGAGGGAAAGAGAAAGAGAAAAGAGAGAGAGGAGAGATAAAAGAGAAAGAGAGAAAGAGAAAGAGAGAGGGAGAGGGAGGGAAAGAGAGAGAGAGAGGGAGGGAGGGAGAGAAAGAGAGAGAAAAGAGAGAGGGAGAGGAAAGAGAGAAGAGAGAGAGAGAAGGAGAAAGGGAGAGAGAAAAAGAGACAGGAGGGAGGAGAGAGGGGGAAAGAGAGAAGAGAAAGAGAGAGAGAAAGAGAGAAGGAGGGAAAGAGAGAGACAGACAGCTGAAGTCTCCAGTCAACAACACAGCCCTTGTTTATTCTGCGAAGTGGCTCCTTCAACCTTACCTCTTAATCACTGGGTGAGAAATCAAAATACTTTTTTTTTTTTTTGGGTTAAAGACATGAGTCAGCAGGGGTGGAAAGAGACGGAGGAGGAGGAGGAGGAGGAGGAAAAATTCACCACAAGGCAAAGCAAAAAAAGCCGGAACTAAGGAACTTTGGAGAAGCTTTTCCAACCGTTAAGGAAGTTTGATTTATTTTTCCTTCCCAGGACAGAAGAAATATATTTGTGTGTCACACAGACACACAAATATGGATCTCTATGGCAATTTGACAGGATGGTAGCACCCAGGAATCCTTTTAAAGATAAGAGAAACTATCAAGATTTCAGAAGTAACCCTGGGGAGAGGGGGGGGGGCGCATCCTCATCCCCAGAAGGAAGTTTTAAGGATCCATCATCATCATCATCATCATCATTTACTTTATTCATTAACCATGAAACTCAGTCAACTGAACATTCAAAAATACATCACAAATACCATTGACTGGTGCTTATTATTATTATTATTATTATTATTATTATTATTATTATTATTATTAATTATATTCTTTTATTCATTAAACATGAAACTCAGTCAACCGAACATTCAAACACGCATCACAAATACCACTAACTGGTGCTAATGGTTGATATGGGTTGCGGACAGCCTCCTAGGTATCAACCAAGTACCTATTATTATTATTATTATTATTATTATACACAAAATGACAATATACACAGCAAACGAGATAACCATGCTGGATTTCGTATCCCAAATCACTAGTCAAATCAATTATTATTATTATTATTATTATTATTATTATTATTATTATTAGTTAATCTTTAGTGAGATTCACAGCCTTTGAGGCTGGTTAATAGCTCAGCAGCTCGAGTCCTAACCAAGGACCTAGGAACTGTTAAGGTATCGTTGGAGGATGTCAGCTGTTCCGAGTAAGGTGGTTTTTTGGAGAGTCAAAATGTTCAAGTCCGGCAAATTTAGAATTTCTAAATAGCGGAGTAGCCCTTTGGGTATTGCTCCAAGGGCTCCAATTACAATCGGGACAACACACGATGATGATGATGATGAAGATGATGATGAAGATGATGATGATGAGTTAATCTTTAGTGAGATTCACAGCCTTTGAGGCTGGTTAATAGCTCAGCAGCTCGAGTCCTAACCAAGGACCTAGGAATTATTATTATTATTATTATTATTATTATTATTATTAGTTAATCTTTAGTGAGATTCACAGCCTTTGAGGCTGGTTAATAGCTCAGCAGCTCGAGTCCTAACCAAGGACCTAGGAACTGTTAAGGTATCGTCGGAGGATGTATTATTATTATTATTATTATTATTATTAGTTAATCTTTAGTGAGATTCACAGCCTTTGAGGCTGGTTAATAGCTCAGCAGCTCGAGTCCTAACCAAGGACCTAGGAATTATTATTATTATTATTATTATTATTATTATTATTATTATTATTATTATTATTATTATTATTATTATTATTTCTGGATTAGGGTTCCTTTGGCTGAAAGCACGCCTCCTTGCAAAAAAAAAAAAAAAAAAACCGCTTCGTCCTACCGCCCCTTTTCCCCCTTTCTATTAAACTCCCACCCCCCCACCCCCATTAAAACCTCCACCTGCGCCGTCAGCGATTTCACCCGGAATAAAAGCCAAGCGAGTTTTTTTTTTTTTCCCCCTTCGCAGAAAAACGGATGGATCTACTAATTCAGCCGGTCCAAAAAGGGGAAGGCGAAGAAGCCCCATCACGCGCGTCTCCGGGTTTTTTTTTTTTTTTTTTTTTGTATTTTTTTGTTTTTTCAAATCCTCGCGCACAATGAGAGTCGCCTTGGCGGGTCTCAAGCCCCCCCCCGACCCACAATAACGCCCCACCACCACCACCACCCCACGCAGCTTCGTGACAGGCTGCTGGAGGGACCAGCCAGGATGGAGAAAGGGGGGGGGAGGAGGAGGAGGAGGAGGGAGGGGGGAGAGCTCCAGAGGTGATGGGCGGGAGAGGAGGGGGGAGGGAAGTCAAGCCCCCCCCAACTCTGCCTCGGGTGTCCAGCGTGGGGAATGGGGGCGGGGGAAGGACCCCACGCTTCCTGCGTGGGGGAGTGTGTGTGTGTGTGTGTGTGTGTGAAACAAGGAGCGAGTCAGGAGCGCGTCTCCCCCGCTTGGTCGCCTCCGCCGCCGGCAGCTGCTTCTGCTGCTCCCCAACCGGCCCCGCCGCCCCGCCAAGACAGCGGCACTTTGTCTGCCTTCGCCCAGCGCGCCCGCCCGCCCGCCCGCCGGGCCTGCCCTTCCCCACCGCCGCTCCGGAACGAGCCGGCCTTCCGAGAAGCCACCCGGTGCCTTCCCTCCATCTCCCGGCCCCCGCCGCGGCCCGGAACGGAGAAGAAGCCCAGCCAGAACCGGGCTGCCACAGATTCAAACCCCCCACCCACCCACCCACCCCGGAGAAAGCTACGCTGCCGGGCAAGAAGAGAAGGGAGGAAGGGAAAGAAGGAGGGAAGGAAAAGGAGGGAGGGAGGGAAGAAGGAAAGAAAAGGGAGGAAGGGAAGGAGGAAGGGAAGGAAAAGGAGGGAGGGAGGGAGGAAAGAAAAGGGCAAGGGAGGGAGGGAGAGAAGGAAGAGAAGGGAAGGAAGGGAGGGAAGGGAAAGGAGGGAGAGAGAGAGCGAGGGGGGCAAGGGAAGGAGGAAGGAAGGAAGGAAGGAAGGAAGGAAGGAAGGAAGGAAAGGGGCAAAAGAGGAAGGGAGGGAAGGAGGGAAGGAAGAGAAGGGAAGGGAGGGAGGGAGGAAGGGGGCAAGGGAAGGGAGGAGGGAAGGAAGGAAGGAAGGAAAAGGGCAAAGGAGGGAAGGAGGGAAGGAAGAGAGGGGAAGGGAGGGAGGAAGGAAGAGGGCAAGGGAAGGAGGGAAGGGAGGAGGGAAGGAAGGAAGGAAAACGGCAAAGGAGGAAAGGAGGGAAAAGAGATGGGAAGGGAGGGAGGGAGGAAGGGGGCAAGGGAAGGGAGGAGGGAAGGAAGGAAGGAAGGAAAAGGGCAAAGGAGGGAAGGAAGAGAGGGGAAGGGAGGGAGGAAGGAAGAGGGCAAGGGAAGGAGGGAAGGGAGGAGGGAAGGAAGGAAGGAAAACGGCAAAGGAGGAAAGGAGGGAAAAGAGAAGGGAAGGGAGGGAGGGAGGAAGAGGGCAAGGGAAGGGAGGAGGGAGGGAAAGAAGGAAGGAAAGCCGTGGGGATCGCTGGCCGAGCCCTCCCTCCCTCCCTCCTCCCCGGTTCTCTTCCTCCCCCGAGTGGCGGCTGCCTCGCCAAGATACAATGAAACTCCGGGACGAAAGAAGGCCAAGCGGCCGCCGCTGTGCCCCCCCTCTCCCCTCCCCTCCCCTCCCCTCCCCTCTCACCCCCCCCCCCACTCCCGTCGCCCCGGCTGACCGTGATGTGGGGCTCCATGCGTGGTGCTTCTACCCGCGGGGAAACTAGGAGCATCTTGGAGCGGCGCTGGCCCAGCGCTTTACATCCACTCGGGGAGCGCCGAGGCGCGGGGCCCGCCTGCCTGCCTTCCTTCGTGGGCGGCTGCGGCTCTTGTCCCTGGCTGCGGCTCCGGCCCTCAGGTTGCCGACAAGTTCATCGCGGCGACGCCGCTGGCTAATGAGCCGCTGTCTGGCTCGGCGCGCTGCGCTGCGCTCCCCGCCGGCCCCCGTTTCCTGGCTGGG
Source organism: Arizona elegans (assembly GCA_022577455.1). Lineage (NCBI taxonomy): Eukaryota > Metazoa > Chordata > Lepidosauria > Squamata > Colubridae > Arizona > Arizona elegans. The sequence goes on along the minus strand of JAKOOJ010000070.1, from coordinate 1,167,060 downwards.
GAGGCGGAGTGGCAGCCCATAGGGCGACGTCAGAGGGCGGGGAGGGGCCCGCCGACGCGCCCCCCCCCGCCCCCCCCGGCCCTGCCCGCGCCCCCGCCCCCGCCCCCGCCCGCCCCACCGCCTTAAAGGAGAAGCTGCGCTCCGGGCCGGGGAAGACGGACCGGTTGCTGGGGGAGGCTGGCTGATGCACCTGGTGCCGCGTTCTCTTCTTCTTCTTCTTCTTCTTCTGCCTCCTCCTCCGCGCAACTGCGCCGACCCGCGATCCTGAGCGAGGGGGGGGGGTCTTAGGGGATCTCCGCGCAGCCGGGAGAGAGCCGCGACCCACTCCTCATCTTTTCTTCCTCTTACTCCTCCTCCTCCCTCCTCCTTCTTCTCCTCCTCGCAACTCCCGACCCGCGATCCTGAGCGAGGGGGGCCTTAGAGGATCTCCACGCAGCCGGGAGAGAGCCGCGACCCACTCCTCATCTTTTCTTTTTCTTATTCCTCCTCCTTCTCCTCCGCGCAACTCCCGACCCGCGATCCTGAGCGAGGGGGGCCTTAGAGGATCTCCACGCAGCCGGGAGAGAGCCGCGACCCACTCCTCATCTTTTCTTTTTCTTATTCCTCCTCCTTCTCCTCCGCGCAACTCCCGACCCGCGATCCTGAGCGAGGGGGGCCTTAGAGGTTCTCCACGCAGCCGGGAGAGAGCCGCGACCCACTCCTCATCTTTTCTTTTTCTTATTCCTCCTCCTTCTCCTCCGCGCAACTCCCGACCCGCGATCCTGAGCAAGGGGGGCCTTAGAGGATCTCCACGCAGCCGGGAGAGAGCCGCGACCCACTCCTCATCTTTTCTTCTTCTTATTCCTCCTCCTTCTCCTCCGCGCAACTCCCGACCCGCGATCCTGACCCAGGCGATCTCCACGCAGCCAGAAGAGAGCTGCGACCCACTCCCCTTTTTCCTCCTCCTCCTCCTCCTCCTCTTCCTCCTCTTCTTCCTCTTCCTCCTACCCCGCGCAACTCCTGGCCTGCCTGCGCCGCGATCCTGATCGGAGGATCTCGGTGCAAAGTCCGCGCAGCCGGGGGAGTGCGAGCCAGCTTGCGACCCCCGCACCTCCTCTTCCTCCTCCTCCTCCTCCTCCTGTTTGACGAGATCACTTGGGTGAGCGCCAACTCCCTCGCTTACTCACACTTATCCCGGGAGGACCTGGGCTGCACCAGCCTGGCCTCTCGCCTCCCTTTGGATCCGACCGTCGCCACAGCCACCTCCATTGGAAAGCCGGACCTTTTCCTGGACGCAGCCCGGGGGTGCGGGGTTGGGTTGGGGGGGAGCATCGAGAGGGGAAGGGGAAGCTGGTCTGCAGTGCCTTCAACTCCGAAGAGGATCCCATCCTGACTGGTTGAACAGCTCTCTGGGACTCCAGTTCCCATAATCCTTGCCCAAGGAGGTGGGCAAGAAAACCCAAGAGTCCGGTTGTGATTGCTATCCTAGGCATTGCTCCTTCCCTGGTGGATGCCTGCCTGTCAGCCTCTTAGAAGAAAGAGGAAACTTGTCCATGGAATGCTGTGGCACATGGGCCATGGCCTACCTGGATCTGGAGCCTTCGGATGGTTGCAAACCTTGGAGTCACGCTGAGTTTATTTATTTATTTATTTATTTATTTATTTATTTATTTATTTGCCGCATTTCTATGCCGCCCAACTCACTGGGGACTCTGGGCGGCTTACAACAAAAAATAATGCAAACAATATCGTTGGAGTTGGAGAACATCAACTCTCAAAGGCCAAAGTATTGGCAAAGGGTTCAAGGGCCCAAAACACCATTGACACCGTGATGTGCCGCCACTGTGATAGTAGCAGGCATACAGTCCCACAGGTTTAGCCTGTTGGCTCACCCCAATTTCCGATCCGTCAACTGCAGGTTAGGGTTGAACGCTGGGTGTTACAACTCAAGTCACTAGGATTTGACCAGCGAACCATGGCTTGGGGCAATTCCAAAGTGGGGTTTTTGTAAAGCCACCGACTTAATGGTTCAGTGGTTATCGGCAAACCCAGGCTTGTTCAATGCGTGATAACAAATCATGGTTTGGCGGGATGCGCAGATTCAGCCATGGATTCAAGTTACCTGCTGCTTCCTTGAACAGGGCAGTTTGGGGTTCCGTACAATTCACTCGGGAAACACGTGGTGTTACTTCTGGTTACTTCCGAAGTCGGTAAAATGAGGACTCAGATTGTTGGGTGGGGGGGCAAGATGCTGACTCTGTAAACCGCTTAGAGAGGACTGGAAGCACTGTGAAGAGGTATATAAGTCTAAGTGCTTGTGTGCCCTTCCTTCCTTCCTTCCTTCCTTCCTTCCTTCCTTCCTCCTGTCCTCCCTCCCTCCCTCCCTCCTTCCCTCCCTCCCTTCCTTCCTCCTCTCCTCCCTTCCTCTCTTCCTTCCTTCCTTCTTTCCTTCCTTCCTTCTTTCCTTCCTTCCTCCCCTCCTCCCTTGCTCTCTTCCTTCCTTCCTTCCTTCTTTCCTTCCTTCCTTCCTTCTTTCCTTCCTTCCTCCTCTCCTCCCTTCCTCTCTTCCTTCCTTCCTTCCTTCTTTCTTTCCTTCCTTCCTTCTTTCCTTCCTTCCTTCCTCCCCTCCTCCCTTGCTCTCTTCCTTCCCAGTGGTTAGAAAGCAGTATTGCAGGCTAATTCTGCCCACTGCCAGAAGTTCGATACTGACCAGCTCATGTTGACTTGGCTTTCCATCGTTTCAAGGTTTGTAAAATGAGGACCCAGATTGTTGGGGGGCGCAAGATGCTGACTCTGTAAACCGCTTAGGGCTGGGAAGCACTATGAAGCGGTATATAAGTCTTAAGTGCTAGTCCTTCCTTCCTTCCTTCCTCCTTCCCTCCCTTCCTTCCTTCCCAGTGGTTAGAAAGCAGTATTGCAGGCTAATTCTGCCCACTGCCAGGAGTTCGATCCTGACCAGCTCAAGGTTGACTCAGCCTTCCGTCCTTCCGAGGTGGGTAAAATGAGGATCCAGATTGTTGGGGGGCAAAAGACTGACTCTGTAAACCGCTTAGAGAGGGCTGTCGAGCACGGTGAAGCGGTATATAAGTCTAAGTACTTGTGCTACTTTCCAGGCGCTGATGACCACAGTGAAAACTCTCTACGTAGCTTAGAGCCAGGTTTACCTGCAGGACCACTTCTTCCTGGAGGTATCTCCCATCCTTCCAGATTAGAGAGTGGTTGAACTCCAAGTCTCCTCTTTTAAATGTTGCCACTTGATGGGACCTCCCCGGTGAGCCTTCTCAGTGGCCATTGAAGCCACTGGGACACTTCCCACCTCAGCCCCCGCCCCTCCCTATTTAGCCTTCCGGAGGGCTGAGAAGACCTGGTTCTCCTCCCCGAATATTGGTCTAGGACCGTGATGGCAAATCTATGGTACGCATGCCGAAATTGGCACACAGAGCCATCTCTCCGGGCACGCGAACTGTTGCCCGTTGCTCTTCTCTGTGGGGGCACCTACTCTCTGGAATCAGTTGCCCCCAGAGATAAGGAGAATCCAAGACCTTAGTGCCTTCCGCCGTGCCCTTAAAAACCCACTTTTTCCAGCAGGCCGGGCTGGCTTAAGAAGAAATTTTAAATGTTTTAATTGGTTTGTATTTTTTATTTTGGGCCAAATTTATATATATTTTCATTGTTTTTTAATATTTGTATTCCATGTTTTTTTTAATTCTGGCTGTACACCGCCCTGAGTCCTCAGGGAGAAGGACGGTATATAAATTTAAAAATAAATAAATAAATAAATCAATCAATAAATAAGTAAATAAATCTTCCGGATTCCAGAGCGCCAGCCAGCTGGTTTTCACACGCCGGACAGCTGTTCCTCCAGTTTCTGGCACATATATATGCGCGAAGACTATCTGGCCAGCGCACACGATGGACGGCTGCTTTTCCAGTTTCCAGCACATGCGAAGACCAGCTGGTTAGTGCACATGTGTGTGCCAAAACCCGGAAGGTCGACTTCCTGACATGCGCATACACGCCGAGCAGCTGCTCTTCCAGTTTCATGCACGCTCCCATTTCAGCACTTGGTGCCGAAAAGGTTTGCCAACACCAGTCTAGGATGAGGGTTGAGCTGGGAGGAAGTTGGTCTGGTGCTTGTGGGGGTGGGGGAGATAGGGGTATCTTTGTTTTTAACGCTATTTTACAGTTCATTATGACCCGTTTAGCATCATTGTACGAGTTCAATGATTCTATTTTTCTAAGTTCTAAGGCGGGATTTGAACTCGTATTCTACACCCGAATCCAAGTCCCGCTTTAGCCCCGGATGCCAGCTGGGTGACTTTGGGCCTGTTCCGTGTCTCTCAGCCTGAGCCCACCTCACAGGGTGGTTGTTGCAGGGGAAAATAGGAAGAGGAAGCTGTGTTTGGATAGGTTTGCCATTTTGAGTTATTTGTAAAAACAAACAAACAAAAAAACACACAATAAAGAAAGGATACAAATAAATAGATTAATAGGCAGCCATCTAAGTCTTCGAAATAAACAAATAAATAATTATATAAGGGGTCCTTGGTGCTCTCTGAACTTGCTTGTTTTTCTGTAGACGTTTCATTACCAAACTAGCTAACATCATCAGTGCTAGAAAGGAATGGGGTTTGTTGAATGGAAGAGAAGGAGGAGGAGGAGGAGGAGGAGGAGGAGGAGGAGGAGGAGGAGGAGGAGGAGGAGGAGGAAGACTGTGGGGTCCTTGGTGCTCTCTGAGCCTGCTTGTTTTCCTGTAGACGTTTCATTACCAAACTAGCTAACATCATCAGTGCTGGAAGGGAAGGAGGTTTGCAGAGAGGAGGAGGAGGAGAACTATGGGGTCCTTGGTGCTCTCTGAGCTTGCTTGTTTTCTTGCAGAGGTTTCATTACCCAAACTAAGTAACATCATCAGTGCTGCAAATGATTATATCATAATAAATCAATAACCTCACCAGTTTTAAAAAAAGGCAGCTTGAATTGCTGAGATTCTTTACCAGGGACTAGTGCCATGACGATGTTAAAATCCTTTGTGTTCCTTTCTCCCAAAGTCATCCATTCCCTGGGAAGTCCGCCCCGCTGAAGCTCATGCTGTGGTTTTAAAGGATAACATTGTCACCTTCTCTCTTTTGCCGCTGAGATTTTTTCATTAAAAACTATCTTTGAGCACTGCTATCACCGTTTTAAGCACTCCATGAGCGGAGAGCCATAGACTAAAAGGGGAGGAAAAAAAGGGACTCCAATCAAACGATTTCCACTTATTTTAATCTCTCCCCATTAAAAGTAAACTCTCCCTTGGGTCAGATGTGGCTTTGGGAGCCTTCACGGAGTATCTCCGTGCGGTTTTCTTGATGATATATAGAAGTATTTTGCTCGTCCCTGCTTTCTGGGCTCTCGTTTCAAATTTCCCAGTTTTTCGAATGTTCTCGGAAGTTTTAGGAATTAACCCAGATCAACCGCTGATTAACCTTTTGCATCAGCCAGGATTGCTTAGCTTGGTTTTAGACCCTGCCAAAACTTTTTACACATTCAGACTTCCTGTTGCATCTTTCACATTAAGACGCATCGTAGAGGGTTTTCTCCTAGGCGCATTGCAACCAGCAAATTCTCACACCGACAACGACGTTAGAAACATTTGCACCTTCAGCCTTGGATGTCTCTGCTCAGCCCTGTATATAGGATTGCAAGAATCACCATGAATCAAGACACATCATGTATAACATCATATCATCATATCGTCATCATCTGGCAGTGGAAGAGAGAGGGGAGGGAGGGAGAGAGAATGAGAGAGAGAGAGCATCAGCCTAGAAATCAGGAGACAGTGAATTCTAGTCCTGCCTTAGACATGAAAGCCAACTGGATGATTTTTGGGCCTATCACCAGGAGACAGTGAATTCTAGTTCTGCCTTAGACATGAAAACCAACTGGGTGATTTTTGGGCCAATTGCCAGGAGACAGTGAATTCTAGTTCTGCCTTAGACATGAAAACCAACTGGGTGACTTTTGGGGCAATCATTAGGCGAAAGTGAGTTCTAGTCCCGCCTTAGACATGAAACCTAACTGGGTGACTTTGGGCCTATCACCAGGAGACAGTGAATTCTAGTTCTGCCTTAGACATGAAAACCAACTGGGTGATTTTTGGGCCAATTGCCAGGAGACAGTGAATTCTAGTTCTGCCTTAGACATGAAAACCAACTGGGTGACTTTTGGGGCAATCATTAGGCGAAAGTGAGTTCTAGTCCCGCCTTAGACATGAAACCTAACTGGGTGACTTTGGGCCTATCATCAGGAGACAGTGAATTCTAGTCCCGCCTTAGACATGAAAACCAACTGGGTGAGTTTTGGGCCAATTGCCAGGAGACAGTGAATTCTAGTCCTGCCTTAGACATGAAAACCAACTGGGTGATTTTTGGGCCAATTGCCAGGAGAAAGTGAATTCTAGTTCTGCCTTAGACATGAAAACCAACTGGGTGATTTTTGAGCCAATTGCCAGGAGAAAGTGAATTCTAGTCCTGCCTTAGACATGAAAACCAACTGGATGATTTTTGGGCCAATTGCCAGGAGACAGTGAATTCTAGTCCTGCCTTAGACATGAAAACCAACTGGGTGATTTTTGGGCCAATTGCCAGGAGAAAGTGAATTCTAGTTCTGCCTTAGACATGAAAACCAACTGGGTGATTTTTGAGCCAATTGCCAGGAGAAAGTGAATTCTAGTCCTGCCTTAGACATGAAAACCAACTGGATGATTTTTGGGCCAATTGCCAGGAGAAAGTGAGTTCTAGTCCTGCCTTAGACATGAAAACCAACTGGATGATTTTTGGGCCAATTGCCAGGAGAAAGTGAATTCTAGTTCTGCCTTAGACATGAAAACCAACTGGGTGATTTTTGAGCCAATTGCCAGGAGAAAGTGAATTCTAGTTCTGCCTTAGACATGAAAACCAACTGGGTGATTTTTGAGCCAATTGCCAGGAGAAAGTGAGTTCTAGTCCTGCCTTAGACATGAAAACCAACTGGATGATTTTTGGGCCAATTGCCAGGAGAAAGTGAGTTCTAGTCCTGCCTTAGACATGAAAACCAACTGGGTGATTTTTGGGCCAATTGCCAGGAGAAAGTGAGTTCTAGTCCTGCCTTAGACATGAAAACCAACTGGATGATTTTGGGGCCAATTGCCAGGAGAAAGTGAGTTCTAGTCCTGCCTTAGACATGAAAACCAACTGGATGATTTTTGGGCCAATTGCCAGGAGAAAGTGAGTTCTAGTCCTGCCTTAGACATGAAAACCAACTGGATGATTTTTGGGCCAATTGCCAGGAGAAAGTGAGTTCTAGTTCTGCCTTGGACATGAAAGGCAACTGGGTGACTTTGGGCCAATCACCAGGAGAAAGTGAGTTCTAGTCCTGCTTTAAGTATGAAAGCTGGCTGCAAGGGACTTTTAATCCCTCTCTCTTAACCCAATCTGCCTTGGCGTGTCATTGTGGGGAAAACAGAGGGAGGATTAGATATATTCACCACCCTGAGTCATTTATAAAAAGTAATACAATAAATGTTTAACAACAAATGAAAACGGAAACAGTCTAGGACGGGCGTCATTCTGCTCTGCGCTGCTGCGCACCCCCACCCAACTGATGCTCACCCAAAGTTGAGCACATGACCTAAAAATGCAAATTTGGCTGAGCTCCGGGTCAATTCCCCGTATGGGAAGCAACCAGCAATACAGCAGCGCGAGCATCTTGGTATGGTGCTTGCGTAATTCTAATGGAATGTTATCTTAGCTGGAAGAAAACCATCTTGGAAACAATGCGCAGCAATTCCTTCCAAGCGAGCGGGGGGCAGCTTTGTTACCTGTGATTTAATGGCCGGGAGGTGGGGGGGACCCTGATAAAAGTCCATCAATTAGATTAGCTTGCTGGGAATCTTTGATCGGTGCTCAGTTGCAACTCCTGGGCTGCTGGATCGTGGTTGCTGGTTGCTGACCAGCTGTGGCCCCACAGCTGGAGAGTCCTGTTGCAGCCATCCTTCAGTCCACATTCATTCCCAACCCACGGCCCCGAAGAAATAATGGGATCCTTGGAGTGGTGGGATTCAGCCGGTTCGGGAGAACTGGTTGTTAACTTTCTGAGCAGTTTGGCAAACTGGTTTTTGGAAGAAATCATTAGGGCAGAGAACCGGTTGTTAAATTACTTGAATCCCACCACTGGATCCTTAGCTGTCCTCTATGTCTGGTTCGCCCATTATGTTAAACCATGGTTTAACAGATTAATGGAGTTGGAAGGGACCTTGTAGGTCATCTAGTCCAACCCCCCGCCCAAGTAGAAGACCCTACACCCGTGATGGCGAACCTATGGCACGCGTGCCACAGGTGGCACGTGTAGCCATATCAGTGGGCACGCCAGCTCAGCTCTGAGAGAGACAGAGAGAGAGAGAGGCTCTGGAGGCTGGGGACAGCAAAAAACGTCACTTCCTGTCCCACCAGGAGTTGGGAAATGAGCCATTTCAGGCCTCCGGAGGGCCTCAGAGGGAATGGGGAAGGCTGTTTTCGCCCTCCCCAGATGCATAGAGAGGATCTGGAGCCAGGTGAGAAAGAAAAATGGGCCATCACATGCCAGGAGCGGGGAGGAGGGGGGGTTGTTCGCACATGTGCAGGGCAGGGCGCATAGAATTATGGGTGTGGCCACGTGCACGTGGGAACCTCCCCCACCCCGCCCCCTCCTGGCACGCTATGGCAAAAAGGTTAGCCATCCTACACCATTTCTGACAGATGGCAGTCCAGTCTTTTCTTGAAAGCCTCCAGTGATGAAGCTCCTACAACTTCTGAAAGCAAGCTGTTACATTGAACATAGAATACAAGAGTGGAAGGGACCTTGTAGGTCATCTCGTCCAATCCCCAGGAGACCCTACACCATTTCTGATAGATGACAGTCCAGTTTCTTCTTGAAAGCCTCCAGTCATGAAGCTCCCACAACTTCTGAAGGCAACTTCTATTCCATGGGTTGATTGTTCTCACTGTCAGATGAGGCTCTACCTGTAGTTATAATCCTACATACCTGGCAGCATCAGGTTAAGGAATGCAGGTATAAGATCTACCGTGGGCTATAATCATAGCTGGGCTTATGTGGTTATGTCTTGTGTTTTTTTTAGGAACTGTGCATTTTGCAGAAGGAAATGTTCACTGTGACTGTTTAAACGTGACCTCTGAGTCATAACTGACAGCGGTAGCTTTGAAACTGGAAGCTCCTGGTAGTTCTTCTGACAACCATTCATTTAGTGACCAGTTGAAGTTACAACGTCCCTGCAGAAAAAGCAACTGATGTCCTTTTTTCCACCCTTCTAACCATTGCAGCATCTCCATCACATAATCACATGATTAAAATTCACACGCTCGAAAACTGGCATGTACACATGATGGTCGCAGTGTCCCCTGGATCATGTGATTCCCCCTTTGGGTCCCCTTCTGACGAGCAAAGTCAACGGCGAAGGGGGTGGGAGCCAAGATTCGCTTAACAGCCGCATTTCTGTTCTGCCCCAGCTATGGACCCCAAAGAAAGCAGCACACACACAAAGTCTGTACAAACCTTAGTTTATTAAATTAAATCAGTCTTTTTCAAACAAAGGCTGTTAATTAACTTTCTTAACAGCCGACAAGAATCCAAAGAATAAATAATCGTAATCTTACTAGGGTTGGCAGAAAGCCCAGAAGCAATTTGCAGGAAACGGATAAAGAGAACTAAGATCAGGACGTGAAAGAAAGTGAACGAAGTTGTTCCCTGCAAATTGCTTCAGTTGTCGTCCTTCCTTAAATAGGCTAAGGGAGTGGCCAATTAGTCCCAAGCCTTACTCTCAAGGAGACCTCCTCCTGAGGAGCCACTCCTGCCTTTTGGCAGCTCTGCGTGCCCGTGCACCGAGAAGAGGCTCCTCCTCTTCATCCTCTTCATTTAAAGGAGCTTCTGGAGATTCTGAAGGCCCTGGCACCACATCCTCTTCAGCCTCCTTGCTGTCCGACTCGAGCGTCGGCGCAGCATCACACCAGCCTCCTCGTCGTTGGGATCAGCAACAATCCGCACAAACCGCTGGCAGGTCACAACGTCTAACTTAACACCTGAACCGATTCATGCAACAATGGTGGCATGGAAGGTCGTAAAAGGGGGCAGAACTCACCGAACGTACGTTCTGGTTTAGCAACGGAAATTTTGGGCTCAGTTGTGGTCGCAAGGCAAGGACTGCCTATACTGGCTTGGGAACCGCAGGTGGAACAAAACCACAACCGGCGATTGGGTTGTTGTTACTGGTAATTCTGCACAACCAGTAAATCGGTTGCATATTATAGTTTCCAGGGCTTTGTCGGCACCTGGTTGACGCTGAAGGCTCAATTTAAAATGCTGGCTTTTACCCTTCAGTCCAGAAAGCAGATCAATACCGTATCAGAGATACAATCTGCCAAGCAAAGACTTTAGAAGAATGTCTATTCTACGTCCCACAAATACCTTGAGGTCAGTTTTGGAACTGTGCAAGGAAGGAACGTCTCAAGGGCACACCTGGATCTGGAATTTCCTGCTTTGGGAGGGGGGCTTAGCTGTCCCCTTCCTTTCCTTTTTTTGGTGGGTGAGAGAGGGGGAATAATTCAATTCCGTTTATTACAGTCCTAGACCAGAGACCAGAACAAATAAAAAACACTTGGTAAATATACCATTAAAAATCCTAGCACCATGTTTCCCCGAAAATAAGACATCCCCTGATAACAAGCCCAATTGGGCTTTTGAATGCATGCGCTAAAATAAGGCTCCCCCCAAAAATAAGCCCTCCCTAAAAATATTTAAACGCAGAGCTGGAAATCAGATAAGACCCATCTTGTTCCACGCGTCCCAAAATAATAAGACCTTCCCCGAAAATAAAGCCAAGCACTTATTTCGGGGTTCAAAAAAACATAAGACAGGGTCTTATTTTCAGGGAAACACGCTATAAAATAATAAATAACCACTAAAATCTAGGATAAAATCCAGTCTGTCAATTATACATGGTCTAACTATGGCACGTGTGCCCGAGGTGGCACGCAGGGCCATCTTTCCGGGCATGTGAGTTGTCGCCCAACTCACCTGCAGCTGCGCATGTGCCCCAGCTGGTGTCTGGTCCTCTGATGCACATGCACGCAATTCAGGGGACTCGGCTGGTCTTTGGAGATCTGCGCGTACATGCACATTCATGCATGCCTGCGAGAGTACTTGTGTGCGGGACACGCATGCAGGCATAGATGGCGTTTGCATACATGCATTGTGCTGCGAAAACCACACACATGCGCCGGTGGTGCAATGGCACGCCCAGCGCATGGGGGAGACACATGAAAGGGGTGTGCAGGCACAGATGGTGTGGTTGCGCGTGCAGTGCACGGGGAGGAGTCCCGTGTCAGCACGGATAACACATGCAATGCACAGAGCGCGTACCTATTGGGCACTCGGCGAGTAAAAGGTTCGCCACCACTGAACTATACTAAAATGGCAATCCATAAACTGTGTGCAAAGTCCGCAGTGCAAAGGGTTTGCCACATTTGTTATATCACCTAACTATGGTGGATTAGACATGCGAGGGGAAATAAAAACCATTAGATCTGTTGTTATTATTATTATTATTATTATTATTATTATTATTATTTTAAGTTGTTTTGCTTTTTAAAATTACTCTGCCGAATGTTTTTGAATCCTGAGGTTTCCTGTTTGGCACCAAAATGAGGATCCTGTTGCTCTCTTCTTTATGAGGGGGTGGGGGGGGTGGCGAAGAACTAATATTGCTATTTTTTATCTGCTGTTTGGTCTGTTGCACGTGGTCAACCCAGAGTAATTATGACACCGGCTAAGGCCAGGGTTGTTGTTGTTATTATTATTTACTTTATTCATTAAACATGAAACTCAGTCAACTGGACATTTTAAAATGCGTCACAAATACCATTGACTGATGCTAATGGTTAATCTGGGTTGCTGCCAGCGTTCCAGTTATTAACCAAGTACCTTCTTGAGATGTACGATGTTCCAAGTAGCGCAGTTTTTTGCAGTATTATTTTGTATTATTTTGCATTATTATTATTATTATTATTATTATTATTATTATTATTATTATTATTATCTTTTATTCATTAAAAATGAAACTCAGTCAACTGGACCTTGAGCCTGTAGTACAGTGGACTAAAGCACTGTTATTAACATCAGCTGCCTGCAGTTACTGTAAGTTCAAATCTCCCCAGGCTCAAGGTTGACTCAGCCTTCCATCCTTTCTAAGGTAGGTAAAATGAGGACCCGGATTGTGGGGGCAATAAGCTGATTTTGTATAAATATACAAAAGTATGAAGGCTATTGCTTAACGCATTGTAAGCCGCCCTGAGTCTCCGGAGAAGGGCGGCATATAAATCATTTTTTTTTTAAAAAAAAGCGCCACAAATACCATTGACTGATGCTAATGGTTGATACGGGTTGCTGCCAGCGTCCTAGGGATCAACCAAGTACCTTCTTAAGATGTACGATGTTCCGAGTAGCACAGTTTTTTGCAGTTCCGCTGGTGTGATTGCAGGAAGCTGCGATTTCTTGAAGTGTTTTGTGAAATTCTTGGACCTGGTATCAAGCGCCCCGATGACAATGGGTATCACTGTGACATGTTTCATCCATAGCCGTGTAGTTTCGATGGCCAGGTCGCGATATTTCATGATTTTTTCCAGTTACTACTACTACTACTACTATTACTACTACTATTACTACTACTATTACTACTACTATTATTACTACTACTATTATTACTATTACTGCTACTACTATTATTAGTATTACTGCTACTACTACTACTATTATTATTACTACTACTACTATTATTATTATTATTATCAAGGCAAGATGTGGGTCCTCTCTGTTTTTAGTATATGCACAACAACCCGAAACAATCATTTTGCAAGGGTCTCCCACTTAGATAACTCTTGTGGCTTCCTCTTATTCCCAAATCGTTGCTGATTGTGTTTCCCCCTTTTAAACTGCATTTTCGGGGACGACACTGACTCGAATTCTATCAGCCCAACAAAAGCCCCCCCTGTGCCATTCAAGATACAAGGCGGCCCGAGACGTATGATTGATGCTCAAAGAAGGGTATTTTAATCACCTTTCTGACCGCCGTAAATATGGGCCGGTTGCCAGGAATTCAAAATTAGGATCACAGGGATAGTGCAATGGTTGTTAAGTGTGAAAAACAGTGGCAAGTCCCTTTTTTTTCAGGGTTGTCGTAATTTTGTACGGTCACTAAGCGGACGATTGTACATTGAAGATTACCTGGCCCCTTTTCGATTTTTTGGGGTAATTATTTTATTATGATATTTTTAACGGTACCAAGTCGAGGAGAGCAGTTATACAATAAGATTAGCAATTAAGAGTCACTGAGTAGGTGTTTGTAAGTCCAGGACTATCTGTACCTTTCATCTCTTAAAGGTAAAAGTTCCCCTCGCACGTATGTGCTAATCCTTCCCGACTCTAGGGGACAGTGCTCATCTCCGTTTCAAAGCCGAAGAGCCAGCGCTGTCCGAAGACATCTCCGTGGTCATGTGGCCGGCATGACTCAACGCCAAAGGCGCAAGGAATGCTGTTACCTTCCCACCAAAGGTGGTCCCTATTTTTCTACTTGCAGTTTTTTACGTGCTTTCGAACTGCTAGGTTGGCAGAAGCTGGGACAAGGAACGGGAGCTCACCCCGTTATGCGGCACTCGGGATTCGAACCGCCGAACTGCCGACCTTTCGATCGACAAGCTCAGCGTCTTAGCCACCGAGCCGCCGCGTCCCTAGCGTACCCCTTCTAGAACTTTGCAATCAATGCCCACGAATTATTTTATGATAATACCTTATAACTGCGCCAGGCCGAGGAGAGCAATGGCAGAATAAGATTAGCAATGAAGGGCCACTAAGCGAACGGTTGTAAGTTGAGGAATGCCTGCATACAAACTCCATTTTTTCAGGAGGGAAGTTTTTGCTCTGGTTTTTCTTTTTTGTCGCCATTATGGCTGCGACACCAGGGAAAGGTGCTGGGTGAATTATTTTAGCTCATGCTTTCAGCATTCTCCCGGGATCATGTCAGACAGGAAGCATCGAGCAGAAAGCTTTGAAACACACACACACACACACACACACACACACACACACACACACACACACACACACAAACTCGCACATACCATGTTCTCACAGTGAAAAAATGCAAGAATTCCAGGAAGCCGGGAGGGAAATCTTGTCATTTGACCTTCCCCTCCCCTCTTTCCAGGAGCGATGGGCTCATAAAGAATGATTTCTAAATGATTTCTAGTTTTTCAAATGTTTCCAGAGATTGTTTTTTGTTTTTATTATTATAAAATAGTCTCCTGGCCATTGTCAGCCTGTTTCCTCTATGTGTAATCATAAAACAATTTTTTTAAAAAAAGTGATTTTTTTTTTTAAAAAAATTCCAAAATGGCCACACGCCTCGTTTTTAAAAAGCACCAGACCAAAAAACATAATCTAGTTTGAGCTTGGAAAAAAAAAAGAAAGAAAGCTTTTCTTTCTTTAAGTGGGGGCTGGACTTTCTGTTTTTTTTTTTTTTTTTGAAGACGTTTCGCTTCTCATCCGAGAAGCTTCTTCAGCTCTGACTGGATGGTGGGGAATGGAAGGATTTAGCCTGAGCGGGGGGTTGGACTAGAAGACCTCCAAGGTCCCTTCCAACTCTGTTATACCTTCTATTCTATTCTATTTTATTTTATTCTATTCTATTCTATTCTATCCTTCCCCTGCCACGCCCACCAAGCCACACCCACAGAACCGGTACTAACAAAAATTGGATTTCACCACTGGATAAAACCTCTCTGAGTTACACAAAGAATTTAAATTGGGGGTGAGGAGCTTGTGCTGTGGTCCCTGGTTTGAATCCTTCTCTTCAATGAAAACATCCACGGAAGAAGTCAATGTCTTAGCAGGCATGCAGAACTACAACACAAAAATAAAACGACCGGTATCTCAATTTCCCCATTCTTTCTCTGTGCAATTATCTTTTTACACGCCCTGTCTGGATCACCAGGATCTGATCCTTCATCAGATTTAAATCAAACGGAAGAAGAAGAAGAAGAAGAAGAAGAAGGAGAAGGAGGAGGAGGAGGAGGAGGAGGAGGAGGAGGAGGAGGAGGAGGAGGAGGAGGAGGAGAAATGAATAGGTGGAGTATAGGAGGAGGAGGGTATGGGGAGGGGAGGAGGAGGAGGAGGAGAAGAAGAAGAAATGAATAGGTGGAGTATAGGAGGAGGAGGGTAAGGGTTAGGGGAGGAGGAGGAGGAGGAGGAAGAGAAGAAGAAGAAGAGAAGAGGAGGAGGAGGAGGAGAAGAAGAAGAAATAAATAGGTGGAGTATAGGAGGAGGAGGAGGGTAAGGGGGAGGGGAGGAGGAGGAGGAGGAAGAGAAGAAGAAGAAAAGAAGAAGAGGAGGAGGAGGAGGAGGAGGAGAAGAAGAAATGAATAGGTGGAGTATAGGAGGAGGAGGAGGGTAAGGGGAGGGGAGGAGGAGGAGGAGGAAGAGAAGAAGAAGAAGAGAAGAGGAGGAGGAGAAGAAGAAATAAATAGGAGGAGTATAGGAGGAGGAGGAGGGTAAGGGGAGGAGAGGAGGAGGAGGAGGAGGTGGAGAAGGAGAAGGAGAAGGAGGAGGAGGAGGAGGAGGAGGAGGAGGAGGGAGAGAGAAGAAGAAGAAGAAGAAGAAGAAGAAGAAGAAGAAGAAGAAGAAGAAGAAGAAGAAGAAGAAGAAGAAGAAGAAGAAGAAGAAGAAGAAGAAGAAGAAGAAGAAGAAGAGGAAGAAGAAAACAACTCAGGCACGGCTGCTGAGCTGCCCCTTCTGACATTTGGCAACCTGGACGTTGGTGGGTGGAGAAGTTGTGCCGTCTGTTTTTACTTTGTGTGGTGTTTATTTGCTGGTTGCTAAATTCAGGCCGGCAAAGAAACAGCACGCAGCCACATGAATCACAACCCCGGGAAAAATTGACGGGGAAGAGCGCTTGGCGCAAGGCCAAGAGAAAGGCATCCAAGGGGAGCCCGTCCATTTCTGCCCCTCCAACCCACCCAGCCACCTCCCCACTTCCGGAAAAGGGCCGGGGAAGTGGAGAGTGGCAAGGATCCCAGAGAAATCAATGGGCACTTAAATGCACTTTACTCTGCCCTGGATGATGTCCAGAGGGGAGTTAATTATTAATGCCATGTGTAAAATAACTTGCAAGGCAACCGAACGGAGCCTCCATTAAGGCCCGACTGGCCAACAACAACCAGGCTGCTTCATCGATCCTCTTGCGTAAGGTGTATTGTGTATTGCGTATTGTGTAGGGCAGGCCAAGGATTCACGGCTGAGCACAGAAGGAAAATGCAGGTGAATTCCGGTTGGGGAACCTCAGCACATGGGGGAACGAAAACGGTCACGAAAGGCCTTCTTTTTCTACCAATCATGTATGGAAAACATATAACTTCCTTCCTTCCTTCCTTCCTTCCTTCCTTCCTTCCTTCCTTCCTTCCTTCCTTCCTTCCTTCCTTCCTTCCTTCCTCCCTCTCTCTCCCTCCCTCCCTCCCTCCCTCTCCTTCCTTCCTTCTTTACTTCCTTCCTCCCTCCCTCTCCTCCCTCTCCTTCTTTCCTTTCTTTCCTTCCTTCCTTCCTCCCTCCCTCCCTCTCCTTCTTTCCTTCTTTCCTTCCTTCCTTCCTCCCTCTCCTTCCTCCCTCTCCCTCTCCCTCCATTTCCTTCCTTCCTTCTCCCTCCCTCCCTCTCTCCTCCCTCCATTTCCTCCCTTTCCTCTCTCCCTCTCCTTCCTTCCTTCCTCTCTCTCCCTCCCTCTTCTTTCTTCCTCCCTCCCTCCCTCTCCTTTCTTCCTTCCTCCCTCCCTCCCTCTCGTCCCTCCCTCCCTCTCTCCCTCCCTCACTTTCCTCCCTCCCTTCCTCCCTCTCCTCCCTCCCTCTCCTTTCTTCCTCTCTCCCTCCCTCTCCTTCCTTCCTCCCTCCCTCTCTCCCCCCTTCCTCCCTTTCCTTCCTCCCTCTCCTTCCTTCCTCTCCCTCCCTCACTTTCCTCCCTTCCTCCCTCTCCTTCTTTCCTTCCTTCCTTCCTCCCTCCCTCTCCTTCCTCCCTCCTTCCCTCCATTTCCTTCCTTCCCTCCCTCCCTCCCTCCCTCCCTCTCCCCTCCCTCCATTTTAATTACCCACCTCCTCCTTCCCCCACTTTATCTGAGTGCTGGTTACGTCTTTTGCAAAGCCTCTGGACTTCTAAATCAAGTTATAGGTTGTGATGCCCCTGGATCCTTTCCCCTTTGCTAAGACATTATTAGCACTCAGCTCCCGGTTTTAATCTGGGCAGCAAATCACAACGTACATAAGCCCACCTCCTGGATCTGGCAGAGGGAGTGAGAGAGAGAGAGACCACTCTGACATCTCTTTGGAAATGACAGCGTACTATTTCATTCCTAGAAACCCCGTTCTCCTACAATGTGCCCTTCAGGTTTTGTATGGCATCGTTTTGTCTCTCTCTGTGTCTCTCTCTCTCCTCTTAACAGCCACGATCCAGTGAAAATTCTATTGAACTGACCTATTTTTTCCCTCCCTAAAGGACAACTGAACTGTGAAGAATTTTCAACCTTGCAAATATTTGTAATTATTTGTTTGCGGTGCTGTGCATTTTTATTTTTTTCTTTTTGCCAGGGCTTTTCTTCCTCTCCACGCAATTCTTGTATTGTTCGTTTCGCTATTTCATGTTTCGTTTTGGTATTTGTGGCTAAGATTCTGTTTTATTAAATTTTGGGGGAACCCAAACAGGTAGATAAATGTTTTAAACGGATAGTGGCTTTGCTAATGCAAGGACCAATATGCAATTATTAGATCCCCAAATTAAATTACCGGTAAATAATTCATGCTTATTTAAGGCGGTATATGCAGGTGAACACCAAACGCTTACTTCGCACACCATTTGAATAGTTGCAAGAAAGAAAACTTGAATTGTTCTTTGACGGGTTTATTGAGTTCACCATAAGAAAAAGAAAGATCACAGCTTTTATAGATCCATGAGGTTAATTTTGCGTATCCAACTCCAGGCACAAGGAGATCTGTAAAGGATCCCATGCACAGACCCACACTTTTTAAATAGGTACCATATAAAGGTAAAGCTTCCCCTCACACATATGTGGTAGTCATTCCTGACTCTAGGGGATGATGCTCATCTCCGTTTCAAAGCCAAAGAGCCAGCGCTGTCCGAAGATGTCTCCATGGTCATGTGGCTGGCATGACTCAACACCAAAGGTGCACGGAACGCTGTTCCCTTCCCACCAAAGGTGGTCCCTATTTTTCTACTTGCATTTTTTTTACATGCTTTCGAATTGCTAGGTTGACAGAAGCTGGGACAAGTCATGGGAGCTCACCCTGTTACGCGGCACTAGGGATTCGAACCGCTGAACTGCCGACCTTTCGATCAATAAGCTCAGTATCTTAGCCACCGAGCCACCGCATCCCTAGGTACCATATTCCTGCCCCCAAATGAAAGAAAACCCTGGACTGACATGCCTGTTGGAATCTTTAGATAACAGCTCTCATCTGCTTTGTTTTAAGCATCTTTCCCCCCCCCACTCCTGGTGAAACAGGGGGCTACATTATCTGGGGCAAAGGGATTTTAATATCTCCCAAGGAATCACGTTTATTGAAGGGGACAGCCTATAAATTAGCGCTTAAGTTAAAATCAATTTCTAGATAATATGAATCCCTCAAAGACAGATTGTTTGGTTCGCAGGGGCCTTGTATCAAAACTTTAATTAGAGCCCCTTTTAAAAAATAAAACCTGTCGTACGTTATATCGCTAATTGACTTGACCCGCTTGGAAGGCGACTCGGCTGGCCAAAGGAGATTATTCTGTCTGCTCCGACGGCTGCAGAAAAATGGGGAAGGGGGGAGAGTGTTTGAGGGAGGTGTGGGCTTGGAGCTAGACTCTCCCTCGCCCCCCCCCCAGTCAAAAAAAAAAGAAAGAGTAATATCTCAAAAGTCAACTGGTCTTCTTTTGATGCTAACGCACCTCGCATTGAATGAGTTGGCCGTGTCAAGAAATCCACCGTCCCTGCCTTTGGCATCAGCTCAAGAAGAGGCTGTGCTCTCATTTCACACAAAAGCCACAGTAGAAATAAAACAACCTGGGGCTGGGAGGAAGGGAGGGCAGATCCTATCTTGGAGTGAGAATTCAAGCAGATGTCAAGAAGGAGAAGGAGAAGGAGAAGGAGAAGGAGAAGGAGAAGGAGGAGGAGGAGGAGGAGAAGGAGGAGGAGGAGGAGGAGGAGGAGAAGGAGGAGGAGGAGGAGGAGGAGAAAGAGGAGGAGAGGGAGGAGAAGGAGAAGGAGAAGGAGAAGGGGAAGGGGAAGGAGAAAGTGGAGAAGGAGGAGGAGAAGGAAGAGGAGAAAGAGAAGGAGAGGGAGGAGAAGGAGGAGGAGGAGAAGAAGAAGCAGAAGAAGAAGAAACAACAAAACAACAACAACAATAATAATAGAATGAATAATAATTGAATTGAATAATAATTGAAGGAAAGTGTGATAAGTGTGAAGGAAAGTCATGGGAACATAAAGTGGAAAAAGTTATAGAAAATGAGAAGGTGAAGATCTTGTGGGACTTTCGAATACAGACGGATCGTCACTTGGAACACAATACGCCAGATATCACAGTTGTCGAAAACCGAAACATACAATTTATTGACATCGCGGTACCAGGAGACACCAGAGACGAAGAAAAAGAACTGGAAAAAAATCATGAAATATCGCGACCTGGCCATCGAAACTACACGGCTATGGATGAAACATGTAACAGTGATACTCATTGTCATCGGGGCACTTGGTACCATGTCCAAGAATTTTACAAAACACATCAAGAAATTGCAGCTTCCTGCAATCACACCAGCAGAACTGCAAAAAACTGCGCTAGTCGGGAACATCGTACATCTTAAGAAGGTACTTGGTTGATCCCTAGGACGCTGGCAGCAACCCGTATCAACCATTAGCACCAGTCAATGGTATTTGTGATGCATTTTTAAATGTTCAGTTGAGTGAGTTTCATGTTTAATGAATAATAATCATCATATTAATAATATCTACATCTCCCTGAGCTGCTGAAGACAAATTTTACGAGAACAAGAGCCTCTCCAGGAAAGGGAGTTTGGGATTGGCATGCTTGAAATGGGAGGGGCACGGGTCCCACCCCGCTACCTGGGCTAAGATCTGAGCAAAGACCCTGTTAGCCTTTTGAAAAATGGTTCTAACCTATTTGCCCAGGTATGAAGGGTCAGGAGGAGGTTAGTTAGCCCCAGGTGGGTTGGTTACTGGTGGCCAGGCCAAAGGAGAAGTTTTTGTCCTTGAAATGCCAGTGAAGGTCTATAGTTCCAAGGCCTAGAGAAGAGGAAGGAGAGGAAGAAGAGGGAGAGGAGGAAGAGGAGGGGAAGAAGAGGAGCAAGAGAAAGAGGAGGAGGAAAGAGAGGAGGAGGAAGAAGAGAAAGAAGAAGAAGAGCAGGAAGAAAAAGAGGAGAAGAAGAATAGGAAGAGGAGGAGGAAGAAGGAGGAGGAAGAAGAAGGGAAGGAAGAAGAGGAGGAGGGAGGAGGAATGTTTCCTTATTGCTAGCTTTACGTTTTAAGTTTAACTTTTATTGTCATTGTATGTATATATACAGTATACCCGTATAACGAAATTCACTGAACCACCCAAACATCCACACAACGGACCAAGTATGATTCTAGGACCTAAAATAGGCATCACACAAGAAAAAAAAGAATGGCAAAGGAAATGGAAGTGTCTATTTATCTTAGAATAATCACCTGTGCTGAATTGGTTTGACCTTCAACACCAATGGCCGCTGGAGCCCAATGACCCTGAGAAAATACACGCATAAGAATATGATCTCCACGTCTTGTGATTTCCTTGCAATTCAGTGGTCCTGAAATACCGCCCCTCCAAGCTTTGGGGGCTCCCCCTTTTTCACGGTCTTCCTAACACCCCGCAGATGCCCCACTCCATCCTGGCCTCCAAACTTCAACAGCTTCACCTGGCTTAGGTGTTGTGGATTTCCAGCCTCCGAATCTCTCTCTACGCCTCCCACACCCTGAAGGGCCCCCGTGGGACAAGAGGCGGTTGATGGGTACCACGTTCACAGACACTGAGGTAAGAGTGAAGGAACAGACCCCAGCTTTAATTCCAAAGAAGCTGGCTTCACGACATCTCTCCAACAAGGAAAGAGAGAAATAATTTTGTTTGGCAAAACAGGGCTCTGTGTGAAAGGGCTGGACAAAGTTGGATTCATCTGCGAGCTCAGCAGATGTTCTGGCTATGAATGGAGGGATTGATTTCCACGCATCTCTGGGTGCAAATGCCAATCCCATCCAGCGTCTTTGAAGGTCTGCAAGATAACGTTGAGCTTGGGTACCAAAAATATCTCCCGAGTGATCTCATTTTCCTAAATATCTAAATATAGACGGTTCTCCTTGCGTTTTCCTCGCTTTGCTCGGTAGCCTTTCTGACGGGGAGGAGGGGGAGAAATCCCTCTGGGTAATCGTTATTTGCCTTATGTTTCTGTTGCTTGCATTGCTTCAGAGGTGGACATTTAAACTTAATTACACTTAATTTGTTGGTCAACCGTTTTGCAGGACCAAAGGTGGATCAGAGATATTTCAAACATAAATAAATGACCACCTCGTTTTTCTGAAGGGTCTCCTGCTTGGTTGGACTAGAAGATCTCTAAGATCCCTTCCATCTCTGCTATTCTGTATGTATTTTTTTTTCCAAGTCATGTTTTAGTTCATTTATACAGTTTTTTCTTCAAATAATAATAATAACTTTATTGACATTGTACATGTATACACAGTGTAACCATACAACGAAATTCACTTAACACCCAAAGACTAACAACAGGGCCAACACACAGAACAATCCCCAAACACACTCCCACCCACCACAATTCCCCACCCAATAATACACATAGGTGCCTAGTGAACAATGCATTGTCTGAGTCACTTTAGATCTACAAAGTATTAATAATAATTCTGAGATTAATGTTGTTGTTAGTTGCCAAGTCATGTCCGACCCATTGTGACCCCATGGACAATGTTCCTTCAGGCCTTCCTATCCTCTACCATCCTCCGGAGTACATTTAAGCTCACATCGACTGCTTCAGTGACTCCATCCAGCCACCTCTTTCTCTATCGTCCCCTTCTTCTTTTGCTCTCAATTGTTCCCAGCATTCGGCTCTTCTCCAGTGAGTCCTTCCTTCTCATTAGGTGGCCAAAATATTTGAGTTTCCTCTTCAGGATCTGGCCTTCTAAAGAGCAGTCAGGGCTGATCTCCTCCAGGACTGACCGGTTTGATTGCCTTGCAGTCCAAGGGACTCGCAGGAGTCTTCTCCAGCACCAGAGTTCAAAGGCCTCCATTCTTTGGTGCTCAGCCTTCCTTATGGTCCAACTTTCACAGCCATCCATTGCAACTGAGAAAACCATCGCCGTGAGTATACGCCGAGATTAATAATAGTAGTTAAAATAATAATAGTAATAATAATAATCAATTTAGTTTATAGACAACTAATAACAATAATAATACTATTCAAGGATATCTAATAATAATCTTTTCAACATCTATCATTTGCGTCAACACGGTAATGATAATATATTGTATAACGATATATGTGGCAATATTCTGTATGTATTCTGAATTCCTGCTGCTGGGCACAGAATAGATTTTTTTTTTTTTTTGCAGTCCTGTTTATTCTAGATTTTGTTTCTGTTCTATTCTTTGCTTTCTCTACGGCTGAGGGTTTTTGAAGAATAAAGTTTTGCCATTGTGTGTCTGTGTCTGTTTAAAGAGTAGAGAGCTGGCAGAAGGGGACACCTTGATCTCTTTGAGTTGATGGATCTGGTCGGATGCCAACCATCCCTCGAAGGGTGGAGCCCGCAGGGTAGAGGAATAACGAAGGATGGGTTGGGCAGGAAGGGAAACATTAGAAGTCCTCCCTTCTAATCTTCCACACTCCCACAGAGGAAATATCTGCTAAAGGCATTCAGAGGAAGCCGAGGGAACGACGCACAGATTAAATCTTTCAGAAGGATGGACGACCTTGCTGGCTCGGAATAAAAGCATTTCCAATGGAAAAGCCAACCAGAAAGGGCTCCCTCTCTCTTTGATCTTGTGGATCGGGTTCCAGGAGAACCTCAAAGAAGGTGGCTAAGTGAGCAGGAGGAACGAGAGGCAGCTTCTGTTTGGCCAACAAGCTTGAGGGACTTGAGGGAAGTTCCTATCAGTGGAAGAAAATATTTTTGAGCCTACAGGATGAGGCCAGGGGTGGGCTTAAAAATTTTTAGCAAGGGGTTTCTCTGCCTGGTTGCTGGGTGGGTGTGGCCATGGTGGGCGTGATCTAGTTGTCCTTCTGCACCATCATGGGGGTGGTGGTGGTGTTTGGCCTCCCCGGGCTCCGGAGGCTTTTTTTGAGCCTCCGGGAGGGTGAAAACGGCCTCCTCAGGCTCCAGAAGCCCTCTGGAGGCCGGAAATGGGCCTGTTTCCAGCCTTCCCGAACTTCCGGCTTCTTCACCCTCCCTGAGCCTCCATGCGTGTCCTGCACTTACCTGCATCCAAAACGGGCTGCGTGGCGATTCCTGGGAGGGGAGGGGTGGGGTGGGCGGGGCCAGCCAGGTGTGGGATTTCCGAATCCCACACTTGGCTGGGGGTTCTCCGAACTGCACAAAATCCTAGCTAGAGGTTCTCCCGAACCCCTGCGAACCCCCCAGCAGCCCAACCCTGGATGAGGCTCAGTAACTGTAACAGTAACAGAGTTGGAAGGGACCTTGGAGGTCATCTAGTCCAACCCCTTGCTCTCCTTTTCCCTTTCTTCTTTCTCCTCTTCTCTCCTCTCCTCTCTTTTCCCTTCCTCTCTCTCTACTCCTTCCCCTCTCTCTCCTGCTGTTTCCCTTTTCATTTCAATCTAAAGTGGTATTCGAACAGCCCCGATTTCCTCATTATCTTTATTCTCATTTCAATTTCTTATTCAATTATACAAGTATACAAATTAAATTAATAATAATAATAATAATAATAATAATAATAATAATAATAATAAATAATTATTTATTTTTATTTCATCATTTGCGTACATTTTTATAATATCTCACTTTTTTCCCTTTTACCCTCCCCCCTCCCCTTTCTCCTTTTACTTGGCATCATCTGGGTATCTATTTTTTTCTAATTGTTTTCTCCCATCTATCTATTTATTCTCTATGTCCTTATTCATGTTTCCTATCTAACCAATCTATAATCATTTTATGATTGGGGAAAGACTGACTTAACTGTCTTGCTCAGCCACAGAAATTTTGGGCTCAATTATGGTAGTCAGTCACGGACTACTTATAGACCAGATAATCCGTCCTTGTTTTCAGGAGAACATTATCTCAAGATGCACGACAATCCATGATCTGCAACAAGTTTGGCTGGAAGGCGACTTGGATGATCAAGAGAGGAATGGCGAGATCTGGACTCCTGTTCCATCCAGCCAAGTTTAATCAATTATTAGTATTTAAGCAGGAGTGGGATTCAGCTGGTTCGTGCCGGTTCGTGCGAACTGGTAGTTACGGCCAGCGGCTGGGCCTGTCCACCTGCTTTGGCACTATTCCATCTTATACAATCACCGTGTTTTTGATGTAGCGTGCATGTAAAGCCCCACCTTTGTATTTAAGTATTATTAAACAGCCATGCATACCTTCTGGAAAGAGTCTATAAAGAGTTTTGGAGGCTTGGCCATATTATCTTGACCATGTTTACTTCAGAATTACCGTAGGTGTCACCAAGTTCAATTGGTTCCATTCCCAAAAAGGTAATTTGCAACTTCCACAAGGGGTGTTTGGGTCATTGCTGAGAAGAGAAGGCTGTTAGGAGGCTGGCCTCAACTGAAAAGGACTCTTGGACTGTGGCATTCAGGGCTGTGGTCATTCACTAGCTGCCGAACAAGCCGTAGTTCAACCTTGACAACAATCAGTATGCAAAACATGTGTTTTTCTGAAGACGTCCCTTAAAATGGGGGTCTCCAACCTTGGCAACTCTAAGGCTTGTGGACTTCAACTCTGGCTAAGGAACTCTGGGAGTTGAAGTCCACAAGTTTTAAAGTTGCCAAGGTTGGAGACCCCTGCCTTAAATCGTAATGAGAGCATCTGAGGAGAAGAAGATACCTTGAGCTGCCAGATAGACTTCCTAGTTCAGAATTTTCTGCACAAAATCCGGCAGCCTTTCTCGGTCTTCCCTGAGGGTCGATTTTTGAACCCTACATGCCTTCTTCTTCAGCTTTTCCCAAGTTGCCCTCTTCCAGGTATGTTGGACTCTGAAAGTTCCCCAAATTCTCACACTGGCTGTTCTAGGAAAATGGAAGGAGAACACATTTCAGGCTACTACCCTGTTTCCCCCAAAATAAGACACCCCCTGATAATAAGCCCAATTGGGCTTTTGTGAGCATGGCAATAAGGCCAAGCGCTTATTTCAGGGTTCAAAAAAGTATAAGTCAGGTTCTTATTTTCGGGGAAACCCGGTATGATGGAGCAACCTTCTGTGGTTCTGCGAATATTATAATCCCAGAAGAAACAAGACTGTAAGTCCACACTCATTTACCTAGAAGAAGACTTCTTGACCTCAGTTGGGCGTTACTTCTAAGCAGTGGTGGGATTCAAATAAATTAACAACTGGGTCTATGCCCTAATGACCAGCTGGGTGGGCGTGGCCATGGTGGGCGTGGCCAGGGGTGTGTGACAGGCAGCACTCGGTCTCCTGTACCCACCTGGGAGCAAAAACAGGTTGTGGGGGGGCGCCACCCCCCGTGCCCTGTTTTGGGCCTAGTAGGCCGCCCTGTAGCCTTGTGGTAGCAAAAATAGGCCACGGGGGGCCCACACTGTACCCCCCGAGCCCCATTATGGGCCTAGTAGGCCTCCTTGTACTTATCTGGGAGCCAAAACGGGGTGCGTGGGGACTCCTGGAAGGGGCAGGGCTGGAAGGAGCGGGGCCAGTCAGCAATTTAACAACAAGTTGGCCCGAACTGGCCCGAACCGGCTGAATCCCACCACTGCTTCTAAGTAGATGTCATCCTAAGAGCTGCTGCTCACCCTGGATGATCCCAGAACTCTTTATGTCAGCCTGATAACGAAATCAATGCTCTCCTTGTCTCTCTCTACTTTTTCTTTCCTACCTTTGTTTATACCTTTATGAACCAGCTGGGGACAACAGCTGGTCCCTTCCCAAGCAATTTCTTCCCTGTAGGTTTTGGGAACTCATTTGTTCTGCTTGTTCCTAAACCCAGGAGATTTTAGAGAGAGAAGAACTCAGTAGGCTGAGTAAAATTAATAGGCCGGGAAGAGTTGAGTAATTATTTCATGGTATGGAGGAGGGCCCTTTGAACCCATACAGAGCTTTTAATCAGCTGCCTTTCCAACTAACAGAATAACAGAGTTGGAAGGGACTTTGGAGGTCTTCTAGTTGAACCCCCTGCTCAGGCAGGAAACCTTACACCGCTCCAGACAAATGGTTATCCAATCTCTTCTTAAAAACTTCCAGTGTTGGAGCATTCACAACTTCTGGAGGCAAGTTGTTCCACTGATTGATTGTTCTCACTGTCAGAAAATTTCTCCTTAGTTCTAGGCTGCTTCTCTCCTTGATGAGTTTCCACCCATTGATTCTTGTCCTGCCTTCGGGTGCTTTTGAGAATAGCTTGACTCCCTTTTCTTTGGGGCAGCCCCTGAGATATTGGGACACTATTATCGAACCCATGTTATCCAAAAGCAGACGTTCTTGTGAAGAACTGAAGCTGGTGCCTTTTAGTTAAAATTGGTCGGGAAAGATGCTACCAGACGCCTTCTGATTTTTTGTGTGTGGGGGGGTTCCCATAGACTAGCACAGTTGTCTTCTACAATGGCACAACTTTGATGATCTCTGTTGCAATTCCCACGGAAAGGCTCTTATGCAACTCAAAAAAAACCCACCCCCAAACGCTTCGGGAGATAAAATTCTCCAACTCAGTTGAATCCTTGGAGATTCTTTTTCAGATATGGCACCTGCCCTGTGGAAGGAACATCGTTTCACCGGAAATTAGATTACACATGTGTGCCTTTCGTTAGGCCTTCAAAATTTGGCGTTGTGCTCACGAGTAGGTGACTCGTTGAGCCCATCTCTTGGCCTCACTCATGGCTGTTTTTAATGATGCTTGGCTGCTTTGCATTTTGATTTTTCATCTTATGTATTTTCTCCCTTTTATACTAAGCTGCCTAGAGTCCCAGAGATGAAAGGGCTGGCTCTGTAAATTGCAGAAACAAACAAACAGACAGACAAATAAATAAATATTCCTTTGGCTTCTTCTGATTGGTTCCAACCCTAATGTCATCCCACCAATAGGAATTCAGAACCAGGCCATGGGGGATATATGACTTCTGAGAAGTCACTGTTTTTACAGGTAGTTCTTGACTTTCGACCACAACTGGGACAAGGAATTAAGTGAGTTTCTTCCCTCTAATGTGATTTCTGGCTTGTCTGGATGTTGGCTTTAAAGCAGATGAACTCAGGATTCTGTCGGTATCCTTCCTTGATTTTGGGTTGTATTTTTTAAATGGTAAGTAGATGGCAGTTATTTCTATGTGTTTATTGATGGCTGATCTGATTATTATAGGAATACACACACACACAATTTTTCATTTGCTCAACTGCATTTCAGGTGTCCTTGTTTACTATTTTCAGCTTTCTCTTCAGCTTCCCGGCCCTGGAGTATTGGGGAAAGTCTTGTTTTTCACCCTGCCCCCAAAGGAACTGGGATGTCCTTGGGGAAGAAATGGAGGAAAAGGGTCCAGAAAAATAAAAAGAAAAGGAAGGAAGGAAGGAAGGAAGGAAGGAAGGAAGGAAGGAAGGAAGGAAGGAAGGAAGAAAAAATAAAAAAGGAACGGAGGAAGGGAGGAAAAAGAAAGAAAAAAGAAAAAAGGAAGGAAAGAAGCAAAGAAAGAAAGAAAGAAGAAAGGAAGAAGAAAGGAAGGGAGGAAGGAAGGAGAAATAAAAAAGGAAGGAAGGGAAGAAAAAGAAAGGAAAAAGGAAAGAAAGAAGCAAAGAAAGAAAGAAGAAAGGAAGCAAGGAAGCAAGCAAGGAAGGAAGATCCAGATATGCTTTCTTTTGCAAATGGATCTAAAGGTCTAAAGGTTTAGAAACAAAAAGTGAAAACAATGTTTTCAGGATTGTTGTGTGGATAAAATGAGGGCAGAGGATGTCCTACCTTGGCTACCGTACATCAAACCTGGTTATGAAACCAATCAACCAACCAACCTACCTATGGGGAAGACTAGAGAACCGTTGCTGTGCTTTAATCATGCAACAAGACAAATATAGACATGGTTGATATGTAATTTGCACCCCAGGACGAGGCAGTCTTCTAAACAATCCATTTTCAGAAAACTAAAGCAAACAAAGGGAGCATATGTTCAGCCACAACTGATTGACAGCTGCCATAACAGATTGTCAGGTTTAAGGAGCTGGCCAGTTAACCCCACTGATATAATGAGTTTGGATTCCTAGCTATAATTGTGCGTTCTGTCTCATCCTCCCAGGTGGTTCGGCCACCTGGAAGCAAAACCACTTCTCTCCAATTCTTTAATCAGGTGAGCACAGGTGTGTGAGTGTGTGTTTGTGTATGATAAGATAAAGGTTCCTCTTGCACATATGTGCTAGTCATTCCCGACTCTAGGGGGCGGTGCTCATCTCCGTTTCAAAGCTGAAGAGCCAGCGCTGCCCGAAGACGTCTCCGTGGTCATGTGGCGGGCATGACTCAACACCAAAGGTGCACGGAACGCTGTTCCCTTCCCACCAAAGGTGGTCCCTATTTTGCTACTTGAGTTTTTTTACGTGCTTTCGAACGGTTAGGTTCTCAGAAGCTGGGACAAGGAACAGAAGCTCACCCCGTTACGCGGCACTCGGGATTCGAACCGCTGAACTGCCGACCTTTCGATCGACAAGCTCAGCGTCTTAGCCACTGAGCCACTGCATCCCATTGTGTGCGTGTGTGATACAAGGATGCAAATATTCAAGAAAGGGACGCGATTGTGACCATGGATTGGACACCATTGCAGTCTGGACTCAAATTTCTAAATGTGGTTTCCAAAACAGCTGGCAGCAGGAACAGAATTGCCCGTGTCATGAAGCGTTTCCTCCCAAATTATCTAGCAAAACATATTTTTTTTTTTGGCAACGCAATCCTGCATTTTTGTAGCCAAAAATGCAGGATTGGATTCTGGATCTCTTTTCTTGCCAAGGTCCATCCATCCAGGCTGACAGTGGTGCTGGAATGGAAAAATCAGGTGCCCGATCTTCCCGGTGATATTTTTTTTTCCACTAATCAAATTCCATTTTTTTGATGGGATGCCTTTTGCCGAGTTTAAGGTCACTTCAGTCAGCGCCGTGTTAAGGTTTTTCAATCAAACCTTTTAAATGCCAGTCCTATAACTGCTTTTGAAACATTTCCACAGCTGCGTTGGAGGCTTGTCGTAGGACAAAGGAGATTTTCTCCGCAGGTTGATGGACAATCGTCGGAATAGCCACACGGGAACATTAGAGAATGGCCTCGGGGTCAGGCCATAACGCACAGCTTATGATTTATATTTTGCACCGAAACAGGGGTGGATAATGAATCCGGAGGCAACGGAGGTTGAATGGCAGTGCAAAATAGAGAGATTTCAGATTCAGTGAGTGCAAAGGCACATCCACGCCAGAAGTGGGTTTCAACAGGTTCTGACCAGTTCTGGAGAACCGGTAGCGGAAATTTGGCCCCGCCCTCATCTATTCTCTGCCTCCCAATTCCCAGCTGATCGGGAGGAAATGGGGATTTTAATATATATATATATATATATATATATATATATATATATATATATATATATATATATATATATATATATGTTTTCTCAGGTTTTCGCGGGTGTTTGTATGTAGGTCTTTGGTTATTCGGGTCTTCTCCCACGTAAAATTGGAAGTGTCTTGGCGACGTTTCGACGAAGTCTCATTCGTCATCTTCAGGCTGGTGTTCTCGGCTTCGTGCTTCCAGGAGCAATACTGCTTTATAAGGCCTTGCTCCTGGAAGCACGAAGCCGAGAACACCAGCCTGAAGATGACGAATGAGACTTCGTCGAAACGTCGCCAAGACACTTCCAATTTTACGTGGGAGAAGACCCGAATAACCAAAGACCTACATATATATATATATATATATATATATATATTCTTATTTATTTATTTATTTATTTATTTTTATTGTAGGCCACTTTTATTGTGCCACTTTTATTGTAGGCCGATGAAATAAATGTTTTCAAAGGGAACAGCTGCCATCTCTTTTCATCAAAGATTCTCTTTTGGGAGGACTATTTCCAAACCATTTCACACTAGCTCCATTCACAGGACTATAGTTAAAGCTGTGTCAATTCTTCTCTAACTTCTTCTTCTTCTTCTTCTCTCTCTCTCTCTCTCTTTTTTTACAACTTTTGAGGGGAGCCATAATTAGCTGTGAATCGAAATAGCTTCACTCGATGGATTTAATAGGATTTCTCCGCTTTCTGAAATATTCCTCGAGTCAGACTTTTCTCGTCCGTCATAGAGGGCACATGTGACGAATGAGTTAAACAACGCCAGCAAAAAAATAACAAAACAAAAACAACCCCCCCCACACAAAAAAACAACGTGAACATAATGTAGATGTTTCTACAAAAATAGCACAG
Organism: Arizona elegans; assembly: GCA_022577455.1. NCBI lineage: Eukaryota > Metazoa > Chordata > Lepidosauria > Squamata > Colubridae > Arizona > Arizona elegans. Next base: position 1,136,323 of record JAKOOJ010000070.1, on the reverse strand, counting down.
TAGCATCAAGGTTAAATTCTTTTTTGACTTTAGAACCAGATCAATTTCTCTTAAGAGATATCAGATAATCTTCTCTTTAAGAAGCAGGGAAGAAGCTACTTCTCACTAAAGGCAGGCAGTCCTTGACTTACGACCGCAATCAAGGCCAAATCTGCTAAGCGAGGCATTTGTTAAGAGAGCCTTGCCCCGTTTTACAACCTTTTTCACCACGGTTGTTAAGTCAATCGCCGCAGTTGTTGAGAGAGTCACAGCAGTGGTGGGTTTCAAATTTTCTTTACTACCAGTTTTGTGGGTGTGGCTTGGTGGGTGTGGCATGGCTTGGTGGGCGTGGCTTGGTGGGCATGGCAGGGGAAGGATACTGTAAAATCTCCATTCCCTCCCCAATCCAGGGGAAGGATACTGTAAAATCCCCATTCCCTCCCCAATCCAGGGGAAGGATACTGTAAAATCTCCATTCCCTCCCCAATCCAGGGGAAGGATACTGTAAAATCCCCATTCCCTCCCCAATCCAGGGGAAGGATACTGTAAAATCTCCATTCCCTCTCCAATCCAGGGGAAGGATACTGCGAAATCTCCATTCCCTCCCCAATCCAGGGAAAGGATACTGTAAAATCTCCATTCCCTCCCCACTCCAGGGGAAGGATACTGCAAAATCCCCATTTCCTCCCAATCAGCTGGGACACGGGAGGCAGAGAAGAGATGGGGGAGGGGCCAGTCAGAATTTTTACTACCGGTTCTCCGAACTACTCAAAATTTCCGCTACTGGTCCAGAACCTGCCAGAACCTGCAGAAACCTGGTGTCCCCACTGAATCTCGCATCCCCACTGAATTTGCTGGTTGCAAAAGGGGATCACAAAACCCCAAGACACTGCAACCGTCATAAGTACATGCCAGTTGCCAAGCTTTATGAATTTCGATCACGTGACAAAAGGGATGCTACGACAGTCGTAAAGTGGGATGAAAAACCATCATAAATCACTTTTTTTCAGTGCTGTTCTAACTTTGAATGGTCACTAAATGAATGTGTCTAAATCGAGGATTGCCTGTGGGAGGAGGACACCCAACCCAAATCGGTAAAATGTATAATTGAATATTTGGATTTTTGTACACCTGTTGCCAAACCTAACGACCACCGGGGGAATGTGGTTATCTCTGCTTCAGTTCTTCTTCTTCTTCTCTCCTCCTCCTCCTCCTCCTCCTCCTCCTCCTCCTCCTCCTCCTCCTCCTCCTCCTCCTTCTAATTCTTCTTCTTCTTCTTCTTCTTCTTCTTCTTCTTCTTCTTCTTCTTCTTCTTCTTCTTCTTCTTCTTCTTCTTCTTCTTCTTCTTCTTCTTCTATCTTTTTTTTTATCATTTTTATTCTTCTTTTACTTTGATGCACTAAGTCAGCCATATCTGCAGGGGCGGAAAAAGGATTTAATTACTTTTCTACTTTCATCTGAGGGTGACCAGCCCATTAATAATGCCCTAGAAGCCGCGAAGAAATTCGTGTTAGATTAGCGATTAATTGATATTTGGAAAGATTTCAATCCACATTGGAGGAAGGTGACACATTGCAGCCTGAATTCTTTTAGCTTCTACTTAATTATTTTTAAAATTGGTAAACGGTCATACTTTTTTTTTTCCGGGGGGTGAGGAAGGGAGTTTGAGAAAAGTCCCCCTTTTGTCCTGTCCAGCCCCCTAAAAATAAACATGACTGCTTCAAAGCTGATGCATTACCCCAAAGAAGCACGAGAAAACTTGAAAATTGGAAGGACGGAGTTCAGAAGAATATCCGTTCTCTTTTCCCTCCTAGGAGCTCAAAGTAGCCTGTATGGAAATCTCCCGTCATTTTATCATCATTGTAACAGCAATGGTATCTCATCCAGCATCTTCACCTTTGCCTAGTATCCCACGGGGCTTTTAACTGTAGTTACATCCAAAAAAAAAAAAAAAGTCTAAATAGAAACCTAAAATAAATCTCAATCAAAAATTAAAAGGGAAGTTCGTCTATGCCAGAGGTCTTCAAACTTGGCAGCTTTAAGACTTGTGGACTTCAACTCCCAGAATTCTCCAGCCAGCTGGCTGGAGAATTCTGGAAGTTGAAGTCCACAAGTCTTAAAGCTGCCAAGTTTGGGGACCCCTGGTCTATACGGTCTGCAAAGTTGCTGTTACTTTTCATCAACAAACCTAGTTTTATTCAGTGATGAGGGTAAAAAGAAGTGATGCACGTCGTTAATTGACTAATAGTAAGATGTTACAAGAGCATCTTTCCAATTTCCTCATTTCTGGAACATTTTTTTTAAAAAAATATTTCCTTCCTTCCTTCCTTCCTTCCTTCCTTCCTTCCTTCCTTCCTTCCTTCCTTCCTTCCTTCCTTCCTTCCTTCTATGGAGGTTAGAGATGCCACTATTGGACTCTGGTATCATCCTGCAAGATTCTCCCAATGTCCTTATCTGTTTGTTTGTTTATTTGTTTGTTTGATTATTTATTTATTTATTTATTATATTTCTATACCGCCTTTCTCCCGTAGGACTCAAGGCAGTGTACAGTCAAGAAAAATATAGATACACAAACATCATAAAATTGCTAATTAAATTTGAAGGAGAAAATAACAGCTTCTTTTCTACAGATGGTTCAAGCAATGGAGGACTAACAGGTCAACCCTTCCTTCCTTCCTTCCTTCCTTCCTTCCTTCCTTCCTTCCTTCCTTCCTTCCTTCCTTCCTTCTTCTTTCCCTCCCTCCCTGCCTCCCTCCCACTCTTCCCTTTCTTTCCTTCCTCCCTTTCCTCTCCTCCCCTCCCCTTTTTCAAAGACTACATAACCCCTCTTTCTCCAAAATGGAGACAGTTCATGTGAAGCACCCACAATTTTCACTACCGGTTCACCTGAATTGGTCCGAACTGGCTGAATACTACCTCTGACTCTTCGGCCCATACCCTGGTTTAGCCTTAAGAAAGCTAAGCTTTCTTAGGCACACACTGGTTGAGGAACACATCTCTACCCCTTAGCTTTGTGGTCCCGCCGAATTTCGACCCTGGACTTTAAAAGTGTGAATGAAGTCTGCTTTGCAGGTGAAGCTGGTGTTAGCTCGTAAGTGGCTACAATTGTGCGTGTTTTATTGGTAAGTGTTTGAAGTTCAGAGGAATGGAATGATGTAGGGAGCTTCTAAGGGGAAACAATTTGGATCTGTTTCAAGTCTGCAGCGCGTACGAGAGAGAGAAAGAGAGAGAGAGAGAGAGAGAGAGAGAGAGAGAGAGAGGAAGCTAAAGAGAGAGAGAGAGAGAGAGAGATAAAGAGAGAGAAAGGGAGGAAGAGAGATTAGTGGGGTATCATTAAAAATGCAAGTGGCCTCCCCCATTTGGTTATTAAAATGTCAAAGGAAACTTAGACTCCAGTTTTACATAAATAGGAGGACAAAGAGCTGTCGGGAATACTGATAATACATTTCATGAGCCTCCTTAATGAAAGCGCGGGAGGTCCCTCCGACTCATTCAAAGCGAGAAAAAGATTTGTCCTTCTGAGGAATGAAGGAAGACCGAACTCTTAGCGCAAACTAGAGATTATACGTGCAATTTCAAGTTTCTTTCTTTGCACAGGCTTGTTTTCCAAACACGGAGTCAAGCTGCAGGTCTTTTAATTTTAAGTGGAAGAATTGTGAGGGTTTCAGCAGGTATCCGGGGCTGTTGGCTCCACTTATTTCCCAGAATGGAAGGATCTGGGTTAGAGAAGTTGTCTTTTGAGTTGGAAAAGTAGCCAAGAGGGACCAAGGCTGTTCCATCTTCTATTGTGACCTAGGCTTCCTGAATCATTAAAACACACGAATAGTCCCAAAATCCTCTTTTATTGCAACAGCTGTGAATTACGTTCATTCACAGCTGAGTCCCAATTAGTTGCAAAAAGTCCTTTGGGAGAAGTCCTTCGGAACAATCACCAACTTTTATCTCCCTTGACATTCTGCCAAAAACCTACTTGGCAAAACCACACTGAGTCCAAAATTAAACAGAGATGCCGACAGGGAACAGAATTAACAACGTTGCTTTCCTGCAAAGGGCCCACGTGCCTTTGCTCCTCTTTTAAGCCTTATGGGAGGGGCCAATCATCTCCAGGCCTTACTCCTGAGTTGTCCCTTTTGTTTTAATTGTTTGTGCCTTCTGGCAGCTCTGTGCATGCGCGCACTAGGAACAGGCTCCTCTTGTTCCTCTGCCTCTCTGCTGTCCAACTCTGGAGGCTCCGGAGTCTGTGCATCTCTCCCAGATGGCCCTGGCCCCATCTCTGCCTCCGACGCAGAGCCCTCGTCTGGGCCTTCCCCAGCCTCCAGGACTGGCCCATGTTCCTCCCCAGCCTCCTCACTGTCCGACTCCACTGCCAGCTCCACAGGCTGTTAGCGGACCACAACTTCTTCGCCTCCCACTGCCACACAGCTGGTGCCTATCCTGTCTTCGCGGTGTCTTCCCACTCACTCACTTAATGATGGGGCTCAGTTTTGCATCTAATTGTCAAGCCAACAGATGTCTGTTTTGGAGTTCTATACCTTCAGCAGGTCACCCACAGTGAGGACCATGTCCACTATGGATGGACCTTGATGTAGGACCAGGACAGAGCCTGTCCATTATGGTCATGAGTTGCAATGGTCCTAAAATGGGTTGGTTATCTCACTGACCTGATTTTACGACCTGGCTTTTGTGGTCGTTTTTAAGCAAACGCCGTGGTTATTAAGGGAACCCGCTGATTTGCTGTTAAATTGAGAGCCAAATTGGTCTGGTGAGATTAAGGCACCAAGCTAGTAAGTGGCAGATTGTGAGTTCTAGTCCTGCCTTAGGCATGAAAGCTGGCTGGGTAATTTTGGGCCAATCACCAGGAAATGGTGAGTTCTAGTCCTGTCTTAGGCATGGAAGTCAGCTGGGTGATTTTGGGCCAATCACCAGGAGACGGTGAGTTCTAGTCCTGCCTTAGGCATAGAAATCAGCTGGGTGATTTTGGGCCAATCACCAGGAAATGGTGAGTTCTAGTCCTGACTTAGGCATGGAAGTTAGCTGGGTGATTTTGGGCCAATCACCAGGAGACGGTGAGTTCTAGTCCTGCCTTAGGCATGGAAGTCAGCTGGGTGATTTTGGGCCAATCACCAGGAAATGGTGAGTTCTAGTCCTGCCTTAGGCATGGAAGTCAGCTGGGTGACCTTAGGCTAGTCTCTCTCTGTCAGCTCATCCCAGGTTGTTGAGGTGGGGAAAACTAGGAGGAGGAAAAGTGTGTTGGATTTGTGTTCCCTGCCTTGTGTTGTTTGTGAAAACAATGCAAGCAGAAGAACAGAAAAACAGTCTGATGGATGAAGAGTGGCCTTCAGTTCATTGCCAATAAATCACGGACTCCAAAGTTGACACAGATCAATCAGGGATCTCTCTCTCTCTCTCTCTCTCTCTCTCTCTCTCTCTCTCTCTCTCTCTCTCTCTCTCTCTCTCTCTCCTCAGATCCAACTTAAAGAATAGCAAATACAGATCCAGCGGCCTGTTTTTAACCATTTTGCTTATCTATACTGCCAATTGTTCTTTTTTCCCCCTCCTTTTTCTGTAGACGATTAGCATCGCTCATCCATATGGGCATTTGGGGAACGGTTTAAATGCAGTTTTTATTGGCCGTCTATTTTGCTAAGGTTTCCTAGTTCGGTTCTTTTAATTGGCGAGTCTTACCCATACTTCATTTTTAAAAAAAAAAAAAAAAAACCTTTGTTGATTTATCGGCTTGGACTGATTAATTAAAATAAAGCACAGACGGGAGTAAACTTGTAACGGGGCCACCGTGGGGGGGGGGCAGTTTCCTTTTCTTTTAATTAAAACGGGGATGGGAGAAATTATATTTTTCACAGTCCGTGGTGGTAGATCTTTCAAAAGGGATCGTTTCCAACTTTAGGCCAAAGGTCCAAGCAGATCCTGCTATTATAGTCCTTGAAGATAATAAAATAGTGTTGGGCAGGTTTGGGATTCAAAAACTTTAGCAACCGGTTCTCTGCCTGGTTCCTGGCTGGGTGGGGCTATGGTGGGTGTAGCATAGTCGGCTTCCTGTACCACAATGTGGGGGGGGGGGCATTTTTGCCCTCCCCGGGCTCCAGAGGCTTTCCTCGAGCCTCTGGGAGGGCCAAAATGGCCTCCCCAGTCTCCGGAGGCCCTCTGGAGGCCAGAAATGGGCCCGTTTCCGGCCTTCCCAAACTACCGGTAGGCCCGTTTTTCGGCCTCCCGGAGCCTCTGCATGCACCCGCATCCAAAACGGGCTGTGTGGGGATTCCTAGTAGGGGCAGGATAGGGTGGGAGGGGGCAGCCAGGAATGGGATTTGCGGGTTCTCCAAACTGCACAGAATCTTAGCTAGAGGTTCTCCCGAACCCCCGCGAACCCCCAGCAGCCGACCCCTGCAATTGTGATGGTAAATTGAGGATTATCTGCACAAGACAGGAGTCGAGCAGTTTTCTGGACCGAAGGAACAAGAAAGACCCCAAATGCCTTGTCCTATTTCAAAATTTTTGCCGAGGATGCTTGAGATTGGATCTCACGAACCGGAGAACGGATCCTGTGGTTTAAAATGGCCACTTTCAAAAATGTCTGAGTTTGTTGTTGTTGTTTTTTAAATACTTTTTTTTGGGGGGGGGGCGGAGGACTTAATTGATATCACTCTCCATAGCTGGAGGACAGAGGAGATGCTAAAAGACTGACGTCCTGAGTCCCACGTGATTTAAATGCACCACCGTTTTAATGAGGGTTACGGCCATTATGGCTACGGAAAGCTTTCAAAAAGCCCCCAATGCAGAAAGCTGGAGAACCTCTCCTAAATCATGAGAACCATAATGGATGCATCAAGCAACTTAGCCTTTTAAATGAAAATATTCATGTCCGCAGCATATCCCTGCAAATTGTCAGGAGCTAAGGAGCTGAGATGATTGAAGAGGGAAATGGAGGGAAGGCTAATTTATTATTATTATTATTATTATTATTATTATTATTATTATTATTATTATTATTTTGGTTAGCCCCGCTATTAGTCATTTGCCGGTAATTGGCCCCCAGTATCAAAGAGCAGATGGATGATTCCGCCAGTCCGTTTAGACTAGAAAGAAGGTTACTTGCTTTTCTTTAGGCGAGATACAAAAATGTGATTACATAGCAATCTCTAATTTGCTGCTCTTTGAGACAGCTCTTTGGGCAACGTAGCGAGTGGGGTTTTTTTTTTTGTGCTGCGGTTCGACATTTGCATTTCTTTAATTTGCATTTTTTAATTTCCCAGCGCACGGCTCCACACCTCACACGAGCATCCCTCCTGGGAAGGGGAAAGAATATTTTTCACTAGGAATGATACTATTTCTTTTCTACTTATTAATTCCCTCCCCCCCCATCCATACACACACACACACACACACACACACACACACACACACACACACACAGTCACTTGCAAGTTTGTTTATAGCCAATTTGGAATCGGTTTGTGACTTTTGGTCAGTGAGGTTCTGCCCTAAATGAGGCAGGCAAGAGAAATGTGGAATGTCACCTGAAGGCTCTGGAAGCCTAGAGCCTTGGTGGTGCAGCAGACTAAAGTGCTGTTAAGTAGCACCAGCTGCCTGCAATTACTGCAACTTCAAATCTCACCAGGCTCAAGGTTGACTCAGCCTTCCATCCTTTCAAGGTAGGTAAAATGAGGACCCGGATTGTGGGGGCAATAAGCTGACTTTGTATAAAAAAAGAACACCGCTTGTGGGGGGGGGGGGAGGGGGGGGGCGAAAGCCCTACTAAGCAGGTTTAGACAAAAGTATGAAGGCTATTGCTTAACGCATTGTAAGCCGCCCTGAATCTCCGGAGAAGGGCAGCATATAAATCGAACCAACCAATCAATCAATCAATCAATCAATCAATCAATGTTGTACATGATCTTCTGGAATTACTCAAAGTAGGACCCTTTTTTTAAAAGATAGGACAAACTAATAGAATAATAAAGAGTTGGAAGGGACCTTGGAGGTCTTCTAGTCCAACCTCCTGTTTAAGCAGGAGACCCCATATAATTTCAGACAAAGAAATGTCCAATCTCTTCTTAAAAACCTCCAGTGTTGAAGCACCCAGAACCTCTGGAGGTAAGCTGTTCCACTGATTAATTGTTCTAGGTTGCTTATCTCCATGATTAGTTTCCATCCGTTGCATCTTGTCCTGCCTTCAGGTGCTTTGGAGAATAGCTTGACTCCCTCTTCTTTGTGGCAGCCCCTCAAATACCGGAAGACTGCTATCATATCACCCCTAGTCCTTCCCTTCTAAACTTTTACAGAATAACAGAGTTGGGAGGGATCTTGGAGGTCTTCTAGTCCAACCCCCTGCTAAGGCAGGAAACCCTACACCACTTCAGACAAATGGTTATGCAACATCTTCTTAAAAACTTCCAGTGTTGGAGCATTCACAACTTCTGGAGGCAAGTTGTTCCGCTGATTAATTCTTCTAACTGTCAGGAAATTTCTCCTTAGTTCTAAGTTGCTTTTCTCCTTGCTTCGTTTCCATTCATTGGTGCTCTTCAGTTGCAGAAGACTGAAATATCTGGCATTGCCCCGAGATTGTAAGAACTGCGAGACCCGGTGGTGTGGGAGTGAGTAATGGTTTAAACAAGCATTATTTTAAAGAAAACCCACCTCTGGTATGTTTTGTGGGTGGATAAGAAATAGTGGCATGTTTTGAATGGATGCCCAGTCAACAATGTTTGTGAGTTGTCGGAGAAAGAGAGCGAAATCAAGGGTCTCTTTGGGAGGAAGCTACCCGTCATCTCAAGATGATGGAACCAGCCAGTTCCAGATAATTAAAGCTCCCACAGAACCGTACAGTTGCTCTCCAGAATTCACACAAGGCAAGCGGAGGTCAGAAGGACATATCTGGTTCTCCTGAGAACGGCCTACTTCCTAATTTGAGAATAAATCATGCTGAATAAGAACACAAAGTCATAAAACGTAATCAGATTGGCAGGTTAGGCAGGGTTTGCAAGAGAAACAGTGGCTATTTTATACTGAAGCACGAATGCTGTGGATGGCCCACCAAAGATAACAAGATTTCATGGGAAAACGCTGGGGTTTTTTTAGCCTTAGATTGGCTTCTGTGATTCAGAATTCCTGACAGCTGCTAGCAGGAAGAGAGAATGTTCCTAATTTTCTTGGCTCTTGAGGATATAGTCACTGAAATAGGGGGAATTCATAAAATTAGATATGGTGATATCTATATTTCCATATTTCCACAGTCCAAAGCATACTTGCAAGAATGATTTTTTTTTTTTTGCTTTAATTTATAGGCCGCCCTTCTCCGGAGACTCAGGGCGGCTTACAATGCGTTAAGCAATAGCCTTCATACTTTTGTATATTTATACAAAGTCAGCTTATTGCCCCCACAATCTGGGTCCTCATTTCACCTACCTTTGAAAAGATGGAAGGCTGAGTCAACCTTGAGCCTGGTGAGATTTGAACTTGCAGCAATTGCAAGCAGCAGATGTTAATAACAGTGCTTAGTCCACTGTACTACAGGCTCTTTTTGTGGATGTGGATCATCTCTACCCTGTTTTCCCCAAAATAAGACATCCCCTGATAATAAGCACAATCGGGCTTTTGAGCGCATGGCAATAAGGCCAAGCACTTATTTCAAGGTTCATAAAAATATAAGACAGGGTTTTATTTTTGGGGAAACATGGTAGGAGCATTGATGACTGATCCTCAAAATGTCCAGGCCCTGGATGAATAAATCTATCTATCTATCTATCTATCTATCTATCTATCTATCTATCTATCTATCAAAATTTGTATGCTGCCCTATCTCCAAGGACTCATTAATTAATTAATTAATTAATTAATTAATTAAAATTTGTATGCCGCCCTATCTCCAAGTACTCGGGCGGCTCACAACAACAGTCGACCAAGGATGATGTTTATATTCTGCTGAAAAGCTGGAAAAGATTGAAGACACGTTCTTAGATGCTTCCAAAACGTTGTGCTGAAAATCTGCCAAAAATTGTAGCCTGAAAAGCTATAGCTACACAACCTGCTTTCCAATATGGCAATATGGCAAGGGATGGCAAAGAAGCTCCATTTATTCCATAGGAAAAATGTTAGAAGAATTATAAACGTAATGATGGACTTGATCAGAGAACCATCTAATTGTGACATTTCCTCCTCTGCCTTCTTTCCTCGGCTGTTCTCAGCTTCTGTTATAACTGGTGACTGTCAGATTCCTTTCTCTTCCGTATTGTAACTTCCAAGTCTCAAGCTTGTCGGAGAGCAGCAAATGTTTAAAATGATGTAGAAGATCAAGAGTTCTCCTCAGAGAAAGATGCATAACCTTCTTCTGGACCAAGGATCATACTTGGGCGTTTGAGCAGCCTGTCACTTGCAAAGTCACATTCATTTAAGTTGAAAAGTCCATGCAGTTAGCATGGCCACTCCCTGTGCATTTAATGCCACTCTTATGTTGCATTAAATGTTGCCATTCAGAGCAATTGTTGGCTCTGAAGACAGGATGAACTTTGAGATTTCTATAGCCCTAAAGTTGCATATTGACCAATGCTGGGCAGGAAGAACTTGCTATTAAAAGATATAATTCCTTCTTCAAACTAGGACCGGTGTAACACTATCTTCAAATAAAAACAGACCAGGCCAAACAAAAGCAACAGAGATGCTTTGAAAATCATAGGATTGTTTGGCTGTACTAGGAGAAGAAGGATAATAGCAATAGCATTTAGACTTATATACCGCTTCACAGTGCTTTTACAGCCCTCTCTAAGCGGTCTACAGAGTCAGCGATGACAAATGGTTGTCCAATCTCTTCTTAAAAATCTTCAGTGATGGAGCATTTACAACTTCTGGTGGCAAGTTGTTCCACTGATTGATTGTTCTCACTGTCAGGAAATTCCTCCTTAGTTCTAAGTTGCTTCTCTCCTTGATTAGTTTCCACCCATTGCTTCTTGTCCTGCCTTCAGGTGCTTTGGAGAATAGCTTGACTCCCTCTTCTTTGGGGCAGCCCCTGATATTGATATTGAATATTGATATTGTTTCCTGATTGCTTGTTTGTACCCTATGACTATCATTAAGTGTTGTACCTTATGATTCTTGATGAACGTATCTTTTCTTTTATGTACACTGAGAACGTATGCACCAAGACAAATTTCTTGTGTGTCCAATCACACTTGGCCAATAAAGAATTCTATTCTATTCTATTCTATTCTATTCTATTCTATTCTATTCTATTCTATTCTATTCTATTCTATTCTATTCTATTCCATTCCATTCCATTCTATAGGTTCTTGATAAATGTATCTTTTCTTTTATGTACACTGAGAATGTATGCAGCAAGACAAATTCCTTGTGTGTCCAATCACACTTGGCCAATAAAGAATTCTATTCTATTCTATTCTATTCTATTCTATTCTATTCTATTCTATTCTATTCTATCTATTCTATTCTATTCTATTCTATTCCATTCCATTCCATTCCATTCTATAGGTTCTTGACAAATGTATCTTTTCTTTTATGTACACTGAGAACGTATGCACCAAGACAAATTCCTTGTGTGTCCAATCACACTTGGCCAATAAAAAAATTCTATTCTATTCTGAGATATTGGAAGAGTGCTATCATGTCACCCCTAGTTCTTCTTTTCATCAAACGAGACATATCCAGTTCCAGCAACCGTTCTTCATATGTTTTATCCTCCAGTCCCCTAATCACCTTTGCATTTCACTTCCCCTTCCACTGAAACCAGAATATGGTCTCTAGTGAACCCAACATTCACTAGTGCGCCTTTAACTGCATGCTTGTTGAAGGTTCACAGCCATTAAATCCAGAAGACTGATTCATGATGGATTACCTTGGGCAATACTTTCCCCAAAGGTTATGCAGTACACAACTATAGGGAGGCCAAAGATCATTGTACGCCTCCTACTGCAACATTCCCATCAGAACATGTTTATTCCACCTAAAAAGGTCACATTGAGAAAACAAAGAAAGGAAATGAGTACAGTGGGGGGGGAAGGGAAAGGGTCTCTCCGTGAAAATATCGCCGTGATATTTGTCCGATCGCTGATATATCGCATCATAAGAATTAGCCCAAAATTGTGGCTCCCAAAGGTCAAATTTTGTGAGACGAAAAGGCCTAATCCTGCAATCATTCCTATACTTGGACAAATCTGCATAGTTTATTCCTAAGGAGTCTGCAACCTTAAGCACTCAAAGAGCTATTTGGACCCATTTCCCACAGAAAAGAAAACACCGGGAGACACAAAATCTGGTTGGGCATGGCCAACTCGATGTCACTCACTTCTACCAGTCACATGACCCCCTAGCCACACCTACCCAATCGGTCATTAGGGCAGAGAACCAGTTGTTAAAAAACACCGGGAACCACAAAACCCTTTTGACACATCTCTCTCCCCCCTCCCTCCCTCTCCCCTCTCTCTCCCTCTCTCTCTGTATCTCTCTATGTCTCTCTCTCTCTCCCTCTCTCTGTATCTCTCTGTCTCTGCCCTGGCTGCTTCTCCATCCCCCACTGTCACCCTTACCTTCTCAGGCCAGGCGAGGAGTGACTGGGAGGGGAGGGCGAGGGGCGGGGCCAGCCACTGAAGAGCCGCATGTGGCTCTGGAGCCGCAGGTTGCTGACCCCTGGTTTATTCCATTAATTCAGCATGCTCCATCACAGTGATGAAAGAAAACCACGAGGTTTGATCTTCAAGTTCCTGGATCATCAGCTTTGGTACAGAATCTACAATAATTGGGAACTCTTCGTGAAATTCAGGTCTGTAACTTGAAGTTCCACGAATGGATATTTGGGCTTTCTGAATTTTATGTAATTGAGGGCTGGTTTGAAAAGTGGGGCATTTCACCCTGCCCCCCCCCCCGGAAGCAGTGGTGAAATCCATTTTTTTTTACTACCGGTTCTGTGGGCGTGGCTTGGTGGGCGTGGCAGGGGAAGGATACTGCAAAATCTCCATTCCCTCCCCACTCCAGGGGAAGGATACTGCAAAATATCCATTCCCACTCCACTCTGCGGCCAGCCAGAGGTGATATTTGCCGGTTCTCCAAACTACTCAAAATTTCCGCTACCGGTTCTCTGAACTACTCAAAATTTCCGCTACCGGTTCTCTGAACTACTCAAAATTTCCGCTACCGGTTCTCCAGAACCTGTCAGAACCTGCTGGATTTCACCCCTGCTAGAACCTTTTAAAATGACATTAGGAAGGGATGCATCGTTCTAATGTCTCTGATCGCTGACCTTTATTTGTTAGCCCAGCGATCTGAGAGGAAAAAAAAATCCCTTTTCAGTTCCAGCTAGCCTGCCTGCAGTACTCATTTGCGTGAAGAGAAGAATTATCCTGCATGGAACCAACTTTTCTTTTGCTGTGTTTCCTTTCTCTCTCTCTCTCTTTCTCTCTCTCCCCGCTATCTTCTTCCTTTTGTTCTCGGGAAGATTATTACCCTCCCCAAATGCCAATAAATCCTATTCTGAAGCACTAAAAAAAAAAAATGACTTGTTTGTTTATCCTTGGGCCTGGCCGTTATGCAGAATATCAAAGTGCCAAGTTAGCTTGTCTGCTGCTGGAGCTACATGGTGTTCAACCTTGACCCAGAAGGAGAGCTCTCCCCGCTAACAGAGAGGGAAGTGAGATAAATCACTCTCTAAGCAAACAAAATTGCCCGGATCTGCTGAGCAGAGTCTTCGGTCACCAAAGCAAATATCGTGATATTAGCACCCTCGCTTTGGCACACGGTATTTAACGGCTGGTTCAAGAGCCGGTTATTTCTGCAGCCCGGTCAACATTGCTACCTCTGGAAACGTAGGTAGAGCGAGCATAAATTCCTTCAGTAATGATTAACAGGCATTTGAACTCTGGCTGTTCTAGAATAGGGAATGATTGTCTTGATAGGATTCTGACCACCTCAAAAAGATCATGAGAGGACAAAATAATCTTCCCTCTTTCCCAATAAGTCTGGAAAACTAGTTCACTTTAGAAACTCTGCCCATGTCTAGTGACGAATTGGCAGCTTCTGTTGTAATTTTGTGTCGTTGGCTGATCTCATGTCCCTACTGTCCCATGTAGGTCAACAGCTATGCCAGGTTCAGGTGGAGAAAAACTTCCCCCACCTGCTCCTCTCATTTTTTTGTTGTGGCCCGCCAGCGGAGCTGGTGGTGTTGTGCCTCCGTTACCGGAGCCTGTGTCATCATCAGGAGAAGACTCCAAGAGTGAAGGGGAGGAGTTGGCAAGGCCTCCCTCTCCAGGATCCTCCTCTTTGCAATGCCTTCGGTGTCCGCCGAAGGGCAAGAGATAGGGCCGGGGCCAAGCATGTCCACGCAGCCACAGGTGGACAGTGATGAGGGTAATGAGTCTTGGCTGGATCCTTGGCAGCGTCGCAGAGATAAGCGCGAGCAACAGAAGAAAAGGCATGCCAGAGATTAGGCTGAGTCACTGGACCACACCCCACACGGTATAAAAGGGGGTGAGGTGGCCATTCAGACTCTGTGACAGACAAAACTAACTACTATCGAGTCACATTGCATCTTTGGAAACAACATTATCGGCCTTGGATTTATTTTACAAACTGGATAATTCTTGACTGTGGGTATTTTGTTTATTGAATAAAAGTTCTTGGCAAGCAGCTACTGGGTTGCTGCCAAGCATCTTATTGGAAGAATTGGTTGTCTGCCAGTTTATTTAACCCCCGGCTGTCTGTTTGTGTGTGTGTGAGAGAGACAGGGACAGAACAGATGGCAGATTCGGACAGTGAGAAGGTTGAGGAACATGGGCCAGTCCTGGAGTCTGGGGAAGGCTCTGATGAGGGCTTGCATCAGAGGCAGAGAGAGGGGCAGGGCCGTCTCACAGTTGTCAGCTGCCTTCGGAGTTAGATATCAGTGGGGCAGAAGAATAGCTGGAGCTTGTTCCCAATGTGCACATGCGCAGAGCTGCCAGGAGAAGGAAACAGCTAAGGAACAAGGGCCAACTCAGGAGTAAAGGCACAGGTGGACAGTGAATGGCCCCTCCCATAGAGAATAAAGAGGAGCAACAGGGGAATGGAGTTTGCAGGAGACAATTAGTTCGCTTAATTGGTTTGTGACTCTCAGAGACTCCTTGCCAAGTTTTGAAGATATCGGCCTGGCAGCTCTCCAAGCCAGATAAGGTCTGTGACTGTAAATTCACCCTTGAAAGACTTTGCTGGATGTGAATGAGAGGAATTCACAGTAACTTCATAAAAAGGGCTTTTTGTCGGGACAAGGAATCTGCTTCGTGGTTTGGGGAAGCTTAGTCAGAACATTTTTCTTCACTGGAAACTTATCTCCCGGGGGTGTCCTTTGAGAGTTTGGGACTACAGATCCCAGAATTCATAGTTAGCCTGGTGAATTGACTGCCAATTGTGGAAGCAGGTGTCCATAACATCTGGACAGAACTGGCTGGAGGAGAAGGTTTCAGTGCCTCAGCTGCTCTTCTCTGGTGGAACACGGATGGGCTTAAGGACGGCAACCTTCTGATCTTTGCACTAAACCAGAGGTGTCAAACTTGTGGTGTCATGTTGTCATCATGTGATGTATCGGGACTTCTCCCCCCCCCCCCCCACCATTTGCTAAACTGGGTGTGTGTGGCCAGCGCGTGATGCATCCAGTCTGCAGGTTGCAAGTTTGACACCCCTGCTCTAAACGTTGCTTGACATGTAAGCAAAAAAACTCAGTGGATCTCCACTCCTGGGCCTATTTGTGGTTGTGTCCCTTTGTCACAACCTGGAAACAGCTCATGGTATACTTCAGAAGAAGCCCTAATGTCAAGAACATCTTCACACTTCTGGATGATTATCTCAAAGGTGCTTTTTCAGGAGGCAACTGGACTTTCTTTTTCTTTGAAGACATTTCACATCTCATCCGAGAAGCTTCTTCAGCTCTGACTGGATGGTGGGGAACTGAAGAAGCTTCTTGGATGAGAAGCAAAACGTCTTCAAAGAAAAACCAGAAAATCCAGTTGCCTCTTGAAAAAACACCTTTGGGACAACCATCACCTGGATGGCTGAGAATCTCTACAGTTTTTTAGCTATGCAATTTTGGATGAAGACCCTTGGAATGGTATGAGAGTAGGAATGGATTTCCAGGGGGAAAAATTGTACACTACAGGAACCATTAGCACTAACTCAGGTGATCCTGAGGACACAGATCAACCTCCAAGTGCTTCAATGACCTTCTAAAAGGATGCAAATGACCAGCTGTCTGCAAGGAATATAAATCCTTCCATCCCCCACTATCCTGTCAGAGCAGAAGAAGCTTCTTGGATGAGAAGTGAAACCTCTTCAAAGAAAAACCAGAAAGTCCAGTTGCCTCCTGAAAAAAGCACCTTTGGGACAACCACGACCTGGATGACTGAGAATCTCTACAGACTTCTGATTGGTCATTCAGATTTCATTTCAAAAGCGGGCCGTTGATTGAGAAGGCACAAGAAGGAAAGGGCACCTCCATTTTTAAGTCGATAAATGAAGTTTTCAGGATTTTGTAAGCCTTGGAAGACGTATAGTATTTACTTTCCTCCTCCTCCTCCTCCTCCTCCTCCTCCTCCTCCTCCTCCTCCTCCGAAATTGCAACCCTCCTTAAGAGTTTGGCAGCATCTCTGCAGAAAATCGTGTTAATGATTAATACGAAGTCAGTGGAATTCCGCGGTGAGAGTCTTGCGCCCAAAGACCGAACTGCGTTGCTAAATCAGCAAAGGCAGTTGTCAAGGTAACCTCTGTGTAATCTATTTAACTGGCTCCCAAAACACCAATCAAGGTCAGATAACACACTCAAGCACCATATGAATACACTCATACTGTATAAAGCTTTGTATCGAGACAGCAGGGAGGGAAAGAAGCCTCATTAGAAAGGGAGGAAGGAAGGAAGGAGGGAGGGAGGCAGGGAGGAGCTCCTAAATTCGGTTTGGAAAACGTGTTAATTGGCTATGGGGAGGGGAGGGCCAGGTAGGAGGAGGGGAGGGGAAGAAAAAAATTGCAATCCAAACAGAATGGAAATCTTGGTCTTTTTTCCCCACCTCTTTAAGAGGCAAGCCTTGGTAAATTATTCATTTCGCTTATTGTTTTATTAATGCCCAGACTTGTATTTACATTCTGATATACAGTAGTAAGCTGGGCTCGTTCACGGCAGATTCCTGTAGTACTTAATTGTGGTCTCTCTCTGGATAATGGGCTTCGAGGAGCACCATCGTCTCCTTTTCTGACTCCCCCCACCCCCCTCTGGCTGTGGCCACTGTGCGAGACTGTACCTTGTCGCGGGAGTGAGGAGAACGGTTCAGTACAGAGGGGACGCTTGCTGAAGATGGTGGGATTAAATTAATCCAGCCGTGATTGATTTTGGTGGATGGCAGCATCGAGTGGAACATGGTTGAGTTTGAGAGCTAAATAGGCTTGGTGGGAGGTTGTTAGCAGGTGGACAAGGGATCCTAAGGAATAGGTTTGTAGGCTAGGTTGGAAAGCGTGGTGCCCTTTGGTGCCCTCTGAGTTGGGTGGTTTTCTTGTAGACGTTTCATGACCCAAATAGGTTACATCATCAGTGCTAGAAGGAAGTGGGGTTCATGGAGAGGAGGAGGGGGAGGGGGAAGGGGAGGAGGAAAAGGATTGTGGGGTCCTTGGTGCTCTCTGAGCTGGATGATTTTTTTGTAGATGTTTCATGACCCA
Source organism: Arizona elegans (assembly GCA_022577455.1). NCBI lineage: Eukaryota > Metazoa > Chordata > Lepidosauria > Squamata > Colubridae > Arizona > Arizona elegans. The sequence continues at coordinate 1,118,656 of JAKOOJ010000070.1, read as the reverse complement.
AGTAGATAATATCATCAGTGCTAGAAGGAAGTGGGGTTCATAGAGAGGAGGAGGAGGAGGAGATAGACAAGGAGGAGGAGGAGGAGGAGGAGGAGGAGGAGGAGGAGGAGGAGGAGGAGGATGGGGAGGAGGAGGAAAAGGATTGTGGGGTCCTTGGTGCTCTCTGAGCTGGGTGATTTTCTTGTAGATGTTTCATGACCCAAGTAGATAACATCATCAGTGCTAGAAGGAAGTGCGGTTCATGAAGAGGAGGAGGAGATAGACAAAGGAGGAGGAGGAGGAGGAGGAAGAGAATGATAACTATGGGTGCTGTCCTTGGTGCTGACAAAGCTTGGTGGGAGGTTGTCAGCAGGTGGACAGGGAATGCTAAGGAATAGGTTTGTAAGCTAGATGGGGAAAGGTGGGTCCCTTTGGTGTCCTCTGAGCTTGCTTTGAAAAAAGCATTGAAAAAATGCTTTGAAAAGACTCTGACGATCCCAGCTGAGTTACCTGATCATCAGAGAGGCTTTTCAAAGCATTTTTTAAAAAGCCTCTCTGACGATCCCAGCTGAGTTGCCTGATTGGCAGAAGCTTTTCAAAGCGTTAGAAAAAATGCTTTGAAAAAAAAAAAAAGTTGGCCACGCCCACCCAGTCATATTACCCCCACCCTCACCAAGCCACGCCCACAGAACCGGTAGTAACAACTTTTACATTTCAACCCTGTCCCTGACCCAAAATCCACAGCTGGATTTTTAATCCTAATTATCCCGTTTGGGTCCCCAACCCCTCCCCCCAGCTGCCGCCCCCCCCAAATAATGTCCTCTGGATTATTTATTGTCTTCACGCAGAAATTTTGATACGCTTTAACAAGGCCTGACAAGAGTCATTGCAATCTGAATTGATTTTTTTACTCTACGAGTTGCGGCGCATATAAATTAGGATTCTTCCACTGAGTGAAATTTATGATTAGGCTGGCACACCACAGCAAACAGGAAAAACAGCATCGGGTTGAAAGACATAGCTTGAGTCATTTTGGGGAAAACGGGCATTGGGTGCCACAAAGAGCCAAAGGGCAATCTAGCCATTGACCTCAATGACCTAAAAACTGCCCCATGGATTTCTGGGCATTGCTGGATGGCACAGCTAAAATTCAATATCCACATGTGAATGTTTAGACAATGGTGTTGTTGGTTTTTTTTTTTTGCATATTCAATCCTCTGGTTCTGCCACCACCTCCAACTTCAAGATTTCCAGCTTTCTCGTTGAGTGACCAGTGAGTTGGTCACTGCTATGTCCCCAGCAAACCCTCCGAAAGGTAAAAATTGAACTTGTGCAAAAATGATTTTTGGGCTTATTTCTAATGGAGCGTCAGTTTTATTTTCTTTCTTTTTTTTTAAAAAAATATTCATTTTGATTGAAAGCGTTTGACCTAATGAAAAGATAGACAACAATAAAGGTATAAAAGGAAAATGCAAAAGACAGGAGAAAAATTGTCAGAAAGAGAGAAAGTGAAAAAAAAGAAAAGAAAGAAAAGTTAAAGAAACAGATTCTGATCTTTTTTTTTTTTTTTTATAGCCGTTAGAAACAAAATTTATCGTTTTTCTCTCTCTTTCTCTTCTTTCCATATTCAGGATTTTTAATCAGCAAACTCCCAAATCATCAGTTCACTTTTATCCATTTCCAGCAGTAAGTCCACAAAAGGTTTCCCGTCTTTTATAAAAAGTACTTATGGTTTTGTCCAGGGGTGAAATTCAGAGAAACTGCGGCAGGGCCGAGCCAGATAGGAGAAGAAAAATGGCAAAAGAAAAATTTGGAGCGAGCAGCTGACTTCATTAGTATCGCAACCGATATAAATCACGTTCCTCATCACTTTATCTCGCTTATACTGTAGCCTCGCTCTTAGTAAGGGTCAAATCAGGTCAGGTAAGGCAGAATGAAAGGTAGCCGAGTTTACCTCGAATTTTGTGACTCCGCCTGCTGTTATTTACACTCAGACATAACTTTGGGGCCATGTTCCTGGGATTTATGAGGAGAGGGCAGGGGCAGACTTGCCCAGGTCCTCTAAGACCTAATCAAAATAACCCCAAAATGCTCCAGATTAGCACCTCTTTGATCTCAGTCAGACTTTTCCAGCTGATAGAAATCATAGAGAAGAACCAAAGATGCTTTTTCAGGAAAGCAATTGGAAAAGGAGGCAACTCTACAATGTCTTAGAGAAGAATCAGGGGTGGGCTGGTGGGGGTTCACAGGGGTTTGAGAGAACCTCTAGCTAAGATTCTGTGCAGCTTGGAGAACCCCCAAATCCCACTCCTGGCTGGCCCTGCCCCCCCACCCCCCGGAGTCCGAACACAGCCATTTTGGATGCAGGTTTAGGGCGTGCATGGAGGCTCAGGGAGGGTGAAAAATGGGCCTACTGGAAAGGCTGGAAACAGGCCTGTTTCTGCCGTCCAGAGGGCCTGTGGAGCCTGGGGAGGCTGTTTTCGCCCTCCTGGAGGCTCAAGGAAAGCCTCTGGAGTCCGGGGAGGGCAAAAACACCGCCCCGCCATGGTGCAGGAGTCTGATTAGGCCACACCCACCATGGCCACACCCACCCAGCAACCGGGCAGAGAACCCCTTGCTGAAATTTTTGAAGCCCACCCCTGAGAAGAACGTAGAGTTGGAAGGAGAACATGACTGTGATTTTGAACGAGCCTCCTCAAAAATGATTCCATTCCACCTTCCCTAAAACGAAGGAGATGGAGTTGGTTCCTCCTGCAAGTCTTAAAAACTCATCTTTGTTCTGTTCTCTCATCATTGAAGGACCAAGCAATGCCTAGATTGGAAAACTGGAAGAGGGAAGCTGAGAAGACCAAGATTTGAAGCTGGAGGAGATTCAACCCCAACTGACCCATTGGTGCTGAAGGAAGAAACATTTTTGACGCTGAAAGCAGGAAATTAACCCTAACTCTTCCCACTTATGGCTATATCCGTGCTGCTTGTATCTTTTCAATTTATATTCTTTTTATTGTTCCCTAGTATGATTTGATTGCTTATTAGTATCCTATGACTATCACTAAGTGTTGTATCTTATGATTCTTGACAAATATATTTTATATTTTCTTTACGTACACCGAGAGCATATGCACCAAAGACAAATTCCTTTTGTGTCCAATCACACTTGGCCAATAAAGAATTTTTTTTTTTTAATTTGATTTATATGCCGCCCTTCTCCGGAGACTCAGGGCGGCTTACAATGCGTTAAGCAATAGCCTTCATTCTTTTGTATATTTTATACAAAGTCAGCTTATTGCCCCCACAACTGGGTCCTCAATTTACCTACCTTAGAAAGGATGGAAGGCTGAGTCAACCTTGAGCCTTGGAGAGATTCGAACCAGCAGTAAATTGCAGGCAGCTGTGTTAATAACAGGGTGCATTAAACCACTGTACCATCAAGGCTCTTGATAGAATTCTATTCTATTCTATTCTATTCTATTCTATTCTATTCTATTCTATTCTATTCTATTCTATTCTATTCTATTCTATTCCAATTCCCTATTCTAATTCTAATTCTACTCTACTCTACTCTACTCTACTCTACTCTACTCTATTCTATTTTATTCTATTCTATTCTATATCGTATGCTTTTTTTGTCCTAAATCTGGATTACCTAACAAAGGTTTAAAAGTCTTCTAATCTTTTCCCCAAGCCCTAAGCCAAATTGAATAGCTTTTCTGTTCTTTAAGGAGCATTGAAATGGATTGATCTGTTTCGTGACACCTGTAACCTCCGTTAAGTTCTCTTATTAGAATCTTATAGAATTGCTGTCATTTTTCTGCTGTACTGCATGGAATTTTAATTATGCAACACCCGGCTGGCCATAAGGAAGGAAGATGGTTTAAATAAACAAACTTATAGCATTATGTGTATAAATTGTCCCCAAACAATTAGTTTGAGAGAAGTGTATAAACCCAAAGCAAATAAGTCATCCAATCTGCCAGCTGAATAAATACACCTATCCAATTAACAAATCAATAATATTTTATTTTTAAGTTTTTAGATTTTCATTCCTAAATCTTCCCAGTTCAGCTTTGCTCCCCTAATGACAAGCTTCACTTTTCTAAAAAAGATGTGGAGACTCTAGAAAGAGTGCAGAGAAGAGCAACAATGAGGATTAAGGGACTGGAGGCTAAAACATATGAAGAACGGTTGCAGGAACTGGGTATGTCTAGTGTAATGAAAAGAAGGACCAGGGGAGACATGATAGCAGTGTTCCAATATCTCAGGGGTTGCCCCAAAGAAGAGGGAGTCAAGCTATTCTCCAAAGCCCCTGAGGGCAGGACAAGAAGCAATGGGTGGAAACTAATCAAGGAGAGAAGCAACTTAGAACTAAGGAGAAATTTCCTGATATTTAGAACAATTAACCAGTGGAACAACTTGCCTCCAGAAGTTGCGAATGCTCCAACACTGGAAGTTTTAAAGAAGAAATTGGACAACCATTTGTCTGAAGTGGGTGTAGGGTTTCCTGCTTAAGCAGGGGGTTGGACTAGAAGACCTCCAAAGTCCCTCCCAACTCTGTCATTCTATTCTAAAATGAAAACGACAATTTTGCGATCTCACTCCATTTGATTCCGCGAGGAGCTCCTCAAAAATTTGCCAATGCAACGTCATCCAGGCAACTTCCGAACACGTTAAAGAGTTTCACATTCTTGACGACACTTTTCATGGATGAAAAAAGCTCTGATTTCCCCAAGCAGGAAGATTTGTATAAATATTCTCCTTGCCAATCTTTTCAGGGCTATACATGACAAACTTCTCTTATAATGAAATACACCCGAATGGTTGAAATTCCCTTTACCTGTAAGACGATGTACGTGTTTATAAGCAAGGCAAGGATGTTAAATCTGTGACCTTTGAAAATTTGACTCCAGGCAGGTTAGTAGCTTATGTTAATTCCATAGGATATGTCAACTGTGGAATAAGCTAATTTGTCACTGTTTTGTTATGACTGGCAGGGGCCCGTTTAGAATAAATCTTAATTTAAATTCAATCGGCAGTGTCTCTGTGGGCGGGTCCACAGGATAAATTAATTCCACACCTGGCAGCGATACGGAGTAAACCGTTGGCAGCGAGTGGCTGCCGACAATTGAATCTGTTGGGCTCAATATTTATTGGTAACGGATGCTAGGTGGCTGGGAGAATGCGAAAGAGTGGAGTTTGGACTCAAATTACACGCACTCACTTTGCATGGTGACAATTCTGTACAATTGGCACACACCGATAGCATCGAAGTCAACTGTTGTTCTGAAATAGGGCCAGGGGTGAAATCCAGCAGGTTCTGATAGGTTCTGGCAAACTGGTAGCGGAAATTTTGAGTAGTTCGGAGAATTGTCAAATACCACCTCTGGCTGGCTCCAGAGTGGGGAGGGAATGGGGATTTTGCAATATCCTTCCCCCAGGAGTGGGGAGGGAATGGAGATTATTGCAATATCCTTCCCCTGCCACGCCCACCAAGCCACGCCCACCAAGCCACATCACACCCACCAAGCTATGCCCACAGCACCGGTATTAAAAAAAAAAATAATTCCACTGCTGAATAGGACATCTGGTCATTGTGCCATCGATAAAAGGAACATATTTATTGAATCGGTTGCTTCGCTCACCACTTCAGAAAATCGGGGTGAATTATAAGTGCTGGCTGTTGTTTGTTTGATATGGAACAGAAGAATCCAGTTGGAATAAAGTGTGAAATCTCTGCGAGGAGGTGGATTAGTCACACACTAGGGAGCTGTTCACAGAGCAAAATCTGTTCGCTGACACCACGCAAACTCACACGGAGGAGAAGATGGCTTCAAGCGTCTTCTTCCATTCTGATGGAACTGGACTAACCCAGGTCTACTTGGTCTCCAAGTCCTGAAGGTGGCTTTTCAAAAGGCAACTGGACTTCATTTATTTTTTTCTTGAAAAAGTTTCGCTTCTCATCCCAGAAGCTTCTTCAGTTCTTCGGAATGGAAGAAGCTTCTCGGATGAGAAGCGAAATGTTTTCAAGGAATAAAACCCCAAGAAAGTCCAGTTGTCTTTTGAAAAGCATCTTTGGGACAACAATGACTTGGATGAGGATGGAGAATCTCCATAGGCATTTGTCTCCAAGCTGTTGAGAAATCTTCTCCGGAACTGGGCCGATGTGCTGATATTTCCGAGAATCACTTTCCACTCACATTTTCTATGCTGCTCTCTCATCAGTCCCCAGGAAAATTAAGACCACTTCAGGTCATTTCAAGATCATTTATTCATCACCGAATATTTGTCCCAGGCTCACTTTGCAATTTGGCATTTCTCTGTCCTAAGCCAACTTCTTCCATCTTCACATAACGGATGGACCAGGGCTCCAATTTTCAAAATTTCCCAGCAGTCGAGAGCTGATTTTTTTTTTAAATCACGCCAAAAGTTCAGTTTTTCTAAGCTACAGCTGCACTCTTCTTTTGTAAATGAGTTAAGGTAAAGAAAGGGAAAGGTTCTCCTTGCACATATGTGCTAGTCGTTCCCGACTCTAGGGGGCAGTGCTCATCTCCGTTTCAAAGCCAAAGAGCCAGCGCTATCCAAAGACGTCTCCATGGTCATGTGGCCGGCATGACTAAACACCAAAGGCGCACAGAATTCTGTTACCTTCCCACCAAAGGTGGTCCCTATTTTTCTACTTGTGTTTTTTTACGTGCTTTCAAACTGCTAGGTTGGGACAAGGAACGGGAGCTCATCCTGTTACGCGGCACTCGGGATTCGAACCGCTGAACTGCCGACCTTTCGATCGACAAGCTCAGCATCTTAGCCACTGCGCCACCGCGTCCCTTGCGAATGAGTTACTTAGCCGAATTATTTCCTGGCATCGGTTGAGGCTGTTAAGATTTCCCGGGTGTTTATTTGATATTCCTTTGCACTGAGTGTTAATAATAATGAGGCATTCAAACAGAAGAAAGCTGGATTATTAACCCTAAAACAGTAGTGGCCACTTTAGGACCTGTGTTGAGTCCATCTTTGAAAACCCTTTCTTAATGCACTGATGAGTCTGACATTCAGTTCCCGCACCATTGAAGAAAAACAACATGAAAGAAGACTTTGCCATCATCAAAACAAGGGACAGATGGAAACTGAATCTCAGAAGCCATGCATTTGTTATCTAGGAGGATGAGAAAGGATTTGCAGAGTGGTTCTATAAATAGGGATTGCTCATAAAACGCAGCGCTCTGTCTGGATTTATTTCTATCACTGTTCTCATAATCCCTGTTACATCCACCCAGGCCACTAAGATGGGAAGTCACAGTATGTTACGGGCTGCATTAATTAGGGATATTAATTAGGGATATTATTAGGATCACAAAAAGGGCCTTTTTGGTGGTGGCCCCTTCTGTATGCAATATCGTTCCCTTGAGGGCCCACCTTGTTGATTTCCCCTAAGCCTCTGAAAATGTGGTTTTGCCACTAGGTCTGGGACTCCTGAATAGAGATGGATTGGATTGTGTTGTTGCTGCTATGGAAATGTGGAGTGTGGGTTTTTTATTACGCTGTGGATTTATTTATTTATTTTTATTTGATTAGTTTGTCAAACATGTACAAGATAGCAGGTATAGGTAGAAAGATAAACATAAACAAAGGAAGTAAGCACAGATAAATGGGGACAGTAAGAGACGGCAGGCACGCTGGTGTGCTTATGCCCGCCCCCTTTACGGACCTCTTAGGAATGGGGTGAGGACTACAGTAGACAGCCTAAGGTTAAAGTTTTGGGGGTTTGGGGATGAAACCACAGAGTCAGGTAGAGCATTCCAGGCGTTGACCACTCTGTTGCTGAAGTCGTATTTTCTGCAATCGAGTTTGGAGCGGTTTACCTTGAGTTTGTATCGATTGTTTGCCCGTGTACTATTGAGATTGAAGCTGAAGAAGTCGTTGACAGGTAAGACATTGTAGCAGACAATTTTGTGTACTACACTTAGGTCGGACCGAAGGTGGCGTAGTTCTAAATTTTCTAAGCCCCAAATTTCAAGTCTGGTGGCATAAGGGACTCTGTTGTGAGTAGAGGAGTGGAGGACTCTTCTCGTGAAATATCTCTGGACCCGCTCAATCGTATTAATGTCCAATATACAGTGTGGATTCCAGGCAGACGAGCTGTATTCGAGAATTGGTCTGGCAAAGGTTTTGTATGCCCTAGTTAGCAATACAATGTTACCGGAGAAGAAGCTTCGCAAAATTAGGTTAACAATTCTTAATGCCTTTTTGGCAATGCCGTTACAGTGAGCCTCTGGGGCTTAGATCGTTGTAAGGAACCCGGTCATATCTATGCATGAGTTGGGTGGCCCCGTAAATTTATTTAATTAATAAAACGACGACTTTCTAACTTTTCATCAATAGATATGACGGATCTGAACTTTTTGCAAATTTTGCGATCTGGCGCGATTGGTTTCCCACCCTGCCTGTGATCGGAAACTGACATTGATTAACCTCGCAGATCAAAATTGCTCCTTTTCAGGCATCTGATTCATTGTTTTATTCAGCACCTGCCCATCGCTTCTGAATTATTTTTAAGATGTTCCGGTTTCATTCTTTCGGTTATAAAAGAATGTATACAAAATTTTTTGGGTCTCTGCGGGGTAAAAAAAGAAATATAGTATGAATAGCAATCTATTTCAACTCAGAATTTTACTGTAGGTTTAATGACCAAAAAATGCATTAAAGGGTCAGTCTTAATCAACAACCACAACAATAAAAATCTTTTGTTTGCAGTGTGTCCCTGACTTCAAAATGATCCCTTTGACTAGAGAGGATGGGGGTCAGAGAAGATCCTGCCTGAAGTTGATAAAGTGATGTTCTTTCAGAGGCCCAGCGTGCCATCGATCAAATCCCTTTTTCCTTGGCTTGTCTGTTGACATTCCAATATTACAACAGCAAATCATAATCCTAGCAAAGTAAATAGGCTCCGGGGAGCAGGAGCTGTAAATTGGGTCTGCTTTGATCAAATGAACTCCATCATGAAGGTCTCTTAAGTGCTGAATGCCATTCACTTTCAGGAAGGAAGGAAGGAAGGAAGGAAGGAAGGAAGGAAGGAAGGAAGGAAGGAAGGAAAGGACAGAGGGTGGGAAGGAGGGAGGGAAGGAGGGAGGGAGGGAGAAAGGAAGGAAGGAAGGAGGAAAGCAAGGAAGGAGAAAGGATTAGGAAAAAAAGAAGGAAGGAAGGAATGAGAAAGTAGAAGGAAGGAAGGAAGGAAGGAAGGAAGAAAGAAGGATTAGGAAGGAAGGAGAAAGGATTAGGAAAGAAGGAAAAAGGAAGGAAGGAAGGAAAAAGGAAGAGGAAGGAAAGAAGGAAAGAAGGAAGAAAGAAAGAAAGAAAGAAAGAAAGAAAGAAAGAAAGAAAGAAAGAAAGAAAAGATTAGAAAGAAAGATTAGGAAGTAAGGAGAAAGGATTAGGGAGGAAGAAAAGGAAGGAAGGAAGGAAGGAGAAAGTATAAAGAAGGAAGGAAGGAAGAAAAAAGGATTAGGAAGGAAGGAGAAAGGATTAGGAAAGAAGAAAAAAGGAAGGAAGGAAGGAAGGAAAAAGGAAGAGGAAGGAAAGAAGGAAGGAAGGAAAAAAGAAAGAAAAAAGATTAGGAAGAAAGATTAGGAAGGAAGGAGAAAGGATTAGGGAGGAAGAAAAGAAGGAAGGAAGGAGAAAGTATAAGGAAGGAAGGAAGGAAGAAAAAAGGATTAGGAAGGAAGGAGAAAGGATTAGGAAAGAAGAAAAAAGGAAGGAAGGAAGGGTGAGAGAGGAAGGAAAGAAGAGAGGGAGGGAGGAAATATTAAATTTGAAAGAGGTAGGAGGGATGGATTGGTATACAGCAAATGAAAACCTGGGACGGGGAGAGAGATTAAGCAAGAGGCTGGATTTGTAGCCATCCTTAGCATTTTTTCTTCTTGTGAGTTAGTGCTTTTAAGTTGAGTGGGATCTGCTTAATCAGATCACCCAATTCACTGAGCCTTAACCAAATTGTGTTGGTGTATTGGCAAACTATTTATATTCACATAGTAGTAAAGTTCAGGCAGTTCCTTGATTAATCATCATAACTGAGACCACAACTTTCGTTGTTAAGCAAGGCGGTGGTTAAGTGAGCCGTGCCCAATTTGACGACCTTTTTCCTCGAGAAACTGCGGTGGCTAAGCGAAACATCATACACCCTTTTAAAGGAATCCATGCATTTGATCCGAATTAATTCTCGAGTCGGATGACATTCCGGCAAGATGGGGGAGGGGGGGGGCATATAGATTTGATAAATAAATAAATAAATTTTTGCCGTCTCTGCAATCTTTGCCATCTTCATCGACCTTTCGTTTGTGGTGGGCAGTGTCAAATCACCTTTACCCCCCCTCCTTTTCAAACAACAAGACGAGGGAGAAGAGATGCCAGCAGCTCTTCCTCCTGCATTGATCATTTGTAGGTTTCTGAAACGAGGCGCCTGGGCTGCCGGTTGACCTCCAAATAAAGAGAAGCAGGAGAGCTTCTCTTTATTTAATGCCTCATTCCGGGGAGGGTGGTCGGAAGGACAGACGGTAACCTTGGATGGCGAAGAGACTCCGGCTGTTTGGCAGGAAGAATCCATCACCGACTGGCTGCTATTTGCCACCTGAGACTCCAGCCTCCGTCTGCCTTAAGAGTCCCAAAGCTGATGCTTCTCAATGTTGCTGAACTACAATTCCCAGCAGCCTGGCCGGTTCCGAGACCTACTTCCACAATGTCTTTTTCTATCCTGCTGCAATCAAAGATTCTTGGTGACTCACCAATTCATTCTCTCTCTCCCTCTCTCCCTCCCTCTCTCTCTTTCTCTTTCACACACACACTTTGTGATAAGAATAATAAAAACTGAATCGGGCAGACAAAAGAGCCAGTTTGATATAGTGGTCAACCAGGAGATGGTGAGTTCTAGTTCTGCCTTAGGCATGAAAGCTGGGTGGGTAACTTTGGGCCAATTACCAGGAGACGGTGAGTTCTAGTCCTGCCTTAGGCATGAAAGCAGCTGAGTGACTTTGGCTCAATCTCCTTGCCAATCACCAGGAGATGGCGAGTTCTGCCTTAGGCGTGAAAGCTGACTGGGTGACTGTGGGCCAATCAGCAGGAGACGGTGAGTTCTAGTCCTGCCTTAAGCATGATAGCTGGCTAGGTGACTTTGGGCCAATCACTAGGAGATGGTGAGTTCTAGTCTCACCGTAGGAATGAAAGCTGGTTGGGTGACTTTGTGCCAATCACCAGGAGACGGTGAATTATAGTCCTGACTTAGGCATGAAAGCTGGGTGGGTGACTTTGGGCCAATCACCAGGAGATGGTGAGTTCTAGTCCTTCCTTAAGCATGACAGCTGGCTGGGTGACTTTGGGCCAGTCACTAGGAGATGGTGAGTTCTAGTTCCCCCCTAGGTATGAAATCTGGGCGTCTCCTCATCTACAGTTCAGTGAATTTCAGGAGACCTCTCGCTCAGTGACGGGGTTATGTCATCGCCGCAAAGATCTCATTCTCGTTAGGATTCCCAAACTCTTTCCAACCGCTCCCTCCAAGGCGCAGGTGTACGGAAAACGCAGCATACGGTCTTGGTGCTGAAAAAAAAGTAACTTTGGCAAGCATAATTTACTGAGAGTGATTTATGTGACAGCATAAACAAATCATCCTTGTCAAATTCTGCATTGAAAAGGGAGTAAATTGATTGCCGGGTCGAGGGCCCCAGCAATTTTCGGAAAAATTGTTTTTTTCATTTGTAATGTTTCTTGCCATCCAAGAAGGCACCTACTGACTGCCTTTTTGCCTTTATTTCGGTGAGACTTGGAGAAGATGCTAATGCCTTTTTTTGTTTTGTTTTGTTTTAAAGGGCTTCGTGAGTCCCTGGCTCCATCAGCAGGATTTTTCTGCTCAGCTCTAAAAATGCTTGTGCAGGGAAGTAAGAGGAGAATCCTCCAGGGATTTCTTTTCTTTCTTTCTTTCTTTTTTTTTTTGTATAAATACACAGCAGAGGTCAACACGAAGTCCTCCCAATGAACAAAATATGCTGTGTGTTTTCTAACTCTTCTCACAAGTAGAACATGAAAGAATAATCTGTGGCTTTCAGATGGGTATCGCTTCTGCGATGGGAAACAAGACAGACTTTAAAGAGAGAGACAGAGAGAGACAGAGAGATAGACACAGAGAGAGACAGAGAGGGAGACAGAGAGAGAGAGACATACAGAGAGAGAGAGAGACAGAGAGACAGAGACAGACACACACACACACACACACAGACAGACAAACACACACACACAGAGACAGACAGACAGACAGACACACACACACACACACACACACACACACAGACATAACACACACAGAGACAGAGAGCCAGAGAGACACAGGGAGAGAGACAGAGAGATACACAGAGAGAGACAGAGAGAGAGAGAGACAGAGAGACACACACACACATACACAGAGACACACACACACACACACACACACACACACACAGAGAGAGCGACATAACACACACAGAGACAGAGAGCCAGAGAGACACAGGGAGAGAGACAGAGAGATACACAGAGAGAGATAGAGAGAGAGAGACAGAGAGACACACACACACATACACAGAGACAGACAGACAGACACACACACACACACACACACACACACAGAGAGACATAGAGAGAGACAGAGAGAGAGACACAGAGACAGACAGAGAGAGGCAGAGACAGAGAATAATATGAAAAAGAAGATAAGTTTCCCTAACCTTGTGCTCCAGAAACATTTGATTAAAAATCCCTGAATTCACAGCCGAAAGAACCATCGCTTATGACTCGGCACATGGATGCCGAATAAAGAAGAGGAGAATATTCCAAATTAGGAACTGGATTAGTTGGACTAGGTTTTGCTGTACATTTAGTTAATGATTTAATTAAGAGGCAGTTAAGGCACCTTGTAGCCAAATGTGATCAGAAGGATGAACCTTGCCTATTTTCCCTCCGCTATTTTAAGTATTTTAGCAGCCTCCTCCTGGGAACCAAAGCAAACTCGAGTTAAGGACCTTTGGAGCTTCTAAAATTAGATAGCCAGGGTGATCTTTGGGATCGACAAAAAACAACAATATTATCTGTGTAACGGTTAACATTCAAGGTATTTGATGGTGTTCGATTAGGAATACGGAGGCCAAAATGTATGTTTAGAGCAAACAACCTATTGCTAGGAGATATTGGACGATCACACCTCTCACTTCAACTTTGTGGAAACGGGATAGACACTTTTTTCGTCTTTGGGGCACTCTTTTTCAAACCAAGAGATCTTAGGGCAGGGGTCAGCAACCTGCGGCTCTGGAGCCGCATGTGGCTCTTTCACCCCTCTGCTGCGGCTCCCTGTCACTCAAAATATGCATCACAACCGCCAATATGTGACACCCGATGGCACGCGATTTATTGAGCTTTTCGACCCCTGGTAGGCCAACCATGGATAAATCCAAGAAAAGAAAAGTTGAGAAGAAAAACAGAATGTTTAATTCAACTACATAGGCTAGTTTTGTGGCCGCTCAGGAAATAGTCAGGCACGGGAAGGGTTTTGTGGCTCCCGGTGTTTTCTTTTCTGTGGGAAATGGGTCCAAATTTATTTATTTATTAGTTCGATTTATATGCCGCCCTTCTCCGGAGACTCAGGGCAGCTTACAATGCATTAAGCAATAGCCTTCAGACTTTTGTATATACCTGCTTAGTAGGGCTTTTAGGCCCCCCCTAAGTGTTGTTGTTCTTTATATAAAGTCAGTTTATTGCCCCCACAATCCGGGTCCTCATTTTACCTACCTTGGAAGTTTTAGTTTTAGTTTTTAGTTTTTATTGAATTTGTATACCGCCCTACTCCCGAAGGACTCAGGGCGGTGAACAGCCATGGAATAAAACAATATAAATACAAAATTTAAAATAGAATAAAACAAATTAAATAATTTGGCTGAACAAATTTAAAACTCCAATACTTTAAAACCAAATTTAAAATTTCCAAATTAAAAAGGGGAAAGACTTAGCACAGGCCAGCCTGATGAAACAAGAAAGTCTTGAGCACGCGACGGAAGGTACGCAGATCCGGGATCCTCTGTATCTCCGGGGGGAGCTCGTTCCAGATAGTAGTAGTAGGATGGAAGGCTGAGTCAACCTTGAGCCTGGTGAGATTTGAACTTGCAGTAATTGCAGGCAGCTGGTGTTACTTAATAGCACTTTAATCTGCTGCATCACCAAGGCTCTTTGAGTGTTTAAAATTGCAGACCCTTGTCCTAGGGGTAGCATTTTTTTTTTTGCACTGATTCAGGGATGGATGGATGGATGGATGGATGGTACTTTAATTTAGTGGTGGATGAACTCTTGTGTCTTCTTCCACTGCTTCCAACCAGCCAAGATTTGGTCTCTAACAATAGCTTTGTCCAATAGCGATGTTTTGTTTGTTTGTTTGTTTGTTTTGTCAACAAGTACAAGGAAGCAAGTAACAGTATAGACATGGACATGGACAAATGGGAAAAAAAATGGCACAAATAAAAGGATATAAATAGGCAAAACATAACCATAAACACATAGAATGATTACATATAAATGGGGACAGTAGGACAGGGACGGAAGGCACACTGGTGCGCTTATGCACACCCCCTTAGGGACCTCTTACGAAACATGGAAGGTCCACGGTAGACAGTTTAAGGTAAAAGGTATGGGGGTTAGAGAGACTAACAACAGGATCAGGTAATTAGATTGAATATGGATGACTTCCACTCCCCATGGAAGGAAACAGCGATCACGCGACTTTGGGATGCTTCAATGACAATAAATACACAACAACTCCCAAGCAAGAGGTCCTTGGTGCTCTCTGAGCTTGGTTGTCTTCTCGCAGATGGTTCCTGACTCAAACGAAGCAACATCATCAGTTGCCCAGCGCCTGAATTTTGAATCACGTGACTAAGATGCTCCTGCCACGGTCATAAGCGTGAGGAGAGGTTGTAAATCACTATTTTCAGCACTGTCGATATTTTGAACAGGTTGTAAGTGAAGGGCCACTTGTGTGAGACAGGAGAAAGTGGGGGGAAGAAGAATGTGGTTTATTTCCTATCGTCACCAAATAGACCTGTCCTTCTGCCATCAAAAGTAAGAAATTCAACCAAAGAGCAGCGTGTCAAACACCCATCAAAAAAGGCCAGCCTTCAGTGACAAGCAGAGGCAGGAAGCTACGCTCTGAGATTTCCACCAAGCTGGAATTTGCACCCCAGTGATAATGCAGAAAAATGATGCTTGCGATTGGTTATTTATTGTTCCAACGTGCTACCCAGCAGCTCCTCACATTTTTCATCCTAATTAATCCTGACCTACGTTAATTTATGGAAGATAAACATTTGCAATGCAGGCAAAATGAGCCAATTTAGAAACGCCAGCAAAGTAAAAGTAAAAAAGAGAGAGAGAGGAGAAAAAAAAAAAAAGCTCTGGCAGATGAAATGTTTAAATTAGCACTCAAAAAGGAGATTTCGTTTCAGCGGCGCACAAGAGAGAGAGGGAAAGAGACTGCGGGAATAAAAGCCCAGTCAACAAAACTCCTGAATGTGAAAAACTAAATCTGACTCATTCAAATTATCCAGTGATTATTAGGGGGGACGCCCATGGTGGGAGGGGCATTTCTGGAGTGGGCCGACTTTTCCAAACCATGTGAAAAATCCCTCATTCAAATCCTTTTTTTTCTTCAGGAAAAAAAAAGTATGTACTACCAATTCCCATTACTTCACTTTTCTCCTAATCCTTTGGATTACATTGATGTGGTGGTTAAGATGCTAGTTTAAAAAAAACAGGAGACTGTGAGTTCTAGTTCTGCTTTAGGCACGAAAGCAGCTGGGTGACTTTAGGCCAATCACAGGTGCTGGTGAATTCTAGTCCCATTATGGCATGCAAGCCAGCTGGGTGACTTTGGGCCAATGGCCAGGAGTTGGTAAATTCTAGTCTCACTTTAGGCATGAAAGTCAGCTGGGTCACTTTGGGTCAATCCCCAGGAGATGGTGAATTCTAGTCCCATTTTAGGCATGCAAACCAGCTGGGTGACTTTGGACCTATTGCCAAGAGACGGTGCCGAAATGGATTCTTTAGAAAGCAATGGTTGAATTATTGGCATCGTTATTGTTGGGCTTGTTATTCTTGACAGGGAATCCTTGACCTACGACAGGCTATTGTGTGAACGTTCAAAATTACGACCGACAACTACCCCCCCCACCCCACCCCAAAAAAGCTACTCATAGCAGCTGTTCTGAGCATCCAAGTCAGATAAGCAGAAACAATTTGCAGGGAACAACTTTGTTCACTCTCCTTCGCGTCCCGATCTTAGTTCTCTTATCCGTTTCCTGCAAATTGCTTCTGGGCTTTCTGCCAACCCTAGTAAGATTACGATTATTTATTCTTTGGATTCTTGTAGGCTGTTAAGAAAGTTAATGAACAGCCTTTGTTTAAAAAGACTGATTTAATTTAGTAAACTAAGGTTTGTGTGTGTGCTGCTTTCTTTGGGGTCCGTAGCTGGGGCAGAACAGGGGATCATGTGACCCAGGGTCATTGTGACCGTCATAAATATGAAGCAGTTTGTCAAGTATCTGAACGTAAATCATGGGGACGCTGCAATGGTCATAAGTATGAGAAAATGGTTTTAAGCCACTTTTTTCCAGTGCCATTGTGACTTGCAATGGTCACTAAATGAATTGTTGTAAGTCAAGGATTACCTGTCTGTGGGATAATGCGTGTAAGGCATATGTAAAAAAAATAAAATAAAATATGAATATACCCTAAGACAGGAGCGAATCAAATCTTTTCCATCCTGGCGAATTACCTGGGTAATTTAAATTTATCTTTTTGTGCTAAGCTATTGTACTGAGCTTCCCATTTAGAGGAGAGATGATTAAAGAGCAGGATGGCTCTTCTTTGCCAGATATGTTT
Source organism: Arizona elegans (assembly GCA_022577455.1). NCBI lineage: Eukaryota > Metazoa > Chordata > Lepidosauria > Squamata > Colubridae > Arizona > Arizona elegans. The sequence continues at coordinate 1,101,748 of JAKOOJ010000070.1, read as the reverse complement.
TATATTTTCCAAATGAAACAAGAGATTGTGGGGAGGAGGGGGTGGAGGTAAGAAAACTCATTCAAGCGTTTCTCGGACATTTTCACAGACACAAGCAGTTTCTCAGCGGAGTGCAGTGGGTGAATGGTACAGATAAAAAGCAAGAGGAGATTGGGCCACTGAGTTCTTTCAAATCCCTGGCTTTGGGGGGGTGGGAGTGAAATTCCTTCCTAATCAGGAATTGTCAAGTATAATGGCCACTTTTCATCCCCACCACCAAGTCAAAGCTTTCAGCTTGCGCCACCACGGAAGCGAGGAGAAATTTCAATTTTCGAGGAGCCGGCTCTCCGGATTGGCTGAGGAGATGGGCATTTAATATAGAAGTATTTGGCAGTTTCATCTCCCAAGATACTCCCCGTCTCCGAGGCTATAAAATAAATCGCTTTAAGGGGAGTTGAACAGAAAAGGGGGAAAAAAAAAAGAGAGAGAGAGAATAAAAGAAAAAGAGAAGGGAGAGCAATGGTGGAAAGAACGAAAGGAAGGGAGTCTCGGCCTTAAGCCTCCCTCAGCAAACAGGACCTTTGTCCTTCCCGCATAACGTGGGATAATCTTCTCAATTATGTCTTGTCTGGATCTTCGAATCCTTTTATTGCGAGTGCATTAAGATAAAAAGGGATTTAAAGTAGCTTTTGTTTGCAAACAACAACGTATTTCATGCATACGAAAAGTAACACAGGTAGTCCTCGTTTAGCAACCGCCTCATTTAGAAATATAGAACTAGAACCAGAATAAAAGAGTTGGAAGGGACCTTGGAGGTCTTCTAGTCCAACCCTCTGCCTAGGCAGGAAACTCTAAACCCACTTCAGACAAATGGTTATCCAACATCTTCTTAAAAACTTCCAGTGTTGGAGCATTCACAACTTCTGGAGGCAAGTTGTTCCACTGATTGATTGTTCTCACTGTCAGGAAATTTCTCCTAAGTTCTAAGTTGCTTCTCTCCTTGATTAGTTTCCACCCATTGCTTCTTGTCCTGCCCTCAGGTGCTTTGCAGAATAGCTTGACTCCCTCTTCTTTGGGGCAGCCCCTGAGATATTGGAACACTGCTCTCATGTCTCCCCTAGTCCTTCTTTTCATCAAACTAGACATACCCAGTTCCTGCAACCATTCTTCAAATGTTTTAGCCTCCAGTCCCCTAATCATCTTTCTTGCTCTTCTCTGCTCGCTCTCTTTTTTTAAAAAAATTGATTTATATGCCACCCTTCTCTGGAGACTCAGGGTGGCTTACAATGCATTAAGCAATAGCCTTCATACTTTTGTATATTTTATACAAAGTCAGCTTATTGCCCCCACAATCTGGGTCCTCATTTTACCTACCTTAGAAAGGATGGAAGGCTGAGTCAACCTTGAGCCTGGTGAGATTTGAACTTGCAGTAATTGCAGGCAGCTGATGTTAATAACAGTGCTTTAGTCTGCTGCGCTACCAGGGCTCTTTCTGCGCTACCAGATTCTTTCTAGAATCTCCACATCTTTTTTTAATTTAGTGAATGCTTCATTTCGCCACTCTTCAGAAGTACAACAATGACGGAAAAGAAATTTTAAAACCAATCCTCGTCTTTATGGCCCTTCGCTGGTCTGCAAAGCAAAGGGAAGCTGAAGTAAGATCATAAGCACAGTCAAAGTTAGTGGCTGCTTCGTTTAATGATCGAATGGCCGGTTGCAATTGTGGTTGTTGGAAGATCACCCGCATTATATTTTGATTTAAAGGACTCCTATCAGGGATGAAATGCTCCCGGTTTGGACCGGATCGCCCGATCCGGTAGCGATGGAGGCGGGTGGTTCAGAGAACCGGCAGCAAAAATCCTTGCACCCCCCCCCCCCCCCCGCATGCCCAGATGAGCCACGCAATCATCAGAGACTTTTTTTCTTTTAAATGCCTCTGACGATCCAAGCTGAGTTGCCTGATCGGCCGATCAAGCAACTCAGCTTGGTTCGTCAGAGGCATTTAAAAGAAAAAAAGTCTCTGCCGATCATGCAACTCGGCTTGGATCGTCAGAGGCATTTAAAAGAAAAAAAGCCTCTGATGATCAGGCAACTCAGCTTGGATCGTCAGGGCCTTTTGAAAGCATTTTTTTACAACCTCTTCACCAAAGAGGTTGTAGAAAAAATGGTTTTAAAAGTTAAAAAAAAAAATTGGCCACGCCCACCCAGTCACATTACCCACCCACCCCCACCAAGCCACGCCCACAGAACTGGTAGTAACAAATTTTAGATTTCACCATTGACTCCTATCAATTTTCTAAAAGACCTGTGCCATTCGAGAGGTTCTCCGGTTGGAAAAATAAGCCCCCGCGTGCGCACACACACACACACACACACACACAAACACAAATAAGCACATATTTGTGGTGCCCTGTTATGAGAACATAGTTTTTCAGTGACCCCGAGAAATCACTATGTCCAAAGGGCAGGAATGTTTTACTATCTGATGCTTGCTGTTGTTTTAAAGGGAGGCTGGCTTGTTTTGTGGAATTCCTTGCAACTGCCAGTAGTACAAGTTGGAGGAAAACAGATCCTCACAATCCAAAAGATCGAGAATGCCACTATACAAACAACCCCTGAATGGGATAGTTTGTAAACTTCGTCTTCTGAGTAACCCTTTTGTAAACTCAATAGAAGAAAGTCGGTGGAATAAGTTGACTTTGCAAAACTGACATTCAAGTGTATTTTCCTCTCTTGTTCCTTCTTCCTGTTTTGAATTGGGGGTGGGGAAATATACCAATATATCCCCCCACCCTGCTTATTAAAGGGAAAATTAGGATTGAAAAATCTAATTTCCCAAAAACCGGAGTTGGTCCACCATTAAATGTAAGGTAATTTCTGAGTTCCTAAAATATTTTAGAAGACATCTGAAAGATCCAGCTGGATTAAACTATGATGCTTAATGCATTGTAAGCCGGAGTCTCTGGAGAAGGGCGGCATATAAATCGAACTAATAATAATAATAATAATAATAATAATAATAATAATAATAATAATAACCACCACCTGATCAGTGGGTGCAGCAAAATTTCACAAACTGACTACCTGCAACGCCATGACCGTGTTGCTAAGATCATTCACTGGAAATGGTGCCAGAAGTTTGGATTTGAATACAGCAAAAAACATTGGGAACATCAGGTTGAGAAACTTTTAGAGAATGAGAAACTCAAGATCTTGTGGGACTTTAGGATTCAGACTGACAGGCACTTGGTCCACAACACACCTGACATAACAATAGTTGAAAAGAAAAAAGTATGGTTCATTGACATTGCAATACCTGGTGATGCACGGATTGAAGATAAGCAGCAAGAAAAAAATCACAAAGTACCGGGACTTGCAAATTGAAGTTGAGCGACTGTGGAAAAAGAAATCGTGTGTTGTCCCGATTGTAATTGGAGCCCTCGGAGCAATACCCAAAGGGCTACCCCGCTATTTAGAAATTCTAAATTTGCCAGACTTGAACATTTTGACTCTACAAAAAACCACCTTACTTAGAACAGCTTACATCCTCCGAGGATACCTCAACAGTTCCTAGGTCCTTGGTTAGGACTCGAGCTGCTGAGCTATTAACCAGCCTCAAAGGCTGTGAATCTCACTAAAGATTAAATAATAATAATAATAATAATAATAATAATAATAATAATAATAATATGGTTGATTTGGTTCAGTTCTCCTTTTAGGTTGTTGTGTGTTTTTAGCCAATCCATGGTTGATCTATGATGTCAATCCAGATCTCTTTTTTTGGGCTAGAAATAACTACTTCAGAGAGTGGGAAAGGAAGAACGATAAGGATCAGAAGTGCAGCACATACACAGAAAGAGGAGGAAATGATACAAATCACGACATTCCAAGCCTTAATTTATAACCCGTTGGGGGCTACACTGCCATAGGACATAAAGAGTCTGAACTGTGTCTCTGTGTGTGATTGTGTAAATGAAAAAGGAGAGTTTCTCTCTCCTTTAGACAATCTGTTAGGCCTGGATTATCTTCCCTCCTTTGCAATCTGCAATTCTTCCACTTTTCATATCCTCTTTCTTGGTAAGACCACACTTGGAATACGGCTTCCAGTTTTGGTTGCCCCAATATGAAAATGATGTTGAGACTCTGGAAAGGGAGCAGAGAAGAGCAACAAAGAAGACTAAGGGACTGGAGACTAAAACATTTGAATAATGGTTGCTGGAACTGGGTATGTCTAGTTTGATGAAAAGAAGGACTAGGGGAGACATGATAGCAGTCTTCCAATATTTCAGAGGCTGCCACAAAGAAGAGGGAGTCAAGCTATTCTCCAAAGCACTTGTATTTTATTGCAAAATAAAATACATAAGGTGTATTTGGGCACACTAACAAGCACAAGATATTTTAAGAACATTGGTATATATAAAAAAAGAAACTAGCTTGTCAAGTTGAAGAATTAATCCCCTCAAACAATTTGGGAAAAGAAAGAGCAAAGGGATTTCTACAGCCTGTGGCCTTTGTACAATGCTTTATGAATGATGGCGTTTTACATTTCTGGGATGCTCGAAAAATTTAGAGCAACGAAGGAAGATGTAAACCAAACTCACTGTCTAAGAATGAGGAAGTGTATCAAGGGGAGAGAAAAACATTGCAAAGGGCCTTATGAAATAGTAACAAATGTTTTTATGCTTTCACGAAACATAATGCCGATAGCAAAGAACTGCCACCAAAACGTCTAGGATTAATTAAACTTTAAAAACATCACTTTGTGCAATACTTGATTTTATTATTATTTTTTTTAAAGTTCTTCCATTTGATCTACTCTGGAATGCTGTCATGACTAAGCACCAGCGTTAAGCACCGTTAAGATTTCAATTAGAAGTCCTTTGTGCATGCCAACGCTTTCCCCAAGCTTCCAACCCAAGTAGAGACATCAGGGTATCCTGTAAAGATTCTGTGAGTGTTATAATTAGCGGGATCAAAGCTGGTGATTTATGGGGCAAGGAGGCAGAGTTGATGAGGCTCTGTGGTCCTCCAGAGGTTGGGGAACTAATGAGCAATTTGAGCTGGCTACAACTTCAGGGAGTTGTAGTCTATCAATCTCTGGAAAGCCACAATTCCTCACCACTGATTCTGAGATCCCTTTGAAGGGATGACACAGTAGATGTTAGTCCTTCACACAAGCAAACGTCAAGTCGCCACTTTCTTTTGGATGCAATTGTCTTCTTCTAGAGTAGACCAAAGGTCTCCAAACTTGGCAACTTTAAGACTTATGGACTTCAACTCTTTAAGACCACAAGTCTTAAAGTTGCCAAGTTTGGAGAACCCTTGCTCTAGGCTGAGATAAATCTTCCAGTTTCACTTCTTCCCGTTCGATGGGATTAGACCTTTGAGAATTCCCACTCAGTATGGCTGTTGGAAGACATCATTTTGAGAAGGCTCAGCTATGGAACCCGGATCCCATTCTTAAAGGTCTTGGCTAATAGCAAGTGCTCTAAAATGATCATTTATGAAATGGGATGGAGTACAGTATTCTGTGCTGAGAACAGAAACAGGAGAAAAATAAAGAAGGGAATCCAAATAATTTGTCTTCTTCAGTCCTCAGAATCAACCTTTATGTTGTGATCTAGGCTCACTTAGTCATTACAAGACACAATTAGTCCCAAACAAAACTGTCTTATTATAACAGCTGAGAATTACTTCATTCCCAGCTTAGTCCAAATTAATTCCAAAATAAGTCCTTCAAGAAAAAGTCCTTCGGGCTTATCACAAACCTTTATCTTCTTTGGCACCCTGCCAAAGGCCTTTCTTGGCAAAGCCCCACGAAATTCAGAAACAAGAGATGCCGAGTGGAAACAGATTTAGCAAAGTTGCTTTCCTACAGAGAGCCCAAGAGCCTTTGTTGCTCTTTTAAGCCTTATGGGAGGGGCTAATCATCTCCTGGCTTTACTCCTGAGTTGCCCTATTTTCTTTAGCTGCTCTTGCCTTCTGGCAGCTCTGTGCATGCATGCACTAGGAACAGGCTCCTCCTGTTCCTCTGCCTCTCTGCTGTCCGACTCTGGAGGCTCCGGAGTCCACGCATCATTCCCAGATGGCCTTGGCCCATCTCTGTCTCCAACACAGAGCCCTCGCCGGGAATTCCCCAGACTCCAGGACTGGCCCATGTTCCTCCCCAGCCTCCTCACTGTCCGACTCCGCTGCCAGCTCCGCAGGCTGCTGGTGGACCACAACACCTTAATCCTTTGATGATGCTTTACAGAACCAGATCAACCTCACCCGTAGCTCCAGCTAAGAGAGCATTTCTTGAAAGTTCTCACCACAGGCATATAGGAAGAAATGAATATACCTGTTTTCCACAATCTGGTAGGCATTAGAACCATTATAACTCAGCGTGTTGACACACGTAGTACTTAATGATCCGCTTAATGACTGCTACAATGTACAGCTGTAATTCTTATGACTGCAAGTCAAGGACTAGCTGCATAAATATCCATGGGCTGGGGAAAGATGCATTCTGTTGATTGTGACCTTCCGAGGAGTAAAACATGGTATTCGAGTCATGATGGACTTATAATCAGTTTTGCACACAATAGCCACAAACAAACGTACCACATTAGTAATGACGTGTTACCAAGCAACAGATTTAAGAAACATTTACTCGTTTGAGAGCATCTTAGTTCTAGGAAGCTCTGACTCCTGAAAAAAAAGGGTGAAATGGAAAATTTCATTCTTTTAGTACTTCTTGACTAGGGAACACCCTATATCCAGGGTAGGGAATCTCACGTTTTAATAACAAGAGTTGGCTCAATTTGCTTGTTTGCACTGGAGTTTGCAAAAATACTTAGGAAAAAGGACATCTGGTTTGATTTATATCAACTGTTTACATAGAACGCCATGGAAGGCAGCACCTGAAAAAATATTACAAGTTTTATTCAAAGTGACCTCCTCTTTGAGTTTTATAGGACACATCAGAATTTGCAATTAGCCAACGTTTCACCTCTTGGTCATATGTGATTTGGCATAAACAAAAGCATGAACTTCTATTATATATTAACATTTCAGAAATAAATGCAGGCTGGAGCACTTTCTGGAGATGGTTAGATCTTCTGGGATGGAAACAGAAAAATGTGGGCCATGCTTTCACAGCCTAAGGGGGAAAAATATTAGAAATAAGGTGCTTTTTTCACCCCACATAAAGCAATTTAGATGAGATGGGCAGCATGCAAATGTAATAAATAAATACAAATAAAACGTTTTGTAAGCAAGGGCCTAATTATCTCTGCTGATTGTACATATCCCTTGAATATACTGTAGTTTAAATCAGGTGTGTCTAATCTTGACAACTCCTGTAGTCCTGTAGACTTCACCTCAGGGGTGAAATCCAGCAGGTTCTGACAGGTTCTGGCAAACTGGTAGCGGAAATTTTGAGCCGTTTGGAGAACCAGCAAATACCTCCTCTGTCTGGGCCCAGAGTGGGGAGGGAATGGAGATTTTGCAATATCCTTCCCCCAGGAGTGGGGAGGGAATGGAGATTTTGCAGTGTCCTTCCCCTACCATGCCCGCCAAGCCACGCCCACCAAGCCACAGAACCGGTAGTAAAAAAAAATTGGATTTCACCACAGCTTCAGCTGCCAAGATTCCCTATCCAAGAAAAGAGGAGCTAGCCAAACAAACCACGGTTCATTTGCTGACATGCAAAGTTGGCTCTGATGTGTTTGGGTCTTGAAACCAATCATAGCTAAAACCATGGTTAAAATAAACGGACACAGCGCCTGGATTCGTGCAATGTCAGAAGCCATAACTCCAGATTACAAGCCCAAAATCACCCAATGCCTTAAACCCAGATCAAAACATATAATATTATGGCACCGTAAAAATCTGTCAGCCACAATATCTGGGAGCATTATAGATAATAAACCACTGAAGTTATTATCTTATAGTGTGTGTGTGAGACTATAATGGCTATTAGATTTAATAAAAATTGGTTGGGGTTTTATGGTTAGGAAGGTCTTTCAGAGAACTGTCTGTAGCAATATGTATTCTTGCTATTGTTATTTGTCCTGAAACACGCTATAATTGTATGACACGATGCAATAATTTAGGGATATTTACTGGATCCTGCCTCAATCCAAACTTGTTGCACAAAATGAACTAACTATCCTTTAGAGCAGGGGTGAAATGCTACCGGTTTGGGCCGGTTTGGGCCGGTTCGCCTGAACCGGTAGTAAAAAATGTTACTGGTTCACTGAACCGGTAGTAAAAAAAAATGTAAAAAAAGAAGTACCGACGATCAGCTGAGTAACGCGCGATCATCAGAACTTTTTTTAAAAAACGTTTTAAGCATTTTTTTTACTACCGGTTAGGGCAAATACGTACTAAAAAAATGCTTTAAAAAAGTAAAAAAGCACGGCACAGCTGTGATCGTCGGAACCTTTTTTTTTTTACTTTTTTAAAGCATTTTTTTTACTACCTATTCGCCTGAACCGGTAGTTAAAAATGCTTTAAAAAGTAAAAAAAAAAAAAAGTTCTGATGATCATGCGTCGCTCAGCTGATCGTCGGAACTTAATTTTTTAAAAAAAACTTTTTAAGCATTTTTTTTACTACCGGTTCGGGCAAATAGGTAGTAAAAAAAATGCTTTAAAAAAGTAAAAAAATAGGTTCCGAAGATCGCACGGCACAGGGGTGATTGTCAGGAACTTTTTTTTTTTTTTTACTTTTTTAAAGCATTTTTTTTTACTACCTGTTCGCCCGAACCGGTAGTAAAAAATCCTTTAAAAAAGTTTTTTAAAAGGTCCCCAAGATCATGCGCCAGAGCTGATCCCGCCCTCTCTCCCGCCACTGTTCTACTTGCCTTCCCAAGCCTCCTTTTGGTGTGTACTGTGCACGCGTGGACAGCAAACCAGTAGCAAACCAGTTCAGATTTCACCACTGCTTTAGAGCTATCTCAGTATATGTAAAGGGATCATTCAATGCTTGCAGGATTTTACACATTATCTCGATAATTAATTTTTCCCCCCCTTCCTCTTAATCATTTGGAGACTTGTTTAAGATTTATAGTATTTTTTACTGCAAGAGATCTCTTGGCAAATAAGCAAACCCCCTGAGTCTCCACGTATTACTGTTCTGGGGGCATCATTCTTACCAATGGTAATATTTCCTAAATTGCTTCTGAAACACAAGCAAGAAACCAAATACTAAAAGTTTTCAAAGTATTAAAGATCAGTTTACCTGTCTTTTGTAAATCTCTTGATAAAGTCCTATTTAGGAAGGGGGAAAAAAAATATACTGCTGTAATTCGTTATACTGTGTATTCTGTTAATTGCTTTTCCCGCACAGCTGATTATGAACCTAGGTGGAAAAGAAGATATTTGCTCTAGAACTTTCCATAGAGGTCCATATAGATTATTGGATTTTTCATTATCTCCAACTGAGACCCACTCAGATCAATCTACCAAGAACCAACCTGTGTTTTATTTCCATCTTCCTTCTTCCAAATCCTCTGAAATGTCAAATATGGGAATGGAGAAACAAAACAGCCACCTTACCAAAGAGAGGTCACACTTATGACTATTGTAGAATCCACATGGTCATATGATCAAAATTTAAGCCCTCGGCAATGATTAAATATTTATGATGGTTGCAGAGTCCCAGGGTCATGTGATCCCCACCCACAACCTTCTCAGCTGGCTTTTGACAAATAAGTCACTGCAGTGTGGTGGATTCAGTTACTGACCATGTGATTCACTTAACAGTTGCAGGGACCGTGGCAAAAAAAAAGACCTTAAAATTGGGGGTGATAACAATCACCTCACTTAACGAGAATTCAGGTAGTCATACATCGAGGACTACCTGTTCTAGAGACAAAGTCTCTTCCCAACCCACCTGATTGGCCTTGATTGGACCATATGACTGACTGTTCAGGTGGGGGCGAGGAAGGGGAAATAGAGGCTGTCATAGACATGGGGTGCACCTGGTGCCTGATCAGCCTTCCCCTCTGTCAGAAGCTAGGCATCCGGATGAGATTTTTAGTCAACCCCATACGTGTTGAACAAGTTGATCGGGGGAGCCTCTGCCACCCTGGTTACTGAACCCGTACGGCTAGAAATGTGACGCCCCTGGGAGCTCATCCGGTTCATGGTGGTGTCAAAAATGACTGAAGCGGTCATCCTGGGGCTAGCCTGGTTGGACAAGTGGAGTGCCACCATCTCATGGGGAAGACGGCTACTGGAAAATTAAAGCTGGGACTAAACCCTCTCCTCTCTCCCAACCCTACGGAGGGAGGATCAGTCAGGCGGCCAAGAAAGCAAAAGAGCAGCTACCACTTCAGAGTCGTGGTCCCAATTCCCAGGGAATACCGGGACTTGGTGGGAATGTTTAGTGAAGAGGAATGCAACGCCCAGTGGTGGGCTGCTGGGGGTTCGCAGGGGTTCTAGAGACCCTCTAGCTAAGATTCTGCACAGTTTGGAGAACCCCAAAATCCCACTCCTGGCTGGCCCTGCCCACCCTACCCTGCCCCTCCCAGGAGTCCCCACGCAGCCCGTTTTGGACGCAGGTAAGCACAGAGTGCGCGTGAAGGCTCAAAGAGGGTGAAAAACGGGCCTACCAGAAGTTCCAGAGGGCCTCCGGAGCCTGGGGAGGCCGTTTTCACACTCTCAGAGGCTTGAGGAAAGCCTCCGGAGCCCAGGGAGGGCAAAAATGCTTCCCCCTGCCACGCCAACCACGGCCATGCCCACCCAGCAACTGGGAAGAGAACCCCTTGCTAAAATTTTTGAAGCCCACCCCCGGCAACACCCATCTGAACCCAAATTCGCCATCATTTCATTTGAGCGTTAAATCATTGAGTGGTTCAACCCAATGTCGGTTCAGGGCTACTCAGTCCGTAGATCAATGCCACGCCACAATGCCACAAGAGCTGGATTCCGCCTCCCTCTTTGGTCTGGAAACCATCCTTCTTCCAAAGCTGCTCCAGATTTGGCAGATTGCGAACAGCTTGCCTCGTTGTTGTTGTTGTTGTTGTTGTTTTCACAGCGAGGCAATCTGAATGTTTAAAATACACCACAAAAGGGAGGGGGGGGAAAGAAGCACATTTAAAAGCTAACCTTCTTCTTCCTTCTTATTCTCCCACCGATTGCAAATATTTTAAAAAAACCTAGTTCGACACAGAAAGTGGAGCAGAATCATGATGTTCCACGCTGATAGGAAGCTTCACGTCGACTTCTGTAATCGACGTACCACCGCCATGGAAACCATCAGTGACTTCTCCGTGAACTCTGCTTCCATGTCCCGGAGACATTTTTTAAAAGTGTCCGACTTATTTAGCATCTCATGTGTTCTGAAGCCACGGAGAACCGCAGGAGGAGCTGATCTGTAGAGCTGACCTCTTTATTTTCCCTTTCTTGCTGTCTTCTGTGCAAAGGGAGACATTAATTGGCTTGCTAATGAAGACTTTGTTTGTCGTTGAGGGTTGCTAAAACACCCAGGATTTCCATATGGTTAAAAATAATAAAAATAATAATATGTGGATCTTGTTTCTTTTAACATACGGCGGATGATAAGAGGTGGAGCTCCGGTGGTCAGCAGGTTCAAACACAAATAGATGAAATCATTATACTTGAGGAAGATACATACTAATTATGAATCCAAAGTATAGTCTTGGGCAAATCTTATTTACTGGCTCTTTCATTTCAAGGGAGGACAAGCTCAGTCCAAGAGAGGACTAATCTGTTTGACAGGAATGGCCAGAAAAGCTATTTAATTCAGTTAATTTTTGCAAACAATTAGAATTAGAGAAGAGCGATTGACAGGATTACAACATATTTCCTGCCAAATCCAATGCAATGGGGTTTTAAATAGCTGTAGCCAGAGGTGGGCTTCAAAAATTTTAGCACGGGGTTCTCTGCCCAGTTGTTGGATGGGCGTGGCCATGGTGGGTGTGGCCTAGTCAGCCTCCTGCACCATGGCGGAGTGGGGTGGGGGGTGTTTTTGCCCTCCCCGGGCTCCGGAGGTTTTCTTTGAGCCTCCAGGAGGGCGAAAACGGCCTCCCCAGGCTCTGGAGGCCTTCTGGAGGCCGGAAACGGGCCTGTTTCCGGCCTTTCCGAACTTCCGGTAGGCCCATTTTTTGCCCTCCCCAAGCCTCTGGGCACACCCTGCACTTACCTGCATCCAAAACAGGCCATGTGGGGACTCCTGGGAGGGGCGAGGCGGGGTGGGCGGGGCCAGCCAGGTGTGGGAATTGGGGTTTCTCTGAACTGCACAGAATCTTAGCTAGAGGTTCTCCCGAACCCCTGCGAACCTCCAGTAGCCCACCCCTGGATGTAGCTAAGGTGAAGGCCACCACCTATGTCCTTCTCCTGCTTCTCAGCTTCCAGGAAATATCCTGATGATTAGTGTATGTCACAGAATGGCAAAACCCTTACCCTGATATTGAAGACTTTTTTTTTATTATTAATAGTAGCTTTTCAAGAATCAGTTTGGTATGGCGGTGAAGTTGCCAGGTTAGAAAGATGAGGTATATCTAGTCTAACAAAGAGAAGGTCTAAGGGAGACATGATAGCAGTCTCCCAACACTTGAGGGGCTGCCCCTCAAGAGGGAGGGGCTTGACTCAAGAGGGAGTCAAGCTCTTCTCCAAAGCACCTGAAGGCAACAGAAGAAGCAATGGATGGAAACCCATCAAGGAGAGAAGCAACTTAGAATTTAAGGAGAAATTTCCTGACAGTGAGAACAATTCATCAGTGGAACAACTTGCCTCCCACAGGTTGTGGGTGCTCCATCAAGAATAGACTGAGCAACCATTGGACCTGGATGAGGTTGGGATCTCCTGCTTAAGAAAGGGGTTGTAGTAGAAGACCTCTAAGGTCCCCTCCAACTCTGTTATTCCATGTTCTGCGATGAGTTCTAATCCTGCCTTGGGTGGAGATAAGATTGGACCTCATCTTGGTGTTCTTTTGAAAGGTGTCTTGATTCAAGCCATGGTTTTGCCAATGGGCCTGGGGACCAGGGGTGAAATGCTCCTGGTTCGGACCAGATCACCTAAACTTCCAGCGTTGGAGCATTCACAACTTCTGGAGGCAAGTTGTTCCACTGATGAATTGTTCTGTCAGGAAATTTCTCCTTAGTTCTAAGTTGCTTCTCTCCTTGATTAGTTTCCACCCGTCGCTTCTTGTCCTGCCCTCGGGTGTTTTGGGGAAAAGCTTGACTCCCTCTTCTTTGTGGCAGCCCCTGAGATATTGCAACACTGCTCTCATGTCTCCCCTAGTCCTTCTCTTCATCAAACTAGACATACCCAATTCCAGCAACCGTTCTTCATATGTTTTAGCTTCCAGTCCTCTAATCATCTTTGTTGCTCTTCTCTGCACTCTTTCTGGAGTCTCCACATCTTTTTTAATTTAGTGAATGCCTCATTTCGCCACTCTTCAGAAGTATAACAATGACGGAAAAGTAATTTTAAAACTAATCCTCGTCTTTACAGCTCTTCGGTGGTCTGCAAAGCAAAGGGAAACTGAAGTAAGAGCATAAGCACAGTCAAAGTTAATGGCTGCTTCAGTTAATGATCGAATAGCCGGTTGCAATTGTGGTCGTCGGAAGATCGTCTACATTATATTCTGATTTAAAGGACTCCTATCAGGGGTGAAATGCTCCCGGTTCAGACCCGATCCCCCGATCCGGTAGCGATGGAGGCGGGTGGTTTGGAGAACCGGTAGCAAAAATCCCTGCCCCGCACCCCATTGCCCAACTGAGCCACGCGATCATCAGAGGCTATTTTTTTTTTATTTTTCAAAGCATTTTTTCTACAACCTCTTTGGCCGAATAAATGCTTTTAAAAGTTTTTTTAAAAAAGCCTCTGATGATCGCGTGGCTCAGCTGGGATCATCAGAGGCTTTTAAAGCATTTTTTTTACAACCTCTTCAGCCAAAGCGGTTGTAGAAAAAATGCTTTTTAAAGTTAAAAAAAAAAAGTTGGCCAAGCCCACTCAGTTATATTAACCCCCCCACCAAGCCACGCCCCCAGTAAGCCACGCCCACAAATTTTACATTTCACCACTGCTGGGGACCCCTAGATGATACGGTGCCCATCAAATAATTGGTTTGATTGTTTATTGTCAGGGAGGAGGGGGTCCATTGCGTCCTGTTTTTGAGGTTTTATTTCAATAAGCCGCCCCGGAGTCTTCGTGAATGAGTTGGGCAGACATCTAAATTTTCTTAATAAGTAAGTAAATAAAATCTAACCTCAGATTTGCCTCCCACTTTCTGGATTTATCTTGGTTTTTTTTTTTCTCTCCAATCCAGGATGAGGGGGAGGAAAGCAACATGGTGTTTAGATTGTCTTAGATAATGATGGACTAAATTCCTGACTGACATTTTGAACTCTTTGTTGATGTAAATACTGGACACTTGATATGGTTTAGTAGCTGCCTGGAATCTGTAACCAAATCCTTTCCCAGGTTATGCCTTTCTCACCGTTTGTTATCCCAACATTTTGACTCGAGAAGACAGAACGCTTTCTTTGATTTTTTTTTTTAAATTTGATTTATATGCCGCCCTTCTCCGAAGACTCAGGGCGGCTTAACAATGCATTAAGCAATAGCCTTCATCCTTTTGTATATTTTTACAAAGTCAGTTTATTGCCCCCACAAACTGGGTCCTCAATTTACCTACCTTAGAAAGGATGGAAGGCTGAGTCAACCTTGAGCCTGGGGAGATTCGAACTTACAGTAATTGCAGACAGCTGGTGTTAATCACAATGCTATCAGTCTGCTGAGCCACCAGGCCCTGTGATGAGTCCTTTCAAGAGAGGAACGTTAAATTTATATATCTCTGTATGGGTGTATAGCAGTGGTGGGTTTCAATTTTTTTTACTACCGGTTCTGTGGGTGTGGCTTTGAGGGCGTGGCATGGATTTGGGGGCGTGGCTTGGAGGGTGTGGCAAGGGAAAGATACTGTAAAATCTCCATTCCCACCCCAATCCAGAGGAAGGATACTGCAAAATCCCCATTTCCTTCCGATCAGCTGGGACTTGGGAGGCAGAGAATAGATGGGGGTGAGGCCAGTCAGAATTTTTACTACCAGTTCTCCAAAGTATTCAAAGTTTCTGCTACTGGTTCTCCAGAACTGGTCAGAACCTAGATATGAGGATTAATGAAGAATTTTTGAAAGTTCAGGGTCCCTGAAGAGAAGGTAGGTCCTTCTCCCTCCTGTCACTCAAACTGAGGATTTCTTTCCCTGTTGATCGCTACTCTTCCAAATACAACGTCCCTTCCTCTTCCAGCTCATCTTTCCTGCAATTATTTCCTCTTCCTAATATATTCGCTCGATATGCCATTTCCCTCCTTTTAGTTCCTTCAGGACTGTAGCAATCCCCTGCATATTTTTTTTTATCCCTCCACCGAGCCCAGATTAATTTATTATATTCCCTATAGCTCTTGAATGGCTTCTTCTAATGAACATGTACTAGGCTTAGAGGCGTGGAAGGGAATTTGGAGATAAGATGGAGAAGTTTTCAAGTTCTATCTTGCAAGAAAGGAAGAAAAAAAATAAGGTTATTATAATACGATCACCTCTCCCTGGTATTATGCATAGCCATGGAATACGATACCGGCCGAATGAGTGATTAGCGCTCACGTTGAGCTAAATTAACATCTCAAGTCCATTTCTATGTCTAAATCTCAGTTCATCATAATCTTAGAGCAAATATTTGGCTTTAATGTCTCTGATTTATGCGCCGAATATCGTGTGCTGTTCCTTTCTCTCTTAATTATTATTTTTTTAAAAACTGCTTTCAGGCAGAAAGTCAAAGCCTGCTGTGTTTTATATTATATTCTCCAACTCATTTTCCTGTGTATTTTTTTTTTTTAATAAAGGAGCCATCTAATTAATCTAACGTACTGCAATTTTTTTTCTTCTTCTGCTGCTTAAACTCTTTACACTCATAAAAAGGACCGGACAGAAGTGTAAAACGTTGCTAATTTGTTGCTACTGAGGGTGGTTGTGGGATGGATGTGAAATTATCTTTTTCATATTCCCCAGCCCTTCTGTAATTGAGACTTACCCACACTAATTGTACAGAAAGATATTGGAGCGAAGAGTACCAGAATGTAGTATTTAAGACGTTAGATTGAGACAAGTTTGAAAATCCTACTGGGTGATTTGGGAGACTTGCTGGTTTCAACTAGATTAAACACATGGATTGTTGCTAAAATAAAATTAAGGACACACACTTCTCTATATATGCAGCTTTAAGATTAATTGATTAATGATGTGCCATTAAAAGTGCTTTTCTTCAAAAGGCAACTGGACTCAAGAACTGAAGAAGCTTCTTGGATAAGAAGCGAAAGGTCTTCAAGAAAACACAAAGTCCAGCTCAGTGGTGGGTTCTAACCGGCTTTACTACCGGTTCTCTTCATGCACGCGCTTTGCGGTTCGAATCCCTATTGTCGCGTAACGGGATGAGCTCCCGTTCCTTGTCCCAACTTCTGCCAACCTAGCAGTTCGAAAGCAAGTAAAAAATGCAAGTAGAAAAATAGGGACCACCTTTGGTGGGAAGGGAACAGCGTTCCATGCGCCTTTGGCGTTGAGTCATGCCGGCCACAGGACCACGGAGACGTCTTCGGACAACACTGGCTCTTCGGCTTTGAAACGGAGATGAGCACCGCCCCCTAGAGTCGGGAACGACTAGCACATATGTGCGAGGGGAACTTTTACCTTTAAATAGCCAAGATTTCTCAAAGCTCCTGATGGAAAGGACTATCATGCTACAGAAACAGGTAGGAACCGAAGCATCAGCCTCAACGGGTGTTCAGAAATTTAAACATGTCTCACTCAAATTTAATCAGCCGTTTCCCGCCCTCTCTATAACATTGACATACAAATCCCTCGTGGCTGTTATTAGTGGATTGTGTGGTTAAACCTCTTCTATTTGATTATCCAAAGTTTCTGTTTCTAAGACAGGCGTGCTGGGTACCGAACGACCTTCTTCTTCGTACATTTTTCATGTTTCTAATATTTATGGGCTTCAGGAAACAATTGCGTGATTCAAAGCTGGACCTTCTGACGAACAGGCACACATTTACACCCCAGAGCCAATGGGGGCTGTTATTGAGTTTGGCTTACCAGTTTCAGCCCTTTTCACAGCATCATCTGAGATGGGATTTATATTTTCTCAAGAGATTCACTCTATCGCCTCCGTGGAGACACCAAACTCTGCAAATATGATTGCAATGTCTTTATCAGCCTAAATGTGTTGGCGTACACTATAATGGGGTATTTAAAAAGGAGCTGCGTCTATATTTTAATTCGGCGCAAAAGAGAAGAATAAACATTATCAAGGGATCTGGACAGGCAGACAGCACTCATACAAGGTTTATCTCCTTCTTCTCCTTCTTCTTCTTCTTCTTCTTCTTCTTCTTCTTCTTCTTCTTCTTCTTCTTCTTCTTCTTCTTCTTCTTCTTCTTCTTCTTCCTCCTCCTCCTCCTCCTCCTCTTCCTTTTCTTCTTCTTCTTCTTTCTCCCTCCTCCTCCCCTTCTTTCTTCTTCTTCCTCTTCCTCCTCCTCCTCCTCCTCCTCCTCCTCCTCCTCCTCCTCCTCCTCCTCCTCCTCCTCCTCCTCCTCCTCCTCTTCTTCTTCTTCTTCTTCTTCTTCTTCTTCTTCTTCTTCTTCTTCTTCTTCTTCTTCTTCTTCTTCTTCTTCTTCTTCTTCTTCTTCTTCTTCTTCTTCTTCTTCTTCTTCTTCTTCTCCTTTTGATGCTAGCTCCCCACCCCCAAATATCTGAAAAGTTCTGGGTTGGAGTTGCTGAAAAAGTTTGTCTGTAGTTAAGTCCTCAGTTTACGACTACATGTGAACGGAAAATGGTTTCCTCTCTTGCCCTCAAGTGCTATGGAGAATTTAGTAGTGGAGCTTCGTAGTTTTTCAAGGAAAGGAAAATTGCACGCAGAGTATAAAAAAAATAACAACAACAACAACACCGGGCCAAATGCACCAGCAATGACCCAACCAGGAACAAAGTCTCTCTGGCTTGGCTACAACGCTGTTGGCTCACAACACTGAACAACTTGTTTTGATGGTCTGCTGAAAAGTTATGACTCATCTCTTGGTGAACAATCCTGAGTCTTCGGAGAAAGAAATGTCTATCCTTCGCTGCAACTACATGTTCATTTTATATTTGGCTGGCAGAGATGCACCCATGCACTGCTTCCTCCAGTACTACAGCTGTGTTTCCCTTCTCTCTCTCTCTCTCTTTCTCTCTCTCTCGCTCTTTCTTTCTCTCTCCCCGTTTCCCTCTCTCTCCCTTTCTCTTTCTCTCTCTCTCTCATTCTCTCTCTCTCTTTCTCTGTCTCTCTCATTCACTCTCCCTCTTTCTCTTGCTTTCTCACTCTCCCCTTCTCTTTTTCTTCTCCCCTCTCCCTCGCTTTCCCTCACTCTCTTTCTTTCTCT
Source organism: Arizona elegans (assembly GCA_022577455.1). NCBI lineage: Eukaryota > Metazoa > Chordata > Lepidosauria > Squamata > Colubridae > Arizona > Arizona elegans. The sequence continues at coordinate 1,083,349 of JAKOOJ010000070.1, read as the reverse complement.
CTCTCTCCCCCCCTTTCTCTCTCTCTCTCTCATTCGCTCTCCCGCTCTTTCTCTTTCTCTCCCCCCTCTTTTTCTTCCCCTTTTTTCTCTCTCATTCGCTCTCCCTCTCTCTCTCCCTCTTTCTCTCTCTCTCATTCGCTCTCCCCCTTTGTATCCCCTCTCTCTCTACCCCTTTCTCTCTCTCTCTCTCTCATTCATTCTCCCTCTTTCTCTCGCTTTCTCTCTCCCCCCTTTTTTCTTCCCCTTTTCTCTCTCTCATTCGCTCTCCCCTCTCTTCCTCTCTCTCTCTATCCCGCCTTTCTCTCATTCACTCTCCCTCTCTTTTCTACCCCCTTTCTCTCTCTCATTCACTCTCCCTCTCTCTCCCTTTCTCTCTCTCTCTCTCTCTTTCTCTTTCTCTCTCTCTCCCCCTCTCTTTTTCTTCTGCCTTTCTCTCTCTCTCTCTCTCTCTCTCTCTCTCTCTCTCTCTCCTCCCTCCCTCTTTCTTTCTCTTTCTCTCTCTCCCCCTCTCTCTCTGAAAGCAGACTGACTGACCTGCCAAGCTTTGGAAAACAATTGCAGCCTTTTTGAAATTTCATTTGACAAAATCAACCTGATGCACTTCTAGAAGAACATTCTGGAGAAGAGTGAAATGAAGCTTAAGGCACTCTGCTTGTTACGTGCAGGGAAATGGCTTTACGGAGCTTGTATTTAAACCATAAAGTGGCCAACCAATTTGGATATTTCTCAGACTAAATGGTGCAGGCGAAGTGAAGGATACTTTGGACTAAGCAGTGGGTGTTTACAAGAACATAGAGTTGGAAGAGACCTTGGGAGGTCATCTAATCCTACCCCTGCTGGAGCAGGAAAGTCTACACCATTCCAGACAAATGGCTGTCCAGTCTCTTCTTGAAAGCCTCCAGTGATGGAGCACCCACAACTTCTGGTGGCAAGCTGTTCCACCGGTTAATTGTTCTCACTGTTACAACATTTCTTCTTAGTTCTAGGTCGCTTCTCTCCTTGATTAGTTTCCATCCATTGGGTCTTGTCTTGGCTTCTGGTGCTTTGGAGAATAGCTTGACTCCTTCATCTCCAATATCTCAGGGGCTGCCACAAAGAAGAGGGAGTCAAGCTATTCTCCAAAGCACCTGAGGGCAGGACAAGAAGCAACGAGTGGAAACTCATCAAGGAGAGAAGCAACTTAGAACCAAGGAGAAATTTCCTGCCAGAACAATTAACCAGTGGAACAACTTGCCTCCAGAAGTTGTGAATGCTCCAACACTGGAAGTTTTAAAGAAGAGATTGGATAAATATTTGTCTGAAGTGGTGTAGGGTTTCCTGCCTAGGCAGGGGGTTGGACTAGAAGACCTCCAAGGTCCCTTCCAACTCTGTTATTCTATTCTATTCTATTCTATTCTATTCTATTCTATTCTATTCTATTCTATTCTATTCTATTCGATTCGATTTGATTCTATTATTCTATTCTATTCTGTGGCAGCCTCACAGATACTGGAAGACTGCTATCATATCTCCCTTAGCCCTTCTTTAGTAACATTTTCTCCCATAAACATGTAATCAGTGATAACCTTATTAAGTCACCCACCAGATAATAAGCACATGTTCGGGTGAATTATCCCGCACAGAAATGACGCTCCCCCCCCCCAAACCCCACCCTACTTAGAAGACAGAACTTATATATATATTTTTTACAGCTTGATAGCTACCTAGTCCGTGCTCTGATTATAAAGGGCGCCGAGTGGAATCTATTAATTAGATTGCCACGATGATTGCATTCATGTCTCTCTGAGATTTACTTAGCTTATTTTTGCTTTCGATAAAATGGCAAAATCCCACAACCAACAGGGAGGCAGGAGGTGGGGGGGTGGGGGGGGGCAGTCAAACAGAAAAGTAAGCACTGTCCTGCCATCTTGACCCATTTAAGAATGATCCAGCTCAGGCTGTGTCATCTCGTGTGGTTTTGTTCAGCCCACAATGCTAAGATTTAGATTAGATTGACGGAGTTGGAAGGGACCTTGTAGGTCATCTAGTCCAACCCCCTGCTCAAGCAGGAGACCTTACACCATTTCTGACAGATGGCAGTCCAGTCTCTTCTTGGAAGTCTCCAATGATGAAGCTGCCACAACTTCTGAAAGCAACTTCTGTTCCATTGGTTGATTGTTCTCACTATCAGGAAATTTCTCCTTATTTCCAGGTTGAATCTCTCCTTGGTCAGTTTCCATCCATTATTCCTTCTCTGGTCTTCAGGTGCTTTGGAAAATAGCTTGACCCCTTCTCCTCTCTGTGGCAGCCCCTCAAATATTGGAAGACGGCTATCCTGTCACCCCTGGTCCTTCCCTTCACTAGACTAGCCAGGCCCAGTTCCTGCAACCGTTCTTCGTATGTTTTATCCTCCAGTCCCCTCATCATCCTGGTTGCTCTTCTCTGCACTCTTTCTAGAGTCTCAACATCTTTTTTATAGTGTCCAGTCTCTTCTTGAAAGCTTCCAGTGATGAAGCTCCCACAACTTCTGAAGGCAACTTTTGTTCCATGGGTTGATGGTTCTCACTGTCAGAAAATTCCTCCTTATTTCCAGATTGAATCTCTCCTTCATCAGTTTCCATCCCTTATTCCTTCTCTGGCCTTCAAGTGCTTTGGAAAATAGCTTGAACCCCTCCTCTCTGTGGCAGCCCCTCAAATATTGGAAGACTGCTATCATGTTGCTATCAAGCCAGATTCTCCTGGATCTCCTTTATCTTAACCCAAGGAGAAGAACCTTTGAAGGAATTATCTCATGATGTTCTCTTGTGAGCATTCCTGTGAAAACCTATTCTATTCTATTCTATTCTATTCTATTCTATTCTATTCTATTCTATTCTATTCTATTCTATTCTATTCCATTCCCATTCCCATTCCCATTCCCATTCCCATTCCCATTCCCTATTCTACTCTACTCTACTCTACTCTACTCTACTCTACTCTACTCCATTCCATTCCCATTCCCATTCCCATTCCCATTCCCATTCCCTATTCTACTCTACTCTACTCTACTCTACTCTACTCTACTCTACTCTACTCTACTCTACTCTATTCTTCTAATTTGAGTATAATGCAGGTCAGAGTCCCAGATCTATTTCTGGAGGGTATCTGTTGGGAGAACATTAGATTATAATTCCTTAGCCCAGGAGTTAATTCAGAGGTGTGTCTTTATGGAACAATTGCGTAAACAAGATCAAATCCAATTCATAGCTTTTCTATAAAACGTTTTATAAAAATTCATTAAGTGATAACAGTTTCCCAAGAGATCGTGATATGTGGCACACTGGAGCAGTATTAAAAATGTACGGCAATGAAGACACTTTCTAAAGCAGGGGTCTCCAACCTTGGCAACTTTTAAGACTTGTGGACTTCAACTCCCAGAATTCCTCAGCCAGCAAAGCTTGAAGTCCACAAGTCTTAAAGTTGCCAAGGTTGGAGACCCCTGTTCTAAAGGCTAAATACTATATTTTTTGGTGGACTGCCTGCTATCAATGTTACCCCTTAGCAATCTCACAGATATATTTTCCTGATTAGTCTTCTAAGTTGGTAGGCTAAATGCTAGATGCTCTAAAATACAGATTTAGACCAGAATAGCGACACTCTGCAGTGGAAATGTTTGTTAGAGTAGTTCCTAACTGCATATCCATTTTTAAAAATTAACATTTAGATTAAAATTTAATTTCCCCCCTCTCCCCAAACCAGTCTGGTGCTGTTCTGATTTTTCATGCTAGCTGACTTGACTAAGGTCAAGTCAGCTAGCAGATGTAATTATTCTACAAATGCATCTGACTGTATGTATTATAAATAACAACACATTTGCATATATATATATATATATATATATATATATATATATATATATATATATATATATATATATATATATATATATATATTTCCCCTGTTTGTGAAAAGGATGATGATCCAGAGATGGCTGACATGGAAGTCTTTTTAATGATAGCAAGGGGGAAGTATTAATTAGAACTTTGCTACTTCAAAAGCCGCGTCGACAACTTATCTTGGCAAGGTTGATTGCTTGCTTCGGTTGCGATTCTAGCAAACAAAGAGACTAAAAAAGAAAGACAAGGGAAGACAATAATAATCTGGCTGTTCTTTTTAACAAGTCCAACTTCTCTTCATCTGCTAGCATCCAAAACTGGCCAAGCAGGGTGTCCTTCTGGATTTCAAATAGTATGTAGACAATTGTGGATCTTGTCCCACTAGACCTGCCTCATCTCACCTCATGTCTTCTCAGAAGAAGAAGAAGAAGAAGGAGAAGGAGAAGGAGAAGAAGAAGAAGAAGAAGAAGAAGAAGAAGAAGAAGAAGAAGAAGAAGAAGAAGAAGAAGAAGAAGAAGAAGAAGAAGAAGAAGAAGAAGAAGAAGAAGCTTCTTGGATGAGAATCACAAAATCTTCAAAGGAAAACCAGAAAGTCTCTTGAAAAAGCACCTTTGGGACTTCCAGTCCCAAGCTATGCTTGGCTTCAAAACATCTTGGATATGTCTCCCAAGGACCTCTGAATGCTTCTGCAATTCTTTAAGTTGTAGAAGGAAGAAATTATGAAATCCATGATAGGAGTGTAATGGTATGCTTCTCTAGCTCAAAAAACATGTCAATGAAATCTAATGTAACTCTACTCCTGGCTTACATTAGTCTTGGAGTGTTGTCTTGGCCTACGAATAATTGTGCATTTGGGGTTTTACCATACGTACGAATGGAAGAGACTATAGTTGAGGATTGAATTATGGACTATTTGATATTCTCTGAACTTGGTTGTTTCCTTTTGGACTTTTCATTACCTGACTAGGTAACCTCATCAGGGCTGATGGGGGTACAATACATTCTTTCCAATAGCCAGATAAGCAGGGATTACCACCAGACAAACAATTAAGTAGGAAACAATAACAATACTGTAATCAAGGAATACTCCCACCAGCAATGTCTGGGCAAGCTACTTTATATTAATAGGGAGCAAACTCCACACTAACCAGCACGGATGAGCTTACCTAGTCAGGTAATGAAATGTCTGACAGTAAGCCAGCAAGCTCAGAAAGCACCAAGGACTCCAAAGACAGACAGACATACCGTCGTAGAATGAGGATGGACAATCAATGTTCCTGGTTGTTCCTGTAGGTCTTTTTCCACACAGGAGAGACCCAGAATCTGTCACTGATATCTACCTTCTCCTATTTGTTGGTACACACACACAGAGAGAGAAACCCCCCTTTCACCCCTGGAACCAAGTTAAGAAACAAAGCAAAACATGCTGGAAAGAGAGAGTGAGAGAGCGAGAGAGCGAGAGAGAGAAAGTTTGCCCCTCGCTTTGCAAGACAGCTTTTCTTATCCTATTTTGGTAACTCATATGGAATAACACATGGTGAAAAGGACAATCTTTAAGCTCACAGTAGGCTCTCCTAGCAAGGGTTCCCCCCCATCCCTTCTAAACCATCCCTCGGGCAAAGTATCTTGTCTGGTTTAGTTCTATTTCTTTCTTTCTTTCTTTCATTTCTTTCATTGAATTGAATATTCTTTCATTGAATTGAATGGAATCATTAAGGATCTGTATACTAACTGCAGGAGTCAAAAAGAGGGCTGTGAAAATATCTACAGACCCCTCACATCCTGGACATAAATTGTTTCAACTTCTACCCTCAAAAAGAACAGTAGAGACCTTCAAATTTCTAGGTTCTACCATATCTCACGATATGGACACTCAACATCAAAAATGTCATCAAAAAAGCAGAACAAAGAATGTTCTTTCTGCGCCAACTCAGGAAGCTCAAACTGCCCAAAGAGCAGCTGATAACAGTTCTACAGAGGAATTATTGAGTCTGTCATCTGCACCTCCATAACTGTCTGGTTTGGCTCTACAACCCAACAAGACAGACAGAGACTTCAGAGGTTCATTAGAACTGCAGAAAAAACAATTACTACCAACCTGCCTTCCATTGAGGACCTGTATATTGCACAAGTCAAAAAGAGGGCTGGGAAAATATCTACAGACCCCTCACATCCTGGACATAAACTGTTTCAACTCCTACCATCAAAATGATGCTATAGAGCGCTGCACACCAGAACAACTAGACACAAGGACAGTTTTTTCCCGAACGCCATCACTCTACTAAACAACTAATTCCCTCAACACTGTCAAACTATTCACTAAGTCTGCACTACTATTAATTTTCTCATCGTTCCTATCACCCATCTCCTCCCACTTATGACTGTATGACTGTAACCTTGTTGCTGGTATCCTTAAAATTTATATTGACTGTTTCCTAGTATGATTCAATTGCTTATTGTACCCTATGACTATCATTAAGTGTTGTACCTTATGATTCTTGACAAATGTATCTTTTCCTTTATGTACACTGAGAGCAAATGCACCAAAGACAAATTCCTTGTGTGTCCAATCACACTTGGCCAATAAAGAATTCTATTCTATTCTATTCTATTCTATTCTATTCTATTCTATTCTATTCTATTCTATTCTATTCTATTCTATTCTATTCTATTCTATTCCATTCCATTCCATTCCATTCTATTATTTCTATTCCATTCTATTACTATTACTATTATTCTTCTTTTCCTTACTAGTATCTATCTCTTCCCTCTTATGACGATAACCATGTTGCTTCTATCTTTCAATTTATATTGTTTTCATTTGTTCCTAGTACGATTTGATAGCTTATTACTAACCTTGACTATCACTAAATGTTGTATCTTTTTATTCTCGATGAATGTATTTTATCCTCCTTATGTACACTGAGAGCAGATGCACCAAAGACAATTCCTTGTGTGTCCAATCACATTTGGCCAATAAAAAATTCTATTCCATTTTATTTCTCTAACCTGGTTTGGCTTCCTTCTCATGCTCACATCCTCTGCTTGAATGTTCTTCCTGTACTCACTCTCTTTCTTTATTAACTGCATACTTCCTGATCATTAACCTCCTGCATGGAGGGAAGCAAACCGCTGTGTGATGAACGGTTGCAGGAATTGGGTATGTTTAGTTTAGTGAAAACTAAACTGGTGGCTCAGCAGACTGATGGCATTGTGATTAACACCAGTTGTCTGCAATTACTGTAAGTTCGAATCTCACCAGGCTCAAGGTTGACTCAGCCTTCCATCCTTTCTAAGGTAGGTAAATTGAGGACCCAGTTTGTGGGGGGCAATAAGCTGACTTTGTATAAATATACAAAAGTATGAAGGCTATTGCTTAACGCATTGTAAGTCGCCCTGAGTCTCTGGAGAAGGGCGGCATATAAATCAAAAGAAGAAGAAGAAGAAGAAGAAGAAGAAGAAGAAGAAGAAGAAGAAGAAGAAGAAGAAGAAGAAGAAGAAGAAGGAGGAGGAGGAGGAGGAGGAGGAGGAGGAGGAGGAGGAGGAGGAGGAGGAGGAGGAGGAGGAGGAGGAGAAGGAGAAGAAGAAGAAGAAGAAGAAGAAGAAGAAGAAGGAGGAGGAGGAGGAGGAGGAGGAGGAGGAGGAGGAGAAGAAGAAGAAGAAGAAGAAGAAGAAGAAGAAGAAGAAGAAGAAGAAGAAGAAGAAGAAGAAGAAGAAGAAGAAGAAGAAGAAGAAGAAGGGTGACATGATAGCAGCCTTCCAATACCCGAGGGGCTGCCACAAAGATGAGGGGGGGACAAACTACTCTCCAAAGCACCTGAAGGCAGGACCAGGAGCAACAGATGGAAACTAATCAAGGAGAGATGCAACTTAGAAATAAGGAGAATTTTCTGGCAGTGAGAACCATCAACCCATGGAACAGAAGTTGCCTTCAGAAGTGGTGGTAGCTTCATTCCTGGAGGCTTTCAAGAAGAGATTGGACTACCATCTGTCAGAAATGATGTAGGGTCTTCTACTTGGGCAGGAGGGTTGGACTAGTTGACCTACGAAGCCTCTTCCAACTCTGTTAATCTAATCTAACAGATCCAACTTAGAACGAAGGAGAAATTTCCCAACAGTGAGAACAATTCATCAATGGAACAACCCATCAATGGAATGGGTTGCCTACAGAAGTTGTGGGTGGCTCCATCACTGAAGGTTTTTAAGAAGAGATTGGACAACCACTTGCTGGAAATGGTAGCGTCTCCTGCTTAATTAAGGGTTTTGGAGTAAAAGACCTTACACGTCCTTTCCAACTCTGTTATTCCGATTCTATCTGAACTGTTAACTGAACGGTTCTTTCTTGGCTTGAGCTGACAATAAACCACTTATCTAAGCAACCTACATTCTATCTTGGTGTCATGACTTCATTGCTCTTTCTTGCTGCAGCAATGAGCTCAGCCTCTATGCACCGTGAGTCATAATTCCCTCCTGTCCCAAGGGACATTCCTAGGATGAGCATCCTTGTCTAACACATTGCTTGATTACCTAACCTGATGTTTTCCCCATATGTTGAGTCTATAAGTCCCCAAATTTCTAGCCAATCAAATCGATGGAAGTACAAGTCCCTCTCTGTGTGTGTTGAGGGCACCAGGTTGAGAAAGGCCGTACCCGCTGTGTAAGACTAAGAAAATAGGTTCGAATCTCTCCAAGGCTCAAGGTTGACTCAGCCTTCCATCCTTTCTAAGATAGGTGAAATGTGGACCCAGTTTGTGGGGGCAATAAGCTGACTTTGTATAAAATATACAAATGTATGAAGGCTATTGCTTAACTCATTGTAAGCCGCCCTGAGTCTCTGGAGAAGGGCGGCATATAAATCAAATAAAAAAAAAAACAAAAAAACAACTCTTTCTACTCTTGACACCCTCCTTACTCTTATCTCCATTCCCTTCCTGCTTCTTCACCAAAAGAACAGCAAATAGTTCAACCATTAATTGGAAGAGTCCATCAATCTGTCCCTCACAATCGCTTAATCGCAGCTTTTTCAGCTCTCTTTGGAAAAAAAAAATTAGAAGCATGCTAAACCCAGGTTGAAAAGGCACATGGCCAATAATAGAGTATCAGTCCAAGCAAATTTGCAGGACAAACCAACTTTCTTTCCTTACCACCAATGCTGGTCAGCTGCTGTCTCCAATCTGTGATTGAAATTCAGTTAGATGAAATTCCTTTTTTAAGGTCCCCTACTTTTTCAGAAACTTGTGTCACCTCCATGTCAATTCCCAAATAAGCAGAGGTTAACACCAAGGGATGCGTTGGTTCAGTGGCTAAGACGCTGAGCTTGTTGATCGAAAAGTCGGCAGTTCAGTGGTTCAAATCCCTAGTGCCACGTATCGGGGTGAGCTCCTGTTCCTTGTCCCAGCTTCTGCCAACCTAGCAGTTTGAAAGCATGTAAAAAATGCAAGTAGAAAAATAGGGACCACCTTTGGTGGGAAGGTAACAGCGTTCCATGCACCTTTGGCGTTGAGTCATGCTGGCCACATGACCACGGAGACGTCTTCGGACAGTGCTGGCTCTTCGGCTTTGAAATGGAGATGAGCACTGTCCCCTAGAGTCAGGAACGACTAGCACATATGTGCAAGGGGAACCTTTACCTTTACCTAACACCAAGAATAATACCATATCAGCAACTAAGCCTTAAACAACACCTCAGTCAAGGAACTATCAGTTCAGCAAACAATAACCAACAGTCTAATCAGGGAACTACCAAGAATGCTCCCACCAACACTAACAAGATTAGCTACTAGTATACATGGAGAGCAAAGCCTATTCCCTTCTGGCACTGATGATGTAACCTAGTTGGGTAATGAAATGTCTGCCAGAAAACCCTCAAGCTCAGAGAGCACCAAGGACCCCACAGATCAATACAAATATTCTCTTCTATTGGTACTTGTTCTTTACGTCCTAGAGTAGTTTCAATCCATAAAACTCTCTTTGGCGGTCAGTGAGAAGGAAAGTAGCTAAGCACGAAGTGCCCTGGTTGGGAAAAGGAAATTTTAATCTCAACAGAATCGCAACTGTTAGGAGTTTGGAGAAAAGGGGAGGGGGGGGAATGGATGCTGGGTGATATCACCCTTAGCTCACTAAAGCTTAGCCACGTTTTCAAGCAAGTTGCAGCAAAAACAGATCAGCAGGAAAAACGATATCAGTGACTCAGCACTCTGCAGCGGCGATCAGCAGGGGATTTGTGCAGAATCATCAATTTCCCTCTTTTCTTTCTCCCCCCTCCCCCTTCTTTCTAGAAGATGGAGTAGCTTGTTCTATTCATACTGCAGGGAAAATCTTCTTGTAATTGATCACGGAGGGAAGGAAGGAAGGAAAAAAAGGAAGGAAGGAAGGAAGGAAGATGGAGGGAGGGAGAGGGAGGGGGATAGAGGGGAAGGAAAGAAAGAAGGAAGAGAAGGAGGAAGGAAGATAGGAAGGAAGAAAGATAAGGAAGGAATGAAGGAAGATAGGGGGAGGAAGGAAGATAGGAAGGAAGGAAGGAAGATAAGGAAGGGAGGAAGGAAGATAGGGGGAGGAAGGAAGATAGGAAGGAAGGAAGATAAGGAAGGAAGATAAGGAAGGAAGATAAGGAAGGAAGAAAGATAGGGGAGGGAAGGAAGACAGGAAGGAAGGAAGATAGGAAGGAAGGAAGGAAGATAAGGAAGGGAGGAAGGAAGATAGGGGAGGAAGGAAGATAGAAAGGAAGGAAGATAAGGAAGGAAGATAAGGAAGGAAGATAAGGAAGGAAGAAAGATAGGGGAGGGAAGGAAGATAGGAAGGAAGGAAGGAAGATAGGAAGGAAGGAAGATGGGGAGGAAGGAAGATAAAGAAGGAAGGAAGGAAGATGGGGAGGAAGGAAGATAGGAAGGAAGGAAGGAAGATAGGAAGGAAGGAAGGAAGGAAGATAGGAAGGAAGGAAGGAAGATGGGGAGGAAGGAAGATAGGAAGGAAGGAAGGAAGATAGGGGAGGAAGGAAGATGGGGAGGAAGGAAGATAGGAAGGAAGGAAGACAAGGAAGGAAGATAAGGAAGGAAGGAAGATAGGAAGGAAGGAAGGAAGGAAGATAGGAAGGAAGGAAGGAAGGAAGATAGGAAGGAAGGAAGATGGGGAGGAAGGAAGATAGAAAGGAAGGAAGGAAGGAAGAAAGGAAGGAAGGAAGGAAGATAAGGAAGGAAGGAAGATAGGAGAGGAAGGAAGATAGGAAGGAAGATATGGAAGATAAGGTAGGAAGGAAGATAGGGGAAGGAAGGAAGACAGGAAGGAAGGAAGATAGGAAGGAAGGAAGATGGGGAGGAAGGAAGGTAGAAAGGAAGGAAGGAAGGAAGGAAGGAAGGAAGATAGATAGAGGGAGGAAGGAAGATAGGAAGGAAGGAAGTTTGGTAGGAGAAGAGAGACGAGACAAGAGACTTCAATTGTCTCTGTGAGTGCCTTGTTGTGTGTTGCCTCTTCCTTGTTTAGCCAACAAGGAGACCTCCAGCCAACGCAGCAAATTCTGAATGCCGAAACTGACAAAGCCAGAGTAGGATGGGGTGGAACCCAGCCCAATGAAGTCATCAGCGAAAGAGACCCTCGTGCTGTCACTTCAGAATCAACACCATCTTTCTAAAAAGGGATGTTTTCTTTGCACATGACAAGAGGTGCATTTTCCACATTCTCCCTCGCCCTCCCTTCCCCCCCACCAAGCTATTTGAAGTGGGCACACACACACACACAAAAGCACAAATTATATTGCAAGGCTAATGGGAAAAGTCCGTTTGCTTTCCAAAGGGATCTCACCTGTTACCAACAATGGCTTCTTATTAGAACTGGGCAGAGACGGAGAGATTTTTTGATGTGCCCAGTGTAAATGCTTGAGCGGGGGGCGGGGGGGAGACTAAAGCAGGGGTCCCCAATCTTTTGGACCTCAGGGACCACTAAATTCATAATTTTAAATCCCGCGGACCACTAATATGATCTGCCTAGTGACTGGCGGGGTGGGCGTGGCTAGGTGGTCATGTGACTGAGTGGGTGTGGCCAACTTGATGTCACTCACGTCGAGGGGCGTCTCGCCAGCCTCTACTCTCCCTTCGCCTCCGAGCCACTCCTCGCCTGCGCGCCCGGGCTCCTTAAGGCCCCAACAGGAAGCAGTTGTTGGAGCTAAGCAGCCACCATGAGAAAGAGATGGCAAAACAGCTCAGTTCAAATTGGATCTGGCTGAGGAGGCTCAGCAGAAGCACCTCACTGAGGACTAGGAGCATAGGCTTTCCAAGCAGAGGGAAGACCTGCAGGAGTGCAAGGCCAGGTACCGGCACCTGGAGGCTCAGTGGGCTGAGATGGTCAGCCAGTTCCAGGCCATACTGCAGTCCCACTGGAATGAGGCTCTCCGGCTCTTCGCCACCAGTGGTGCTTCCCTCCAGCCTTCACCCAAAGCCCCACACCAGGAGGCTGAAGCAGACCCCCAAGTTGGAATTTCTGCCCCCCTCCGACCCGAACAAAAAGACCCCGAAGGAGGAGACTCTCTGCAGCAACACAAACGTTCATTGCACATATCCGTCCCAGGGGCTGCAGTTTGAGGAACCTTAATTTAGTGCAATAGAAAAAAATGTAAATAATTTGTCTGCGGACAACCAAAATTGATGACCACTGGACTAGAAGACCTCCAAGGTCTCAGCTGACTCTGTTTTTCTGTTATTCTGAATAAAGCTTTTAATGGAAGGGAAAACAACTGGGATTCCAGCATTTAAAAATTCTTTTTATTTTGGGGTGTATGTATTGACACAAAGCATTTGTCAAGGAGAAGAAACCTCACCGATAAAACACCTTGGAATAATATTCTCGAATTCAGCTCCTCCTCCAAAACGGTAGGGCTTCAGCCCTTTAAGTACGTGTTAGGATATGGTTTGAGCCTAACAAGTTGTCCAGGTAATATATGTGTTCTGTGACTTTAATATGAATATGTATTGTGTGACTTTAAAGTTTTCCTGCTGATTCATTGTAATGCTGAGTCATGCGGTAATTAGATAATCACTGGTTGTAAACGTATTTAAGAAAGGGTACTGTAAAGTATTCAGTTGATGATAAGCTACCATTGTGTGTGGAGTTGCTATCATTGTGCTATCATCGTTGGATGGATCTGCTACCATTGTGGTTTGTGAACCAGAGTGAGTTTGTTATTCTAACCAACTCCTGTTTGTGTGGTAAGAAGCTTTTTGTATCACTGGACTGATTTAACTGGCAAAGACTTGGATTGATTTAAAGACTATGAGATTGTTTTTCCACTATAAAGTAAACTTTTGATAAACCAGTTTGCACATCTCTTATTCATCGCTTTCAGCAACGTTTCTCTGTGCTCTACACTCTGCTGGTTGGTAACACAACAACAATATCCTTAACAGTACGGTAGTTTCAAAGTTGTCAGCGCCAGAGCGAGAATTTTCCATTGCCTCACACAATCAGTCAAGAAAACTCAGATCATATTGCTTCAAACATCTTTTATTAATCTCTTCCTACATTTAAAAGATCAGAGAGGCTTAAAGCTAGCCAAAAAGGGGGAAGTAAGGAGGCTGAAGGGAATACAAGGGCTTTTAAAACCACACTAGGGAATTAATATTCCACAAAAGGAGGGTAGTTCAGATACTTTTACTCCAAGCTACTTCCACTGAGGTAAAGAGTTTATTCCAGACTGAGTCTTGATAGGCAGATAATACTAATAAGGGCCCGTTCTCTTATTTCTGTTAAAAAGAATCAGAAAAGAGCTGGAAGGGACCTTGGAGGTCTTCTAGTCCAGCCCCCTGCTCAATCAGGAGAACCTGTACCATTTCACACATGTGGTTGTCCAGTCTCTTCTTAAAAACCTCCAGTAATGGAGCATCCACAACTTCTGGTGGCAAGCTGTTCCACTGGTTAATTGTCCTCACTGTTAGGAAGTTTCTCTTCAATTCCAGGTTGCTTCTCTCATCTCCTGAAGTGGTGTAGGGTTTCCTGCCTAAGCAGGGGGTTGGACTAGAAGACCTCCACGGTCCCTTCCAACTCTGTTATTCTATTCTATTCTATTCTATTCTATTCTATTCTATTCTATTCTATTCTATTCTATTCTATTCTATTCTATTCTATTCTATTCCCTCCTATATTTATTCTATTCTATTCTATTCTATTCTATTCTATTCTACTCTACTCTACTCTACTCTACTCTACTCTACTCTACTCTACTCTGATTCTGATTCTGATTCTGATTCTGATTCTGATTCTGATTCTGATTCTGATTCTGATTCTGATTCTGATGTCCTGGGCTATTCTCCTGTCTAAACACTGTCCAAGTGAGAGCTTTTCTACTAGCTGCATTGTTCCTCCTCTCAGAACAGGAGAAATGGGTTAACGAATTCAAATCATTTCCTGGCAGGCAGCTTGTTGAGATTGGATGTCCCTGCCATTTCAGATCAATCAGGATTTATAAGGAAGATGTTTGTTTAACTTGAAGGATGCAGTTGCATCACGCATCGTGACTTTGGGCGGTAACATTCTAAAAAGCCAGGCACAATGTCAAATGTACACCGAAAGCCACACCTGAAGAGCAAAAAAACACCGGCTGGAAAGGTTTATAATAAAATCTACGAAGAAAACATTTTCACCCAGCTTGCAAAACAGCCGAGCGGACTCAGGGAAGGCACCCAAATTTTACACAGCGTCTCGTGCAAAGGGTAAACCGGTTCTAGAAGTCGCTTTCTCCAGCCCAGAGACCACTAAATACCTAAAAATCAGTGTCCTAGCGTTCCAAGAATTTGTTCCCTCTGCTGGCTGAGCACTCTGGAATTCTTAAACGTTTTAAATTCCAGAGTTGAAGAAGGCTGGTCTATGGATTTCTTTGGAGCTGCCATCATTTCCTTCAAATAAATATGCAATTTAAGGGGGAAACAAAGGTTGCAAGCAAACGGAAGAGATTTGGAACAATTGCTTTTGCAGACAAGAAATAGCCAGAAGAGAGTTCGGAGAGAGGAAACCATAAATGACAGCAAGGGCATGGCCATCACAGATTGTCATAGAATTGATCAACTGTGATGTTGTCTCTGCCACCAAAAAAGAACTATCCACCTATTGGTGGTGAAGCCATGGGTTGAAATATCTGCACCGTTCAACTCTTTGGAAACACCAAGCATTTCGTTTGAAGTCTAAGTGGTTGAGATGCAACCCTGCCATCTATTACAAACCACAATGACATCAAACGTCATCCGTATCTTCTCAGGATTGCACAAATGTTGCAATTATCCAGTAAGCACCATGGCATCAGAAGCTAGCCTTGGTGGGCGCAGCAGACTAAAGTGCTGTTAACTAGCACCAGCTGCCTGCAATGACTGCAAGTTCGAATCTCACCAGGCTCAAGGTTGACTCAGCCTTCCATCCTTTCGAGGTAGGTAAAATGAGGACCTGGATTGTGGGGGCAATAAGATGACTTTGTATATAAAAAAAGAACACCGCTGAAAGCCCTACTAAGCAGGTATATACAAAAGTATGAAGGCTATTGCTTAACGCATTGTAAGCCGCCCTGAGTCTCCAGAGAAAGGGCGGCATATAAATCGAACCAATAAATAAATAAATAAATAAATAAATAAATAAATAAATAAATAAATAAATAAATAGTTAGATGCATGTTACAATGTGTGGATATTATTTGCCCCTCTGTTCATGAGTAAACTCATTAAACTCTAATGTTCTACGTCAATAGATTACGACGGTTTACAGATTTACTCCCAATCTTAAATCACTTCTGGGTATGTGGGAACGGAAATCTATTAGAGGCTTGGTATTTCTGTGTAGAAGGTGCTGAACATTTGTTTGGGATGGAATCAGGGGTGGGCTGCTGGGGGTTCGCAGGGGTTCGGGAGAACCTCTAGCTAAGATTCTGTGCAGTTCGGAGAACCCCCAAATCCCACTCCTGGCTGGCCCCACTCCGCCCCTCCCAGGAGTCCCCAAGTGGCCCGTTTTGGATGCAGGTACGTGCAGGGCACGCGGAGACTCAGGGAGGGTGAAAAACGGGCCTACTAGAAGTTCAGGAAGGCCAGAAACGGACCCGTTTCCGGCCTCCAGAGGGCCTCTGGAGCCTGGGGAGGCTGTTTTCTCCCTCCTGGAGGCTCAAGGAAAGCCTCTGGAGCCTGGGGAGGGCAAAAACGCTGCCCCCCCCACCATGGTGCAGGAGGCTGACTAGGCCACACCTACCATGGCCACGCCCACCCAGCAACTGAGCAGAGAACCCCTTGATAAATTTTTTTGAAGCCCACCCCTGGATGGAATAAGAACTCCAGTCTTGGGCGGGGGGTGGGGGGTTGGACTAGATGGCCTCCAAGGTCCCTTCCATCCCTGTGATTCCATGATTCGTATGTCGGCTTTCAAGGAAGTTTGTGTTCAAAGGCTGAACTGGGCAGCAGATGCTTGCTTCAACAGCCCGAGCTCACTTGTCCTACACATATATGAAACGACAAATGTCCTTTTCCAGGACCATTGCTTTGCCGTTGTGCGACAATTTTTGCTGGTTGAACGAAGTGCCTGATTTGTGACAGTACAAGGTATGAAGAGCAAAGGGTTTTCCTGAGCTCATTTCTCAGAAGACCATCCTTCGACTGGCTGCTTGGACGGGTTTACGCCAGGATGATATTTAAATCCCCTTTGTGTAATTTTCTCTTAAGCAAATATCACCTCTGGACTGGAACATCACAGATAAGAGCCTGGGAAAATTAGTCAGGGCTCACTAACCAAACACAATCCCGACTGCCTGAAAGAGACTTTGACCTGTAAGAGAACACAACAGTTGTCTCTAATGTACATATCAATTTCTCATCGTCTAGAGTCCTGATGTACCTATGTAGTTTTGCAAGGTGCATCTCTGGATGCTGAATGAGAATTCTGTTTCTCCGTTGCTCAGCAATTGGGGAAAGACGTTAAGCTGAAAAGATCGTCTTCCTAATTACACAACTAATTAGAGAAATGGAATTCCCAAATTCCACGGACAGCTTCTAATTATAACCAGAGGTCTTGGAGATAGCTCCTCCTGCTAAGCCGCTTCAACTGCTTCTTCTACAAGACGTACAGGCACCACGGAGAATAGGCCAGGGAAAGTAGCCAAGATCTTGGGATCCTACCACATTTAAGAAAGCTTTCGGTCAATTCGACTCAATCCTTCTCTTTCTAGGTTGATTAGCAACAGCTTTCAACTTTGGCTCAATTCTAACAACTTTTAGCTGCCGGGTAACATAGAGATTAAGGGACGTGGTGGCTCAGGTGTTAAGATGCTGAGCTTGTCGATTGAAAGGTCAGCAGTTCAGCGGTTTGAATCCCTAGTGCCGCATAACGGGGTGAGCTCCCGTTCCTTGTCCCAGCTTCTGCCAACCTAGCAGTTCGAAAGCACGTAAAAAATGCAAGTAGAAAAATAGGGACTACCTTTGGTGGGAAGGTAACAGCATTCTATGCACCTTTGGCTTTTAGTCATGCTGGCCACATGATCACGGAGACGTCTTCGGACAGCGCTGGCTCTTCGGCTTGGAAACGGAGATGAGCACCGCCACCTAGAGTCGGGAACGACTAGCACATATGTGCGAGGGGAACCTTTACCTTTACCTAACATAGAGATCAGGAGGCTAAGTCAGAATGGTTGGTTCTTCTATAAGGCCCATGTTGTTTAGAGCGATTGATCGAAGAGATCCAGGCCTTTGAAGATCTTTCCCAGCCCTACTTGAAGATGTTGGAGTCTGAAAACTTCCTTATAGGGACTTGATTGTCCAAGCATCTAGAGAAGAAATTGCGAACTTTTATTGGCTCAAGAGCAACAACTGCTTTTTGCACAAGATGTCAAGAATCACAGTTCAACGGATGGAATCTTTTGGCATGCAAGCTAGCGGATTGAAATGAAGGCCTTAAACTTCCCTCAGGCTTAAGCGACTCCTTACTCTGCATCTCAGCAAGATGTTCGGTTCTCCGCGGAAGCTGACAACGGGGAAAACCCTCGTTCCGTTGTGTAAAGTGAGCTTGTAAAATTTGCATGGATGTAAAAGTGCTGATTCAAGAGAGAAGTGTCCCTTTCTTGTCCTTCCAAGACCACCCCTCTTTCTTTGCCAGAAACTGGTCAGCATTTTCTAATGCATGCGGTGTATAGAGCCTTGGTAGTACAGTGGTTTAAGGCACCCTGTTATTAAGCTGATTATTAAGACCAGCTGCCTGCAATTACTGCAGGTTCGAATCTCTCCAAGGCTCAAGGTTGACTCAGCCTTCCATCCTTTCTAAGGTAGGTAAATTGAGGACCCAGTTGTGGGGGCAATAAGCTGACTTTGTATAAAATATACAAAAGAATGAAGGCTATTGCTTAACGCACTGTAAGCCGCCCTGAGTCTCCGGAGAAGGGCGGCATATAAATCAAATTAAAAAAAATAAATAGTTACATACAAGCCTGCTTACAACCCATGAATTTCATGACCAAATCATGACATTGCTTTTCCAGCAGCTAAGGACAAAGGTTCCCAAACTCCCTTTCTCTTTTCTCCACATTTTCCATGTCTGAAAAACTAGCCCACCGAAATACGGTTGTGTATTGTCCACCAAGAGCCTTGGTGGTGCAGTAGACTAAAGTGCTGTTAAGTAGCACCAGCTGCCTGCAATTACTGCAAGTTCAAATCTCACCAGGCTCAAGGTTGACTCAGCCTTCCATTCTTTCGAGGTAGGTAAAATGAGGACCCGGATTGTGAGGGCAATAAGATGACTTTATATAAAAAAAATAACACCGCTTAGGGAGGGTCAAAAGCCCTACTAAGCAGGTATATACAAAAGTATGAAGGCTATTGCTTAACGCATTGTAAGCCACCCTGAGTCTCCGGAGAAAGGGTGGAATATAAATTGAACCAATAAATAAATAAATAAATGTTCTCCTCCAACACAATCCTACCGAACCACCTTTAAAGAAAACCAGCTCACTTTCTATCTCCTTGAGATGTTTGTTCTCCGAAGCGAGGCTAGATCGAAGGTTTTAAAATAATAGATTCTCTGATAGCAGCAGATCTGCTTCCCTAAATATTGCAAAACTTTGCCTTAAAGTTCGCTCATGCCAGCGTGTTTTATTTTACTGCTGTATTGTCCACCTTATATGCTTTGGGTTTCTTTTTTTTTTTTTTTAATCTTGGTTGGTCCATGACCATAATAAACAATCTTTTTCTTTTAAGTCTATCAAAATAGACACCCACTGTGTCTCAGATCTTTCCTTTGGAATTATTATTATTGCATCCAGATTTTCACAAGATTGTTTTAATCCTTTTATTACATGCATACCCTGATACCCAGTGGGGTCCTTAGTACTGTCTGATTTTGGCTTATTTTCTTGCAGACATTTCCTTAGCCAAATAGGTAACATCAGTAGATAGATAGACAGAATTCTTTATTGGCCAAGTGTGATTGGACACACAAGGAATTTGTCTTTGGTGCATATGCTCTCAGTGTACATAAAGGAAAAGATACATTTGTCAAGAATCATAAGGTACAACACTTAATGATAGTCATAGGGTATAAATAAGCAATCAAATCATACTAGGAAACAATGAATATAAATCTTAAGGATACAAGCAACAAGGTTACAGTCATACATTCATAAGTGGGAGGAGATGGGTGGTGGGAACAACGAGAAGATTAATAGTAGTGCAGACTTAGTAAATAGTTTGACAGTGTTTAGGGAATTATTTGTTTAGCAGAGTGATGGCGTTTGGGAAAAAACTGTCCTTGTGTCTAGTTGTTCTGGTGTGCAGTGCTCTATAGCGTTGTTTTGAGGGTAGGAGTTGAAACAATTTATGTCCAGGATGCGAGGAGTTTGTAAATATTTTCACAGCCCTCTTTTTGACTCGTGCAGTATCCAGGTCCTCAATGGAAGGCAGGTTGGTAGCCATTGTTTTTTCTGCAGTTCTAATAACCCTCTGAAGTCCGTGTCTGTCTTGTTGGGTTGCAGAACCAAACCAGACAGTTATAGAGGTGCAGATGACAGACTCAATAATTCCTCTATACAACTGTATCAGCAGCTCCTTGGGCAGTTTGAGTAGTAGCAGCTTGGGCAGTAGCACTGATGATCTTACCTAGTTGGGTAATGAAATGTCTACAAGAGACCCACCAAGCTCAGAGAGTACCGAGGACCCCACGGTTCAACCCTGAGCTACAAATCTTGTCTTCTCTTGATACCCCGATCTGACCAGCACCGCTCTCTTCTTATTCTATTTTTTTCCCCCTTGAATTGGTTTTCTTTTTTTACTGCTTCTTTTTCCTTAGAAGCTTGTAATGGACCTTAGCTGTGATATCCTTGAGTTTCTGCTTTTATGGACACATTCCTTCGCCTTTACAAATGGTGTAGGGAAGCATGCCAGGAATCGGTGCAATAAAGCACATTTCCAAGTATACATTTTTCTTCTTGGGATTTCATGTGGCTTATTTGGAAGCGAACCGATTAGGGTAGATCGGAGGCAGGGGTGGGCTTCAAAAATTTTAGCAAGGGGTTCTCTGCCCCGTTGCTGGGTGGGTGTGGCCATGGTGGGTGTGACCTAGTCGGCCTCCTGCACCACGGCGGAGGGGTGCGTTTTGTTTGTTTTTTTAAATTGATTTATATGCCGCCCTTCTCCGGAGACTCAGGGTGGTTTACAAGGCGTAAACCTTCATCCTTTTGTATATTTATACAAAGTCAGCTTATTGTCCCCACAATCTGGGTCCTCATTTAACCTACCTTAGAAAGGATGGAAGGCTGAGTCAACCTTGAGCCTGGCGAGATTCGAACCTGCAGTAATTGCAGGCAGCTGGTCTTAATAACAAGGTGCTTTAGACCACTGTACTACCAAGGCTCTCACCGAGGTTTTTGCCCTCCCCAGGCTCCGGAGACTTTCTTCGACCCTCCGGGAGGGCAAAAAACGGCCTCCCAGGCTCAGGAGGCCCTCTGGAGGCAGGAAACAGGTCTGTTTCCGGCATTCCCGAACTTCCGGTAGGCCAGTTTTTCACCCTCCCCGAGCCTCTGTGTGCACCCTGCAGTTACCTGCATCCAAAATGGGCCGTGTGGGGACTCCTGTGAGGGGCAGGGTGAAGTGGGATGGCCCAGTCAGGAGTGGAATTTGGGTGTTCTCCAAACTGCACAGAATATTAGCTATAGGTTCTCCCGAACCCCTGCGAATCCCCAGCAGCCCACCCCTGATCAGAGGGCCTGAATGAGACCCTCAGTAAGGAGAAGCCTCCCATGTTTTCGTCTTGAGAAATACAGGACTCCTCGCTCAGCAAAATTGGGGTAGGGAGGGGTCTATAGAGATGCTACGGATAACCGTCTGCCTTGCCGTTTGCACAGATTTTTTGGGTGGGTTTTTTAAAAAAGAATCTACAAGAAAACAAGCTGGTTCGAACAGCACAAATGTTTGCCCAGGCTGTAAAAATACCTTCCACATCATTTTTTTTCTCCAAGATGGTTCAGTGACAAATATGCAACGAAAAACATACTCTGAATCTGCCGTGACTTGGCTGTTGACTAAGAAAAACTGGCAGCTGCCTTCTCTCTTCTGAGATCTAAGGCAAATACATTTTTTTTTATCTTTAGGAAGGAAAAAAAACAACAACGGATTTGGCTCGTTAAGATGGATTCTTCCTTTCTCCCACACAAAAACCTACGAGAAGATTCCGGACCCTGAGTTTTCTCAGAGTGGACAAACTCAGACCTGGAGTTTCTTCAAACGTTACCGTTCTCTGTTATATATTTATTCAGGGGTGGTGGGCTGCTGGGGGTTCGCAAGGGTTTGGGAGAACGTCTAGCTAAGATTCTGTGCAGTTCGGAGAACCCCCAAACCCCACTCCTGACTGACATTTATTAGAATAGTACCAGTACTCAGGAAACTGTACACTCAAAAAAAGTCACCTCAAAGTGCAGAAAGGGTGGCATATAAATTAGATAGATAGATAGATAGATAGATAGATAGATATGAGGGAGGGAGGGGGAGAGAGAGATGGCAGACATAGATAAAGAGAGAAACAGAGAGAGACAGAGAGAGAAGAGAGAGATAGATGGAGAGAGTTAATGGATGGATGGATAGATAGATAGATAGATAGATAGATAGATAGATAGATAGATAGATAGATAGATATGAGTGAGGGAAAGAGAGAGACAGAGAGAGAAGAGAGAGATAGACAGATGGAGTGGATGGATGGAGATAGATAGATAGATAGATAGATAGATAGATAGATAGATAGATAGGAGGGAGGGAGGGAGAGAGAGAGGCAGACATAGATAAAGAGAGAGACAGACAGAGACAGAGAGAGGAGAGAGACAGATGGAGAGAGTTAATGGATGGATGGATGGATAGATAGATAGATAGATAGATAGATATGAGTGAGGGAGAGAGAGAGACAGAGAGAGAAGAGAGAGATAGACAGATGGAGTGGATGGATGGATGGATGGATGGATATAGATAGATAGATAGATAGATAGATAGATAGATAGATAGGAGGGAGGGAGGGAGAGAGAGAGGCAGACATAGATAAAGAGAGAGACAAAGAGAGAGAAGAGAGAGAGAGACGGAGAGTGTTAATGGATGGATGGATGGACGGACAGACAGACAGATGGATAGAATGATATGAGGGAGGGGGAGAGAGAGAGAGACAAAGAAAGAAGAGAGAGACAGACGGAGAGCATTAATGAATGGATGGATAGATAGATAGATAGATAGATAGATAGATAGATAGATAGGAGGGAGGGAGGGAGGGAGAGAGAAAAGAGAGACAAACAGATAGAGAGGGTTAATGGATGGATGGATGGAGGGAGGGAGGGATGGACAGACAGACAGACAGACAAACAGACAGATGCCCCTTTACCGTGACAAATTTTGCAGTGAGGGTAACCTAATTTTTATTTTCATACTGTAATCCGATTATACTATTTTTTTCCTTTTTTTCTACATTTTCATATATAACACAAGGGTATCAAACATTAATTTACAGCTTGAAAGCAGAAGTAGAATTCCCAAATGTAATTAAGAAAATCCATCTAATAACAAACTTGGCTATATAGGTATCTGCAGAATATCTAAGTAACCCTGGAGAGCATCCCCAATGTCTATGTGGTTGCTAAGAATGAACACTGATTTGATGTCACATAATAACTAGACCAGTTTGGTTTAATGGTTGAGCCACTAGGCTAAAAACCAGGAGACGATGAATTCTAGTCCCACCTTAGGCATGAAAGCCAGCTGGTGACTTTGGGCCAATCACCAGGAGACAGTGAATTCTAGCCTCACCTTACGCATGAAAGCCAGGAGGGGGATTTTGGGCCAATCCACCAGGAGGCTGTGAGTTCTAGTCTCATGGTTTTAGGCATGAAAGCCAAATGAATCACAGTTCATTCCTCTGAGAAAAATGAAGATCCTGGTTTCAGGAATTGGATCCCAGAGTTATTGGTTCTTTCTTCAGCTCGAGAGCGCTCCTTGCCATACTGACCTAACATATCGGACCAGAAGTGCCTTCTCTTCTCCAGCAAAATAAAAACAAAGTTTTCCCAACCTGAAGCTGATCCTGGCTTCCGAAATATTTTCATGCCTGAACGAGTAGGTGGGAACTCTTTGGCAACGTATGTCATCTTTCGCTTTTGTAGACTCTTTTGAAGGTAGATTGTATTTCCACACCGGTTTATTGGTAGAGCTTCAGCTGAAGGGGGAGGAGAGGAGAGCCCCACTCTCTGCCATCCTTCCAGATTCCTCTTTTCTACATAATTATAGACAAACAAGGGGAAGATCAAGGAGATCAAAAGAGGAGAGGGAAAGCAAAGCAAAGGAAGAATCCGCACCGACTGGTGAAGGAAGAAGGGAGAAAAAAAAATAATCTTTCTCTGGATTTCTGTTCAATTTTGCAGACCAAACGCTTGCCTTCTCTTCTCCCTAAATGGGCTCCCTAAAAGTTGCAACTCCCTAAACATCAGGCAGAAACATCTGGAGAAGACCGAGGGCATCCGTTTTGTCCCATGAATAGAATAACAAGAGTTGGAAGGGACCTTGGAGGTCTTCTAGTCCAACCCTCAACAATCTGGGTCATCATTTTACCCACCTCGGAAGGACAGAAGGCTGTGTCAACCTTGAGCCCTGGTGAGATTCGAACTAACAAATTGCAGGCAGCCGGCAGTCAGCAGAAGTAGCCTGCAGTACCGCACTCTAACCACTGCGCCACTGTGGAATCTCTCTTACAATAGCATCACCTGTGTTGTGAGATTTCTGACCTTCAGGATAGCCGTTCAGATTGGCGTGGAAGGACTATATTCAGAAAAATAGATGACCAAAGAAAAATACTTGGAACAACAGCAAAAGTGGTGTAAGTTTACCCAACCCTTCCCACCTCCCAAAACTATGTCCGGATTGTTCTCACTTAAGGGTCACAATTGGGTCCAGAATTTTGCTCGTAAAGTCCTTGTAATCCTTTAAACGGGTGACTATGTGACCTGACTTGATTTTATGACTGCTTTTACCACAGTCGTAAAGCAAGTCGCCGTGATTGTGAAGCGAACCATGCAGGCGTTAAAAGGAATCCATTCTTGAAAACGGGTGATTTTTTTTTTCCTGGATAAGAAGACACTGGAAACTGGCAAAATAGGTCACAAATTATGGTCCTGTGACCTTAACATGCTGCAACTAGTTGTAAATGTGAGCCAGTTGCCAATGGTCTGAACCAATTAGGCGAACTAATTGTCTCCTGCAGACTCCACCCCCCTTTCGCTCCTCTTTTATTCCCTCTGGGAGGGGCCATTCATCGTCCACCTGTGGCCTTACTCCTGAGTCGACCCTTGTTCTTTAGCTGTTCCCTTCATCTGGGAACTCTGTGCATGCACACCCTGGGAACAGGACCCAGCTGTTCCTTTGCCTCACTGATGTCTGACTCCAAAGGCAGCGGATAACTATCGGACGGCTCTGGCCCCCTCTCTGCCTCCGACGCAGAGCCCTCATCAGAGCCTTCCCCAGACTCCAGGACTGGCCCATGTTCCTCCCCAACCTCCTCACTGTCCGAATCTGCTGGCTGCTGTCGGGCCACAACAGGTTGTTCAGCCACCGGTCATTAAGTGAGGACTACCTATCTATAACGCCTTCTAGGATTCTTCCTGTGCTTTGTCAGTGAGGGCCATAGGAAGCCTCTATTCCCACCCCACCCCCCGGTTGTGTAACGAAGTTAGCTTGGCACGCGTATGTGTATGTGTGCCTCCTTTTCCGCCATCGTATGGATTATTTTTAGGGCTTTACTTCAATTTGACACATCAGAATTAGAACTTAAAAAGGCAAAAAAGCGAAAGAGGGGGAGAGAGAAAGAGAGAGAGAGACTGCTGCGTCAATGTGTAGGCTGCACGGAGAACAAGACAATTTGCTTCACTGCAGGCTGAAAATGGAAACTATCATTACGAACAATGTTCTAATTTCCAAGATTCTCTAATGACTTGTACAAAGCAAAAGAACAGAGGCTGGGAGAAATCTTTCCCATTTACACAGCGTAGTAGAAATACACCTGGGAGCAAGCCAACAGCTGGAGAGGATCCAATGACAGTTCTATTAGAGCTGGCAAGCGAGATCAAGCCAGCGGTTTCTTGCTATTAAGAGTGAAGAACGCCAGAGATAGGTCAACATTAGCTCTTGCGTTAAGCTTGTAAAAGGCTGAAGAGGAGCACGGATTGTCCATTGGACAACTGACCAAAGAACTGTTTCTCAAATGAGAAGGAAGTCAGAGGAGGGATACAAAGGAATCTTGGCATATTTATTTTATTTATTGTTTTTTTTTAATCCTGCCTTTATTATTTTTATAAATAACTCAAGATGGAGGAGAACATACCTAAAATTCCTTCCTCTTCCTATTTTCCCCACAATAGTAACAACAACCCTCTGAGGTGTGTTAGGCTGAGGGAGAGTGACTGGCCCAAAGTCACCCAGCTGGCTTTCATGCCTAGGGGGGAACTAGAACTCCCCATCTCCTGGGGATTGGCCCAGAATCTTCCAGTCGGCTTCTATGTCTAAGGCAGGACTAGAATTCACCATCTTCTGGTGATTGGCCCAAAGTCTTCCAGCCAGCTTTCATGCCTAAAGTGGGACTACAACTCACCATCTCCTGGTGATTGGCCCAAAAACTTCCAGCTGGCTTTCATGCCTAAGGCAGGACTAGAACTCACTATCTCCTGGTGATTGGCCCTAAGTCACCCAGCCGGCTTTCATGCTAAAATGGGATCTCACAATCTCCTGGTGATTGGCTCAAAGTAACCAGATGACTTTCCTGCTTAGACGGGACTAGAACTCGCCGTCTCCTGGTGATTGGCCCTGAGTCATTTAGCCGGCTTTCATGTCTAGGGTGGAACTAGAACTCCCAGTCTTCTGGTTTCTAACCAGGTGCTTTAACCACTAGACAAAATTGCATATCCATGTCTCAGAAGAGGACTCTTTATAATGCAGGGTAGTTAGCCCTTGAGAAGCATGAATGCCAATGGAGGTTGACATGTTATTCTAACATTTTGACCCGACATCCCACTTCGAACTGGGAGAGGTGTAAACATATCCATTATCAGCATCCCTGAGAATGTCGCAGTTAATGGAGACGTAGAGTTTGTGAATCAAAGGCCATTGACTGATGGAAGGAAGGTTACACCTCTAGGAGGAAATATATCACGAGGGAGTAGTTGCAACATTCAAAGAGGGAAGACAGTTTAGCAGTTCAAGACTATTGTGGTTAGATACATTGACTTTTACATTAAACAGGCAAGCAAAGCCAGACAAGTATCAATCACTTACCTTGAATAACAGAAAAAACAGAATTTGAAAGGGACCTTGGAGGTCTTCTAGTCTAACCTCCTGCTCAGGAAAGGAAAGAGATTGTCCAATCTCTTCTTAAAAACTTCCAGTGTTGGAGCACCCACGACGTCTAAAGGAAAGCTGTTCCACTGATGAATTATTCTCACGGTTAGGAAGTTTCTCCTTAATTCCAGGTTGCTTCTCTCCTTGACTGGTTTCCATCCGTTGCTTCTTGTCCTGCCTTCAGGTGCTTTGGAGAATAGCCTGACTCCCTCCTGTGGGAACCCCTGAGATATTGGAACACTGCTATCATGTCACCCCTAGCATTCAACTTACCCAGTGGTGGGATGCTGCTGGTTTAACAACTGGTTCGGTGACTGTGCACTTTGCGTGTGTCTAAGGCGCTTGCGCGCGGTGCTGAAAATGGAGCATTTAGAAGCTCACCTGCTTACTTTCCAAGTCATCAGTGGTAAGTAGAACAGCGGGGGGGGGGAATCAGCTGTGTTGGGTGATTGAGATAAGCTACAAAGCAGGAAATAAAGGACAGGATAGAGCAAGGGCAGGTGGGTGGGGCCAACTAATCATCGGAGCTACCGGTTTGCTTGAACCAGTCCGAACCGGCTGACTACCACCTCTGAACTTACCTTTGAACATGTAGAAGGAGTAGAGTAGAATGAAAACACTTTCCACAACCGTAATTAACGGTTGGAGATTATTCCTATTTTTTTGTTTCTCCTGTCCTCCTCGGCTCAGAAATCGGGAAGCCCAATCACAGCTTCCCAATAATTCACAGCGACGTTTTCTTGCTTTTTCGCATAAACTCAAGTTATCTCTTCCTGGGTGAGACGCCAGACTTTCAATTGCAACCATCCTTCCCTCAATGTTCTAAACTTGCCGGGGTTGAACATATAAGTCATTGATTGCTCCGTGGAGGAGATGAACATGCTTCCAGTTTTGCAAGGACGATCTCTTTCCATCAGTTGATGACTACGACAACGTGTTCAGCACAACCTAAATGCTTACAACATGCTCCTTTTCCTGAATTAGAACGAATAAACATTGTTTGCCAGGTAGGTAGGAAATTACGCGTCACCCTAAGTATCAGTGAGGGCCCTGTAGTGAAGCTACCAGAAGAAGAAAGGCTGAATGTTGATTAGGTGTTTCCACCTCAAGATAAAAGACAATTTTAACAAGATGTTCTGTATAATGAGCCGACAGAATTGATCAAGAATCCACAGCAACTCATCATAACTAGTTATAAAACAGGCGATTTGCCGGATTTGTGACCTTTTCCCACTGCCATCATCATCTTCTTCACTTTCATCTGGACAAAATGAATCAAAGGTTCGGGAAGAAATTCACACAGAGCAACTTTACAAGTCAGAATTCAGAGTCAATTGCCTGAAAACTGGTGTGAAAAACATCTTCCGTTAAAATCAAGATACCGAATAGAAACGGCGCTTTAAAAAAAAAAAAAAATCTGCGGTGACAGATAAGCCTTCCATCATAAATAGCATCAAAGATCATTACTGATTTCACAGTAACGCGACATGAACATTTGAGTTGATCGTGAAAGGCCTTTGAAGTGCCAAGTTTTTGCCGTGAAATCTTCAGTAATAAAACTTTGCCGCATAAAGAGGTTTCTTTGCTGTCCTATCAAGATTCCTCCGGTATTAACAACATATTATGTATATGTTGATGGTCCTCAACATAGAATTGAACCCCAAATTTCCATAGTTAAGTGAGACAGTTGTGAAATCTGGAGGCTTGATTCCCCGTTCTGTGTCCTTTCTTGCCACAGTGCAGTGGTGGGATTCAGCCGGTTCGTGCCGGATCAGGCAAACTGGTAGTTAAATTTCTGGCTGGCCCCTCCCCTCCCCTTCCAGGAGTCCCAGATTTTGGCTTCCAGATAAGTGCAGGGAGGTCTCTTAGCCCCAAAATGGGGCATGGGGGGCAGCACGCCCCCCCCCATGGCCCGTTTTCACTCCCACAAGGATTCAGGGAAACCTCCTATGCCCAAAATGGGGCATGTGGGGGGCAGCGCCCCCCGCGCAGCTGGTTTTCACTCCCAGGAGGGTTTAGGGAGGCCTACTAGGCCCAAAATGGTGGAGGGATTATAACAGGTTATAACTAAATTGTAAACATCTTGAAATGTTGGACAAAATGAAAAGAGAAAGGTTGTGTTATTCGGTTTGAGAGTTGGCAGAACGTTTTGGAGCAGGTTTACAAACAGTAGGAAATTTGCTGAACCGGGATATTTTTCTCAACCTCTTTTCTGTTAATTTTCTTAAGTTTTATTTAACATCTCCAGCCTGGTTTTCCCCACACCTTTGGGGCTTTCCAGATGGGACCCAAATCTCTTCTGTTTAGGAATATTAATTTGGAGACTTAACAAACTCAATTCTCAAGGCATTTTAAAAAAAACAAACAACCCCAAATCTTGTGTCAAAAGAAATATCGATGCTAAAAATAGATGGGCAACCCTTTTAAACCGGGGGGGAGAGGTGCTGGGGGTTTGCAGGGGTTCAGGAGAACCTCTAGCTAAGATTCTGTGCAGTTCGGAGAACCCCCAAATCCCACTCCTGGCTGGCCCCGCTCACCCCACCCTGTCCCTCCCAGGAATCCCCACACGGCCCGTTTTGGATGCAGGTAAGTGCAGAGTGTGCACAGAGGCTCAGGGAGGGTGAAAAACGGGCCTACCGGAAGTTCAGGAAGGCTGGAAATGGGCCCATTTCTGGCCTCTGTAGCCTGGGGAGGCCATTTTCATCCTCCCGGAAGCTCTAGGAAAGCCTTTGGAGCCCGGGGAGGGCAAAAACACCACCACCCCCTGCTGTGGTGCAGGAGGCCGACAAGGTTACGCCCACCACGACCAAGCTCACCCAGCAACCAGGCAGAGAAACCCTTGCTAAAATTTTTGAAGCCCACCCCTGCTTTTAAAGCATACCGACTTCGTCAGCCCTTTCCTCCGTTTAGCCCACCTCATGGTGCTAATAAATTCCCAGATAGCAGTATTAATAACTGATGATTCAAGACCGGGTGTGGGGGGGGGAGCCAAGTTTCTTTTTGTTTTCTATGACTAACGCAGGTGACATTTACATGACAAAAATAAACAGAGGGGGTTGGAGGCCTCGACATGTGTGAGATGATTAAGAAAGCCCCGTGCTACTCGGGGTTGGTCTGAGTTTCCAGTTCTCTGTGTCTGGGGCCTCTTCCCTAGCAAAGAATCCCTGGAAATATATATATATATATATATATATATATATATATATATATATATATATATATATATATATATATATATATATATATATATATATATATATATATGTTTTCTCAGGTTTTCGCGGGTGTTTGTATGTAGGTCTTTGGTTATTCGGGTCTTCTCCCACGTAAAATTGGAAGTGTCTTGGCGACGTTTCGACGAAGTCTCATTCGTCATCTTCAGGCTGGTGTTCTCGGCTTCGTGCTTCCAGGAGCAAGGCCTTATAAAGCAGTATTGCTCCTGGAAGCACGAAGCCGAGAACACCAGCCTGAAGATGACGAATGAGACTTCGTCGAAACGTCGCCAAGACACTTCCAATTTTACGTGGGAGAAGACCCAAATAACCAAAGACCTATATATATATATATATATATATATATATATATATATATATATATATATATATATATATATATATATATATACACATACATACATACATACATACATACATACATACATATATATGTAAAGAACATGAAAGAAGAGACTCTCAGGACCCAGACAAGAGCAACACGAGTTGGTTTATGTCAGGGATGGCTAATCTTTTTCTCTTCATGTGCCAAAAGCGCATGCGTGCGCTGGCACCCATAATGCAATGCGCGCCCCCTGCACATGACCCCATGACCCCCGCGCATGCAAGCGAGGGATGGGATTAAAAAATTAAAGCAACCTGCACCATGGGGAGGGGGAGGGGTGTTTTCACCCTCCCCAGGCTCCAGAGGCTTTCCTTGAGCCTCTGGGAGAGCGAAAACAGCTTTCCCCAGGCTCCGGAGGCCCGAAACAAGCCCGTTTTCGGACTTCTGGAACTCCCATTTTTCGCCCTCCCAAAGCCTCCGCGTGGGCCCTGCACTTACCTGGCATCCAAAACGGGCTTTATCTCTCTTTATCTGTCTGCCTGTCTGCCTACCTGTCTCTCTCTCTTCTATCTATCTATCTATCTATCTATCTATCTATCTATCTATCTATCATCTATCTATCTATCTATCTATCTATCAATCATCTATCTATCTATCTCCATCCATCTATCTATCCTTCCATTAACTCTCTCTCCATCTGTCTCTCTCTCTTCTGTCTCTTTCTTTCTCTTTATCTGTCTGCCTGCCTACCTGTCTCTCTCTTATCTATCTATCTATCTATCTATCTATCTATCTATCTATCTATCTATCTCCATCCATCTATCTATCCACCCATTAACTTTCTCTCCATCTGTCTCTCTCTCTTCTGTCTCTTTCTTTCTCTTTGTCTATCTGCCTGCGTACCTGACTCTCTCTTATCTATCTGTCTATCTATCTATCTGTCTATCTATCTATCTATCTATCTATCTATCTATCTATCTATCTATCTACCTAATCATCTATCAATCCATCCATCCATGAATCATCTCTCTGTCTTTCATCTCTATCCATCTACCCACACCCATCTGTCCATCTGTCCTCCCATCCATCTTTTACCTTTCTAAGGAGAGAAAAATGGCAGCTACCAAGTGAGGCTGAAGGTTATTTAATCCCAAAGTGGGTGGGGAGGAGGTAGTAAAAGCCCAACGTTTGGCCCACCCCCCACAGACGATGAACTCTCCCTCCAATGCCCCCCCTCCCCATTTAACAGCCTTCTCATAAAAGCTGGAACAAGGCACGTCACGGGTACAACCATGCTCAGCGAGAAATCAATAGTCATCTAACAATGTCTTCCCTTTTTTAAAGAAATCTTATCGGCAAGACGAAAAAGCGAAGGCTGTTATGGCTTGCTTCCTCTGCTAAAAAGCTAGAAATTTACACGCGCTGCCAGTTCAGATAGGGACCGACCCTGTTTAATATATTCTGGGTTATATTTTTCCTAGCTAAATCAATAACGGGCAGCTATTCCCCAAGGTGAAAATATACATTAAGGAAAGAAGACGCAAAACTAGACAACCTTCTAGTTCTTTGTGAAAGGTGGAAAAGAAGAGAGAGGAACGGGGCGGACAAAAATGAGAACTAAAAGCTTTTTTTTTAAAAAAAAAAAAACTGCTTCTGATCCATGTTGCTGGGTGATACCCCAAGTAAGACATCGTCTGTCCAATGACACCCTTCTCCGCCTGATCGTACAATCCTTACTCTGGCCTTATTGATTCCTTAAAGGTAAAAGTTCCCCTCGCACATATGTGCTAGTCGTTCCTGACTCTAGGGGGCGGTGTTCATCTCCGTTTCAAAGCCGAGGAGCCAGTGCTGTCCGAAGACGTCTCCGTGGTCATGTGGCCGGCATGACTCAACGCCAAAGGCGCAAGGAACGCTGTTCCCTTCCCACCAAAGGTGGTCCCTATTTTTCTACTTGCATTTTTTACCTGCTTTCGAACTGCTAGGTTGGCAGAAACTGGGACAAGGAACAGGAACTCACCCCGTTACGCGGCACTAGGGATTCGAACCGCTGAACTGCCGACCTTTCGATCGACAAGCTCGATTCCTTACTCTGGCCTTATTGACTTCAGGGGCATCTGGAGAACACAACAGAATGTCTTAGATTACGCTTCACCGTCTTGGCACCACAAGGCGCCAACAGAGGGAGTAGAGAATCCAGCACATGCTGAAAGTCACTGGTTGCAAAGTAAATGGGCAACCCCTCAGGATGCAACACAAGGAATGAAACACCTATATTAGCTTGGGTGGAAAATGACTTCAGACACAGCCACGCTTGATTTATGGCTGGGATCATCCAGAGGAGGGCTTGATGGATTCCCAGAGTCCTCTGATACTCGGCCATTGCTGCCCACCCGTCACTGCTGTGCAAAACTAGGCTAATGGATGATAAATCACGAGGACCAAGAGACCAGGATGATTTTCCCTAACATGGGCCATTCTGTCAGCTTCATTCAAGTAGTGTGCTTGTGGTCTGCCATCCTCCCTCTCTCCCTCCCTTCCCTCTCTTAGACGGACTTGCAGCCAGGCAAATTGTAACTAAGGATGGTTGGACCTAGGGAAATGAGAGGCAAGGGATTGGAAGCACAAGACTGGTGGTGGGGCTCCTTGGAGCTCTCTGAGTTTGGTGGTTTTTATGCATAGCTTTCATGACTCAACTACTGTCGGTAATGTCATCAGTGCTAGAAGGGAGGGGGACTGGAGATTGGAGGAAGAGGAGGAGGAGGAGGACTGTATGATGCGCTCTGAGGTTGGTTGGTTGGTTGTAGGTGTTTCATTACCCAAACTAGGTAACATTATCAGTGCTACAGGAGGGGAGGAGGAGGAGGAAAAGAAGGAGAAGGAGAAGGAGAGGGAGAGGGAGAGGGAGAAGGAGAAGGAGGAGAAGGAGAAGAGAGGAGGAGGTGGAGGAGGAGAAGGAGAAGGAGAAGGAGAAGGAGGAGAAGAAGGAGGAGGAGGAGGAAAAGAAGAAGAAGGAGAAGGAGAGGAAGAGGGAGAAAGAGAAGGAGGAGAAGAAGGAGAAGGAGAAGGAGGAGAAGAAGGAGAAGGAGAAGGAGAGGGAAAGGGAGAGGGAGAGGGAGAAGGAGAAGGAGAAGGAGAAGGAGAAGGAGAAGGAGAAGGAGAAGGAGAAGGAGAAGGAGAAGGAGAAGGAGGAGAAGGAAAACTATGGGGTTCTTATTACTCTCTGAGCTTGATGGTTTTCTTCAGGCATTTCATTACCCAACTAGGTAACATCATCATTTCTAGAAGGGAGTGGGATTTGCTCTCTGTTTATATGAAAATGGCTTGCCCTATCAATGTTGGTGAGTGTGTCCTTGGTAGTTCTTTGAGTAGGCGGTAGCTCCTTGATTAGACCTAATAAAGGAATCACAAGACAACCCCTTCTTTTGTGTGTGTCTCTCTCTCTCTTGTTCAAGCCACGAATAATTTTTTTTAACCAGGGATCAAAAGGGAAGTCCCTAAAAAATAACCACCCCGTGATGAAACTCCAAGCAGTTGACAATTGGTTAAAAAGAGAGAGAGAGAGAGAGAGAGAAAGAAAACACCCTTTGACGAAAGAAAAAAGTCTCTTTTTGAAGGATGAGGGTGAAGTTCATTTTTATAAGGTCCATGTGCTCCTGCAAATCGTAAGCAGACTTATCCCCAGACTTCTTCTTCTCTTGGAGGTGTGCAATTTTCATTGCCTATCAGTTCGTCACAAAGTTCTGGATTGTCAGATCTGATTCCTATTTCATTTCAGATTCCAAAACTTTGATAAGCCAATTGGAATTCACACTGACAGACAACAGTATGTAAGTGTCTTCTTTCTTCTTTCTTTTTGTTCTTGCCAAAACATATTTTTGGAATTTCTTTTCTGGACTTGCATCCTGGTGCGTGTTGAGGAAGAAGAGCATAGCATAGCATAGCATAGAATAGAATAAACATAGCTGGAAGGGACCTTGGAGGTCTTCTAGTCCAACCCCCTGCTAAGGCAGGAAACCCTACACCACTTCAGACAAATGGTTATCCAACATCTTCTTAAAAACTTCCAGTGTTGGAGCCTTCACAACTTCTGGAGGCAAGTTGTTCCACTGATTAATTGTTCTGACTGTTAGGAAATTTCTCCTTAGTTCTAAGTTGCTTCTCTCCTTGACTAGTTTCCACCCGTCGCTTCTTGTCCTGCCCTCAGGTGCTTTGGAGAATAGCTTGACTCCCTCTTCTTTGTGGCAGCCCCTGAGATATTGGAAGACTGCTATCCTGTCTCCCCTAGTCCTTCTCTTCATTAAACTAGACATACCCAGTTCCTGCAACCATTCTTTATATGTTTTAGCCTCCAGTCCCCTAATCATCTTTGTTGCTCTTCTCTGCACTCTTTTTAGAGTCTCAACATCTTTTTTTACATTGTGGTGACCAAACCTGGATGCAGGATTCCAAGTGTGGCCTCACCAAGGCATTACAAAGTGGTACTAACACTTCACGTGATCTTGATTCTATCGCTCTGTTTATGCAGCCTAGAACTGTGTTATATACAATTATATACATATATATAATTATATACATATAATAATATATTATATACAATGCACCAAGCAATTCATTCAAGCTCAATTCTTTTGTTCAGTTGTTTTTTTTAAAAAAAGGGGGGGGGGGGACTAATACACACCATATCCTTAAATCCAACCTGCAGATGTATCCAAACAGCCGAACTTCCCTCGGTTCTCTCAGTCCTTCACTTAAAAGAACAACCGATCACACTTATGGATTTACTTGTAGAACAAAGTTTCTTCAGCTAAGTGAATCCCTTAATAAACAGTTCTTCCACTGGTGACAGCTTTTAAAAGAAATGCTTAATCTTTCCTTTGCGAGTTCTGAAAATACCGCGTAGTGAGGGCAATTTTGCTGTTAGAACTCACTTGACAGAAAACCACGCGCTGAAAAGACTTGCGTTTCC
Organism: Arizona elegans; assembly: GCA_022577455.1. NCBI lineage: Eukaryota > Metazoa > Chordata > Lepidosauria > Squamata > Colubridae > Arizona > Arizona elegans. The sequence goes on along the minus strand of JAKOOJ010000070.1, from coordinate 1,048,124 downwards.
AAGTCCCAGTTCTATCCATTTCTAACTTCCTGCTCCTTGAGATGTTCAAAACTGTCTTTGATCAATAAGAAGAATCATCCTGTCTCGGCACCGATAGGTGGTGAGGGAAAGGAGTTCCTCCCCGCCACTCCAGAAGATCTAAGGATTGATCTTGAAAGTCAGGCTCAACCTACACACATGAGGGCATCCAGATGTTGTACGACAGTGGATGCAATAGGTCAGCAGTCACCAAGTGGTGGTCGGTGGACCACTGGTGGTCTGTGAGAAAATTTTGGTGGTCCGTAAAAAAACTATTTGCATTTTTTATATTGCACTAAATCAGGGGTCCTCAAACTACGGCCCCTGGGATGGATACATGCAATGAACATTTGTGTTGCTGCAGAGAGTCTCCTCCTTCGGGGTCTTTTTGTGCAGGTTGGAGGGGAGCAGAAATTCCGACTTGGGGTCTGCTTCGGCCTCCTGGTGTGGGGCTTTGGGCGAAGGCTGGAGGGAAGTGCCGCTGGTGGCGAAGAGCCGGAGAGCTTCGTTCCAGTGGGACTGCATCATGGCCTGGAATTGGCTGACCATCTCAGCCCGCTGAGCCTCCGGGCGCCAGTACCTGGCTTTGCACTCCTGCAGGTCTTCCCTCTGCTTGGAAAGCCTATGCTCCTAGTCCTCAGTGAGGTGCTTCTGCTGAGCCTCCTTCTCAGTCAGATCCAATTTGAACTGAGCCAGCTGTTTTGCCAACTCTTTCTCGTGGCGGCTGCTTAGCTCCAACAACTGCTTCCTGTTGGGGCCTTAAGGAGCCCAGGCGGGCAGGCGAGGAGTGACTGGGAGGGGAGGGGCGAGTAGAGGCCGGCGAGGTGCCCCTTGACATGAGTGACATCAAGTTGGCCCTGCCCACCCAGTCACATGACTACCTAGCCACGCCCACTCAGCCAGTCATTAGGCAGATCATATTAGTGGTCTGTGGGATTTAAAATCGTGAACTTAGTGGTCCCTGAGTTCCAAAAGATTGGAGACCCCTGCAACTTCTGATGTCATGCATGTGATGTTTTAGATGTCCTACTTTTACGCAGACTCCTGGCAGCCCATGCTATATGAACTTTATACAATTTTCGAGATCCAGTTGTACACTTCAGGTTGTGTGGCCCTCTGAGAACATAAATACTGAACCATGTCTCGGGTAGTTACAAGGGAGAAAAAAATAAAACTGCTGTACTTAAGGTTAAACCTTGATTAAAATCTATCTGGTAAGATTCCAAAGCCGTGATCAAACGCAGTCGAGATGTGGACAGGAAAATAAATTCCACCCCCCTCCAAACACACACATTAAAAATGAGTAAGAGCAGAAAAACAGGTAGCCATTTTAACCAAGGAGAAGTTCAAATATCTGAAGTGTCTTTTAGATTTTTTTTCCATAGGAGAGAATAATAAACTCTGAATAATGGAAGCATATTGTGCTGACAGATTCTGTTGATGAAACCCAACGAGATTTAATCTGGTGGCTATATTAAGAAGCCATCCGTGGTTTAGTCAAACTTGGTAAAATAAAAATGCCTTTTCACGAGCGCTCCTTGAGACAAATTCGAAATACATTCATGTACACCACAGTCCATAAATCACAAAATTGCGTGTCCTCTGGAAACCTATGGATTTGGTATCATGCTCAATGTTTTGGGGAGCATCTCACGCTGAGAAAAGAGTAACCCACAAACACCCACCCACAAACCCACAAACACGAATAATTAACCTATTCTTTCAGCCCAAAGGGAAAAAAAACGACGCAATTTCTTGATTTCTCAGCTAAGCATAAGCGAAACATACACATTATTGAGGATAATTTTACATTCCCTTCTGTTTTCTGGGCACATTTTTTTATTTTATTTTTGCTTTTTATTTAAAAAAAAAAAACAACTTCTCCAAATGGTCTGGAGGACATTCTAAACATTAGGAGGGGAAGGGGAAAAAAAATGAAAAAGCTGACAAGAGTGCAGCTATTTGCCATCCAACAGATGGCAAGAGCCCAGCAGTCAAGAGACTATTATGGTATGCCCACGGATGGGGGTAGGGTGGTGGTGGCAGAGAGTGAAAATTTCCTAATGTGAATTCCATACTGCGTCCATATTTCAAGAGAAGGTGAGAAGTCCTCGCAAATCCTGGTTGCAGGGAGATGATTTCTGGAAGAATCGAAGCTTCCAATGGATACGTTCGACGTTGAAATGAGTCAAAGCTTCAAATGGAGTCAAAAGAATTGATGAAGCCAAGCAGGTCTCGATCTCCAGAACAGGCTGATATTTTGAATTTCCTTGATGGAGGTCCTGTCTGTTCTCATGCATAGAAGGAGTACAAAAAAATAAAGATTTTTTTTTTTTTAAAAAAGGAAAATATTCTGTATAGGTTCTGTCAGAACCTATAAGAGTCTTGGTGGCGCAGCGGACTAAAGTGCTGTTAACTAGCACCAGCTGCCTGCAATTACTGCAAGTTCGACTCTCACCAGGCTCAAGGTTGACTCAGCCTTCCATCCTTCTGAGGTCAGTAAAATGAGGACCCGGATTGTGGGGGCAATAAGCTGACTTTGTATAAAAAAGAACACCGCTTAGGAGGGACCAAAAGCCCTACTAAGCAGGTGTATACAAAAATATGAAGGCTATTGCTTAATGCATTGTAAGCCGCCCTGAGTCTCCGGAGAAGAGCGGCATATAAATTGAATTAATAAAATAAAATAATAAATAAGCTAAAATCAGTAATTCGGAGAGCGAACTCCTCTCCCTCTAACACGGATAATGTTGCCTATTTGGGCAATGAGAGGCCTGCAAGACAAACCACCAATCACAGAGAGAGAGTCCCCAGGTTCCCTACAAGTTCCGTACAATAAGAAAACCCTTCGTTTTGGAGTCGCCAGACTAATTTGCCTCTGGAATCAAAACAAGATAATAGCGCTGTTGCTGATTTGCGATGTAAAATTCATGAAAATAAGGGCGCTGCCCTTTGCCATTCATAATGAATAATGGGGCCGGCTTATTGTTATTATTATCAGATATTTTTTTCCAGTCACTTCCACTAGAGAGAGCTTTTAAAACGAGGTCAACAGCAATCCCTATATCTTTACATATGATCAGCTTGCAGGAAATACAGAGCAAAAGCATTTGCCGGGGCTCAGTAAACAACAGCCACAACGGATGAAAAATCATGCCGAATGTTAACGGCGACTCAGGCCAGATATGAATTGCCCAGATCAAACCGGTTAGAGAAGGGAGACAAGAACAGGGAGAAAAGATCCATGGTCCTCATTAACCATGCCGAAAAATCAATGTTGGCTAAGCAGAAGGATGACAACCTCCATATGTTTGTTTTTGCCGAGCCCCGAGTATTGGTCGTTGACAGATGCGGGGCAAGAAAAGAGAGCTGGCATCCGATAAACCGACATCACCTCTTAAAGCTGATGGCCCACTTCATCCATTAAATGACACCTTCCAGGAACAGACAGAGGATTAAGCTGGAGACTCCCCTGAAAGGGCACTATCTGAGATTAAAAAGCCCTTTCACTCATGTCTGTAGTAGCTCTGGTGTTTGGATGGACTGGGGAGATTTGATGGTGTATCCTCTGGGAAAGAGAGAGGGAGGGAAACCAGGAAGAAGGGCATACCAAGAGAGATTTTCAACTCTCCAGGAAGGAAGGAAGGAAGGAAGGAAGGGAGGGAGGGAGGGAGGGAGGGAGGGAGGGAAGAATGGAAGGAAGGGAGGGAAGGAAGAAAGGAAGAATGGAAGGGAGGGAGGAAAAGGAAGGAAAAGAAAAAGAAAGAAGGGAGAAAAGAAAGGAAGAAGGAAGAAGGAAAGGAAAGAAGAAAAGAAAGAAAGAAGGGAGGGAGGGAAGAATGGAAGGGAGGGAGGGAAGAAGGAAGAAGGAACGAAGGAAGGGGAACAAGGGAGAGAGGGAGAGAGGGAAGAATGAAAGGAAGGGATGGAGGGAGGGAGGGAGGGAAGGAAGAATGGAAGGGAGGGAGGGAAGGAGGGAGGGAGGAAAAGAAAGGAAAAGAAAAAGAAGGAAGAAAAGAAAGAAGGAAGGAAGGAAGGAAGGAAAGAAGGAAGGAAGGAATTCAGATGTAAATGGGATCCTTTCCTCCATTTTAGCTGCTGCTAATATACTGGCTTTTTCCGTGGATATTGATTCTGCTGTTAAGTGCTGTCTGGCATTACCCTGCATTTTAGGGCAGCCAAAGATGTCGGCTTGCGTTTTGCCCTCAAGCGCACAGATATGGCTGAGAACAAATTACTTCCCGTCTTTATTATCCCATGTTTTGGAACAAGCAACACTTCATCCTTGCAGTGGCTCATAAACTCGATGAAAGCCAGCGCGAACGGGTTTGGGATGTTACGCAACCGCCTGTCGCTGAGGTCAAGAGCAGTTTGAACATAGGAATAATAGAATAACAGAGTTGGAAGGGACCTTGGAGGTCATCTAGTCCAACCCCCTGCTCAAGCAGGAAACCCTACACCATTTCTGACAGATGGCAGTCCAGTCTCTTCTTGAAAGCTTCCAATGATGAAGCTCCCACAACTTCTGAAGGCAACTTCTGTTCCGTCAGTTGATTGTTCTCACCGTCTGAAAATTTCTCCTTATTTCCAGGTTGAATCTCTCCTTGATCAGTTTCCATCCATTATTCCTTGTCTGGCCTTGGAAAATAGCTTGACCCCCTCCTCTCTGTGACAGCCCCTCAATTACTGGAAAACTGCTATCCTGTCTTCTCTGGTCCTTCTCTTCACTAGACTAGCCATGCCCAGTTCCTGCAACTGTTCTTCGTATGTTTTATTCTCCAGTCCCCTAATCATCCTGGTTGCTCTTCTCTGCACTCTTTCTAGAGTCTCCACATCTTTTTTATAGTGTCCAGTCTCTTCTTGAAAGCTTGAAAAGCTTCCAGCAATGAAGCTGCCACAACTTCTGAAGGCATGTGTTGATTGCTCTCACTCATTGCTCTCACCACCATGAGTCCGAAAGGAGAAAGGCGGTATACAAATCTAATAAAAGATAAAAGATAAAGATAAAGACTGTCAGGAAATTTCTCCTTATTTCTGAGTTGATTCTCTCCTTGATAAGTTTCCATCCATTGAGAGTAGGTGGACCCCTCCTCTCTGTGGCAGATATTGGAAGAATGCTCTCATGTCTCCACTGGTCCTTCTCTTCACTAGACTAAAGGTAAAGGTGAAGGTTCTCCTCGCACATATGTGCTAGTCGTTCCTGACTCTAGGGGGCGGTGCTCATCTCCATTTCGAAGCCGAAGAGCCGGCGCTGTCCGAAGATGCCTCCGTGGTCATGTGGCCGGCATGACTAAATGCCAAAGGCCCACAGAACGCTATTACCTTCCAACCAAAGGTGGTCCCTATTTTTCTATTTGCATTTTCTTTTTTACGTGCTTTTGAACTGCTAGGTTGGCAGAAGCTGGGACAAGGAACGGGAGCTCACCCCGTTACGCGGCACTGGGGATTCAAACCACTGAACTGGCGACCTTTTGATCGACAAGCTCAGCATCTTAGCCACTGAGCCACTGAGCCATGCCCAGTTCCTGCTACCTGGAGGCTTCAGTTTTTTGGGTTTTTTTTTTACTTACAGAGGAATGAGGGTATTTTATTCTTCTTAAACTAGTGGATAAATATACCTATCAAGATCAGAGGTGGGTTCTGACCAGTTCTGGAGAACCGGTAGCGGAAATTTTGAGTAGTTTGGAGAACCGGTAGTAAAAATTCTGACTGGCCCCGCCCTCATCGATTCTCTGCCTCCCAAGTCCCAGCTGATCGGGAGGAAATGGAGATTTTGCAGTAACCTTCCCCTGGAGTGGGGTGGGAATGGAGATTTTGCAGTATCCTTCCCCTGCAGTGAGGTGGGAATGGAGATTTTACAGTATCCTTCCCCTGCAGTGAGGTGGGAAAGGAGATTTTACAGTATCCTTCCCCTGCCATGCCCTCCAAGCCACAGCCACCAAGCCAAACCCACAGAACTGGCAGTAAAATTTTTTGAAACCCACTACTAATCCACGATCCCTAGTTGAAATCAATAGGTAGTCAGTTCCCTGGATTGCTTAAACTTCCAATCCCTTATCTATAAATCCCTACGTTTGACGTATGTTAGATCTTCCCAAAAGACCTCGTGTCCGCCAAGCCACTTCGACTGCAAGAAGCTCTCCATGGATCCTTCAATAACAGTCATTTCCCTGCGCTGTAGTTAACCTTTACAGTTCCTTCCGTGGGTTAGAAGGGCTGCCGACTTAACGCTAAAGAGACGGCAATATGTAATCAATTACCTGAAGAGCGCACGCGGTGCTACTAGGCTTCCTTGCCCCTCGTAGCAGGTAACCTATCTGTCGGCTCTGCATGAGGTCAGGGTAGGCACACTGCGTGGTATCATTACCAGACCCCGGGAGAATTGTGATTTTTTTTTAAAAAAAAGTGTGTTCTTTTCCTTGGTGTGAAAATAATATACAATCATTTACCCTTCAAACCTGCAAAGCTGGAGTGGGAATACGTCCAGCGGTGAGAAGTAGCGCATCGGCTCGGCTTCCTAGCAGCTCTGTTTTAATTGTGGAGTTTGTGGGTGAAAAAAGTTTTGTTTTGTTTTGTTTTGTTTTGTTGGGACAAGGAGTCTGCTTCATGCTCTTGGGAAGCCTACGTCAGAATACTTTGGGACAACCATGAGTGGATGACTGAGAATCTCCATAGACAAACTGGTTGCACGGATAGCTGTCAATCAAAAGTATTCCACCTTTTCTTCTCTGATGGACTAGGGTGGGAATTCCATACGACCAACACAGAGGAGGCCAAGAGGTCAACTGAAGCTTTCTGAAAGTTCAGCTACAAGATTAACCTGCACTCCAGACCCATGAAGAAGGACCTCAAGAGGCCAGAAGGACCTATACTTCAGATCATTGGTGTTGCACCACCATCCTTAGGATGCTGACTAGCTGGAACATCTGCTATTCTGCTTCGGGGACATGTCACATTTTGATGATATGGCCTCAGCTGGAGAAACCAGACCATCCTTCAAGTTTGCTGGTTGCCTTTGGCCACACCAACATACCCACTCCCACAGGGGTGGGATTGAAAAAAATTAGCAAGGGGTTCTCTGCCCGGTTGCTGGGTGGGTGTGGCCATGGGGTTGAGGCCTAGTCGGCTTCCTGCACCATGGCGGAGGCGGGGGACAATTTTGCCCTCCCCAGGCTCTGGAGGCTTTTCTTGAGTCTCCGGGAGAGTGAAAACAGCTTCCCCTGAGCTCTGGAGGCTCTCCAGAAGCCAAAAACGGGCCTGTTTTTGGCCTTCTGGTACTTCCAGTAAGCCCGTTTTTCACCCTCCCAGAGCCTCCCTTGTGGGCCCTGCACTTACCTGGCATCCAAAACAGGCCGCGTGGAGACTTCTGGGAGGGGAGGGGAGGGGCGGGGCAGGGTGGTTGGGGTCAGTCAGTCCTTGCAACTACCATTTTGGTGAACCAGATTCAAATTAACACCCGTTTCGCCCGAACTGGTCCGAACCAGCTAAATCCCACCCCTGCACTTCCACAGACCAAGGAACTGGTCATGGAGTTTGTGGGTGAACCGGGCATGCAATGGCATGGATTGGCAGGGAGAAAGCATGTTGCCCCCAATTCCTGGACTTCAAAAAGTCCAGCGTTGGAGCATTCACAACCTCTGGTGGCAAGTCGTTCCACTGATTAATTGTTCTAATGATGGGTGAAGCTGGAAGGCCAGACCAGCAAAAGCCAACACCCATGGGCAAAACCATTTGGGTGGACTATTTATGTGCCATTATGGTGGTGTTAATGACCAGATGTCCCAATGGTGCTTTTTCAGGAGGCAACTGGACTTCCTTGTTTTTTTTCTTTTGAAGACATTTCGCTTCTCATCCAAGAAGCTTCTTCAGCTCTGACAGAATATAGTGGGGAATGGAAGGATTTATATTCCTTGCAGACAGCTGGTCATTTGCATCCTTTTGGTGGGTCGTTGAATCCCTTGGAGGTTTATCTGTGTCCTTAGGGTCACTTGAGTAGCACTCCTGGTTCCTGTAGTCTGCCATTTTTCCTCTGGAAATCCATTCCTACTCCCACACCATTCCAAGGGTCTTCATCCCAAATTGTATAGCTAAAAGTCTGTGGCGATTCTCATCCAGTCATCATGTCCTGGATGACTGAGAATCTCTACAGACTTTCGACCAGGATGGTTTGTCCCCAACCTGGTACTTGAAGTCTTCCTATGGTAGCAGTGTTGATAGCGGTCTTCCAATATCTCAGGGGCTGCCCCAAAGAAGAGGGAGTCAAGCTATTCTCCAAAGCACCTGAGGGCAGGACAAGAAGCAATGGGTGGAAACTAATCAAGGAGAGAAGCAACTTAGAACTAAGGAGAAATTTCCTGACAGTTAGAACAATTCATCAGTGGAACAACTTGCCTCCAGAAGTTGTGAATGCTCCAACACTGGAAGCTTTTAAGAAGGGTTTCCTGCCTAAGCAGGGGGTTGGACTAGAAGACCTCCAAGGTCCCTTCCAACTCTGTTATTCTATTCTATTTCTATCGGGTACCCAATGAAAGCACCTCACTGCTTGTATCTCTACTGCTCTTCTCTTTACGTCCCCAGCATTATGGGCTTATTAAGAGAGCTCGGGGCCTTCACTGCCTGTATAATAATTTGAGCCTGGTCATTCATTTGTGCCTCAAGTGAGAACTCTGGAAAAATGGGTGAATATCCGGTGAATTAATTTATTTGCAAGGGAGACCTCTCTCCACACAGAAGAAGGGCTCTCTGGTGTTACTAATACGGGCGGCTAATTGCTCTGTACATGGCAGAGTCCGAGAATAATTGACTCAGCTATCCTGAGGGACGAAGAAGAATCTGTATGCTAAAACAAAGTGTCAGGGAAGGAAGAGAGAGAGGGAGGAAGGAAGGATGAAGGGAGGAGCAAAGAAGGAAGGAAGGAAGGGAGGGAGGAAAGGAAAATGAGGGAAGGGAGGAAGGAAAGAGGAAGGGAGGAAGGAAGGAGCGAAGAAGGATGGAAGGAAGGTAGGAAAGGAAGATGAAGGAAGGAAGAAGGAAGAAAGGAGGAAAAGAAGGAAGGAGGGAGGGAAGGAAGGGTGGATGGAAGGATGGATGGAAGGAAGGAAAGGAGGGAGGAAGGAAGGGAGAGAGGGAGGGAGGAAGGATGAAGGGAGGAGCAAAGAAGGATGGAAGGAAGGTAGCAAAGGAAGATGAAGGAAGGAAGAAGGAAGGAAGGAGGAAAAGAAGGAAGGAGGGAGGGAAGGAGGGAGGGAAGGAGGGAAGGAAGGAGGGAAGGAAGGAAGGGTGGATGGATGGATGGAAGTAAGGGAGGAAAGGAAGGAAGGGAGGAAGGAAAGAGGAAGGGAGGAAGGAAGGAGCGAAGAAGGATGGAAGGAAGGAAGGTAGGAAAGAAAGAGGAAGGAAGGAAGGAGGAAGGAAGGAGGAAAAGAAGGAAGGATGGAAGGAGGGAGAAAGGTAGAAGGATGGAAGAATGGAAGGAAGGAAGGAGGAAAGGATATATGGATGGAAGGAAGGAAAGGAGGGAGGGAGGGAAGAAGGAAGAAGGAAGGAAGGAGGTAAGGATAGATGGATGGTTGGATGGATGGATGGAAGGAAGGAAGGAGGAAAGGAAGGAGGGAGGAAAGAAGGAGGGAAGGAAGGTGGGAAGGATAGATGGATGGATGGATGGATGGAAGGAAAGGAGGGAGGGAGGAAGGAAGGAGGGAAAGTCGAATGATGAGGAAGAGAGGAAGAGGGACGGAGGAAGAAGAAGCTGCAGAATGTAAGATCATGTTACTTCTAAGAAACTTCCAAAGCGAACAGGTTGCTGGGCTGAAAGTTTAACCCCCCACCCAATTTCTGATCTCTTCCCAAGGTGCCTATCTACTATACCGACTCCACACCCCAACACCCCCCCTCTTAAACCCCCTCATGATCCCCCAGAAAATATTAACTGAGATGTTGGATGCTAAAAGAAGCTCTTTCCCCTTGCTGAATTCCCCCCATGAAAATCAGCCCAGCTCGTTTGAGTCGCTCGAAAAGCCTCGGGAAAAAAAAGAAAAGAAAAAAAAAAAGCAGGATTCTTATTAGCAAGTCATATGGAAATCCAGGCGCCCAGAAATGGATCCATTTATTCAACCTAATCAGCCAATTCCTGAGCCGCGTGTCTAGTTTTATAATAAATCTCATTATCTGCCGATGTGAAGAGTCTGGAGTTTATATTATATTGTGTGATGCGGTTCTTGCAGTCGGACGCTTTGAGTACTTACAGGAAATTGGGGGCTGTGTGATATTTACTATTCTAAATATGTACGTAACTGCCACACATCTGTATTTAGAAGGAATGCGAAAACTGTAAATGAATATGCTTGGCACCAGCGGCTCCCATATATATATATATATATATATATAAAACCCAGCAAGCCACTGTAGAAAGTTAGCACCCACCCCTCTCTTAGAAAAATGAAATATTCTAGGAAATATTAAAAAGGCAGAATATTATACCTCCCTGGATGAGAAACATGTTTTTTTGAGGCAGGAAGCAGACTCATTCTGAATAGCCCCCACCCACCTCAATAGCCCACAGCAGATGTCAGCACTTAAGAGATAAAGAGATAGCTAGGTCTACTCATAAGCAAATGCACTCACCCAAGATCCAACAAGGATAGGATTAGCCCTCTACCCATCTAGCAACAGAACTCACCATATGGCAGAAGAAAGGGGAAAGGAGAGGAAGAAAGGGAAGGGAAACAAGAGTAGGAGAGAAGGTTAGAAAGGGAGGAAGAGGGGAGGAGTGGGGGAAAGGAAAGGGAAGGAGGGAAGGGGAAGGAGAGGAGGACAGAAGTAAGTGGGAAAAGAATAGAAGAAGGGAGGGAAGAGAAAGAGGGGAGAAGGAGAGGAAGGGTTGTTGTGAAAGAAGGAAGATATGGAATGGTAGAAGAGCAGCCCCGAGTATACTTTAACATTTTAAGAGGAAGACTGAACAAATATGAAAATCAAAAGGTAATATATATGGTTAATAATGGCTAAGAGATTGTACATTTGTGTATGTTTATGAGAAATGAAAAATTAAAAAAAAATGTTAAAAAAAAAGAAAACTTACCACATGGCACCTGGGGAGACTGCATCACCCAGCAAGACTCAACCAAGCCTGGGACCAAGACAACCTACCAAGTAACCCCTGCATGGCCCCATGGGAGTCTGACAACCAAACAGAGACCATCCCAACTGCTAAGGATGCTCCCCTGGTTGGCAAGAGACATCTAGACGTGTGACTGATTTCCCTCCCCACCCCCCCACCCCCAAAGTAAGAAGAAGATCCAGGGAAAGATTGAAGGTAAACGAGGTCCAGGCAGAATAAGAAGAACATAGTGGCTTCAAAATCGAAGGGACCAGTTTGGACAAAACTCAGCAGCACTTTTTTTCGTGTGGCTGTTGATAAAAACAGGATTGCCAAGATGATGTCTGATGTCTGATGATGGATGATGGGGGAGGGGGGAGGAGGAGGAAGAGGAAGAAGAAAAAGGAGGAGGAGGAAGAAAAGGAGGGGGAGGGGGAAGAGGAGGAAGAGGAAGAAGAAAAAGGAGAAGGAGGGGAGGAGGGGGAGGAGGGGAGGGGGAGGGAGGCAGAGGAATAGGAGGAGAAAGAGAGGGAGAAGAAGAAGGAGGAGGAGGAGGAGGAGGAAGAGGAGGAGGAGAAGAGGAAGAGGAGGAAGAGGAAGAGGAAGAGAAGGAGGGGGGAGGGAAGGAGGGGGAGGAGGAGGAAGAAGAAGGAGGGGGGAGGAGGGGAGGGGGAGGAGGAGGAAGGGGGAGGGGAGGGGGAGGAGGGAGGGGAGGATGGGAGGGGGAGGAGGGAAGGGGAGGAGGAGAGGAGGAAGAAGAAGAAGGAAGAGGGGAGGGGGAGGAGGAGGAGGAGAAGAAGAGGAGGAGGAGGAGGAGGAGGAGGGGGAGGAGGGAGGGGGGAGGGGGGAGGAGGAGGAGGAAAGTAAGAAGCCGTATGTTAAAAAGAAAGATGGGAAAACAGAGGTCAAAATCCCATCGCCTGCAACCCACTGACTGACGGTGTCGGCCTCGATACCATTCCAGTCTCATCTTCATCTCTTGGATGTTCTCGGAGCCGAGCAGATGCTAAACTATCGTGTCACGCAGGCCAGGGCTGAGAAGGAGAGACAGCTGTGTCACCACACAATGTTCCTCACAATAATCGCCGAATACAAACACTCCACTCCTCAGCCCTTTGAGTTGAGCTGACAATGGCAACAATGACAGGATTCTACTAATGCTTAAGAACCCCCAGCTGGATTCAAGAGTTTACCAACATAGAAGACGGATCGTTATCTGAATCCAAATGAATTGGAAGGGGAAATAGAATGGAATGGAATGGAATGGAATGGAATGGAATGGAATGGAATGGAATGGAATGGAATAGAATAGAATAGAATAGAATAGAATAGAATAGAATAGAATAGAATAGAATAGAATAGAATAGAATAGAATATAGAATATAGAATATAGAATATAGGGAATAGAATAGAATAGAATAGAATAGAATAGAACAGAACAGAACAGAACAGAAAAGAACAGAAAAGAAAAGAAAAGAAAAGAAAAGAAAAGAAAAGAAAAGAAAAGAAAAGAAAAGAAAAGAAAAGAATAAGAATGAGTAGAGTGTAGGGTAGGGTAGGGTAAGGTAGAGTAGGGTAGAATAGAATAGAATAGAATAGAATAGAATAGAATAGAATAGAATAGAATATAGAATATAGAATATAGAATATAGAATATAGAGAATAGAATAGAATAGAATAGAATAGAATAGAACAGAACAGAACAGAACAGAACAGAAAAGAAAAGAAAAGAAAAGAATAAGAATGAGTAGAGTGTAGGGTAGGGTAGGGTAAAGTAGAGTAGGGTAGAATAGAATAGAATAGAATAGAATAGAATAGAATAGAATAGAATAGAATAGAATAGAACAGAACAGAAAAGAAAAGAATAAGAATGAGTAGAGTGTAGGGTAGGGTAGGGTAGGGTAGGGTAGGGTAGGGTAGGGTAGAGTAGAGTAGAATAGAATAGAATAGAATAGAATAGAATAGAATAGAATAGAATAGAATAGAATAGAATAGAATAGAATAGAATAGAATAGAATAGAATGACAGAGTTGGAAGGGACCTTGGAGGTCTTCTAGTCCAACACCCTGCTTAGGCAGGAAACCCTACACCATTTCAGACAAAGGGTTATCCAACATCTTCTTCAAAACTTCCAGGAGCATTCACAACTTCTGGTGAGAAGTTGTTCCACTGATCCATTGTTCTCACTGTCAGGAAATTTCTCCTTAGTTCTAAATTGCTTCTCTCCTTGAGAGTTTCCACCTGTTGCTTCTTGTCCTGCCCTCAGGTGAAAAGTAAAAGTAAAAAGAGACGCAAACTGAGATTTTTAGACTCAACAACGAGCCATTTGATCAACTGTACGAGACTGGCTTTGATCTAACTCTTCTTACTGCCATCTCATTCAGAACGAAACAGACTTGAGGGTCTTCAGAGAAGCAGGAAGAGAAACCGAAGAGGTGATCCCATCAAAAAATAAGAGATCATCCTAGGAGTACAGACCACTCTCAGTATCCCAGTTCAAATAACCAATACGAGTTGAGAATTTGGGAGCTAACCACTGTTTTGGGTTCTCCATAGTTCCCTATGATTCTTCATTTTGGTTCTCTCATATAACAAGCGTATTTGTCCTGAATCTGGAAACTAGCAAATTGAATTTCATTATATACAGTACAATGATTAGAGAAACAGTAAGCCAGGATTACAGAAACAGTAAGGGGACACGGTGGCTCAGTGGCTAAGACGCTGAGCTTGTCGATCGAAAGGTCGGCGGTTCAGCGGTTCAAATCCCGAGTGCCGCGTAACGGAGTGAGCTCCCGTTCCTTGTCCCAGCTTCTGCCAACCTAGCAGTTCGAAAGCACGTTAAAAAAATGCAAGTAGAAAAATAGGGACCACCTTTGATGGGACGATAACAGCGTTCCGTGTACCTTTGGCGTTGAGTCATGGCGGCCACATGACCACTGAGACGTCTTCGGACAGCATTGGCTCTTCGGCTTTGAAACGGAGATGAGCACCGCCCCCTAGAGTCGGGAACGACTAGCACATATGTGCAAGGGAAACCTTTACCTTTACCTAACACCTAACACTTCACCTTTTAAGTCAGCATGCAAACTAACTTGTAGGTCTTGCAAGCAAGTCCATGGCTGGTATTTTACACTTGTGGTCACTGAAAAGGAAGCTGTGTATTTCACATCCTTAGTTCACCTGTTCCCAGTAATGTGAGGATGGTGCCTAATAAGTAGAGCTGAACAGCTTCTGCTGAAGGTAGGAGAAGAAGCTGATCTGACATGCCAGAAAAGAGACCTTGAGGCTTAAATTCAGGTCAAAAAGATACAGCTAACAGAAGGGCGCCATCTAATGGTTTGAGACTTTAACTGCAGGATTTGGAACCAAATCAAGTTGCTTTAAGACCCTGGTCCTAATGACTGGCAGACTTAGAGATTTTCCTTTTGGCTTCCTGAAATGGGAAAAATCATCTCTAATCTTATTTGTGGTGATGATGATAATGATGATGATGATGCTATCCGTTCAGTCGTGTCCGACTCCTGGCAATTCTGTGGTCAAGGTCTCTCCACATCTGTCGATCTTCAATAGAATAGAATAGAATAGAATAGAATAGAATAGAATAGAATAGAGAGAGAGATAGAGATAGAAATAGAATTAATAGAATTAATAGAATTAATAGAAATAGAGGGTAGAGTGGAGTGGAGTGGAGTGGAAGAGAGAAGAGAAGAGAAGAGAAGAGAAGAGAAGAGAAGAGAAGAGAAGAGAAGAGAAGAGAAGAGATAGAGATAGAGATAGAGATAGAATTAATAGAATTAATAGAAATAGAGGGTGGAATGGAGTGGAGTGGAGTGGAAGAGAGAAGAGAAGAGAAGAGAAGAGAAGAGAAGAGAAGAGAAGAGAAGAGAAAGAGATAGAGATAGAGATAGAATTAATAGAATTAATAGAAATAGAGGGTGGAGTGGAGTGGAGTGGAAGAGAGAAGAGAAGAGAAGAGAAGAGAAGAGAAGAGAAGAGAAGAGAAGAGAAGAGAAGAGAAGAGAAGAGAAGAGAAGAGATAGAGATAGAGATAGAGATAGAGATAGAGATAGAGATAGAGATAGAGATAGAGATAGAGATAGAATTAATAGAAATAGAGGGTGGAGTGGAGTGGAGTGGAAGAGAGAAGAGAAGAGAAGAGAAGAGAAGAGAAGAGAAGAGAAGAGAAGAGAAGAGAAGAGAGAGAGAGAGATAGAGATAGAGATAGAGATAGAGATAGAGATAGAGATAGAGATAGAGATAGAATTAATAGAAATAGAGGGTGGAGTGGAGTGGAGTGGAGTGGAGTGGAGTGGAGTGGAGTGGAGTGGAATGGAATGGAATGGAATGGAATGGAATAGAATAGAATAGAATAAAATAGAATAGAATAGAATAGAATAGAATAGAATAGAATAGAATAGAATAGAATAGAATAGGTTGGTCCCACCACTTTAACCATCATCGTCCACCTTATTACTTCTGTCTACCAGCTGCTACTCCGGGTAGCAGCACAACAGCGAATCAAAACTCAAATATTGAAAGGTTGACCCATTGCTACGGTTCGACCTCTGCCCAATCCTATCTGAAGGCCAATTCATCTTCAGTAGTCAAACCTGGAACCTTAAATCCATCTGTCTCCAAACAAGGTGCCCAGGAGAAAAAAAAAATAATAATAACTGTTTTAAAACCAAAACAAGAAAATGTACGCACGAGGTGGGAAGATTATTGTTTTGTGCCTTCTTTTGAAGGCTTCAGTGACTAACGCTAACATTAAGTTGTCAATAATCCAGCAGGCCTCCCAAAGAGGCGACATGTTTGTGAGCAAACACGTTTTCCTCTCACGGGATGTGAGGGTTGGCCTGAAGAGATTCAAAAAAAAACAAAACAAAACAGGCAAATTTCATGTTTATCATGACTGTGGTAGACCTGCGTTTCAAATGTTTCTCTCTTAGATTTGATATTCAGTTCAGCTGGGAAAGGAGAAACAGACTATACCAGTTAGAGGAATAAAAAGAAGATGGAGAAAGGGAAAAAAAACTTAGCAGAAATTAGACGGTCCCACTGCAAGTCCATTTTAGGTCTTTCTTCCAAGATCTCGCCTTACTTTATGCAATCCTGTTTATTGATGGAGCTAAATTTTAGCTTCCACTTCATCCAGGAGATATAAATTGGCCTTGTTAGTTGCGAAGTCATGTCCGAACCACCGTGACCCCCATGGACAATGTTCCTCCAGGCCTTCCTGTCCTCTACCATCATCTGGAGTCCATTTAAGCTCACTCCCACTGCTTCAGTGACTCCATCCAGCCACCTCGTTCTCTGCTGTCCCCTTCTTCTTTTGCCCTCAATCTTTCCCAGCATTAGGCTCTTCTCCAGGGAGTCCTTCCTTCTCATTAGGTGGCCAAAATATTTGAGTTCCATCTTCAGGATCTGGCTTTCTAAAGAGCAGCCAGGGTTGATCTCCTCTAGGACTGACCGGTTGGATCCCCTTGCGGTCCAAGGGACTCGCAGAAGTTTCTCCAGTACCAGAGTTCAAAGGCCTCCATTCTTTGGCACTCAGCCTTCCTTATGGTCCAACTTTCACAGCCATCCATTGCAACTGGGAAAACCATCGCCTTGACTATACGCACTTTTGTTGGCAGGGTGATGTCTCTGCTTTTTAGTAAGCTATCTAGATTTGCCATAGCTTTCCTCTCCAGGAACAAGCATCTTCTAATTTCTTGGCTGTAGTCCCCATCTGCGGTGATCTTGGAGCCCAGGAAAATAAAATCTGTCACTACCTCCATTTCTTCCCCACCTATTTGCCAGGAATTGAGAAGGGCGTACACCATGATCTTAGTTTTCTTAATGTTGAGTTTCAAGCCAACTTTTGCACTCTCCTCCTTCACCCGCATCAAGAGGCTCTTTAGTTCCTCTTCACTTTTTGCCATTAGAGTGGTATCATCTGCATATCTGAGGTTGTTGACATTTCTCTGATATAAATTGGCCTAGAGGTTGGCTTTTTGGTGGTATCTGAGCGTAGTTGTGTTCCTGCCGATACTTCACCATTAAGTTAATATGAATATCATTAGTACAATCATCCTAGATACCTCTATGGACTTTTGTCTGAATGGGCAGCATTCCCTTGAAACTGGATACCATCATCCATGGTGTTTATCACTTCTGTTTCTTGGATAAATGTGAGTGACATGATCTGGATAAAAATACAAGAAGTCCCAGATTCAAGACTCATCCAAACCCATCGTCTTTCTCCAATGATGGTCAACCAAAGATCGCAGAAAGTCCTCAAAAAGAACATGTGTAACCATCTTCTATTTGGCTTCCTGGCGAGTGGTACTGAAAGATTTACTGTCTCTAACGGGAGAAATATTATTTTAGAATTACAACTAATGGTAGCCACATCCTCACCAACATAACCGATCTTTTGAAGTCATTCAAGTTAGTAACCTTCATTAAATCTTGGTAGATGGAACAGTTGATCCATAAAATGTAGTTTCTTCTCCATCCCGACTTCAGTTCATAATCTCTTGTAGCATTGGATGGACCCCTTCTTAAATTTGAGTGACCTCCTTGAAAATTAGCAAGTTAGTTTTCCAAAATGTATTTTAAGAACATCACTTAAAAGTCAACCTTTAACTGCAACATGTGGAAAGAATGAGCAATTTTTGCCCTGTAACGTACATTGGATTTTCATTTGCAAATTAAATTACTATATAAAACAGAACTAACACTTTAAGCTTAACTATTCAGAGGTATACTGCATTGAATTCAATAGGGCTTATTCTCAAGTCAATATGATATGACATATCATTTGTTTACATTTGTTCATCTATTCATTTGGCTCAGGGGTCAGCAACCTGCGGCTCTGGAGCTGCATGTGGCTCTTTCACCCCTTTGCTGCAGCTCCGTCACTCAAAATATGCGTCACAACCACCAATGTGTGACACCCGCCAGCACGTGATTTATTGAGCTTTTCAACTCCCGGTAGGCCAACCATGGATAAATCCAAGAAAAGAAAAGTTTCTGAAGAAAACAGAATGTTTAATTCAACGACGTACAGTATGCTAGTTTTGTAGCTGCTCAAGAAATAGGCACGGGAAGGATTTTGTGGCTCCCAGTGTTTTCTTTTCTTTGGGAAATGGGTCTAAATGGCTCTTTGAATGTTTAAGGTTGCAGACCCCTGATTTAGCTAAATAATTTCATGATTTGGGAGAGGCCGTATACCATTTCTGAAATAAAAAATTACATATTTTGCACGGAAGGATCAAAGAGGTATTCGGTTCACAAAAACACAAGCCAGATTGAAACGTGGGTTGGGCCCAAAATGTGGCTCTTTGTTTTTTTTTTAAAAAGAAGCAAGCTTTGGATTACACGGCCTTAATAAACCACCTACAATTTGTCTTCTCTTTGCTTGTATCTGAAATGTAAAATCAATTAAAGGCTAGTTGAATAAGGAGAGAGGTTTTCCTCCGGGTTAACAGCCCTCCTCAGTCATAACCTAAGATGAAGAGAAAAAGACATACAATAACCTTTAAAAGAGGTTCTGTATGTGGCTCTCTCTATCATAGAGTTATGATTCAATATACGTTTCAACCGAAATCCCCAATAAACAAAAAATTATTACGATCTATGCCGCGGTTTTAATATATTCCATCTTGCCCCTGAGGAAGAGTTCCTTTGAGGATACAGTAACACGAAGTGGAGAATCTGGTTACGATGAGTAGTTATTACAAGTCCTAACTAAACAAAGGAACTGCAGAAAATATCTTGTTTCCTACTTGCATAAGAATACTATTGTACATTCGTAATGTTGACAATGTGTTCCAGACTTCTTAGAGACAGACAGAGAAGATCGGTATGGATAAAAATGGTTGTTGTTGGGTTTTTTGTCTCACCAAGAATGAGGAATTGTAATCTTTGAAATATAGTACTTTATACGATGCTGGTGAGACCAAATTTGGAATAGTTCACAGTCCACCACGATACAAAAAAGTTTTTTTTTTTAAAAAAAAGATTTTTTTTATTTTTAAACAAACAAACATAAAACCATCTTCAATTGCAAATAGTGTATCGGTTGGTTACAAGTTTTTTGTGCATCATTCACCAAATTCATAGCTTACAATTTACACTTTACCTAGATTCTCATATCATCGACCTTAATATATATCTTTATCTTGTTATCCTCATTGATCATTTATTTGACTATGACTATTTCTTCCCTCGTTATCATTCAAAATATTCTAAAATTTGCATCAATTTTTATTGTAACATTCATTTCATCCTCCTGTATCTATCCAATAATAATACATCTATATGTTATATTTCACATAGTTCTGCAATTCTTGTATTGTAAAAGTCTCTATCATATTTCATTTCTGTATTGGTGGTCCGTGAGATTTAAAATTATGAATTTAGTGGTCCCTGAGGTCCTAAAGGTTGGTGACCTCTGGACTAGATGACCTCCAAGGTCCCTTCCAACTTTTTTTTTTTTAATTTGATTTATATGCCGCCCTTCTCCGGAGACTCAGGGCGGCTTGCAATCCTTTAAGCAATAGCCTTCATCCTTTTGTATATTTATACAAAGTCAGCTTATTGCCCCCACAATCTGGGTTCTCATTTCACCTACCTTAGAAAGGATGGAAGGCTGAGTCAACCTTGAGCCTGGGGAGATTTGAACTTGCAGTAATTGCAAGCAGCAGTTGTTAATAACAGTGCTTTAGTCCACTGTACTACAGGCTCTTTATAATTTATACAAAATATACTTTTGTATATTTATACAAAGTCAGCTTATTGCCCCCACAAACTGGGTTCTCATTTCACCTACCTTAGAAAGGATGGAAGGCTGAGTCAACCTTGAGCCTGGTAAGATTCGAACCTGCAGAAATTGCAGGCAGCTGTGTTAATAACAGGGTGCATTAAACCACTGTACTACCAAGGCTCTTGGTACTTTGTTACTGAACCCAAGCCATAAAACCCATAACTATTTTTCTGCCTCTCTTCTCTGACTGGGTAAACGGATTTCCCATGATTAAAAATCTCGAGCTCTCCATGGTTATCGCACACACAAATATGCATTACACACCCTGTCACAGCAGGTTGTCATTATGCAGTCGCAGGCTAGGAAAAATAAATGCCTCATTGAACAAGGTGGAAGGCAGAGATTTTTCACTGGCGGGGTGGAAAAACAACTGAGAGACAAGAGAAAAGGTTGGCTCGCCGCAGCCCTATTCCTTTTTAATCCCTGTTTCCAGAATATTTGCAGAGGGAGAAAAATAAATACTTTAGAGGAGGAAAAAGGGGCTCCTTGGGGGGGGCAGGGGTCTTACCCTAAACAGATTTACTCACGACTCGCTTGCTGATGAGATTGTGCTTCCTTCCTTTCTGAGTTGTGCTTTCTTTTTTTTAAAAAAGCTGGGACTACACAGTGTGTGACACCCGAGTAAATTGTTAGTTCGGGGCTAAAGGGGAAATATACACCGATCCTTTCATATTTCAATATTTTGAGTAGGAAACATGAAAAAAAAAATGGTGCTCCAGGTACTCTGGAGCTAATGTTCTAATGAGGGATGCGGTGGCTCAGTGGTTAAGAAGCTGAGCTTGTCGATCGAAAGGTCGGCAGTTCAACGGTTCGAATCCCTAGTGCCGCGTAACGGGGTGAGCTCCCGTGACTTGTCCCGGCTTCTGCCAACCTAGCAGTTTGAAAGCACATAAAAAGTCCAGCATCCAATCTTAAAAGGCCATTCTGTAAGATAGTTGAAGCTGAGAGAGTTTGACCGGCTTCAGTGATTATGGAATTATTTTGCTCTCCAGAAGGGATTCAGGGATTTTTTTCCCAGTCCATCAACCCCAGAAAAATACAATGATCTCCAGCTTGGTTGTCCAACACCCATCAAAAGAAAACTTTCCCACCTTCCCTGAAGTTGAAGGACATCTTCAAGATCAACGGACATTCTAATTCCTATACATGTATTGTATTCAGGTCTCATGACACGAGAACAATGCTTCCCTCGCCACCCAATACAATATGATAAATAGAATTAATAACGTTGCTAAAATAAGATCCAGCCAACACGGCTAAAAATACGATCTCTCTCCATAAAATGTTCTTGGCTCCTGAACAATGTGGAGCAAACGGAGTACAAATTGAAATGGTTTATTTGTGTCTATTCAGAGACGTTGCTGCCATCCTAAACGGGTTTGTCAAACATCATTAGCCTGGCCCTTTCAAACCAGAAACCAATAAAACTTTTATTTGATTCAGTGGCCGTACATTCTTGGACGCTCACGAAAGCACATTTGTCGAACAGGGTTACGAGTTTTTTCTGAAATTGCCGTTTGGATATCATCGCCTTTCCTTGTGTTTGTCCTTTCGGATGTCAACTTCTACAAACCAGGGGTCTCCATATTTGACAACTTTTAAGACTTGTGGACTTTAACTCCCAGAATTCCTCAGCCGGCTTGGGGAATTCTGGGAGTTGAAGTCCACAAGTCTTAAAGTCGCCAACGTTGGAGATTCCTACTCTATGGTCATCACTGGTTCCAGCTCCTTCTTGCAAGCAAACTGATGAGCTGGCATTACATCTGCAAACTTGGATCCCAAGATTGAGGCATTTCTTCAGGCTGTGTGAATTCAGGCAGTCCTGGACTTATGACCGCAATTGGGCCCAAACTTTTTGTTGCTAAGCGAGACAGTTGTTAAGTGAGTTTTGCTCCACTTCACAGTTGTTAAGTGAGTCCCTGGAGTTGTTAAGTTAGTAACGTGGTTGTTAAGTGAAACGTGGCTTCACCCTTTGTCAGAAGGTCGCAAATGGGGATCACGTGACTCCAGGACACTGCAACCGTCATAAATATGAGTCAGCGGCCAAGCGGTCTGAATTCTGATCACGTGACCATGGGGATGCTGCAATGGTCATAAGTGTGAAAAAGGGCTGTAAGTCACTTTTTTCAGTGCTATTGTAACTTCAGATGGTCACTAAACAAACTATTGTAAGTTGAGGACTACCTGAAAAGTCAAGATGGTTCCCCCAATGGGATGATCAAACTTTCTTCCGTTTTGTATCTGCACTTTTGATCATTCTTTGGCTTCTGCCAAATCTCAAAAGGGCTTTCTTTTATTATTTTCCAACATACCACAGATAATTTCCTCCCTTTTTCTTTTCAAAGGACAAGTTTATCTCTTTAACACAAACAGATACAACGGGGAGTAAGTTAATCCTATTAGTCCTGAAGATTCCCAGCTACAATTGAAGATTAGAGCTAATCTTGGTGATTGCCACTAATGTTATTGTTTTATTGTATTGGCTTTTATGCCTACCTTTTACTCATGTCTGTCTGTCTGTCTTGTATGTACAGTATCTTCTATCTATCTATCTATCTATCTATCTATCTATCTATCTATCTATCTATCTTCTAACTATCTTGTATCTATCATCTATCTATCTATCTATCTATCTATCTATCTATCTATCTATCTATCTATCTATCTATCTATCTATCTAATCTATCTATCTAATCTATCTATCTATCTATCTATCTATCTATCTATCTATCTATCTATTATCTATCATCTATCTATCTATCTATCTATCTATCTATCTATCTATCTATCTATCTACCTACCTACCTACCTACCTACCTACCTACCTACCTACCCTACCTACCCACCCACCCACCCAGCGGTGGGTTTCAGATTTTTTTACTACTGTTTCTGTGGTTGTGGCTTGGTGGGCGTAGCATGGCTTGTGGGCATGGCTTGGTGGGCGTGGCTTGGTGGGCTTGGCAGGGGAAGGATACTGTAAAATCTCCATTCCCAACCCACTCCAGGGGAAGGTTACTGCAAAATCTCCATTCCCTCCCGATCAGCTGAGAATAGATGGGGGCGGGGCCAGTCAGAGGTGGTATTTACCGATTCTCCAAACTACTCGAAATTTCCGCTACCGGTTCTCCAGGACTGGTATCTCTATCTATCTATCTATCTATCTATCTATCTATCTATCTATCTATCTATCTATCTATCTATTTATCCTTGTCTTACAATCATTCATTTAGTGTTCATTCAAAGTTACAATGGCACTGAAAAAGGTGATTTAAGGACCAAGGCTTGCCCTAACAACTGTTTCACCATTTGCAACCTTCCCAGCTTCAGGCAATCAAAGTCCATGGAGGGAAGTCAACCACGTAGGTCGGGGAATTCTGGGAGTCGAAGTCCCCGGGTTTCAAAATTGTCCAGGCTGGAAAATCCGGGTTTAATCGAAGAAGCGGAGCGCCATTAATTTTTTACTTCCACCCCCTCCCCCAAAATACTTTAAAGATCTTTACTTTCTTTCAACCCCAGAATTTCAGTATCCGGATCCCGTCCGTGGGCTTCGCCCGGAGGTTTTCCTTGAAACCTGCGTTCTGTTCATGCTCCACAGTTGTTGTTTTGTTTTTTCAAGGATACATCATGTCAGGGTGGCAATGAATCCCATTCTGCTTTTGGGTAATTGCACCTTGGTTAGAGAATGGATCGTGACCTTCCCTTGAAGTATACTTTAAGAAAATAAACCCGAAGATCTATTTTCGAAGAAAAACTCATTTATTTGTTATAAAGAAAATAAAACATCTTACTAATCTAATTAGTTACATCTTGGCAAAGCTTTCCCGGCTACCTCTCTTGGCCGGAGAACAAAGAAAGGTTAGAAGAAAGTGAAAGAATGTGGACATGCGCAGTTAGCTTAGAGATAAGAACTTGGCAAGCTACAGTAAGTCTGAAAGTTCAAAAATAAGAGCTCATCTGGTAAATACAAAAACGCAGTGACACATCATACGTATCCTCTCTCAACAGATAAAAGTCCTGCTGTGGACTCTTTCATGCACTCACCAATCTCCCGCAGGTCTTTTGCCAGGAGGAAAGGTAAAAAGTTCACCCTGCCAGCTCTGCTTTTTTGCATCGGCAAGCAGCTTTTCAGTTATTGAAGGTGGTGAATCTTTTGGCACGTCAGCAACAGAAATCTTCCCAGAGAAAGGGGGATTGGGGGAGGGATATATGTGTGTGTGTGTATGTATGTAGGATGGAGAATTTAGTCTTCTGCCCAGCATAAACTTCAACTTCAGCCCAGTCGGTTGTTCTTTCTCCAAGGGTTATGGCTGAGATGATGTCCTTGAAGGGCAACACCAATGTAATCAATGTAAAAAGGAGGAGGAGGAAGAGGAGGGGGGAAGGAGAAGGAGAAGAGAAGGAGGAGGAGGAGAGGGAGGCAGGGGGAGAAGAGGAGGGAGAGGAGGAAGAGGAGGAGGGGGAGAAGAGGAGGGAGAGGAGGAAGAGGAGGAGGGGGAGGAGGGGAGGGGGAGGAGGAATTAGGGAGAGAAGGAGAGGGAGAAGGAGAAGGAGAAGAAGAAGAGAGGAGGAGGAGGAGGAGGGAGGGAGGGAGGGAGGGAGCGGAAGATGAGGACGGAAAGGAGGAAGAGGAGGGGGGAAGGAGAAGGAGAAGGAGAAGAGAAGGAGGAGGAGGAGGAGGAGGAGGAGAGGGAGGCAGAGGGAGAAGAGGAGGGAGAGGAGGAGGAGTGGGAGGAGGAGGGGAGGGGGAGGGAGGAGGAGGAATTAGGGAGAGAAGGAGAGGGAGAAGGAGAAGGAGAAGAAGAAGAAGAGAGGAGGAGGAGGAGGCAGGGAGAGGAAGAGGAGGAGGGAGAGGAGGAGAAGGAGAAGGAGGAGGGGAGGGGGAGGGAGTCAGAGGAATAGGAGGAGAAAGAGAGTGAGAAGAAGGAGGAGGAGGAGAAAAAGAAGAGAGGAGGAGGAGGAAGAGGAGGAGAAGAGGAGGAGGAAGAGGAAGAAAAGGAGGAGAAGGGGAGGGAGAGAGAGGAGGGAGAGAAGGAGGAGAAGGAGAGGGAGGAGAAGGAGGGGAGGGGGAGGGAGGCAGAGGAATAGGAGGAGAAGGAGAGGGAGAAGGAGAAGAAGAAGAAGAGGAGGAGGAGGAGGAGAGGAAGAGGAGGAGGAGGAATAGGAGGAGAAGGAGGAGGAGACAAGGTGGTTGGACTCCATCAGAGTGGTGATGGTGACGCTACTGGAAGGTCTGAAGGACCAAGCTAGTAGAGATTGTCCTGGGGAAAAAAAAATATCTAGAAGGCTGACACTGACTTGATGGCACAAAATCAACTATTCTTTCCCCTTTCTGAAAAGCACTTAATCAAAATACAATTACCGCCATCTTCAAAGCAAGTGCAAACGCCACTGCTTCTGCCCATAGGTGACCGAGAGCAATTCGGCCTTCAAGATAAGGAGAATCTTCACACTAAGTTTGTACAACTGATCCCCTGATAATATCGAAAGGTTTTCTTTCTTTTCTTTTTTTTGGGGGGCTCCCTTTTGAAAAGGATGTTGGAAAATAGTTCATTTAATATCTGAGTGCAGAATGACACCCCTGTGGTTTGCAAATAAAATAAAATAAAATAAATCTTCCACTGGAAAGGCAATCTATTAAAATAAAAAAAGAAAGAAAAAAGGAAAGAAAAGAAGGGTGGGAAAGAGACAGAGAGAGAGAGAGAGAGGGAGGGAGGGAGAAAAACATAAAATCTTTTGCTGTGGCTGCCTGAGGCATATTTTAGTATTTGGTTGGTTGCCAAGCTCAATTTATTTCACTGTTTCACTTTTAATCGCTCACTTAGTTGAACGTAAGTAAAAAACACACACAGTGTTTGTTTTCTGGATACTTTCCTTGCTGCTGTTTCAGTCTAAATATATTGCCAACAGCCTCAAAAGCTGTAATAATCTGCTTTGAATTTTGCAGGAGCGGAAAAAAAGAATTATTCCTTGTTCGTTTTCACAGAACTGGGGTACCACAGAACCATGGCCTGAAGGTAAGACAAGTTTTATTTCTATGAAACAAAAACAACAACAATAATAATCATAATCAACCGAAGCATACAATTGATTGACATCGCAGCACAAGGAGATGCCAGAGTTGAAGAAAAAGAACTGGAAAAAATCATGAAATATCGCGACCCTGGCCATCGAAACTACACGGCTATGGATGAAACATACAATAGTGATACCCATTGTCATCGGGGCACTTGGTATCATGTCCAAGAATTTTATAAGATACATCAGCAAATTGCAGTTTCCTGCAATAACACCAGCAGAACTGCAAAAAACTATGCTACTCGGAACATCATACATCTTAAGAAGGTACTTGGTTGATCCCTAGGATGCTGGCAGCAACCCGTATCAACCATTAGCACCAGTCAATGGTATTTGTGATGCATTTTTGAATGTTCAGTTGACTGAGTTTCATAGTTAATGAATAAAGATTATATTATTATTATTATTATTATTATTATTATTATTATTATTATTTAATCTTTAGTGAGATTCACAGCCTTTGAGGCTGGTTAATAGCTCAGCAGCTCGAGTACTAACCAAGGACCTAGGAACTGTTAAGGTATCGTCGGAGAATGCATTATTATTATTATTATTATTATTATTATTATTATTATTATTAAATCTTTAGTGAGATTCACAGCCTTTGAGGCTGGTTAATAGCTCAGCAGCTCGAGTCCTAACCAAGGACCTAGGAACTGTTAAGGTATCGTCGGAGAATGCATTATTATTATTATTATTATTATTATTATTATTATTATTATTATTATTTAATCTTTAGTGAGATTCACAGCCTTTGAGGCTGGTTAATAGCTCAGCAGCTCAAGTCCTAACCAAGGACCTAGGAACTGTTAAGGTATCGTCGGAGGATGTAAGCTGTTCTACGTAAGGTGGTTTTTTGTAGAATCAAAATGTTCAAGTTCGGCAAATTTAGAATTTCTAAATAGCGGGGTAGCCCTTTGGGTATTGCTCTGAGGGCTCCAATTACAATCGGGACAACACACGATTTCTTTTTCCACAGTCGCTCAACTTCAATTTGCAAGTCCCGGTACTTTGTGATTTTTTCTTGCTGCTTATCTTCAATCCGTGCATCACCAGGTATTGCAATGTCAATGAACCATCCTTTTTTCTTTTCAACTATTGTTATGTCAGGTGTGTTGTGGACCAAGTGCCTGTCAGTCTGAATCCTAAAGTCCCACAAGATCTTGAGTTTCTCATTCTCTAAAACTTTCTCAACCTGATGTTCCCAGTGGGTTTTGCTGTACTCAAATCCAAACTTCTGGCACAATTTCCAGTGAATGGTCTTAGCAACACGGTCATGGCGTTGTAGGTAGTCAGTTTGTGAAATTTTGCTGCACCCACTGATCAGGTGGTCGACTGTCTCCTCTTTCTCATTGCAGAGGCGGCATTTGCTGTTGGTGGTAACATGTTGAATTTTTGCCTTCATGCAGTTTGTGGCTAGGGCTTGTTCTTGAGCTGCCAAAATAAAGCTTTCTGTTTCTTTTTTCAGTACTCCTGATCTTAACCAGTTCCAAGTTAGTTTCTGGTCAGCTTTGCCTTCAATACTTTTCAAGTATTGGCCATGCAGAGCTTTGTGTTTCCAATTTTCAGCTCGCTGCTCAGTTACTTCTTTCTTATATTCTGCTTTTGTTTTAGTTGTCTTTAAAAGGCCTCCCTTATTTACTTCCTTAATCATTGGTTCTTCACTTTTCTGGATGTAATCATTCATTATTATTATTATTACTATTATTATTATTATTATTATTATTATTATTATTATTATTATTATTATTATTATTATTATTATTATTATTCAGGCAAATCTATGCCTAGGCAGCAGGAGGCAAGGAGTTCTAGTTCTGCCTTAGCTATGAAAGATGTCTGGGGGACCTTGAGCTGGTCATTCTCTCTCAGCCCAACTCACCTCACAACGTTATTGTTGCAGGGAAGGGGAAAAAATAGGAGGAGGAAAGTGTATTAGATGCGTTCGCTGCCTTTAGCTATTTGCAAAAATAAGAAAGGCAGGATATAAATAAATAGATGTGAATGTCAACTGGAAAAGGCCTTTCTCCTCTTTTTAAAAAAGATGTTTGCAAAGCACTTCCAAGCCTTCCCCCCCTCCATTCTCTCTCTCAACATGGTCTACCTTGCAGGGCTGGCGTTCTGTTTGCCTTCCCTTTCCATAGGGAGAGTGCTGAAAGGATGAAGGAAGGAAGGAGGGAGGGAGGGGAAGGGCTCCTTCAGCTTCCTCAGCCTGCTTTCATGTCTCCCACCCTGGGACGACAAGTCCCATCCTCCTCCACCTGGCGCAGCATTGATGCTCAGCGAAGGACCAGGCTGGGAAAAAAAAAACAGGTGGTTCGCCCGGCGGAGCTTCCGAAACTACAACTCCCGGCATGCCCCCCTGTCGACGTCCTGCGGCACAAAGGTTTCTGGGAGGTGTAGTTCGTTTGCAGCTGGAGCCCGCCTGCAGGACTGGAAGACGGGAGGATCTTTTTCTGGCTTCTTTTCAAGGTAGACTGCCTCTGGATGGGGAGGTGCAGACCACCCCCTTGTCCTCTCCAAGCCCCCCCCCTCCTTTGAATCCAAATCAAACGGGAAGGGTTGCTTCAAATCAGTTTGACTAGGTGGCTCAGTGGCTAAGACACTGAGCTTGTCGGTTCGAATCCCTGGTACAGGTTTTCCCCTGCGAGAGCAGGGGGTTGGACTAGATGACCTCCCAAGGTCCCTTCCAACTCTGCAACTGTTAAAGCTCCTCTTTGGCACTTCGAGCCTCTTTCATTGCAAACGTCAACAATGCAAATCTCCTTCCTTTCTTTATCCCCCCCCACAAAATGGTATTTTTTTGCCTGTTGCATGGACTGAAAAAGCATTTGATAGGGTTTTTTTTTCCCCAGTCAGGAAAGGACCCCCAATCTGTGGGACGTTGCAAAGTTTTCTTTCTTTCTTTCTTTCTTTCTTTCTTTCTTTCTTTCTTTCTTTCTTTCTTTCTTTCTTTCTTTTTTGCAGCTGGTAAAAAGACTCGGGATGCTGGATGGCTGAGAGCAAAATAGAGCAAGTAAATTGTATCTCTCTTTTATCATCTGTGCTTTATTATTATTATTTTTGCAAGTATTTATTTATTTATTGGTTCGATTTATATGCCGCCCTTCTTCGGAGACTCAGGGTGGCTTACAATGCGTTAAGCAATAACCTTCATACATTTGTATATACCTGCTTAGTAGGGCTTTCGGCCCCCCCTAAGCGGTGTTCTTTTTTATACAAAGTCAGCTTATTGCCCCCACAATACGGGTCCTCATTTTACCTACCTCGAAAGGATGGAAGGCTGAGTCAACCTTGAGCCTGGTGAGATTCGAACTTGCAGTAATTGCAGGCAGCTGGTGCTACTTAACAGCACTTTAGTCTGCTGCGCCACCAAGGCTCTTATGTATGTGGCCTTGCAACTTTCCTTTGTAGATTCGGGGTCCCGAGTTGCATTTAGGTTGGGTTGTGGTGGGTCTGGAATAAGAAGTGGAAAGGGTCAGATTGCTAAAAAAAAACAACAAATAATTGGAAACCGAGCGACGTAATGCAGAAAAATGCAATCTAATAAGGAATGGATTTTATTTGCAAAGGAAACCACTTATTTGCCTCCATAAAGTGATCAACATATCAAAAAAATAATCCAAATTGTTGGGGGTGATATGCTGACTCTGATACAGCTTAGAGAGGGCTGTAAAGCACTGTGAAGCTGTATATAAGTCTAAGTGCTATTATTATTGCTAACACTGCCCACTGCCAGGAGTTCGATTGTCACAGATTCAAGGTTGACTCAGCCTTCCATCCTTCCGAGGTTGGTAAAACGAGGACCCAGATTGTTTGGGGGCAAGAGGCTGACTCTGTAAACTGCTTAGAGCGGGCTGTGAAGCACTGTAAAGTGGTATATAAGTCTAAGTGCTATTGCTACTTAATTCTGATTTTATTCTCTTTGGGTGTATGTAGCAGATGATAGAATCCAGGAGAGGGTAACCCCACAGGAAAATGAAGTTCGCCTGCCTCTCCTTCCGACAACCGTATGCCGGGCTGGTATTAAACAACGTCAAAACCATCGAGAGCCGTTGGCGGCCACTGTTGGCCAACCATCAAGGTGGGACTCTTGCTGTCCACATCGCTTTTAGAGACTGGGAAGATGACAGCTGGAGAGACATTCTCTTGAACAGACTCGGTTGGACTTCGGCTCAGGTTGAAGATCTGTTAGTGGAGGGGGAGAAATTTGGCCGAGGGATTATTGCTGGTAAGTCCAAATGAGAGCTCTTTCTTAAGCCAGCAGCCCCCAAACCTTTGGGCACCAGGAAACGGTTCCATGGGGAGAGGTTTTTTTCCATGGACTGGAGAGTGTTGTTGTGGCTCCGTTACCTGAGCCTGTGTCATCGGCAGGAGAGGACTCCGAGAGTGAAGGAGAGGAGTTGGCAAGGCCTCCCTCTCCAGGACCCTCCTCTCTGGCAATGCCTTCGGTGTCCTCTGAAGGGCAAGAGATAGGGCCGGGGCCAAGCACGTCCACACAGCCACAGGTGGACAGTGATGAGAGTAATGAGTCTTGGCTGGATCCACGCCAGCGTTGCAGATATAAGCGCGCGCAACAGAAGAAAGGGCGTGCCCGAGATTAGGCTGAGTCACTGGACCACACCCCACAGGTATAAAAGGGAGCATGGTGGCTAGTCAAACCTTGTGACGAACGAAGCTGAAAGCTTCCACGCCATTCTGCATTGCCGGACTTTTGGTATAGACTTTGCGAGATTATCTCTGGACTTGATTGACTCTGTAATTATTGAGCTGTTTCTTTTGCTGTACCAGAAGCGGGGAGAAGTTATCTCTCCTCTTTGTAAGTAATAAACTCTTGGCAGGCAGCCACTAGGTTGTTGCCAAGTTCCGTTATCATAAGGAAAAGGATTTTGCCGGCTGGTTTGGTCTTTAACTCTTGAACGTCTGTTGGTGTGTGTGCGTGTGGGACCGGGACAGAACAAGTGTGTGGTTGCGTGTGCTGCCTGCATCCCACGGATGGGGCTTTGCTTGTTTGCGTGGCTGCGTGTTGTGGCCCGCCAGCTGCCAGACTCAGACAGAGAGGAGGTTGGGGAGGAACATGGGCCAGTCCTGGAGTCTGGGGAAGGCTCTGATGAGGGCTCTGCATCGGAGGCAGAGATGGGGCCTCCAGTTATCAGCTGCCTTCAGAGTCGGAGATCAATGGGGCAGAAGAACAGTTGGAGCCTGTTCCTGATGTGCGCATACACAGAGCTGCCAGGAGAAGGGAACAGTTAAGGAACAAGGGCTGACTCGGGAGTAAAGGCACAGGTGGACGATGAATGGCCCCTCCCATAGGGAATAAAGAGGAGCGAAAGGGGAGTGGAGTTTGCAGGAGATAATTAGTTCGCTTAATTGGTTCGTGACTCTCAGAGACTCCTTGCCAAGTACTTTTCTTGTCCAGCGTTGGGTTTTGAAGATATCGGCCTGGCAGCTCTCCAAGCCCAGATAAGGTCTGTGGTTGTAAATTCACCCTGCAAAGACTGTTTGCCGGGACTTTGCTGGGTGTGAATGAGGGGAATTCACAGTAACTTAATAAAAAGGGGGTTTGTCGGGACAAGGAGTCTGCTTTGTGATTTGGGGAAGCCTAGGTCAGAACAGTTGCTGGCGTCCTGTGTATTGTGTCCCGCCAGTTGCAAGTGGAGCTGGTGGCAGACTCAGATGATGAGGAGGTTGGGGAAGAACTTGGGCCAGTTCTGGAGTTTGGGGAAGGCTCTGACGGATGCTCAGCGTCGGACACAGAGATAGAGCCAGGGCATACTGACATTTCCCAGCCATCGGAGAGGCAGCTGTCTTTGGAGTCAGAGATGAATGAGGAGGAGGAGGAGGAGGAACAGCTGGGGCCTGTTCCAGATGTGCGTTTGCGCAGAGCAGATAAGAGAGGTGAACAACGGAGGACAATGAAGCTGCCTCGGGAAGCAAAACAAACATGGACACTGACTGGCCTCTTTCCTGGCTGGGGAATAAATAGGAGGAAAAGGGAGTGGTTTGGTTGTCGTAGGAGACAACCGTTCGTATTTCTGGAAAGTCTGCTCCTTGTGTGTTTCCTGCGACAAAGACTGCCTTGCCAGAACTGAGGTTTGTCTGACTATTTTTCAGAGTATAAGACACACTTTTTTCCCCCTAAAAGAGGGTGGAAATTTGGATGTGTCTTATATACTGAATGTAGCCCCGCCCACGAGTGTTAGGGTTAGGGTTAGGGTTAGGGGTTAGCTTTGGTCTATTTTATTTTTGTGCCTTGGCCAAGGATTACTGCTTGCACCCACAGAACCACAGACCGGCCTAAGACACTAGTGCAGACCTAACCATGTTGAACTTATTAGCAAACCACGATGGAACGCAATATATAAACTTGGTCACAGCTTTGGTACAAATACGTTTTTCTACGTGTTATATGTTTGTCAAAGAGTCACTTCACAATCAGGAGTGAGTTTGATCCTAGATAGCGGCAGATATTTTTTTTCTCTGGGCGCAAAGAGAAAATATTTACTGTGAACTCCGGGTAGGTGTCAGGAAGGGCATCCAGCTAGTAAACTCTCATCTCCATTCCGTCACCCCGATTCCACATCGATGCAAGAGATTGCAGGGTTTTAAAATTTAAAAAAAAACAAAATATGATTGTCAAAAGAGAAAAATAAATATTTTTTTTTTGTGGGGGGGAAAAATTAAGTCATGGCTTTGGGTTTTCAAATACAGGTCTCATCGACATCGGAGAGACTTTTCAGTGCGCTGACTGTTTGCCACCTGAAGATGTTTTACAGTTGGAAAATAAAGCTGTTCTCCGGGATCTGGAAGGAAAATACTTGACAGTGATTTCCAATCCCAGATGGCTGCAGAGAGCCATTCCTGCAAGGGGACACAAGGACATCTGGGAGGTGGACATCCCAGAAGATCTGATTCCCATCCGTTGAATCTGGTTGAATCTGAACTCGCTGTCCTGCTTTTGATGGGATTGAACAGAACAACAGTTTCGATCACAGCAAATTTAACTGTATATTCAGAACTGCTTGTGTGATTCCTTATCATTGGACTTGGAATAAATTCAGTCTCCAGGGAATTCCGAACTATTCCTGTCGTTTTTTTTTATTTATATATAAGTATTTTAAATACAAAAAGGACGCGGTGGCTCAGTCGCTAAGACGCTGAGCTTGTCGATCAAAAGGTCGGCAGTTCAGCGGTTCGAATCCCTAGTGCCGCGTAACGGAGTGAGCTCCCGTTCCTTGTCCCAGCTTCTGCCAACCTAGCAGTTCGAAAGCAGGTAAAAAATGCAAGTAGAAAAATAGGGACCACCTTTGGTGGGAAGGTAACAGCGTTTTGTGTGCCTTTGGCATTGAGTCATGCTGGCCACATGACCACGGAGACGTCTTCGGACAGCGCTGGCTCTTCGGCTTTGAAATGGAGATGAACACCGCCCCCTAGAGTCAGGAACGACTAGCACATATGTGCGAGGGGAACCTTTACCTTTACCTTTATTTTGAATACAGTGTATTGTCCAGGCACACCATTTTACAAAAAAACAAAAAAACAAAAAAGATAACACATATACTGATAACAATAATAGTGATATAACAAAATAATTCTAACCATATTTGCTTATTTATGTTCCCATTATATATATATTAGCATATATTTAACATATATGTGGATATATTCAAGTTTTATCAATCGTTAGAGATAAGAGGTAGAAATTAGATGAAGAAAGAGTATTGTTGTGTTTAAGTAAAATATGAATGTTGTTTATAATTATATGTATGGAATTCTGAACTATTCCAAAGGTGTTATGATTAGATGACTATAAAACTGAAGTTCATTTAATTAGAAGCAGAGATTTATTTTTTATTTTAAAACACCTTTTCTCTTTGTGTGCACATTATACAGTAACTCAGATCTCGTAACATAAATGAGGTGATCAGCTTTGAAGCGTTTGTTACTCACATTTTAGACTTCAAATCATTAGTGCACAATATTACTACAGGATGTCCCAAAGATGCTTTTTCAAGAGGGAACTGGACTTTCTGGTTTTTCTTTGAAGACATTTCACTTCTCACCCAAGAAGCTTCTTTAGTTCCGAGAGAAGTTGAAGAAGCTTCTGAGAGAAGCTGAAAAAGCTTCTTGGATGGGAAGCGAAATGTCTTCAAAGAAAAACCAGAAAGTCCAGTTGCCTCTTGAAAAAGCACCTTTGGGACAATTGTGACCTGGATGACTGAGAATCTCCATACACCTTACTACAGGATTCCCTTTGCCAAATTTAATGGTCCTTGACTTAAGACCAATCACTGAGCGAAGTTACGATGGATCCACCCCAAAAGGTTCTTGCCATCCAATTCTGAAGTTCTGATGGATCCCTTGCCAGAGAAGCCTACAAACCAAATCACACCCAATGAGGAATTTGTGGCCTTCCAGAATTGTTGACCTCCCAATTCTTCACATTCGTACAGGTTACATCATCTGGGAAGTCTTTCAGACAAGTTTGTAGGACCTCAAGTTGCCCACCACTGGTCCTAAGTAAGCTTAGGACGGAAGAGTCAATTTTCCCCCCATACATTAAGACAAGCAATGGAGTCTCCAAAACTTATGGAATTAATATTTGGTAGCCTTGGTAGTACAGTGGTCTAAAGACCCTGTTATTAAGTCCAGCTGCCTGCAATTACTGCAGGTTCGAATCTCGCCAGGCTCAAGGTTGACTCAGCCTTCCATCCTTTCTAAGGTAGGTAAATTGAGGACCCAGTTTGTGGGGGCAATAAGCTGACTTTGTATAAATATACAAAAAGTATGAAGGATATTGCTTAACGCATTGTAAGCCGCCCTGAGTCTCCGGAGAAGGGCGGCATGTAAATCAAATTTTAAAAAAAATAAAAAAATAAATGTTTGCGTACTATTCCAAAACTTATGGAATTAATGCTGTTTGTGTACTATTTTTTAATCTAATGGAACCCTATTCTTCAAAATGCTAGGCATTTAAATCTTTCTTTCTCTCTCCATCCCTCCCTCTCTCTGTCTCTGTCTCTGTCTCTCTCTCTCTGTGGTCTCATGTCCTATTTTTAATCCGCGCTTCTATAGTGTCTATGTAAACACTTGAGAGCAATGGGAGAATTTGGCAGCGCTGAGGGAATTCTTCAAGTCTGAACAAATTAGTCTGAATCCACACTTTTTAAAATATTCCCCCAGTGCCTTAAATTACTGTGTTCTGCAGCTCTCAAATCTGTGAGCTAGAAAGGAAGTTTCAGCAAGTTCAGCAATTCAAATGTAAATATGATCATTTGACTTTTTTCCCCCCCTCCTTAGAACTTGCTCTCCTGCTTGTGAAGGATTTAGCAGAACAATGGTTCTCAATTTAGATCAAGATAAATTTAACAGCACATTTAGGCTGTGACTCCTTATCATTGGACGTGGAATAAATACGGTATCCAGGGAATTCTGAAAAAAAAAAAAAAGCTTTAGATGGCATAAAGCTGAAGTTCATTTAATTAAAAGCACTGGTTTATTTATTTTTTTATTTCAAAACATATTTTCTCTTCCTCCGTGCATACATTATCCACTAACCTACATTTCTCATAGCATTGGTAGGGTCATCTAACTTGGAAGCATTTCATTATTCACATTTTAGATTTGAAATCATCAGCACAATATTGCTACAGGATTCTTTTTTTTTTGGCCAAATTTAATATTATTAGCACCACGTCAAGTAAAAGCAAATATTTTTTACTGCTGATAAAATGAACTGCTGCTTTGTTAATACGTAGCTGAAAAATTATGAAAGTAAAGTTGACGTAATGTCTCCTTTAAGGCCACCAATGTTAATTGGAGAATGGCCCCATAGTTTAATGTCAGAGGTGACTTCCCATCCAAACTAAATATTTGCTAGGATTACACTCTTGGCTCCACAGCCTGCAATTCTTGATATTAATTTATGTCTAGCATTTTTATTGAAGAAAGTACGTTTCATTTTGTAATATCCATGGATATCGAAAGAAGTGTGTTTTCAGAGAAAGCAAACTAAACTCAAGAATCTTTTAAAGATGTTTTAGCCAATTTAAACACATTTAGAGTTAAAAGTGTGCTTCTGACTGCTCGAAATATTAATTTGCTGTATTAAAAAAGAAAGAAAAAAACCCTAGTAAACTGAACAGAAGAAACAAGAAGAGCATTATTAAAATCAGTCACTACTTCAGCCAAGAAGTAACTTGTCCTGTTTGACTTCACCAGATCGTCAAACTTCATTAAGCCCAGATCAGGGGTTCGGTGCTAGGGGTTCGGGAGAACCTCTAGCTAAGATTCTGTGCAGTTCGGAGAACCCCCAAATCCCACTCCTGGCTGGCCCCGCCCACCCCATCCCACCTTGCCCCTCCCAGGAGTCCCCAAGCAGCCCATTTTGGATGCAGGGGATGTGTGAGGGCTCGTGGAGGGCGAAAAACGGGCCTGCCAGAAGTTCGTTTCTGGCCTCCAGCGGGCTTCCGGAGCCCGGGAAGGCCGTTTTTGCCCTCCCGGAGGTTTGAGGAAAGCTTCTGGACCCTGGGGAGGGCAAAAATGCACCCCCCACCATGGTGCAAGAGGTCGACTACCATGGCCACGCCCATCCAGCAACTGGGCAGAGAACCACTTGCTAAAATTTTTGAAGCCCAGATCCAAGCTGAGAATTTATAAATTCTGTACA
Source organism: Arizona elegans (assembly GCA_022577455.1). Lineage (NCBI taxonomy): Eukaryota > Metazoa > Chordata > Lepidosauria > Squamata > Colubridae > Arizona > Arizona elegans. The sequence continues at coordinate 1,011,455 of JAKOOJ010000070.1, read as the reverse complement.
GGAAGGTCACAATAGCAACAAGTTAAAATGTATTGATGAATTCACTGTTGGTGCATTGACTGCCTATCTTCCCACTGTCTTGTACTTCACCAGATTCAATAAACTTTTCCCCGCTCCCCACTTTTTAGAAAATGTGAACAAGATCTAGACACACAGTAAAAATCTCGTCATTCAGCCGATGTTTCATTTAACAAATCACTGTTCCCTTAAGCATCGGATTACACCATTATAATAATAGGTGTATAATAATAACAATAATCTTAAGGTCGAAATCTGTTCTGGTGATTGTTTTACGTCAACCCATCAGATCTCAGGAGACTGAAAAAGATTCGTAGTTAGAACTTAGGAAGTGGTTAACTTTCAGTGTTTCTCAGCCTTGGGTATTTGAAGATATGTGGACTTCAACATCCAGAATTCCCCAGCCATTACCCAGAATTCCCCAGCCATGGCTAGGGAATTCTGGGAGTTCCACATGTCTTTCAAGTGGTCAAGATTAAGAAATACTGCTTTATTCTCTAGGATACTTACCTTGAGAATCGGGACGGCAACATTCCCCCAACAAACACCGCCGCCAAAACACAGGTAATTGGGATTCACCCACCATAACACCATGTCACATATTGTTCCCAGAATCAACCTTTGCAAGCATCCTTCAGACTTCTTTCCTTTCCAAGTTCTGATGCCACTGCCAATTCTCTACATTTTATAACAGGTCAAATTCTTAAAATGATCTCATCTGCGGATTTTTAAAACCCCTAGGTGGCTGGGAGCTATTTTACATCAAATGTACCTAAACCACAATCGACTCCGCTTGAAAATGAATAGAAATGAATAAAATAGAAATGAATAGAATGAATAGAATAGAATAGAATAGAATAGAAATGAATGGAATGGAATGGAATGGAATGGAATGGAATGGAATGGAATGGAATAGAATAGAATAGAATAGAATAGAATAGAATAGAATAGAATAGAATAGAATAGAATAGAATAGAATAGAATAGAATAGAATAGAAATAGAGGGTGGAGTGGAGTGGAGTGGAGTGGAGAAGAGTAGAGTAGAGTAGAATAGTTGGAAGGGACCTTGGAGGTCTTCTAGTCCAACCCCCTGCTTAGGCAGGAAACCCTATACCACTTCAGGCAAATGGTTATCCAATCTCTTCTTACAAACTTCGTGTTGGAGCATTCACAACTTCTGGTGGCAAGTCGTTCCACTAATTAATTGTTCTAACTGTCAGGAAATTTCTCCTTAGTTCTAAGTTGCTTCTCTCCTTGATTAGTTTCCACCCCAAAAAAATATATATATATATTTTTGTTTAGACTGCAGCTTTTTTTAAAACAAAACAAAACAAAACCCGTGGCAACAACAGAAGTGGGAAGCTATTAATCCAAATCAATGCAATTCCTTCCCTAGATATTTCTCCTCAATCTATATTCATTTAAACGAAACATCCCTCCTGCGTTATCCGTGATGAAAGAAATACAAAGAAGTCCACCTAGGTAAACCAGACAGGAAGAACAAAAGTTTATTCTTCAGCCCAATGCCGTGGTTAAGATTCCCTTATTTTTAAGTAGATGCAAAATGTCTCCAGAAATGTCTCCTGTCCTTTTTTATCGATGGTACCCGGCATAGTCTGCCGTTTTCGGTCCCGCTCCTTTCGAAGCGGACGGAGGATTGGACGTACAGTTGCAGTTAGGACAGTGGTGGTAGGAAGGAGTTCGGTGGTGATGGGAAGACCTGGACATAGAAATCGCCGAAGCGGCCGCTATCATCGGCATGGAGAACCACGGGTTGCAGAAGGGAAGGATGCTGGCCCAATGAGCTTGCATGGCGGATAAGTCTGGATACATGGTTGGGAAAGCGGGCAGCCCCATCATTGGCGCAAAGGGGCTGTTGGGGACGGGAGGTATGACGTGGTACAACGAGGTAGCTGAAGTGGTGGTGGTGGAATCGATCTCGTGGGTGTTGACTCGAGCATGGCTGGGGTGCTGGGGCAAGTGGAAAGGCGCCAGCTGGTTGATTTTGTTCTCAGTGTCCTCAGGCGGCCCCTGATCTGAAGACCTCAAAGGGGTTGGAGAAGACGCGAAACCGCTTTTGAGACGGCCTACTGTTCCAGCAAGGCCTTTGGTCACTCCGGGTGGCTTCCGGAGACCGAGTTTGTGCATCTTATCTTTGGGAGAAGTGGTCAGGAAACTATTTTCCCTGGAAGAAGATCCCAGAGAAGGTGGACCTTCTGGGCTTCCGGATCTGCTCTTCAAACAGATTTCGCTGAAATCTTCCTCTAGTGAGAAAGCAACGGGTGGCATGTTTTTGATTCCGACTCTTCGCTTGCACCTCGCGAGAAGGTGAGGGCATCCTCTCTTAAAATTGGGGTTATGATAGAACTGGAGCTAGAGACGTGAGGGGAAAAAAAAACAGGAGTTGGTTAATCTTCTGAGGAGGAATCAAAAACCGAGACAACTAAAAGTTTCTGTCAGCCCCGGAGCCATCTTCTCTTGGCATCTTCAGGGCTGCTACAGCGGTGGCTGGACAAGCTGTGGGAACGGGAAGAGGGAGGCATTGTTAACGAGGGTATGGCAACCATAATAACATTCTTTCCCTCTGGGGAGCAAGGACGTCCTTGCCAGGTGCTGGGGAGGCGTGGACGGAAGTCAACTGGAGTTGGGACGGTGAGCTGATTAGACCATGTGACCAGGCGTGGGATTCAGCTGGTTCAGACCGGTTCGCGTGAACCGGATGCTAATTTTACATCTGGTCCGCCGAACCGGTAGTTGCAAGGACTGGCTGGCCCCGCCCATCCCACCCCACCTCTCTCAGGAGTCTCCACGCAGCCTGTTTTGGATGCCAGTTAAGTGCAGCGCCCACACGGAGGCTCTGGGAGGGCGAAAAACAGGCCTCCCGGAAGTTCCGAAACTCCAGAAATGGGGCTGTTTCTGCACTCTGGAGGGCCTCTGGAGCCCAAGGGAGGCCACTTTTGGCCTCCCAGAGGCTCAAAGAAAACCTCTGGAGCATGGGGAGGGCGAAAACGTCCTCCCTCACCATGGTGCAGGAAGCCGAGTATGCTACGGCCACCAAGGCCACGGTTTTGCATCTGGGTTCCAGAAGGAGCCAAGTGGTTTACGTATAATTTTCCTGATTTATAATGCTCAAATTACAGTCCTTTTCATGAATACAGAAGGGTATTTTAGCCTACAGAATAACATGAGCCTAAAGTTAGTGGGAGGCAGTGGCTCAGTGGCTCAGATGCTGAGCTTGTCGAGCGATAGGTCGGCAGTTCAGCGGTTCGAATCCCTAGCGCCGCGTAACAGGGTGAGCTCCTGTTCCTTGTCCCAGCTTCTGCCAACCTAGCAGTTCGAAAGCATGTAAAAAATGCAAGTAGAAAAATAGGGACCACCTTTGGTGGGAAGGCAACAGCGTTCCATGCACCTTTGGTGTTGAATCATGCCGGCCACATGACCACGGAGACGTCTTCGGACAGCGCTGGCTCTTTGGCTTTGAAACAGAGATGAGCACCGCCCCCTAGAGTCGGGAACGACTAGCACATATGTGCGAGGGGAACCTTTACCTTAACTTTTTAAAGTTAGTGGTGTTGCCCAAATGTTAGGAGAGCAGCTTTTAATATTGAAAGATAAGACAAGTGCTCCTTACAGAATGGAGGAGGATTTTGGGGAAGCAGCTAAAAGCCACTGAATTGTCTGCTAGATGGAAAATTATGCACTTAGCCGACATAAGCCACTTCAAAAATAAAATATTCAGAACAAGACAAGGAGGCACATGCCCTGATATTGCCTTCGTCCAGTGTCCTGTATCAATAGTAATAATAATTATGCACCAGGATATTGAACACTGAAGGTGGATGATAACACTATCATTGCAGCGCAATATAAAAACAGGAACGTTTTTTTAAATGTTCGCTCTACAAGCTGTAATTGCAACACGAGTGTGCCTGAAGTACACTTGTCCAACCAACTTGAGCAAAACCAGCACCCAACCGTTGTCTTAGCAGAATGGGTTCCTGCTTTACTGAAATAAACCATCTTTATAGTGGTTTAATGGTAATGATTCACAGGGCTGGAGTAATAGGATGCTTACCTTTAGAAAAAAACTGTATACGTCTGGGTTCACACAATCTACTGACCTACCTTGTGTGAATTTAGCCACAATCAAGACACATCTAGTAGATTGTGACAAACCTATCCTGCATTTAGTTAGCACCTTGCCCATCTTCGATGAAATAAATCTTCCATTTACAGGCATAGGTCTTAGGAGAGGACCGGGAAACATCACGTTCCTTTGTCCATTAATTTCATGCATATACTGGATGTTTTTGAGTCATGTCCACTTATAATGACAACCATTCCTTTTGCCAGTAACCGTTGGCATTCTGTACCCGTGGGAAGAAGGAAGGTGATGGTGTGGGCCCAGCGTGGTGGATACAAGAAGTGGAACCAACATTACTGATTTGGCAAAAGATGGTGTGAACCCAGCGGGGTGGATACAAGTGGAACCATTACTGGTTTGGCAAACAACGGCGTGAGCCCAGTGTGGTGGATACAAGAGGTGGAACCCCCATTACTGGTTTGGCAAAGAACAGTGTGAACCCAGCGTGATGGATGCAGAAGGTGGAGCCACTGTTACTGGTTTAGCAAAAGAGGACGTGAACACAGGGTGGTGGACACAGTGGAATCACCATTGCTGGTTTAGCAAATGACGGCATGAGGCCAGCGCGGTGGCTACAGAAGGTGGAGCCAACGTTACTGGTTTGGCAAACGACGTGAGCCCATCCTGGTGGACACAAGAGGTGGAACAACCATTACTGGTTTGGCAAAAGATGTGAGCCCATCATGACGGACACAAGAGGTGGAACCACCATTACTGGTTTGGCAAATGGCCTTACCTTGCTGAATGCGTAAGCGGCCTTTTCTTCCGCTAAAAACTCGACCAGGGAGGCCGACCGTTGGAAGTTCTGCCTCATCTTGCTAAAGCCGTAGAGGTTCAGCTGGCGGATGAAGCTTTTCATGCAGTCCGTCTCGAAGATGCGCATGGGCCCTTTGCGCTCCAGCACCTCCTTCTTGAACAGCTCTTCGTCGATCACCACGCAGCTGCCCTCGTCGTCCCACCAGAGAGACTTAAACTGATCGCTCTCCACTATCTTCCACAGCTTCTTCGGGAAAGTGAGCGAGAGGAAATCGTTGTCTTCCAAACCGGCTTCCTCGCAGAGCGACAGCCGAGGACGCTTCGCCCAGGGCCCGTCGCTCAAAGCTTGGAAGGCGTTCTCTTCGATCATCGACCGCAGGGCAAAATCGCCGGCGGCGGTTTTGTCGTGCATGGGGGCAGAAGGGAGGGGAATCGCAGGAGGCACCGCCTCATCTTCGTCTGAAACGGGCTGAGTCTGCACGGTGGGAAGAGCGGCGTCCAAATCCCTGTGATCGCCCAGGTAACTTTCAGCGGTTGCCATTATTAAGCTGTTTGTCGAACCATGCCGGAGAAAAAAGTGCCGGCAGGTCTATTAAAAAAAGAGAGAGAGGCTAGCCAGCAGGAGCTTCAGGAAAGAGTTCTAGAACATCACAATGCTTTTATCTGGGGACGGGGTGTGACATCACACAATGAACGCTGGTTTCCTAGCAAACGAGATCATAATGACAGGAAGAGAGAGTGACTTATTTGCAGCTGAATGAGAAGAGAGGATCTGGGGGCTGAGAGGAAGAAAGAGAGGAGGCAGATTACAGAGCTAATGCCTCAAAGCAGCCATTAAAAAACAACAACCAACCAGCACCATATAAGTTGTACGAGAGTGGAGACGCGGCAAGATCTCATACCGGGGATTCTTCTACGGACGGTGGATCCTGAAAAGGAAATCTAGAAGAGAATAGAATTCTGCATCTCGCCTCCAAGCCAACTTTACTTAGCATGTGCTAAGAAGGTGCCAGTTTATAAAGAAATAAGATTTGGGGGGAGATCTAAAAACATACTTTTCAATGCTAAAGGACAATTTTCCACCTGGTACGCCGGGGTGTCCAACTGTGGCAACTTTTAAGACTTGTGGATTTCAACTCCCAGAATGCAATTTTAAGAATAACTGGCTGGCGTTGAAGTCCACAAGTCTTAAATCGCTAAAGGTTGGACACCCCCCGATCTAGAATCTAAGGGTTCCCCCCAAAGGACACTGCATCAAAATTAAGTGTCTTTTTTCCTTTAAGGATATTGGTGTCTTTTCTCATCGACTCATTCAGTGCTCATCACGACTTCTCTTTCTGTCCTATTTTGTGTATTCTCCTGCGCTGTGACAGAACACATTTTCCGAGCAGCTTTTCTAAAGCACCCTAAGGCCAGACAAGGAACCACTGATCAAGGAGAAATTCAACCTAGAAATAAGGAGGAATTTTCTGACCGTGAGAACGATGGAACAGAAGTTGCCTTCGGAGAGTTGTGGGAGCTTCATCCCTGGGGGTTTTCAAGAAGAGACTGGACTGCCATCTGTCTGAAATGGTGTTAGGGTCTCCTGCTTGAGTGAGGGGTTGGACTAGATGACCCACAAGGTTCCCTCCAACTCTGTTTTAAATTTGTTAATTCAGAATAGTTAAATATCCTTTCTCGTTCTCCCCAAGTTACGTTCGTGTTGCTGATCCTGAGAAAAAGTTCTACCAAACTCTCACGCCAGTAAAGTCCTCCTTCAATCGATCTTATCTGACCCTTCCACCCCTGGAGTATTTGAGGTGGTTAAGAGTTTGCTCACGCTTGCAAACCCATTCCAGGCGGACATTTTCCACCGTTTGCAAGAAAACAGGCTTGCCAAAACCCTGCGGGGTGGGTTAAGCTCGACACAAAACCACAGCACTCAAAAAAAAAAAAAAAAAAACAACAAAAAACCAACAACTTGGGGATGCTTTATTGAACAGGCCAAAAAGCGAGTCTGTGAGAAACCAATCTTTGCTCAAATGTGTAGCGTTAACAAAAGTGGGAATTTTCTGAAGAGCTGGCAGCCTCTCCGCCGCAGATGGTACAAAGATTTGAGGCTATTTACAGGAAAAAATTTACATACCTCTTCCAAGGCAATTTAATCCAGAATGAGAAGTGTCAACAGTCCTAGGCGAAGACTGAATAAGTAGCAAGGTTCAGGGTTCGAGGGGGGGGGGGGGACGGGGACAACAATTCGAAATGTGCAAACAGCTTCGGCTAAGGTACTTCGAACCGAAATAGAAGCCGAGAGGAACACGCGAGGGGGGGGGGGCGCACCAGAGATTACGCATTTCATACATCCTTTTAAAAAATCCTTTAACATACATATTTATAATGTACAGACTCGTGTCTTTTTTCCCCCCTCCCAATATATTACATTGCCAAAAGTTCATATAAATACTATGTACAGGAAAACAGGACTTCCACCAAGGAGGAAGGTTCGTACGTCAGAAACCTCCTTTTTTTGGTTTCTCCAAAATACAACACCTATCCGCTGTAGGATAGTGTGAGCGCAAAGCCCTTTGTGGGCCTTTGTCCAGGGGGGACTGTGGACGGGAAAAATTGGGAGGGGGGGAAAGAGGGGTTAGAGGACTGTGAAACTGTATTAGCAGTGACGAACTATGACTTTGATGCTGAGAACTGAACTCGAATCTAACGCTTGCCATTCTGTGAACAGAGACTTAACCGTTCCCGCTGCTGAACCCGGCCAGAGTTACTGAACTCTTCTTGCTTTTTACCGGGGTGATATTTTGACACCCCAAGATGGACAAATGTTAAGGGAACGTCATAAATGCAAATCCACAGGGGCCCCAATCCCTAGCCATCCACACACTAAAACAAAGGCATTAATTAAAATAATAATAATAATAATAAGGGTCGGCTGCGGATACCCGGTGGTGATATCACGGGGAGACATTCGTCCTTTGCAAAACAAAATCCATTTTTTAATCCGGCATGTCGATATTCAGTTTGGGCGGTGGGATGACGTACTTTCCGGGGCTCTGTGTAATGACCACCCCGGCTTTCTTGCGAAACATCGGAGCGATTTTGGGCGCTTCCGGAACCGGCGTTTCTTCCGTTTCCTCGTTATCTTCGTGATGCAGGTCGTAAGAGATGTTGCCGTACTCTCTGAGGAACGGGAAGATCTCGAGCAGGAACTGGCAGAAGTCTTTGCGAATGCCAAACCACCCTGCGCGGAAGGAAGTCGTTGGCATAAGTCACTCGCCCGTCCAACTTGGGGAGTCCTGCCTCTTCTCCCTCTTTGGAAAGGGTCCTTGGTGCTCTCTGAGCTTGGTTTACTTGCAGACGTTGCATGGCCCGACGATCATCATCATCAGCGCTAGTAAGGGGTGGGGTTTTGCTCTCAAGTTTATATTCTAATGGCTTGCCCTGTCAGTGTTGGTACTGCAGGTCCTGGAGGTTCTTTGGTTGGGCTGTTTATGGACAAGGCACTAGAACCGTGATGGTGCACCTATGGCACACGTGCCACAGGTGGCACGCAGAACATATCTGTGGGCAAGCGTTGCCCTAGCTCAGCTCCAGCACGGATGCATGTGCCAGCCAGCTGATTTTCAGGCCTTCTGGGCTCACCGGAAATCAGGAAATGGGCCGTTTCCAGTCTCCGGAGGGGTGGGGAAGGCTGTTTTTGCCCTCCCCAGCCTCCAAGAAAGCCTCTGGAGCCTGGGGAGGGCAAAAAACGGGCTTACTAGTAACTTTTTTGCTGTCACATGCCAAAAGCGTGGGGAGCGTGTGTGTGTGTGTCACACGCACATCCCTGGGGGGGGCGGGGTGGTATTGAATTATGGGTATGGGCACACACACGCATGACCCCTCGCGCTTCCCCCGCTTTTGGCATGCGACGGCAAAAAGGTTAAGCCATCACTGCAATAGAATATAAACTGAGAGCAAACCCTACTCTTTACTAGCACTGATGATGTTACTTATGACTAGGTGGGTCATGAAACATCAGCAAGAAAGCAACCAAGCTCAGAGAGCACCAAGGACCCCACAATTGTCCTCCTCTTCCTCCTCTCTGCAAACCCCACTTTCTTTTAGCACTGATGATGCTACCTAGGTGGGTAATGAAACATCTCAGAGAGCACCAAGGGCCCTACAGTCCTCCTCCTCCTCTCTGCAAACCCCACTTCCTTCTACAACTGATATTACCTTGGTGGATCATGAAATGTCTGCAAGAAAACCAAGCTCAGAGAGCACCAAGGGCCCTACAGTGGTCTCCCCTCTTCTCTAAACACCTCACTCTCTTCTAGTACTGATGGAGCTACCTAGTTGGGTCCTAAAATATCTACGAGAAATCCACAAGGACCCCACAGTTCAACCCCGAGCTACAAATATTCTCCTCTATTCTTCCCCTTTCTCTGCACTTGAATCACTGTTGGCGGAAGGAGACCGAGTTCTGCCGTTGGATACTTACAATGGTTGCCCCCTTTCTGGCCAAAGGTGGTTGCCATCAAAGTTATCAGCGAAAGCCACAGCGGAACGAACACGGGGATGTAGGAGAAGGAGTTATGCCCATCCAGCCTGTGCACCAGCAGGATCTAAAGAGACAAAATGGACAGCTTCAGTAATCTGGAGGGAACAGAAGCTGTCATGCCGCCGGGAGAGTGGCTCCGTTGGCTGTGGAGGAAGCTGGGGAAGGGCAAAGTCAGGCTGGGCAGAGCAGGGGAGAGGTAGAGCAAGGGAGAGGGGGTTCAGATGAAGACCAAGGCCCACCCCCTCCTCATCCTAGGCTTCATTTCTGGAACTCCTTATCTTGCTTGCCCTGCCGGATTAATTACTTTTATCTTGCCAGGATTTATGTTTGGAAGTTTTCTGCTAATAACGCTTGGACTGGAGTATTTTCAGCCAAAGGCTGTTACAGATTTGTGGGCGAGTTTTTCTCCAGACCGGAGAGAAAAAGGGACGTTGGGGGCAAAGTTGGAGCTAAGTTTCTGGGCTTTTTGTATCTTGTACAGATATATATATCTGTAGGTCTTTGGTTATTCGGGTTTTCTCCCGCGTAAAATTGGAAGTGTCTTGGTGACATTTCGACGAGACTTTGTCGAAACTTCGCCAAGACACTTCCAATTTTATGCGGGAGAAAACCTGAATAACCAAAGACCTACATACAAACACCCGCGAAAACCTCAGAAAACACAGACACACACACATATATAAGGTTCAACCTACTTCAAAGGTGAGCAACGGAACCACGATGGTCATCCAACTGACGGCCATCGTAATGTGTGTTCTTCTCTGTTCGGCAATCACGTCCATCGAGCGTAAGAACAAGACTGACCAGACGATATAATACAGCACAACCAAACAGAGAAAGGACATCAGGATCCATAGAGGGACACAAACAACCTAGAAATTAAAACAGGGGTGGGGTGGGGTGGGGTGGTGGGGAGGAGACGAGAGAGAGTCACTTGTCACTCAAAAGGACCACTCATTTCCATTCTACGCATCCAATGTTTGAAAATCTAGGCTCTACCAATGATTATGAATATGTTTTGAAATATTTATGTGGGGTTCTTTCTAGCACTGATGACATTACATAGTTGGGTCACGAAACGTCTTGCAAGGTAACCACCAAACTCAGAGAGCACCAAGGACCCCACAATCATTGTTCTCCTCCACTCTGCAAATCCTACTTCCTTCTAACACTGATGGATTATCATTTTTTTTTAATATAATTCCACAAAATGTTTCCTTCCTACCATTGCATTTCCAGTCCCACCTACAGGCTGGGATTTCCTAGAGGAATATCCTTCAAGTACTCATTAGATCTTCCCTGGCTTAACTTGTTGGGGTGACGATGCCAATTTAAAGTCAGTAAGTTCCCCACTCCAAAGGATTCCCTCTGCAACTATGTCATAGTGTCAAAATCTATATATACCTTATTTTGGCGTGCCAGCCGCTACTGACCTAACAACCCTGACATTCTGAAAAGCAGGGTGGATTTGATTTAAATCACGATTTAAATCACTAGTAAAAAAGGCTGTTTCTAGGCTTTTTTTTCTGGCAGCCAGCAAACACTCTGCTGCCCATTGGGAAACACTATCTTAGTCTCCTTAGTCTCCCAATGGGCAGCAGAGTGTTTGCTGGCTGCCAGAAAAAAAAAGTCTAGAAACTAGTGGATTGTAGTTTCTGGGCTTTTTCTTTTTTTCTTCTGGCAGCCAGCAGACCCTTTGCTGCCCATTGGGAGACTAAGATAGATCTATTTCGGCCTTATAAGGCCTCATCAGTTAGCCACACCCTCATCTCATGTATCCTCCCTGTAAAGGTACAATATTTGTTTTTCTTTCTTTTTCATAGGTTTTATGTGTATTTCTCTTTAGCCAGGTTCTACCTACATAAACAAAGAAATTATGCAGCCCTAGTTCAGTACCTTTACAGGGAGGATACATGAGATGAGGGTGTGGCTAACTGATGAGGCCTTATAAGGCCGAAATAGATCTATCTTAGTCTCCCAACGGGCAGCAAAGGGTCTGCTGGCTGCCAGAAGAAAAAAAAAAAAGCCTAGAAACTAGTGAATTGTGATTTCACTGAACTAGAATAAACTAAATTATTAATGTATCTTAAATAGAAAACTATCTTTTGATAGACTTTTACTCCAAAGGCATTTTATTAAAATAAATTTATAAAAATAAAAAAAAAAAACCAATTTAAATTAAAAAAACCCCAATTTTTTAAAAAAATCATAGATTTTTATCCACTCTGCTGAAAAGAGAACAAGGTATAATCACTGTTTACGTACAAGCCATGGCCACTTGATGATTTCATCCAATCGGAGGGCAATAAATATGAACTGGAGTATATTGACAGAACACAGGATTTCCAGCTAGGAGAGAAGAAAAGCAAACGTATTAAGAGTCAAAATGGATTTTGCTGCAACCAGCAACGATGGTAGGCCAACCATGGATAAATCCGAGAAAAGAAAAGTTTCAGAAGAAAACAGAACGTTTAATTCAACTACATTTGCTAGTTTTGTGGCCGCTCAAGAAACAGTCGGGCACGGGAAGGGTTTTGTGGCTCCCGGTGTTTTCTTTTCTGTGGGAAATGGGTCCAAATGGCTCTTTGAGGGTTTAAGGTTGCAGATCCCTGATCTAATCTATCTATCTAATCTATCTATCTATTAATCAATCAATCTATCTAATCTATCATCTATTTATCTATCTATCATCTATCTATCTATCATCTATCTATCTATCTATCTATCTAATCTATCATCTATTTATCTATCTATCATCTATCTATCTATCTATCTATCTATTCTATCTAATCTATCTGTCTATCTGAAAATCATAAAAAAAAATCAGTGGCGTCTGACTATATATAGTCAGCGAGTACAGGGACACTTCACGCCCGCTCTGGAATATGGAGCGAGTCTTCATCCCCTGCCATCATCCTTACCTTCCCAGGCCAGGCGAGGAGTGACTGGGAGGGGAAGGTGAGGGGCGGGGCCAGCCAGTGGTGAGTTCAGCCGACAGGGAGCCACAGCAGGGAGACCAAAGAGTCACATGCGGCTCTGGAGCCACGGGTTGCTGACACCTGACCTAGAGACAGGCTCTTGCCAGACTAAAGTAACTATTTGCGTAACTACTGATATACTCCGGGATAAGATAGGGAGGAGACATTTTAACCCTCCTTCCCGCTGGCCAAATTTCCCAAGCTCCACTGTCTCTCTATCCTCTGGGAAACGGCCTCTCCTTCCTGGGAATCCAGACTATATTCCACCCTACCTGTAGCCTGATACTTCTAAAGATATCACACTGTCCCAAAGGCACACAGAGCACAGAACCTTTCAAAAGTTCACTAAAATTCGGGACTAGCTTTGAATGACGACCCACTCTTCAATTTTTCTAACGTGGACCTCCTTACCTCCAGAGATCGGTCATGCCGGAAGCCCCACACACAAGCAGCCACCGACACCGGAGACACGAAGAAGAGGGGCATGAAAACCAGCAGCCAGAAACGGGTCCCTCGCTCAATTCCGTCACAAACCAGAACTTCAAACATCAGCAGGAGGAGGTGGATACCGACGGCAATTAACATGGCTTTGAACTCCACACACGTTTCTCCTTCTGCTCTAAAGAGTAAAAAAAAATCAGTTGTTAGTTCACCCCTACTACAAGTTCAACCCAAATGTTTCCCGACATTGGGCTAAGCTTCATCCTTGGAAAATTAACCCATTTCCAAGGTGAAGATGCTAAGCAGGCAAAAAGAAACAATTTGGCTTCTCAAACAATGATAAACAATAATGCAACTCTTATGTCTATAGTAGTGGCCAAAATTGTGGAAACCTTTTGGGAAAAGTGTATTTTTGAGGCTTGATGGCTAATAACACCACTTTTTTGGGTTTTTTTTCAAGATAATCCTATTCCACTGCTGGAATGGCCTGGGAATAGCCCAGACCTGGAATAGTCCAGGGGAAACACAGTACCTGAATCTTCAAAAGACGATTTGCAAAAAAAAAAAAAAAAAAAAAAAAAAAAAAGGGACTCGTGAAATACATTTGCAAAGCAGGTACGCGTCCCTCTTACCGATATTGTGGGTTCCGGGCCCATACTCCGGTCCCCACAGAGGCACCCACTATAACCATTAACTTCCACAGCCATATTGGAGCAAACACGGCCCAGTAGCTCCATTCAATCTTGTCATCCAGCCGGAGAGACAGCAGAATTGAGAAGAGCAGCAGACAGGCATAAATAAGAAATTTGCTATGGGGGAAAAAAAAAGGAAAGAGAAGATCAATTTATGACATCATCTTCAAAATCATTGTGTGCAGCTTGTGTTTCGAAAACAGTGAGTCATTAAGAAGAGGTGAACTAAAAGGAGTTCCTAATAGAACCCTGAAATTTCTGATTTTAAATCCCTTTTGGCAGCTTCCAGCGCACTTTTAAATCATAATCTTCATTTCCCGTTGAAGCGAGACCGAAGGTATGTTGTTTTTAGACCATAGTTTCTCATATATCTGGACTTTAACTCCCAGATTTCCCCAGACAGCATAAATAAATAAGACTAGATTCACACTAGGCACCAGAGCCTAAATGGTCCTTCGGGAGAGGGGGCGGTATAAAAATTTAATAAATAAATAAATGGAACTGGGGTTGCACAGGTTGGTTATTCAGTCTGTAACAGGAATCCAAGCATTGTCTTAAAACATTGTGTGAACCTGACTATCGGGTCCATCCACGATTCGTTTTCTATGTTACGACTGCGGTCATTAAGTCGAAGGCTGCAATTATTTCATGGGACACCAAAATGTAGCCCTCGCCTCCCCAAATGGACTCTGCGGGATCCTACCAAGATCCCAGGGGTAAAATCTTTCTTTGCCAGAAGTTGTTAAAGCGAATCACCGCAGCTGTTAAGTTAGTAATACTGTTGTTAAGTGAATTTGGATTCCCCACTGACTTTACTTGCCAGAAGGTTGTAAAAAAAGGATCAGGTGATCCAGGGACACAGCAATGGTTGTAAGTATGAATCAGTTGCCAAGCGGCTGAATTTTGATTGTATGACCATGGGGTCGCAAGTCAAAGAAGGCAAAAAATGGTGGTAAAATCGGAGGGCAGGTACCGATAAATCTCCTTTTAATGCCACCTCTCCATTCGGAAAAATAAATAAAGACAATTTCATTAGCAGAGAACTCAACAGGCTTCCTTCCAATGTCTCCCACCAGCAAGCTGACACACACCACAGCAGCTGTCGTCAAACTGTCATTATTCAGTCAACACAAAGGAAGGGAAGATTACGAGTTAGAAAGCCCAGGCAGACAGCTCCGATTCGGTGGCAATTACAGATGTGCGAAGAGCAAGAAGGTTGTGCAAAGGCGACAACGCAACAGCGAAATGATAGAAAATATTTGCAGCTCGGGTGATGGATTCTTGCAATGCTTTGCTCTGCCGTTTAGGCTTCTTATTAATTTTAAGGGAAGGGATTTTTTTGGGTGATTGCCACCTCTCTTGCAATTATGTATTTATTGTTCTTTTTGTACAAGCCAAGAATGAGAGGTTTCTGGATGGTTTAATGTCTGGAGGACAAGGAGTAAACCTGGAGATGTTTTTCGAGGGCAGTAAGGCAGGCTGGTAATTTTTGGGAAGGGCCAGATGTGTCATCGGCTGAAACAACACTGCTGGAGAGTGGAAGGAAGTGCTTGGGCAAGGCTAAATGGGAGACGCCGGTTAATGGAACGTGTCTCGGAGCAAGAATTGCTAAGCTGCCTCTCTGTCCTTCTGTGCCATCGTATAATAAAAATAAGAATAGAATAAGAAATGAAATGAATAGAATAGAATAGGGACTAGAATAAGAAATGAATAGAATAGAATAAGAAATGAATAGAATAGAATAGGGAATAGAATAGAATAAGAAATGAATAGAATAGGGAATAGAATAAAAAATGAATAGAACAGAACAGAATAGGGAGTAGAATAGAGTAAGAAATGAATAGAATAGGGAATAGAATAGAATAAGAAATGAATAGAATAGGGAATAGAATAAAAAATGAATAGAACAGAACAGAATAGGGAGTAGAATTGAATAAGAAATGAATAGAATAGGGAATAGAATAGAATAAGAAATGAATAGAACAGAACAGAATAGGGAGTAGAATAGAGTAAGAAATGAATAGAATACGGAATAGAATAGAATAAGAAATGAATAGAATAGGGAATAGAATAAAAAATGAATAGAACAGAACAGAATAGGGAGTAGAATTGAATAAGAAATGAATAGAATAGGGAATAGAATAAAAAATGAATAGAACAGAACAGAATAGGGAGTAGAATAGAGTAAGAAATGAATAGAATAGGGAATAGAATAGAATAAGAAATGAATAGAATAGGGAATAGAATAAAAAATGAATAGAACAGAACAGAATAGGGAGTAGAATAGAGTAAGAAATGAATAGAATAGGGAATAGAATAGAATAAGAAATGAATAGAATAGGGAATAGAATAAAAAATGAATAGAACAGAACAGAATAGGGAGTAGAATAGAGTAAGAAATGAATAGAATAGGGAATAGAATAGAATAAGAAATGAATAGAATAGGGAATAGAATAAAAAATGAATAGAACAGAACAGAATAGGGAGTAGAATTGAATAAGAAATGAACAGAATAGGGAGTAGAATTGAATAAGAAATGAATAGAATAGGGAGTAGAATAGAATAAGAAATGAATAGAATAGGGAGTAGAATTGAATAAGAAATGAACAGAATAGGGAGTAGAATTGAATAAGAAATGAATAGAATAGGGAGTAGAATAGAATAAGAAATGAATAGAATAGGGAATAGAATAAAAAATGAATAGAACAGAACAGAATAGGGAGTAGAATTGAATAAGAAATGAACAGAATAGGGAGTAGAATTGAATAAGAAATGAACAGAATAGGGAGTAGAATTGAATAAGAAATGAATAGAATAGGGAGTAGAATAGAATAAGAAATGAATAGAATAGGGAGTAGAATTGAATAAGAAATGAACAGAATAGGGAGTAGAATTGAATAAGAAATGAATAGAATAGGGAGTAGAATTGAATAAGAAATGAACAGAATAGGGAGTAGAATTGAATAAGAAATGAACAGAATAGGGAGTAGAATTGAATAAGAAATGAATAGAATAGGGAGTAGAATAGAATAAGAAATGAACAGAATAGGGAGTAGAATTGAATAAGAAATGAATAGAATAGGGAGTAGAATAGAATAAGAAATGAACAGAATAGGGAGTAGAATTGAATAAGAAATGAACAGAATAGGGAGTAGAATTGAATAAGAAATGAATAGAATAGGGAGTAGAATTGAATAAGAAATGAACAGAATAGGGAGTAGAATTGAATAAGAAATGAATAGAATAGGGAGTAGAATAGAATAAGAAATGAACAGAATAGGGAGTAGAATTGAATAAGAAATGAATAGAATAGGGAGTAGAATAGAATAAGAAATGAACAGAATAGGGAGTAGAATTGAATAAGAAATGAACAGAATAGGGAGTAGAATTGAATAAGAAATGAATAGAATAGGGAGTAGAATAGAATAAGAAATGAACAGAATAGGGAGTAGAATTGAATAAGAAATGAATAGAATAGGGAGTAGAATTGAATAAGAAATGAATAGAATAGGGAGTAGAATTGAATAAGAAATGAACAGAATAGGGAGTAGAATTGAATAAGAAATGAACAGAATAGGGAGTAGAATTGAATAAGAAATGAACAGAATAGGGAGTAGAATTGAATAAGAAATGAACAGAATAGGGAGTAGAATTGAATAAGAAATGAATAGAATAGGGAGTAGAATAGAATAAGAAATGAACAGAATAGGGAGTAGAATTGAATAAGAAATGAACAGAATAGGGAGTAGAATTGAATAAGAAATGAACAGAATAGGGAGTAGAATTGAATAAGAAATGAACAGAATAGGGAGTAGAATTGAATAAGAAATGAATAGAACAGAACAGAATAGGGAGTAGAATAGAGTAAGAAATGAATAGAATAGGGAGTAGAATAGAGTAAGAAATGAATAGAATAGGGAGTTTAGAATAGAGTAGAATAGAATAGGTATAGAATAGAATAGAATTCTTTATTAGCCAAGTGTGATTGGAACACAAGGAATTTGTCTTCGGTGCATAGGCTCTCATTGTACATAAAAGCTGTAAGTGATAAATCATGATCACAGTCATCATAAAAATACATTCATCATAAATCATAAGATACAACACTTAGTGACAGTCATAGGGTTAAAGTAAAATTAGGGTTTCAATGAAATTAAATTTAAAAAAGAGAAAATCTTCCCGATGAAAAGCAATAAGTTGCATTGACGGACTCCCCTCTGCCTTGTTCGGTTCCCACAGACCTATGGCAGTGACACAACCGGGAAACTTTCCCCATTGTTTAATCGGGCCAAGCCAACTGCGAAGGCTCAATTTGTATTCCGCGACTGAGCTGCTGTGTAAAAAGCCTGTTCCTTTTTTTAATTCAGAAGGCTGCTGAGGCCAGGAATGACTCTTAACGAGAGAAAATGAAGAAGGATGGAAGTTGTGAAGGATGCAAAGAGAAAAAGAAGCAGAGATTTTTACAATATTCCTTTTATGAGAAAAGCACAGGAAGGTTTTTTTCTTTCTTCGGGAGGCATAAGCGGAAATGCTATTCCGTGCGAGAAACTAAAAAAAGGGGAAAACCACCAATTCTGAAAGCTCCTTCCTGTTTAATTGTTTTATTTATATTGTTTTTTTCTATCCTAAGGACTTGGTGTGAAGCTCCACAATTACTTGTTGAAACTACAGTTTTACTCTGTAAAAAAAAATCAATCTACGCTCTACTCAATGCCTGAGATTGAGTATTCTACAAGCATGACCAAAATTCGTGTTACTATTCTGACACCAGAATCATGCTTTAAAATAAATTTTTAAACCCAGTGTGTTATTTTTAGATGATTTTCTTTGTGTGATCGGCGTACTCTGTATTCCAATAGGTAAGGAAAAAAACCTACTGGCTGTGCCTTATGGTGATTATAATCCAGATCTACTCCACAGGAGTAGATCTTTCTACACCAGTCCTAAATACTGGCTGTGATTTTATGGGTATTATAATCCAGACCTACACCATAGTGATGGACCTCTTCCCCCCCAGCCCCAAATAATGGCGGTGCTTTATGGGAATTATAATCCAGACCTACCCCAAAGAGATGGATCTCTTCCCCCCCAGGCCTAAATATGGGCTGTGCCTTATGGGGTTTATAATCCATATCTACCCCAATGGGATGGATTTCTCCCCCCCGCCCCAAATACTGGCTGTGCCTTATGGGTTTTATAATCCAGATCTACCCCAATGGGATGGATTTGTCCCCCCAGCCCCAAATACTGGCTGTGCCTTATGGTTCTTATAATCCATATCTACCCCAATGGGATGGATTTCTCCCCCGCAGCCCCAAATACTGGCTGTGCCTTATGGGTTTTATAATCCAGATCTACCCCAATGGGATGGATTCCCCCCCCAGCCCCAAATACTGGCTGTGCCTTATGGGTCTTATAATCCATATCTACCCCAATGGGATTGATTTCTCCCACCCAGCCCCAAATACTGGCTGTGCTTTATGGGTCTTATAATCCATATCTACCCCAATGGGATGGATTTCTCCCCCCCCAGCCCCAAATACTGGCTGTGCCTTATGGGTTTTATAATCCAGATCTACCCCAATGGGATGGATTCCCCCCCCAGCCCCAAATACTGGCTGTGCCTTATGGGTTTTATAATCCATATCTACCCCAATGGGATGGATTTCTCCCCCCCAGCCCCAAATACTGGCTGTGCCTTATGGGTCTTATAATCCATATCTACCCCAATGGGATGGATTTCTCCCCCCCCACCCAGACCCAAATACAGCCCTGCACTGCAAGGTCGTCTTTCCACCCATCCCCCCACCCCTGATTGCCCCCCCTCGCCGGCCCCGCCCCTTCCGCCAGGCCCCGCCCATTTCCGGCCTCCCCTCACCTCGGGTTGAAATCTTGAAACAGGCCCCTCAGGTTCATGGCGCTCCTCCTCCCGCCCTCGCCGGTCCCCCCGCTCGGTCACCACGGCCACATGGCGGCTCCGGCCCGAAGCCTCCCGGCGAAGAAGAAGAAAAAAAAAACCGGCTCCCGCCTCAGCTTCGCCGCCTCTCCTAAGTCTCCGCGGCCGGGTCGCACTGCGGCTGCGCCGTGGCCGGACCGCGCACGCGCGGAGGACCTCCGCAAGAAGCGGGAGGCCCCGCCCACGCCGACCTCTGAAGCATCGAGTCTTTCCTTCCGCGCCTTCGCGCTCCGCCTCCCCTCGCGAAGCGTGACGTAAGACGCAGCGAAGCCGTGCCCTCTTATGGGCATGGCGGGCGGAAGCCTCTGCATGAATTTGTCTGCATTCTGTGCCAGGAATGGATTTAAGGGGCAGATTCTGACAAGTGGCCAAATACGTGTCTGGAGGGATGCTCTTTGATGCGGGGCAGCTGAGGAGGAATGCATTTTGTCTATTGCAGAGGGGAAGCATAGGAATTAAAAGAAAGAGGACTGATAAGTATTGAATTCCTGGATGAAAAAGAAGGATATCAATGCATCAGGGAAATAAAATAATCAGATTGCAGAGGAAGATCCAGACAACTGGGGTGCCACGGAAGAAAGACCCTGATTTCGTCTGGTTCGAGTGAGTTGATTGCATTTTTACACTGTATTTTCTCTGATATCTAAACCTGTATATTTTATCTGCCTTTTAAATTCTCTTTTTTAAAAATTTGCGCATGACATCTATAAGTATCAGGGTTGCTGTACGTGCTTATTGATTTATTGATTTATTTCTTAGTTCGATTTATATGCCGCCCTTCTCCGGAGACTCAGGGTGGCTTACAATGCGTTAAACAATATCCTTCATACTTTTGTATATACCTACTTAGTAGGGCTTTCGCTCCCCCTCCTCAAGCGGTGTTCTTTTTTATACAAAGTCAGTTTATTGCCCCCACAATCCTGGTCCTCATTTTACCTACCTCGAAAGGATGGAAGGCTGAGTCAACCTTGAGCCTGGTGAGATTCGAAGTCGCAGTAATTGCAGGCAGCTGGTGTTACTTAACAGCACTTTAATCTGCTGCGCCACCAAGGCTCTTTTGGGGGGAGGGGTGCAAAACACACGGAATCTATCAAACGCCAAGACTTCTGAGCCAGCAACCTTATGATCAAACTGCTGAGCAGGGCTGGTTCTTGGGGGGAATGAAGGCCTCCTGGTGATCCACTGGTAGAAAGACCGATAGAAGAGAATCTGATTCACCGATGATGTTACCTAGTTTGGTCATGAAAAGTTTGCAAGAAAACAAACAAGCTCAGAGATCCCGACCCCCCCCCACCCCATAGTCCTCCTCCTCCTCCTTGCAAACCTTTCAGCACTGACGATGTTGCCTAGTTTGGTCACAAAACGTCTACAAGAAAACAAGCTCAAGAGACCCCCTTCGTTTTCAACCCTGAGCTACAAATATTCTCCTTGGTTGGCAACCACAATTGCCACAAACATGCTCGATTGGGGGACAAGAGGAAGAAGAAGAAGGAGGAGGAGGAGGAGGAGGAGGAGGAGGAGGAGAAGAAGAAGAAGAAGAAGAAGAAGAAGAAGAAGAAGAAGAAGAAGAAGAAGAAGAAGAAGAAGAAGAAGAAGAAGAAGAAGAAGAAGAAGAAGAAGAAGAAGAAGAAGAAGAAGAAGAAGAAGAAGAAGAAGAAGAAGAAGAAGAAGAAGAAGAAGAAGAAGAAGAAGAAGAAGAAGAAGAAGAAGAAGAAGAAGAAGAAGAAGAAGAAGAAGAAGAAGAAGAAGAAGAAGAAGAAGAAGAAGAAGAAGAAGAAGAAGAAGAAGAAGAAGAAGAAGAAGAAGAAGAAGAAGAAGAAGAAGAAGACCAAGCAGATGCAAAAAAAAAGAAAAAAAAAGACGGGAGCTAAATAAGCCAAAGAAAACTGGAGCCAAACCTCCCTCTGCCTCTGATACATTGGGAATGGGGAAACAAGAGGGGATTATAATCCAGGCCTACCCCACAGGGGTGGATCTCTTTCTCCCATCATCCCCAAATACTGGCTGTGGTTTATGGGGATTATAATCCAGACCTACCTCACGGGGATGGAGCTCTTTCCTTTCCAGCCCCAAATACTGGTTGTGCCTTATGGGGTTTATAATCCAGACCTACCCCACAGTGATGGACCTCTTCCCCCCACCTCCCAGTCCCAAATAATGGCTGTGCTTTATGGGAATTATAATCCAGGTCTACCCCACTGGGGTGGATCTCTTTCCCCCATCAGCCCAATACTGACTTTGCTTTATGGGGATTAATTATAATCCAGACCTACCCCAATGGGATGGATCTCTTTCCCCCATCAACCCCAAATACCAGCTGTGCCTTATGGGGTTTATAATCCATATCTACCCCAATGGGATGGATTTCTCCCCCTACAGAGCCCCAAATACTGGCTGTGATACAGATTAACAAGATAGAGATTAAGAAGAGTTGGAAGAACCGGAGGGGCTGGGAACTCTTTTCTAATGCAGGGTCTGAAAGAGGTGGGGGGGAAAAGACAAGCCGACACGCGTTTGGCTCGGGGACGCGCGGGGTTCCCACGAGAGGTTGCAAGAACCGGCGCTTCTGCAAAGCTTTGGCGCTCCGTTGCGCGCAGCTTTGCAAGTCTCGGCCGCCGCCCCGAGGTCCGGGGTGGCGCTTGGGGAAGCCCTGCCCGCCGCCGCTTCCTCTCCTCCTCCTCCTCCGGAGCCTGGCTGGCTGGCTGGCCGAAGAAGACGACGACCTTCCCCGGCGAGGCTATGCCACCGGCGGGGATCCTGCGAGCGGCTTCGCTCTGGTTCCTCCTGGGCGCCTTCGGGGTCTGCCTGAGCTCCCCGATGGGCGCAGCAGGTGATGCGCTCCCGGATCGGTCCATCCCGTTTGGGAAAGCCTGGGCACCCACGGGCGTGGGTGGGTGGGTGGGCGAGGCGGTGACCCCCCCCCTCTCCTTCCAGAGGAGGTTCAGACGACCCTCTCTGCAAGCAGGAGTCTGGGTGGGAGATGCAGTCTGGGAGAGAGAGAGAAAGAAAGAGAGAGGGAAGGTGATTGATTGATTGATTGATTGATTGATTGATTTTTTTTAAAAAAAATTTGATTTATATGCCGCCCTTCTCCGGAGACTCAGGGCGGCTTACAATGCGTTAAGCAATAGCCTTCATACTTTTGTATATTTTATACAAAGTCAGCTTATTGCCCCCACAAACTGGGTCCTCATTTCACCTACCTTAGAAAGGATGGAAGGCTGAGTCAACCTTGAGCCTGGGGAGATTCGAACCTGCAGAAATTGCAGGCAGCTGTGTTAATAACAGGGTGCATTAAACCACTGTACTACCAAGGCTCCTTTTTGATTGATTGATTGATTGATTTTTTTTAAAAAAATTGATCTTTCTTTCTTTCTTTCTTTCTTTCTTTCTTTCTTTCTTTCTTTCTTTCTTTCTTTCTTTCTTTCTTTCTTTCTTTCTTTCTTTCTTTCTTTCTTTCTTTCTTCAATTTCTATACCGCCCTTCTCCCGAAGGACTCAGGGCAGTGAACAGTTAAAATAACATACATATAAAATGGGAATATAATATGATTCAGCCAATTTGGTTCATCGGTTAAGAATTTTCAACATAAAAGATTTAGGGAAAATTAGAAGAGATTTATGCCAGCCCGGCTTGGTGAAATAGAAAGGTCTTAAGTGCACGACGGAAAGGACGAAGATCTGGGATCATTCGTATCCCTGGGGGGTAACCTGTTCCAAAGGATAGGTGCCCCCACAGAAAAGTCTCTTTCCCTGGGAATCACCAGTCGACATTGCTTTAGTGATGGCACCCTGAAGAGGCCCATCCTGTGGGAGCGTGCTGGTTGGTGGGAGGTTATTGGTTGCAGAAGGTGGTCTTGTAAGTACCCAGGTCCTAAGCCATGGAGCACTTTAAAGGTAAGAACCAACACCTTGAAGCGCACCCGGAAGACCAGCGGGAGCCAGTGCAGCTCGCGTAGGAGAGGTGTTACATGTGAGTCTTCTCCGGAGACTCAGGGTGGCTTACAATGCGTTAAGCAATAGCCTTCATACTTTTGTATATTTATACAGAATCAGCTTATTGCCCCCCACAATCTGGGTCCTCATTTTACCTACCTTTATTTATTTATTTGTTTGTTTTAATTTCTATACCGCCCTTCTCCAATATAGGACTCAGGGCGGTGCACAGCCAAAGTAAAATCCAGACATAGAAAGATTAAAAAACTGATTAAAATAATTAAATAATTTGGCCATAATTAAAAACAGTTCCAATTTAAAATAGTTTAAAAGTTTGACTCAAGCCAGCCCAGCTAGTTGGAATAAATGGGTTTTCAGGGCCCGACGAAAAATCCGGAGGTCTGTTATTGTACGTAACTCTGGGGGGAGGTTGTTCCAAAGGGTGGGCGCCACCACAGAGAAGGCTCTCCCCCTGGGGGTCGCCAGCCGACATTGTCTGGCGGACGGCACCCTGAGGAGGCCCACTCTGTGCGAGCGTACTGGCCGGTGGGAGGCTATTGGTGGCAGAAGGCGGTCTCGTAGATACCCCGGCCCTAAGCCACCTTAGAAAGGATGGAAGGCTGAGTCAACCTTGAGCCTGGCAAGATTCGAACTTGCAGTAATTGCAGGCAGCTGAATATTAATAACAGGCTATTAGTCTGCTGCACCACCAGGTTCTAATTGATTGATTGATTGATTTGGTTCGATTTATATGCCGCCCTTTTCCGGAGACTCAGGGCGGCTTACAATGTGTTAAGCAATAGCCTTCATACTTTTGTATATACCTGCTTAGTAGGGCTTTTTGCCCCCCCCACCAGTGGTGTTCTATTTTATACAAAGTCAGCTTATTGCCCCCACAATCCGGGTCCTCATTTTACCTACCTCGGAAGGATGGAAGGCTGAGTCAATCTTGAGCCTGGTGAGAATTGAACTCGCAGTAATTGCAGGCAGCTGGCAGCTAAGTACTACTTTAACAGTAGTTTAGTCCACTGCACCACCAGGCTCTTAAAACCTTCCACTCTTTACCTGGAGCCTCCTGGGCAAATTTAGGGGAGGGGGCGAGGGGTGGTGGTGTACCATGAACTGGAAAGAACAGATTTAACAGATTAATAGAGTTGGAAGGGACCTTGGAGGTCATCTAGTCCAACCCCCTGCTCACTAATACTAGGGATTCGAACCGCCGACCTTTCTGATCGACAAGCTCTTAAACATGCTAGAGAGTAGAAATGAGATGAACTGGAAAGAATGGATTTAACAGTTATTCAGCTATTAAAACCGAATTAATCTTGTTCCATTTCAGCGTTCAAAGCCACTGAATGACCTTCAGAATTTTTTTCCCCAGTGGTCTTCCGTTATTGCTACACTTTTAATCAGTGTGTTTGTGAATTTCTCTCTCCTCCCACAAGAGTGCTCAAAAATGTGGGGATGATTCATAATAACATGATAAAACCGCTGTTCATTTAAAGCAGGAAATGGTACAGGAGCTGCTAAAAATTTCCCTGCGTTAAATGCTCTTGCAGTGTCTCTAAAGCAGAAGTGAAGATTTTTGGGAATTGTAGCCTCTTCTGTCTTCTGAGTAGTTTCCCTTCCCCTCCCTTCCTTTCTCTTCTCAATATTTTTCCTTTCCTTTCCTTTCCTTTCCTTTCCTTTCCTTTCCTTCCCTTCCCTTCCCTTCCCTTCCTTTCTCTTCTCAATATTTTTCCTTTCCTTTCCTTTCCTGTCCTGTCCTGTCCTCCCCTTCCATTTACTTCCCTTCCCTTCCTTTCCCTTCCTTTCCCTTCTCAATAGTTTTCCTTTCCTTTCCTTTCCTTTCCTTTCCTTTCCTTTCCTTTCCTTTCCTTTCCTTTCCTTTCCTTTCCTTTCCTTTCCTTTCCTTCCTCCTTTCCTTTCCTTTCCTTTCGTTTTGTTTCCTTTCATTCCCTTTTGTTCCCTTCCCTTTACTTCCTTTCCCTTATCAATAGTTTTCCTTTCCTTTCCTTTCCTTTCCTGTCCTGTCCTGTCCCCTCTTCCATTTCCTTCCCTTCCTTTCCTTTCACTTCCTTTCCTTTCTCAATAGTTTTCCTTTCCTTTCCTTTCCTTTCCTTTCCTTTCCTTTCCTTTCCTTTCCTTTCCTTTCCTTACCTTACCTTATCTTACCTTACCTTACCTTACCTTACCTTCACTTCCTTTCCCTTATCAATAGTTTTCCTTTTCCTTTTCCTTTTCCTTTTCCTTCCCTTCTGTAGGGCTATTAGCTGAGATGATTAAAATATCAAAATCCAATCCGATTAACTCTTGTGCATTATCCCCTTTGAAGTACATTGTTTATTTTTGCCATTCATAAAACCCCGCTAACTGAAGTTTAGTAGGGAATTAATCTTTGAAAGTATTCCGTATTCGGTACTGAACTACATCTACCTTTAAAAAAGAAAAGAGAGAGAGAGAAAAAAAGAGCCAACAAGCTTAAAATGATTCCACCCTGTTCCTTCTTCCCCCATTAGCATTGGCTGATGGTCGTCAGAGGCCTGGCCGTGATTTTCATCACCGAGGCTTAAATATTCTCTTCGTGATTGCGGATGACTTGCGCCCCACCTTGGGGTCTTACGGGGATTCCCTGGTGAAATCACCCAACATTGATCAGCTGGCCTCCAAGAGCGTGGTGTTCCAGAATGCTTTTGCCCAGGTAATTGACGTCATCTTCATTATTTATTTAATTTTTGTGGGAGAAGGGCGTCTTGGTTAGCCTTGCTGTCTGGAGCATCGTCGCAAATCAGGTTTTCCTTCCTCCAGACCAGAGATCCCCAACCTGTGGGCCACGGCCCACTAGTCCGGGCAACTGGACCACGGAAATGGCCGGCGAGCAACCATCCCCTGTCCCCCCACCCGTCACCGGGCCACAAAACCAGAAATGTTGGGGAACTCTCAGGGGTGGGCTTCAAAAGTTTTAGCAAGGGGTTCTCTGCCCGGTTGCTGGGTGGGGGTGGCCATTGAGGGCATGGCCTAGTCGGCCTCTTGCACCACAGCGGGAGGGGGGGTGTTTTTGCCCTCCCCGGGCTCCGGAGGCTTTCCTCGAGCCTCCGGAGGGCGAAAACGGGCTCCGGAGGCCCTTTGGAGGCCAGAAACGGGCCCATTTCCAGCCTTCCCAAACTTCCGGTAGGCTTGTTTTTCGCCCTCCCCGAGCCTCCACCTGCATCCAAAACGAGCTGCGTGTGGACTCCTGGGAGGGGAGGGGCGGGGTGGGCAGGGCCAGCCAGGAGTGGGATTTGTGGGTTCTCCGAACTGCACAGAATCTTAGCTAGAGGTTCTCCCGAACCCCCAGCACCCGACCCCTGGGAACTCTGCTCCAGACCATGGTTGGCGATCTTAAGATATGTGGACTTCAACTCTATCTCTGTCTGTCTGTCTGTTTCTCTCCCTCCCTCCCTCTTTTTCTCTCCCTCCCTCTCTGTCTCTGTCTCTGTCTGTCTGTCTGTCTGTCTGTCTCTCTGTCTGTCTGTCTGTCTCCTTCCCTCCCTCCTTCCCTCTTTCTGTCTCTGTCTCTGTCTCTCTCTGTCTCTGTCTGTCTGTCTGTCTGTCTCTCTGTCTGTCTGTCTCCTTCCCTCCCTCCTTTCCTCTTTCTGTATCTGTCTCTCTCTGTCTGTCTGTCTCTTTGTCTCTCTCTCTGTCTGTCTCCTTCCCTCCCTCCTTCCCTCTTTCTGTCTCTGTCTCTCTCTGTCTCTGTCTGTCTGTCTCTCTCCCTCCCTCCCTTCCTCTCCCTCCCTCCCTCCTTCTTTCTCTCTCCCTCCCTCTTTCTCTCTGCCTCCCTCCCTCTTTCTCTCTCTGTCTCTGTCTGTCTGTCTCTCTCCCTCCCTCCCTTCCTCTCCCTCCCTCCCTCCTTCTTTCTCTCTCCCTCCCTCTTTCTCTCTGCCTCCCTCCCTCTTTCTCTCTCTGTCTCTGTCTGTCTGTCTCTCTCTCTCTCTCTGTCTGTCTCTCTCCCTCCCTCCCTTCCTCTCTCTCCCTCCTTCTTTCTCTCTCCCTCCCTCCCACTTTCTCTCTCTCTCTCTGTCTGTCTGTCTCTCTGTGTGTGTCTATCTGTCTCCCTCCCTCCCTCCCTCCCTCTTTCTCTCTCTCTCTCTCTGTCTGTCTCCCCCTCCCTCCCTCCCTCTCTCTGTCCCTGCCTGCCTGCCTGTCTCTCTCTCTCTTTTTTGCCTCCAGCAAGCAGTCTGCGCCCCAAGCAGGGTCTCCTTCCTCACAGGCCGCAGACCCGATTCCACCAGGCTGTATGACTTTAACTCGTACTGGCGAACCCACGCGGGAAACTACACCACGTTGCCTCAGTACTTCAAGGAGAACGGCTACATCACCGTGTCCATCGGGAAGATTTTCCACCCAGGTGAGCTTTCTCACAGCTTCCCAAGACCTGGCGGGGGCCCCTAGGAAAGCGCGCGAGATCCTGATCCAAGGATCGAGTCCAGAACTTACCTGTGTTTCGGCTTTCCGTTTCTCAGGCATCTCCTCAAACCACAGTGACGATTACCCGTACAGTTGGTCTGTTCCGGCTTTCCACCCGTCTTCTGAAAAATACGAAAAGACGAAGGTAGACGGGCATTGCAATTCTTGTCAATCAGAGGTCACTGACAATACAGTCCTCGACTTATGTCCACCATTGAGCCCAACATTTCTGTATGCTAAACGAGAGATCGTTGAGTTTTGCCCCATTTTACGACCTTCCTTGTCACTTTTGTTATCGTTGCAATTGTTCTTAAGATGGTTCTTAAGTGGTTGCAATTGTTAACTTAGTGACATGGTTCTTAAGTGGTTTCCCCATTAACTTTGCTTGACCCCGGGATCCTGCAACCGTCATAAATAAGAGTCAGTTGCAAAGCGTCCAAATTTTGATCACATGACCCTGAGGATATTTCCATTAAGTATGAAAAACGGTTATACGTCACTTTTTTCAGTCCTGTTGTAACTTCGAATGGTCAAATGAACAGTTGCAAGTTGAAGATTACTTGTATATCATCATCATCTTCTTTTAATGACCCATTAATACCTTGTGGGGTGGAGTCTGGGCAACTGAATGGAGCGGAATGTTTACTGGCTGGATCCCCTTCCTGTCACCAGTGCGGAGTTGTTTTTTTCCAGCAGATATACTCTCATGGAGCCCAAAGAGAGAAATATCTGTCTTTACCTAAGATCGAACTCACAGCCTCCTGATTGTGAGGCGAGAGCTCCACCTTTAGGCCACCGCACCGCTCTTGAAGATTACTTGTACATGACTGAATCTAAATACAGATAATCAGTAGAGATGACTGTGAAGTCTTTTTTCTTAACGCGTTGCTGGGCCAATCTTGAGCGTTGACTTTTCCTCAACTGATTTGAGGAAGTGGTGAGAATTACTTCACCGTTGGAGTCAGGAGTAGTAGACATAGGGTAGCAAGAGCTCTCTCCTGGTTTGCTGGCAACCTGCGGAGCTGGCAGCAGAGTCGGACAGTGAGGAGGTTGGGGAGGAACATGGGCCAGTGCTTGGAGTCTGGGGAAGGCTCGGACGAGGGCTCTGCCTCGGAGGCAGAGAGGGGGCCACGGCCATCTGGGAGTTATGTGCTGCCTCCAGAGCCTCCAGGGTTGGACATCAGGAGGCAGAGGAACAGGGGAGCCTATTCCCACTGCGCACATGTACAGAGCTGCCAGAAGTCAAGAACAGTTAAGACATAAGGAACAACTCGCGAGTAGGGCTTGGAGATGATTGGACCCTCCCATAAAACATTAAGGAGGAGCAAAGGCACATGAGCCTTTGCAGGAAGCAACTTTGTTCATTCTGGTCGGTTTAAATTCTGAAGCTCCGTTTTGATTCTGTGCTCCGTGTGGCTTTGCAAAGCTAATTGCCAATTAGGTCTTTGGCAGCGTGTCAAGGGAGATAAAGGTGGGTGCTTATTAGCCTTATCCTGAAGGACTGTGGCAGATGTCCGTCGGACTCTTTGCAAACTATTTGTGACTCAGCATGGGCTGTGAATGAACGTAATTCACAGCCGTTGAAATAAAAAGAGGGTTTTTGAGACTAATCGTGTGCTTTTGACTGTCTCAGGAAGCCTTGGTCAGAACAGTGTCTTTCTGGTCAGGCAGTTCTATAAGTTAGATACGGCCAGTTTTTATGATGGGAAACCAATCTTTTGGATTTCCAAGGTGGATTTTGTTTTATGACAGTGTCTGTTTGCCTTCCAGGTTTGCAAAGGCAAAGACGGAAAGCT
Source organism: Arizona elegans (assembly GCA_022577455.1). Lineage (NCBI taxonomy): Eukaryota > Metazoa > Chordata > Lepidosauria > Squamata > Colubridae > Arizona > Arizona elegans. The sequence continues at coordinate 981,756 of JAKOOJ010000070.1, read as the reverse complement.
TCACGCCGACTTGATCTGCCCTGTGGACATTGCCGAAATGCCCGAGGCTACTTTGCCAGATATCCAGAGCACCGAAGAAGCCATCCGTTGGTTGAAGACTCTGAAAATAATCAAAAGGAACTTTTTTCTGGCTGTTGGCTATCATAAACCCCACATCCCGTTCAGATACCCTCGGGTAAAACGGCTTCTCTGCAGGGGAGAAAAGAGAAGGGGAGGTCTTGCCCTGGAAGAGTCCTCAAAAAGTTCTCTAGAGTAGAGTAGAGTAGAGTAGAGTAGAGTAGAGTAGAGTAGAATAGAATAGAATAGAATAGAATAGAATAGAATAGAATAGAATAAAATAAGGGTAGAATAAGAGTAGAATAAATATTGGAATGAAGAATAGAATAGAATAAATATTGGAAGGAAGGCTAGGATAGCCGAAGAGGTTGTAAAAAAAGTGCTTTTAAAAGCCTCTGACGATCAGGCAACTGAGCTGGGATCGTCAGAGGCTTTTCAAAGTAGTTTTTTCTACAACCTCTTTGGCCAAAGAGGTTGTAGAAAAAAATGCCTTTAAAAGCCTCTGACGATCCCAGCTGAGCCCCACGATCGTCAGAGGCTTTTAAAAAAACTTCTAAAAGCATTTGTAGAAAAAATGCTTTTAAAAATAAAAAAAAAGCCTCTGATGATCGCGCGGCTCAGCTGGGCATGGGGGGAGGGGCAGGCAGGGATTTCTGTTACCGGTTTTTCGAACTCACCCACCGCCATCGCTACTGTATCGGGTGATCCGGTCCGAACCGGGAGCATTTCAACCCTGGTAGAGTCAGATGCAGGAAAATACTTTTTGCTTGGAAAATATTAATTTCTGGTCAAAGCAACCGAGGTGATAAAGACTCGTTAGAAAACCAATTTGGATAATCTCTTCTCTCCAGAAATTTCTCAAATTATACCCGTTGGAAAATGTCACCTTGGCTCCCGATCCGGCAGTTCCTAAAAAACTTCCTTCCGTCGCTTACAATCCTTGGATGGACCTGCGGCAAAGAGAGGACGTTGCAGCCTTAAACCTCAGTTTCCCTTACGGGCCCATTCCAAAACACTTCCAGGTAGAGTTTCCCTTATGGGCCCATTCGGTTCTATTTCCATTGGATCATGGTCTGGTTGTGGTCTGAAAAGATGCCGGTGGGATAAGGAGTTGGATGGCTCGTCTCCTATTTTTTTTCTTCTACAGGTTGTCCTTGACTTACAACCGTTTCATTCAGCGGCCGTTTGAAGTTACAACGGCACTGAAAAAAGTGACTTATGACCGTTTTTTACACTTATGACCAGTGGTGGGATTCAAATAATTTAACAAACGGTTCTTGGCCCTAATGACTGGCAGGGTGGGCGTGGCCATGGTGGGCGTGGCCAGGGATGTGTGACAGGCAGCACTTGATCTCCTGCACCCCCCTGGGAGCAAAAACGGGCTGCAGTGGGGGGGGGACATACTGTCCTCCCCGCGCCCCGTTTTGGGCCTAGGAGGCCTCCCTGCATTTACTTGGAAGCCAAAATGGGGCGCTACCCCATTTAGCTATTTAGCTACCGGTTCGCCTGAATTGGCCCAAACTGGTTGAATCCCACCACTGTTTATGACCATTTTTCACACTTACAACCGTTGCAGCATCCCCATGATCACGCGATAAACATTTGGACACTTGGAAACTGGCATGTACTTGTGACTGTTGCAGTGTCCCGGAGTCACTTCCTCATTTTGTTGGCGATGAACAAAGGCAATGGGAGATGTGCCACATTCACATAACAGCCGGGTTACTATCTGAATAACTACAATGATTCACTTAACAACGGTGGCAAGAAAAAGTTGTAAAACTCACTTCACATGGTCTTGCTTAGCCACAGAAATTGTGGGCTTGTCAGGATTCCGACGGATGCCCTAATTAAATCATAAGCCTCGAGCCAAGCTTCAAAAGAAATCCAGTTATTTATTAGGAGCTTCATGTCGGCAGGTTCCAAGTGAAGCCAACTCTGACCTCACGTAATTTACGGCCCAATCTGTTTCCCCTCTCCCTCCAGGCTGTGTCATCAGGCACATTAGCCAACGGAGCAATTTCGCGGGTTGTAGAGATCACTCCCCTCCGGCCGCTGTGGGTAACCCTGGGAGATAGCCTTGAGAGAGATATATCTGGAATGTGCTTTTGTTTTTGGCTGCCGGGTTGCTTCGCTGGTTTCCCATCCCCCTTGCCTATGGCGACTCGAGAGCAGGCCAAGGATGCTTTGCAAGTTGACAGGGCTCAACTGTGGTCATAAGTCAAGGACTACCTGTATTAATTGGGGAGACAGGTGCATTACAAACAGATTACTTCCTGAAAGACCTTCCAACCCTCTCAGGGGCCGCTTCGATTGACGGTGTAGCAGCCACAACTCATTTTTTTTTTTGTCCCCTTTTGCAAACTTGTTTTGTAGCGGAAAATTCGCCAGAGTTATTTTGCCTCCGTTTCCTACGTTGATACGCTGGTGGGAAGGTTGCTGAATGCCCTGGATGAGACAGAGCTATCTCACAACACGGTGGTGGTTTTCACCGCAGATCATGGTAAGACGTCCGTGAGGCTTGGAGTCCGTTGCAAACTCCACACCTTTGTTTTCTGGAGAAGACTTGAATGTTACGAATTTTAGCTCTTGCGTTGGGATCAGCGTGTTGAATAAACCAGCTTCTGCACAATGGCTTATATACAGTAGTGGTCAAAATTGTGGGAACCTTTTGGGAAAAGTGTATTTTTGAGGTTTGATGGCTAATAACACCACTTTTTTTTGGAGTTTGAAGATAATCATATTCCACTGCTGGAATGGCCTGGGAATAGCCTTTTGTATATTTTTACAAAGTCAGCTTATTGCCCCCACAAACTGGGTCCTCAATTTACCTACCTTAGAAAGGATGGAAGGCTGAGTCAACCTTGAGCCTGGGGAGATTCGAACTTACTAATTGCAGACAGCTGGAGTTAAATGACAGTGCATTAGTCTGCTGAGCTATCCAGGCTCCTACATATTGATTCCAGACTAAATCTCTCTTTGACTCCTCTCATCATCTCGGTCAGTCTCTTTCCGACATCATCCCCTACTTTGTTCTAAGACCGGTTGAAGAGTTTTGGAGATTTTAAAAGCTCGGCTGTTCTTTGATATCTTTCTGGTCCATCCTAATCAACCTATTAAAGGGACGCGGTGGCTCAGGGGCTAAGATGCTGAGCTTGCCGATCGAAAAGTCGGCAGTTCAGCGGTTCGAATCCCCAGTGCCGTGTAATGGAGTGAGCTCCCGTTACTTGTCCCAGCTTCTGACAACCTAGCAGTTCGAAAGCAGGTAAAAAATGAGTCATGCTGGCCACATGACCATGGAGATGTCTTTGGACAGCGCTGGCTCTTGGGCTTTGAAATGGAGATGAGCACCGCCCCCTAGAGTCGGGAACGACTAGCACATATGTGCCAGGGGAACCTTTACTTTTACCTTAATCAACGTATTATATCCAACTCTTGATTCTTCTTCTTCTTTCTTTTCCTGGATGGATCCACAGGATTGCTCTCAATGCCATCTTCCCTTCATGTTCTTGATTTCATTTAGGCTGGTCGCTGGGTGAACATGGAGAATGGGCGAAATACAGCAACTTTGACGTAGCCACACGAGTGCCATTAATGTTCTACGTGCCAGGAGTGACAACTCCGATCTCTGATCCTGGACAGAAAGTTTTCCCATTCATTGATCCCTTCGCTCAAGATTCCTGCTCCGGGCTTCCAGGTAAAAATCCATCATTAACAGTGGACAAAATTAAAAGTCTAACCTTTTATTGCTGATCCGATTAGATCTTCCCTGTTAGCTTTAGGCATGCTTCTGCTTTTCTTCTTAGATTTTATTTAATGCCAATGTACTGCACTTTTTGGACTATAAAATGCACTTTTTTCCACCCTAAAAGAGGGTGGAAATGTTGGTGCGTCTTATACACCAAATACAGCCATTTTTGGCCTCTTGAAACATGTTGGCACCTGAACCCGGAAGAGCAAGGGGCAACGGCTGGCATGCTCAGAGAGATGACTCTGCGTGCTACTTCCGGCACGCGTGCCATAGCTTCACAATCACGGGCTTAGATAGTTTGGTAGGGAGGAAGAGAGTTAAGAAGGCTCCTCCTTAACTATTCTCAGAGTGTATGTGAATACTTTGGCATAATTTCTGTCTATGGGTGAGGAACAACAAAAGATACAGTAGAAGTAATTCCGGGTATTGTTCCTGGACCTGACACTCCCTACTCTAATTTTTCTTCTATCCCACTCCAGGAAAACCCAAAGAAATGGTTGAGTTGGTGTCCCTCTTCCCAACGCTTGCAGAACTGGCTGGATTGACTGTTCCTCCTGCTTGTCCTCAGCCTTCCTTCCACGTCCCTCTTTGTAGCGAAGGGAAGAGCTTGGTTCAGTACTTCCCGTCCTCCGGCGGAGGGCAGGAGAGCCCTGGTTCCAAACGAAAAGAAACCCCTGTTGCCTTCAGCCAGTATCCGCGACCTGGAGACACCCCTGCACTGAATTCTGATTTGCCGTTACTTCAAGATATAAGAGTCATGGGCTATTCCCTCCGTACGGCCGATTACAGGTGTACCGTCTGGTTCGGGTTTAATCCCAACAACTTCACGATCGACGTGAAGGACATCCATGGAGGAGAGCTGTATTTTGAAGAAAGCGATCCCAACGAAGATCATAACCGGTACAACGAAGTCCTACGTGGATCCCCCGTTCCAAAGCTTTGCCATCTCGTCGATCATTTGAAACTGGGATCAACTTCAGTTCAGTGAACCTCTGCTAAGGAACTGACCTCCACGTCACAGCTTGTATATATATGTCATACTTTGTGTTATACACAAAAACGCCTTCAAGGATGACCGTTTTTTGTATCAAAAGGTTTCAAATGCTGATATAAAAATAAATTTGAATGTGTCTATGCTCATTAAAAGAAATCTGCCGTGTCTGTCAAATAGTTCCGGAGAAAACAATGATAATATTTGAAAAAAGAGAGAGAAAACAGGTCAATATTAAGTGGTTAAGGGATCCGAGTTTGCAGGAGTGAAATGCTACCAGTTCGGACCGGTTCTCCCGAACCAGTAGTAAAAAATGCTACCGGTTCGGGTGAACCGGTATTTCCAATGATCAGCTGGGTGACGATCAGCTGTGGCGAACCGGTATTTCCAATGATCAGCTGGGTGATGATCAGCTGTGGCGAACCGGTATTTCCAATGATCAGCTGGGTGATGATCAGCTTTGGCGAACCGGTATTTCCAATGATCAGCTGGGTGATGATCAGCTGTGGCGAACTGGTATTTCCAACGATCAGCTAGGCGACGATCAGCTGTGGCGTGCGATTTATATTAGCTAGAATCGTCGGATTTCTTGCTTTCTGGCTAACCTAAATCGTGTGGCACAGCGTATTCCCACCCCACTCACTGTTCTACTTACCTTTGCAGACTTGGAAGGCTTCAAAATGTTCCTTTTTTAGCGTTGCATGGGCACGCCTCAGATACGCATTCCCAACTCTAGGGGGCAGTGCTCATCTCCGTTTGTAAAAAATGCAAGTAGAAAAATAGGGACCACCTTTGGTGGGAAGGGAAGAGCGTTCCATGAGCCTTTGGCATTGAGTCATGCCAGCCACATGACCACGGAGATGTCTTCGGACAGCGCTGCTCTTCGGCTTTGAAATGGAGATGAGCACCGCCCCCTAGAGTTGGGAATATTCTCCCAAGGACTCTAGATGGGCATCAAGAACAAGGAAGTCATCCTAGAAAAACAAAATACAGACGGCTCAAAGTGATGGAGGGAAGGAGGCGGGGAGACAGAGAAGGCAAAGCTATTCTCATATTCAATTGTGATGCCACTCTTGACCTCTTCCTTGGCATCAATTGGAGGCCGAAGGCATTTTGCCCACCTCAGCAAAATTTATTACCTGCCTAGCAAGTCAGGAATAGCCAGACCTGGAGATTCCCGCAGTTAAAACAGGAGGCAAAAAAGCCCCGTCAACAAAACACTTTTATTTAGTTAATAAAGTGAGATCAGCTTGAATGAATTTCCATTTTTCCCCCCTTCCCTCTGTGCAAAAGATGCAAAGCGTCTTAAAAATTAATTTGGTCTTTCAAGCTCACTTTTTTTTTTAAAGAAAAAAGTTTCTATTTGCACTTAATAATCTTTACAAACGATCACCATGTATATTAACAAAATTCACTCTGTGCTTTCAGATTCTTTGACCTTAAAGGGAATTTCCCCCCCTCCCCAATCCATTTTAAAGCACTAAGCTTTTCTTTAAAAAAATAAAAATAGAAACATTGACTTTGCTTTTGCCGATTAGATAGATTTGTTGTTATAGAGATGGCTAGTCGTATACTGAAGGTTGGACCATAAGGAAGGCTGAGCGCCAAAAAATGGAGGCCTTTGAACTCTGGTGCTGGAGAAGATTCCCGTGAGTCCCTTGGACTGCAAGGCGATCCAACCGGTCAGTCCTAGAGAAGATCAACCTTGACTGCTCTTTAGAAGGCCAGATCCTGAAGAGGAAACTCAAATATTTTGGCCACCTAATGAGAAGGAAGGACTCACTGGAGAAGAGCCTAATGCTGGGAAAGATTGAGGTCAAAAGAAGAAGGGGACGGCAGAGAACGAGGTGGCTGGATGGAGTCACTGAAGCAGTCGGCATGAGCTTAAATTGACTCCAGAGGATTGTAGAGGACAGGAAGGCCTGGAGGAAAGTTGTCCATGGGGGTCGTGATGGGTCAGACACGACTTCGCAACTAACCACGACAAGTCATATACTAATGTGCAAAAGTAAAAAAAGTTGAGGTTGTAATGTTGTTATCTTGTACAGAAGAGTGGGAAGTAAATGCTTTTTTTTTCTCCTTCCCTCGTACCTCATGTTTTCTTCCCCCCTCTCTTTTTCCTTCCCTTAATTTCCTATTTTTGTTTCTCTTTGTAGCATATACATGGGCAAAACAATACAAGTTATATATGAAAGAAAATAAAAATGGTATATTTGTGAGCCGCCCTGAGACCTTGGAGATAGGGCAGCATATAAATTGCATAAAAATTAATTAATTAATTAATTAATTCTCCTGCTTCAGCAGGGGGCTGGACTAGAAGACCTCCAAGGTCCCTTCCAGCTCTATTCTATTCTAAATTCTGAAATTTGTCATGCCACAAAACTCCTCGCCTTTAAAACTGTTGCAACATCCTTGCGATCATGTTTTCAGAATTCAGGACCTTGGCAACTGGAATGCATTAATCACCTTTGAAGTATCCCAGGGACACATGATTGACCCTTTGTGACTTTCCCAGTTGACTTTCAACAAGCAAAGTCCATGGGAAAAGAGAGACTTGCTTAATGACCGTGTGATTCATTTAACAACTGCAGCGGTTGGCATAACAATTGTGGCAAAAAAAAAAAAAAAAAAAGGTAAAATTGGATGTGGCTTACTCAACAACCAGAAATTGGTTAGCAATTTCTGGTCACTTAGCAACAGAAATTGGCTGGGAATTCTGGGAGTTAAGGTCCAGAAATGCTGGCTGGGGAATTCTGGGAGTTGAAGTCCACACATCTTAAAAGTTGCCAAGTTTGAGAAATGATGATGCCTCTGAAAAGCAGCCGGGTGTAAATCTAACCTCAACCACTAGAGGTCACTAGAACTATAGAGAAAAATTGCTTTAATCCCAACTCTTCAAAGTCCAGAATTATTATTATTATTATTATTGGCTCTAACTTAGGCCGGTGAAACATGGACACTAGCCTCATAATCGGGACAAAATGGTGCAAAGAGCCATGGAAAGATACATGTTCGGCATGTACAAGACAAGATAGACAGACCTGCACGTGGATGAGAGAACAAACGAAAGTATATGATATCATCAAGAGAATAAAAGAATTGAAATGAAAACGGGCTGGTCAACTAGCAAGAAGAACTGAAGGCAGGAGGATGAAGGCGATCACAGAATGGATCCCACTTGATCAAAAGCATCCATGAAAGAGATCTAAGATGGATGGCCAGTGTTTTAATGTTCCGTCAATTAATTGTTGACTTTACAGAATGCCTCTCCCATCAGTTTTTGGACATAGAAGTTCAGCCTGTGACAGTTGAGATTATGGTGCATTTTATTTCATTTCTGTCAACTGTCGACACCAAAATGACTCTAGCAACTTCTACCAATCTGGTTTTCTTTGGATGTTTTTCACCGCAGGAAAAAATAACTTACACAGTAGTTCTATTTTTGTTGGGAAATTAAACGCTATCTTTCCCCTTGACCAGATCTTGTCAACTGGCTAATTCTTGAGCTTAACAACAAATCCAGTTCGTTATTTTTCCTCCGAGGCAAAAAAAAAATAAAAATAAAAAATGGAATTGCAGCTTTTGCACTTAGATAAAGGTAAAAGTAAAGGTTCCCCTCGCACATATGTGCTAGTCGTTCCCGACTCTAGGGGGCGGTGCTCATCTCCGTTTCAAAGCCAAAGAGCCAGTGCTGTCCGAAGACATCTCCGTGGTCATGTGGCTGGCATGGCTCAACGCCAAAGGCGCACAAAACGCTGTTCCCTTCCCACCAAAGGGGGTCCCTATTTTTCTACTTGCATTTTTTACTTGCTTTCGAACTGCTAGGTTGGCAGAAGCTGGGACAAGTCACGGGAGCTCACCCCGTTACGCGGCACTGGGGATTCGAACCGCTGAACTGCCGACCTTTCGATCGACACTTAGATAGAAACCAGCAATTTGGCCCCTGGGAATGAAGCTCACTTTTCATCTACAGAGCGTTACAAAACTTAGTTAGCAGACAGTATGTTCAGACAAGGAATTGGCAACGGTGAAAGACTTCCAAAATCAGTGGAGCCATTTTCTCCCACCTCTGAATTAGTAATGTTGGGAATAACAGCAGAAATAGGCTAAGGTTCGAATCTTACCAGGCTCAAGGTTGACTCAGCCTTCCATCCTTTCTAAGGTAGGTAAATTGAGGACCCAGTTTGTGGGAGCAATAAGCTGACTTTGTATAAATATACAAAAGTATGAAGGCTATTGCTTAATGCATTGTAAGCCGCCCTGAGTCTCCGGAGAAGGGCGGCATATAAATCAAATTAAAAAATAATAATAATGAGGAAATGTCATCCTTGTGTGTTTCCTAAATTCCTTTGATTTGATGCAATCTGACAGAGTTCCCGCCACCGTCTCTCTCTCTCTCTCTCTCTCTCTCTCTCTCTCTCTCTCTCTCTCTCTCTCTCTCTCTCTCTCTCTCTCTCTCTCTCTCTCTCTCTTTTTTCCTAGATGTTGCTGACTGCACGGATGAATTGTACGTTGCGGAAGGTGCATGGCCTTGAATGAACATGGCGCGGCGAAAGAGCAACGCGAAAACCAAGAACGAAAACAGACCCAAGCTATCTAAGCTTAAATGGATGCAGCAGTTTTAATAAAAATCACGTTTTGATCATCCTCTGAGAAACACTGGCTGGGTTCCTACATCATTTCTAGGCCAACCTTGGCAACTTTAAGAGTTGTGGACTTCTACTCCCAAATTGCAAGGGAGGCTGCAACTGTTGTAAATGTGCCCACTTGCCAAACACCTGAAGTCTGATCACAATTTTCAGCGCTGTTGTAACTTCCTTTGGACTTATATGGATTTGAGGATAATTATTCATGCTGCTGATTGAATCTGCCTTCTCCTGAGACTTTATAAGATTCTGTTTCTGTTATTTTATTTATATCCTGCCTTTATTATTATTATTATTTATAAATAATCCAAAGTGGAGAACGTATCTAATACTCCTTCTTCCTCCTATTGTTCCCACAACAACAAGCTGGACTGACACATAGTCACATAATTGGCTTTCATGCTGACAGGACTAGAACTCACTGTCTCCTGGTGATTGTCTCAAAGTCACCCAGCTGGCTTTCATGACTAAGGCAGGACTAGAACTCACCGTCTCCTGGTGATTGTCGCAAAGTCACCCAATTGGCTTTCATGCTGACAGGACTAGAACTCACTGTCTCCTGATCATTGTCCCGAAGTCACCCAGCTGGCTTTCATGCCTAAGGCTGGACTAGAATTCACTGTCTCCTGGTGATTGTCCCAAAGCCACCCAGCTGGCTTTCATGGCTAAGGTAGGACTAGAACTCACTGTCTCCTGGCCATTGTCCCAAAGTCACCCAATTGGCTTTCATGCCTAAGGCAGGACTAGAATTCACTGTCTCCTGGTGATTGTCCCAAAGCCACCCAGCTGGCTTTCATGGCTAAGGTAGGACTAGAACTCACTGTCTCCTGGCCATTGTCCCAAAGTCACCCAATTGGCTTTCATGCCTAAGGCAGGACTAGAATTCACTGTCTCCTGGTGATTGTCCCAAAGCCACCCAGCTGGCTTTCATGGCTAAGGTAGGACTAGAACTCACTGTCTCCTGGCCATTGTCCCAAAGTCACCCAATTGGCTTTCATGCCTAAGGCAGGACTAGAATTCACTGTCTCCTGGTGATTGTCCCAAAGCCACCCAGCTGGCTTTCATGGCTAAGGTAGGACTAGGACTCACTGTCTCCTGGTGATCAGCCCAAACTCTTCCTGCTAACTTTCATGCTTAATTAGGCTAGAACTCACCATCTCCTGGTTTCTAGCTCGGTGCCTAGACTAAACTGGCTCTCTTGATGAGCTTTATGATATTTCTTCAGATTTTATATCCGCTTCAGATGGGTTGGAGTTACAGAAGCCTCCATAACTGTCTCTAAAGACTTGAGACTGAGATGTTTGAGTGAAAGTATTGAGATGCCCATAAAGTGGAGTAGCTGGATCACAGGTCTTATTATGCCATCTCTCTAGCCTGGTTTTATTATTGATTGTGACCTTCTGACAAATGGAACGTGGCCAGCAAGACAGCGAAGAAAAGTGCCTCCCTTATCATCATTTTCCTACATCTGGCATCACTATAAATATTTGATGGCGTAAACACCCAAATAGCTCTTTTATGAAACTCATCCTCTCTTTCCTTTGGGTGGTAGATTATCGCTTCCTCATTTGCATTTTGCATGTTTCCCTTCTTTTAAAAAAAAAATGGCAAATGTAATTGCATTCCCATCCATCCAAGTGGAAAGCTAAATAATGAAACAGATATTGGATTGTTTCCCAATCGAATGGAAATGATGGCTTTGGGTTGACGGGATCCAGAGAATATTGTTTAGGGCAGGTTCCTTAAAATCAATAGGATTAATTAGAATTCATTTCAATTTATGTAGCGACCTAGGACTAAACTTTGGATTCAACCAAAGTGTGGGGTTTTTTTTTTAATTATTGCGTGCTTTATTAGCGAGGAAAAAAAAGTCAGTATTGTGAAATCATTTCAGCATGAGCAAGGAGAATAACCATTATGGAAAGATCAATCATATAAACTAACACACTTCATTGTCTAATATTTATGCAAAATAACACATCTCAATATGTCATCTCAACCCAGTTAGAAAATATATCTCTCTAATTTCTCCATCTCTCCCAGTAGTGAAGGGGAAAAAAAAAAAACACGGTGTTTCATTTCCAAGTTTGTAATATATTTCATTCTTCTGTATATCCCAAACCATATGTCCATTTCGAGCAACTTAATAAAAACAGGTGCTTCATTTGCTAACTAATGGAACTTCCCTTTTCTCTTAAAATCCTGGCTCCATGTTGAATTAGCAAGTATCCCTCTATTAATATTTTAGAGTTCCAGCATTGTATTTTATTTATTTATTTATTTGTTCGATTTATATGCCGCTCTTCTCCGGAGACTCAGGGCAGCTTACAATGCGTTAAGCAATAGCCTTCATACTTTTTGTATATACCTGCTTAGTAGGGCCTTTTCGGCCCCCCGTAAGTGGTATTCTTTTTTATACAAAGTCAGTTTATTGCCCCCACAATCCGGCTCCTCATTTTACCTACCTCAAAAGGATGGAAGGCGGAGTCAACCTTGAGCCTGGTGAGAATTGAACTCGTAGTAATTGCAGGCAGTGGCAGCTAAGTGCTATTTTTAACAGTAGTTTAGTCCGCTGCGCCACCAAGGCTCTTTGTAACTCTCATTATTATTACTATTATTATTTGCCAATATGATTCCAGTGGGTCTTCATAAGTGTTGAATCCATTATTATCTAGTTTTTTCAACCTTGGCAATTGTAAGATGGGTGGACTTCAACTCATAATAGAATAGAATAGAATAGAATAGAATAGAATGGAATGGAATGGAATGGAATGGAATGGAATGGAATGGAATGGAATAGAATAGAATAGAATAGAATAGAATAGAATAGAATAGAATAGAATAGAATAACAGAGTTGGAAGGGACCTTGGAGGTCTTCTAGTCCAGCCCCCTGCTTAGGCAGGAAACCCTACACCCCTTCAGACAACTGGTTATCCAACATCTTCTTAAGAACTTCCAGTGTTGGAGCATTCACAATTCTCCATCCAAGATGCAATCCTTTGCACCTATCTGAGCGATAAAGTCTTAAAAAAAAAACCAGGATCACTTTCATATTTATAGATTTGATTAATCAAAGAGATCCTCAAAAGAAATCCTAGGATGTAGAATGTTTACTGGTTACTTATGGATACCCTTCAAGGTTATATCTGAGCTCTGGGATACTCTCCCGCTTGAAACTCATAATGACTCTGTGATTTTATCCTTATCCTTTCCCCCTTTTAAAGAGTAATATGGTTTTATATTTATGTTAGTTAATTTTTCTATTATTTTCAATCTATCTACTGCATCTGTCTTTCTGTCCTCTCTCTCTCCATTCACTTATTTCAGTCTCAACTACTATCTATCTATCTATCTATCTATCTATCTATCTATCTATCTATCTATCTATCTATCTATCTATCATCCATCCATCCATCTATCATCTATCTATCTATCTATCTATCATCTATCTATCTATCTATCTATCTATCTATCTATCTATCTATCATCCATCCATCCATCTCTCATCTATCTATCTATCTATCTTCCATCCATCCATCTATCATCTATCTATCTATCTATCTATCTTCCATCCATCCATCCATCTATCCATCTATCATCTATCTATCTATCTATCTATCTATCTACCATCCATCCATCCATCCATCCATCCATCTATCCATCTATTATCTATCTATCTATCTATCTATCTATCTATCTATCATCCATCCACCCACCTGTCTATCTATCTATCTATCTATCTATCTATCTATCTATCTATCTATGTATCTATCTATCTATCTATCATCCATCCATCCACCCATCTATCTATCTATCTATCTATCTATCTTCCATCCATCCATCCATCTATCCATCTATTATCTATCTATCTATCTATCTATCTATCTTCCATCCATCCATCCATCCATCTATCCATCTATTATCTATCTATCTATCTATCTATCATCCACCTATCTATCTATCTATCTATCTATCTTTTATCATCTATCTATCTATCTATCTATCTATCTATCATCTATCTATCTATCTATCTATCTATCTATCATCCATCCATCCATCTATCATCTATCTATCTATCTATCTTCCATCCATCCATCTATCATCTATCTATCTATCTATCTATCTATCTATCTATCTATCTATCTATCTATCTATCTTCCATCCATCCATCCATCTATCCATCTATCATCTATCTATCTTTCTATCTATCTATCTACCATCCATCCATCCATCCATCCATCTATCATCTAGTGTATCTATCTATCTATCTATCTATCTATCTATCTATCTATCTACCATCCATCCATCCATCCATCCATCCATCTATTATCTATCTATCTATCTATCTATCTATCTATCTATCTATCTATCATCCACCCACCTATCTATCTATCTATCTATCTATCATCCATCCATCCATCTATCTATCTATCTATCTATCTATCTATCTATCTATCTATGTATCATCCATCCATCCACCCATCTATCATCTATCTATCTATCTATCTATCTATCTATCTATCTATCTTCCATCCATCCATCCATCTATCCATCTATCATCTATCTATCTATCTATCTATCTATCTATCTATCTTCCATCCATCCATCCATCCATCTATCCATCTATTATCTATCTATCTATCTATCTATCTATCTATCTATCTATCTATCTTCCACCTATCTATCTATCTATCTATCTATCTATCTATCTATCTATCTATCTATCTTTTATCATCTATCTAACTATCTCTATCTTAAAATAGAAATAGCCAGCATGAAATCTGGCTAGGTGACTTTGGGCCAATCACCAGGAGACTTGTGAGTTCTAGTCCCACTTTAGGCATGAAAAAGCAGCTGGGTGACTTTGGATCAATCACCAGAAGATTTGTGATTTCTAGTCCTCACCTTAGATAGGAAAGTTGGCTATGTGACTTGGGGCCAATCACAAGGAGACTGGGAGTTCTAGTTCCCCATGAAAACCAGATGAGTGACTTTGGTCCAGTCCTAACCTGTTCTGAGGAAAATAGGAGACGGGGTTAAACACATTCCCCACTTTGAGTTATTCATAAAAAAAACAATAAAGTCAAGATAAAAATAAAATTAAAAAATTACATTGAAGGAGAGTGATTTAAAAACTGCAGAATAAACGTTGGTCTCTTTACCACCCTCTGAAAAACGGCTAAACCCTCATTCGTTTTTCACTTACATTTTTGGGAATTTTGCTCTTCCCATCTTTCCATTTTCCCTCCTCTCCCTCTTTTCTCCAAACCACAATTATGCATTTTGGTAAATTCTGGGAATCAAAAGGTTTTCTGTCAGGAGGAAAAAAAAAAAAATCCTGATAATAACAAGTGCCTGCCTTTATTCTTAACAATTTTGCTTCCGATTCCGTGACGAATATAGTTGCACTCAGATAAACACACACGTCCGTTGTTTTCCTTGTCGTCTCTCCTCTCTCTCTCTCTCTCGCTTGCTGCCAGATAGGCAGCAGCACACACAATAAATATTTAATAGCAATTTCCCTCCGGCATATTTGGATTCTCCCAACATCTCATTACAACTTCTTGGAAAGGCAGCCTTATTTTTAGTTGCTTAATTACGTTAACGAAGAGCTGAGTCGAGGAGCTGTTGGGATCGCAAAATGATTAAAATCGCTTTGGAGGCCTTTTCGGCTATGTCATTACGGTCTTCCTTAATATTTTTTCTGCTATTTTTTTTTTTTTTTGGTACTTAAGAAGTCCTTAAAAGGACCATGGGATTGTGTGTGAAGCCATGAGATCCTCGCGGATGTCTGGCTACCAGCCCGTCTGTTACTTATTTAGCACCACCCAGGAGCCACGTGTGACTTAAGGGTTGCCACGGACGCGAGTAACTTTTTCTTTTTTTTTCCCGTAAAAATGAAGCTGTCAGGTTTCAAGGTTGTCTCAAATAAATTGCATTTCAAACAAAGTCTTTTAAGGAAAACTCCTATTTATTAAGCACAACATTCTAAAATCCGACTCCATCGAAGCCAACACTGACTTCCAGACCCCAAACCCTCCCTTTCCGTTCCCCACTCCTCTGCACTCATTGGCCATCTTCCAAGTCATTCTACCCCTAATCTACCACTACAGCTCAAAGGAATTTCCCCCCTCCCATCCCATCTCCTAGGGGATATTATCTCCAGGGAAAATAAGTAGGTGAAAAGTCAAACGTCCCTTTCCAGACGCCTCCGCTTCTCCTTCTTATGTCAGCACTAGAGTAAATGCAGCTTGAAGTGCTGACAGAAGTGTTTTAATATTGTGTGTGACCAACCATACACTAAATAAATAAATAAATAAATAAATAAATAAATAAATAAATAAATAAATAAATAAATAAATAAATAAATAAATAAATATTTTTTCTTCTTCAAAACATTTATTTGGTCAATGTTTTACTGTATTTTGCAAAAAAATAAAAAACACAACCCAATCTGCCCTCTCATTTTTTTTCTTTCTTTCTTTCCACCACCTCTTCCCAGCCAATTAATACAGCCAGGAGGAAGAAGGAAATTTGCTTGAAAACTGCATTTTGAGTCATTAAACTCTTAGAAAGAATCCTTGACTGATGGACTCAATTGTCCCAATGGTGCTTTTTTTCTCAAGAGGCGAATGGACTGATTTTTTTTCTTTGAAGACGTTTTGCTTCTCATCCAAGAAACTTCTTCAGCTCTGAGAGCAGAGAGGTTCCTTGGTGTTCTCTGAGCTTGTTTTCTTGCAGACATTTCATTATCCAGCTAGAGTGGTGCGATGGCCTAGAAGTGCAGTTTTCACCTCACAATCAGGGGGCTGTGAGTTCAATCCTAGGTAGAGGCAGCTATTTCTATCTCTGGGCACAATGAGAATGTATCTGCTGAAAATAACTCCGCATTGGTGACAGGAAGGGCATCTGGCCAATAAATACTCAGCTCCATTCAGTTGCCCAGACTCCACCCTGCAAGGGATTATGGTGTTGGAAGAAGAAGAAGAAGAAGAAGAAGAAGAGGAAGAGGAAGAGGAAGAGGAAGAGGAAGAAGAGAATTTATTATCCAACTAAGTAATCAGCCATGTATTTATAGGTAAATAAATAGGTAATTGGCATGTATTTATGATGGTCGTAACGTTCTAGAGTCATATGATCACCAATTGTGACCATCCCAGGGCACGGCACAGAGATAACACAAACAGCTGGCAGTTCAAACCACCCCTTTATTGCTCCAAATCTCCCCCGAACGCTCCCACGTTTCTGGCAAGTCCCCAAACAGAGTGATAATAAACTCCCATGCAAACCTCAAGCAGCCTCTGGCTGCAATTAGTCCAGCCCAGCTCTGTCTGCACCAAGGCTGCACGGCAATAAATCCCCAAAGTATTTGGCAAAACAAGAGCAAAGCAAAAGATCCAGATCCACTAGTCCAGAATGCCAACAAGGAATACAAGGACTCTTGGCAAGTTCAAATGTTGGCACACAACGCTTCAGGAACTCAGCGTTTGCTCCAGACAAATGCCCCTCCCCACGGGGTCTTGTTAGGTCTCATTCCCCAGGTGTGCCTGGTGAAGCTGGGCGGGGCACTCTCCTTGTGAGCGGCATCAGGATGGGGTGGTTCTTGCTCCTCATTTGAGCTCTGTCTCTCCTTTCATCCTGTCTCTGTTCCTCCCCGCCTGTTGTGGCTCCGTTGCCTGAGCCTGGGCTATCGACAGATGCAGACTCTGAGAGTGAGGGAGAGGAGTTGGCAAGGCCTCCCTCTCCAGGACCCTCCTCTCTGGCAATGCCTCCGGATGACACCAAAGGCCAAAAGATAGGCCCAGAGCCAAGCACGTCCCCGCAGCCACAGGTGGACGGCAACGAAGGAGAGAAGTGCTGGCTGGACCCTCGGCAGAGGCACAGGGAGAAGCGTGCGCAGCAGAGGGGAAGGCGTGCCAGAGATTAGCTGAGTCACTGGACCACACCCCACAGGGTATAAATGTGGGTGTGGTGGCCGGTTCAGTTTGTGACGAGCAAAAACTAGAAATAATCCATGACCTCTGCGTTACTGGACTTCTCCCTGTCTTGTCGGACTGCATTTGGACTAATCCTTGTATTGCTGAAACTTTGCCTGCTTTATCGGAATGCTTGCAGTCTAATCTTTGTTTTGTGTGAGTAAAGTCTGAATTGGCAGCTAGCCACTGGGTTGCTGCCAGCTTTATCTTCAAAGATTTTGTTGTGTGGCTTATTAACTCTGGGCCGTCTGTGGGGGTGCGTGTGTGGGACAGGGACAGAACACTGCCTGCAGGCCTTACTAATTCTGAAAAGCCTTGCCTGGGTTGACTCTACCCTTCCCCAGTTTCCTCCAAGGCCAACAGAGCTGCCCTCCCACTCGCTGTCAGTTCTTGTTCCAGGCCGCAGATGCAGGCATGACAGCCCTCTTTCGACAAGTGAAATATAGCCAGATTCACTTAACAATTCGCTTAACAACCATGACGAAAGAGGTTGTAAAATCAGACACGCTTAACAATGATTAGCAATGGAAGTTTGGATCCCAACTCTAGTTGGGTGGTGAAATCCAATTTTTTTTTACTACCGGTTCTGTGGGCATGGCTCAGTGGGCATGATGTGGCTTGGTGGGTGTGGCTTGGTGGGCATGGCAGGGGAAGGATACTGCAAAATCCCCATTCCCTCTCCACTCCAGGGGAAGGATACTGCAAAATCCCTATTTCCTCCTCACTCCTGGGGGAAGGATACTGCAAAATCCCCATTCTCTCCCCACTCCTGGAGGAAGGATACTGCAAAATCTCCATTCCCTCCCCACTCCAGGGGAAGGATACTGCAAAATCCCCATTCCCTCCCCACTCCTGGGGGAAGGATACTGCAAAATCCCCATTCCCTCCCCACTCCTGGGGAAAGGATACTGCAAAATCCCCATTCCCTCCCCACTCCAGGGGAAGGATACTGCAAAATCTCCATTCCCTTCCCATTCCTGGAGGAAGGATACTGCAAAATCTCCATTCCCTCCCCACTCCAGGGGAAGGATACTGCAAAATCCCCATTCCCTCCCCACTCCTGGGGAAAGGATACTGCAAAATCCCCATTCCCTCCCCACTCCAGGGGAAGGATACTGCAAAATCTCCATTCCCTTCCCACTCTGGGGCCAGGCAGAGGTGGTATTTGCCGGTTCTCCAAACTGCTCAAAATTTCCGCTACCGGTTCTCCAAAACCTGTCAGAACCTGTTGGAATTCAGCCCTGCTCTAGTTGTAAGTCAAGGACTATCCTTAAAAGTGGAGGCAGAAACTTTGCGACTTCAGATTTACGAGATTCTATCCATGCAGCTTTACGGAGAAGTAGAATTTGTTCCCCTTCTCATGTTTTCTTTCTGGTGTAGCTGGGAGGGCTATCAGGAGAAACTCCTTATTCCTTTCCCCGTTTTGGATTTTCCCAAACTTGGGAGGAAAAAATCAAGACACGTTTGGAACTTTGCAACAGTTAATTATGAATGTTGTACCTGAAGCCGTCGCTTAAGAAAAGAAATATTGGAAAGCATTTCCACGCCCTCCCGTAATTGAAGGTATTCCATATATCCCCCTTTTTTTTTTAAGGGAAAAAAGTTTAAATCACAGGTGAACGCTTAAACGCAGGTAGTTCCACAGAAGCTTTGGGCTGACAGCTAATAATTAATTAACAACGAATGGTGTTATTCAAACTGTCATCGTGATTGGCAGGATTGTCTGTGGGAAAGAGGAAAAGATTTTTGTTAATGTGGCAGACGACAGTCTGGGAAACATTAACGCTTCGCAATTCCCGTTGCGTTTCTGCTAAACGTTTGATGTGACAGCTTGCCTTGTGAGGGATAGAGAAGAGTGGAGTAGAGATCCCATGGCGATGCACACTTGCCTCGCAATAGAGGTGTCCACTGCAACTGTGGAGAATTTAGCCTCTGGACCAGGGGTGAAATGCTCCCGGTTCGGACCAGATCACCTGATCCGGTAGCGATGGTGGCGGGTGGTTTGGAGAACCGGTAGCAAAAATCCCTGCGCCCTGCTCCATGCCCAGCTGAGCCGCACGATCATCAGAGGTTTTTTTTTTTTACTTTTAAAAGCATTTTTTCTACAACCTCTTCCGACGAAAAAATGCTTTTAAAAGTTTTTTTAAAAAAAGCCTCTGATGATCGCGCGGCTCGGCTGGGATCGTCAGAGGCTTTTCAAAGCATTTTTTTCTGCAATCTCTTGGCCAAAGAGGTGGTAAAAAAAATGCTTTGAAAAGCCTCTGACAATCCCAGCTGAGTTGCCTGATCGTCAGAGAGGCTTTTCAAAGCATTAGAAAAAATGCTTTGAAAAGTTAAAAAAAAAAAAAAGTTGGGCACACCCACCCAGTCACATTACCTCGCCCCCACCCCCAAGCCACGGCCACAGAACCAGTAGAAACAAATTTTACATTTCATCCCTGCTCTTTCTTGCTCTTCTCTGCACTCTTTCCAGGGTCAGAATACTAGACTTGGAAGGGACTTTGGAGGCAGGGGTGAAATGCTACTGGTTTGCTCCGGTTCGGGGCAAACCGGTTCGCTCCGGTTCGGGGCAAACTGGTAGTGATAAAAACTACCAGTTTGGGTGAACTGGTAGTTAAAAAAAAAAAGCTACCGTTTCAGGCAAACCGGTAGTTAGCTACTGGTTCAGGCAAACCGGTTGTTAAAAAAAGTTCCTCCGAATCGGTATTTTCAACGATCAGCTGTGCAGCAGGGTTTAGCTTTGCTAGAAAGCAGGAAATCCTGCTTTCTAGAGGAGCTAAATCGCTCGCCACAGCTGATCCCCCTTGATTGGTTGTCCAATCTCTTCTTAAAAACCTCCAGTGTTGGAGCACCCATAACTTCTGGAGGCAAGAAGTTCCACTGATTCATTGTTCTAACTGTCAGGGAATTTCTCCTTAATGGTAGGTTGCTTCTCTCCTTGGTGAGTTTCCATCCATTATTTCTTGTCCTACCTTCAGGTGCTTTGGAAAGAGCTTGACTCCCTCTTCTTTGGGGCAGCCTCTGAGATATTGGAAGACTTCTATCATGTCACCCCTGGTTCTTCTTTTCATTAAACTAAACATACCCAATTCCTAAAGGTCCTTGTTCAAGAGGCAACTGGACTTTCTGGTTTTCTTTGAAGACATTTCGCTGTCTCATCCCAGAAGCTTCTTCAGCTCTGACTGGATAGAGGAGAATGGAAGGATTTATACTCCTTGCAGACAGCTGGCCATTTGCATTCTTTTAGCGAGTCGTTAAGGCTTCTTTAGGACAACCACGACCTGGATGACTGAGAATCTCCATAGACCTACTCAATTCCTGCAACCATTTTTCATATGTTCTTTGTATGGGTCTCAACAGCAACCAGAATCCAGCAGGTTCTGACAGGTTCTGGAGAACCGGTAGCGGAAATTTTGAGTAGTTTGGAGAACTGGCAAATACCACCTCTGACTGGCCCCAGAGTGGGGTGGTAATGGGGATTTTGCAGTATCCTTCCCCTGCCACGCCCACCAAGCCACACCCACAGAACCGGTAGTAAAAAAATTTGGATTTCACCCCTGCTTTCTGTCCAAAATATGGACTTCAAAAGAGTGGCCCTTGTCTTTTAAATGTTTCACCTCATTAGAAGGCAGAATTAGACGGCTGCCTTGGGTACGTTGAGTAGAAACAAAATAGAAACTCATCTCCATGTTCATATCCAACTTATTCTAAGTCATATTTTTTATAAGCTTCGCCACTTTGCTGCTCTATAAAAAGCTTCCTCGGATCGAATCAGCAGATGGCTCCTTACTCGGGAAAACTGTGAGCAGCAGAAGCAGATGGCAACCGAGGAAGAGAAAAATCAACTTCCATTTCTGAAATGAGAGAAAAATGGGACAAGCAACTTTGCCATTAAAACAAACAAACCCCAAAAAACCTCGCATGTGTGCAACTTGGAAATAGGAAATATTTTTCTTGCTTCTTCTTTTTTTTCTTTTGATGGGAAATAGAACTTTTCTTTTTTAATTCAATAGAGAGCTCAACTTAACCCACAAGGCAAAGTGGATGGCATTTTGGTTTCTTCTGTTAAGAGATTTTTTGTTTTGTTTTGGTGCTTCTTTTGAAAACAAATCTGAAGGTGCTTTAAAAATGGATGAATAAATGAGAGAGAGAGAGAGAGAGAGAGAGAGAGAGAGAGAGAGAGAGAGAGAGAGAGAGAGGTAATAGAGATAGATAGATATTAGATAGATAAATAGATGATAGATAGATAGACATAAGATAGATACTAGATAGATAGATAGATAGATAGATAGATAGATGATAGATAGATGATAGATAGTTGATAGATAGATGATAGATAGATAGATAGATGATAGATAGATAGATAGATGATAAATAGATGATAGATGGATAGATATAGATAGATGATAAATAGATGTTAGATAGATACTAGATAGATAGATGATAGATAAATAGATGATAGATAGATAAATAGATGATAGATAGATAGACATAAGATAGATATTAGATAGGTAGATAGATAGATAGATACTAGATAGATAGATGATAGATAGTTGATAGATGATAGATAGATAGGATAGATAAATAGATGATAGATAAATATGATAGATACTAGATAGATAGATAGATAGATAGATAGATAGATAGATAGATGATAGAGATAGATGATAGATAAATAGATGATAGATGGATAGATATAGATAGATGATAAATAGATGATAGATAGATACTAGATAGATAGATGATAGATAAATAGATGATAGATAGATAAATAGATGATAGATAGATAGACATAAGATAGATATTAGATAGGTAGATAGATAGATACTAGATAGATAGATGATAGTTGATAGATGATAGATAGATAGGATAGATAAATAGATGATAGATAAATATGATAGATACTAGATAGATAGATAGATAGATAGATAGATGATAGATAAATAGATGATAGATGGATAGATATAGATAGATGATAAATAGATGATAGATAGATACTAGATAGATAGATGATAGATAGATGATAAATAGATAATAGATAGATAAATAGATGATAGATACTAGATAGATAGATGATAGATAGATGATAAATAGATAATAGATAGATAAATAGATGATAGATATATACTAGATAGATAGATGATAGATAGATAGATAGATAATGATAAATAGATGATAAATAGATAATAGATAGATACAAGATATAGATAGATAGATGATAAATAGATGATAGGTAGGTAGATAGATAGATAGATAGATAGATAGATAGATAGATAGATACAGAGATACAGAGATACAGAGAGCTAAATAGAGATAGGGAGATAGTTAGAGAGATAGAGAAATAGAGAGATAACCAATTAGTGATGTTTTTTAAAATCATTCTTTTAGACCACTGTTTCATGTTTGAAAGTTTTAAAAATGCTCACAGTGTTTATTCTGTTGCAAATGTACTGAATCTCGGTTCAGAAGAAACCAAACTAAGGATGGAATAAAACAGTAAATGTATGTATGTATGTATGTATTGTACAGGCTATCCTGAAAACTTCCATTTCAGAACAGTTGACAAATTGAAGGGATCAATATATAATCATCAACCAATAGGATTGTAACCTAAATGGATTTTCTGATCAGTTTTACTATTGATATTAAGGCATCAATATTTTTATTTGATATGCCTTTGTATCTAAATGCAATACAAGACTTGTACTTCAAACAGCCTTTCTCTCTTTGTATGGGGTCATTTACTACTCTCTCTGTCTTTCTCTCTCTCTGTCTTTCTCTCTCTCTCTGTCTTTGCCTGTCTCTCTCTGTCTTTCTCTCTCTCTCTGTCTTTGCCTGTCTCTCTCTGTCTTTTTCTCTCTCTGTCTTTCTCTCTCTGTCTTTCTTCCTCTCTCTCTCTCTCTCTCTCTCTCTCTCTCTCTCTCTCTCTCTCTCTCTCTCTCTCTCTCTCTCTCTGTCTTTGTCTGTCTCTGTCTGTCTTTGTCTGTCTCTCTCTGTCTCTCTCTCTCTCTGTCTGTCTCTCTTTCTCTCTGTCTCTTGCCACTGCCTTCCTAGTTTTCCCCAAATCCATTCCTGTCCCCTTTTTATAGTCTCCCACTCGACTTGCCAACTTGAGAATGTGCAGAAAAGCCAGCCTCCCTACTACTGCTGAGAAGGTTCCACCGTGGTTCCTTTAATGGAGTGAAAACACTGCGCTTGGGACGCTGTGCTACTCGGTGAATTTAATGACTTTATGAAGATAAATGTTAGCCTTCCGTAGCTCCTTCTTGTCAGAATACATTTAAGAGCTCCCTGTTCCTAAAGGAACACGTTCCCGTAGCATTTTTGTAGCACATCCACCTGCGTGGACTACCAAACTCTCTTGCTGCATGAAATTACACTTCAAGCAAGAAATAATCACCTTTCTGACTTCCCTGGGCCCATTTCCCCCACCCCCCACCCCCCACCATCCACGAATACAAGGAAATTCAGCATTGTGGCTCACGTCACTCCTGATGATCAAACTCTATCCCTCCCCTGCCATGCCCACCAAACCACACCACGCCCACCAAGCCACGCCCACAGAACTGGTAGTAAAAAAAATTGGATTTCACCACTGGTTATCTCGTACATGTTTGACAAACTAACTAACTAAATACTGCGGACTAAAGCGCTGTTAAGTAGCACCAGCTGCCTGCAATTACTGCGAGTTCAATTCTCACCCAGGCTCAAGGTTGACTCAGCCTTCCATCCTTCCGAGGTAGGTAAAATGAGGACCCGGATTGTGGGGGCAATAAGCTGACTTTGTATAAAAAAAAGAACACCACTTGGGGGGGGGGGGCGAAAGCCCTACTAAGCAGGTATATACAAAAAAAAAGTATGAAGGCTATTGCTTAACGCATTGTAAGCCACCCAGAGTCTCCGGAGAAGGGTGGCATATAAATCGAACCAATAAATAAATAAATAACTAAATAAAAATAAATAAATAAAATAGGAAGTGTGTTCATCTTTCTTCTCTAGAAAGAGGGCAGAATTTGGATTCTTGTTGTGAAAAGTTGGCCATGAGCCTCCAATCTTTAATTGTGGCCGGGATCACACACTGCTTAATACCCAACGTAGTTCAAAAGCTGGTCAGCGCAATTAACTAAACCTTCAGCGTGTGAGTAGATAAAGCTTACCAGAGGCTGAGTGACAATCGGAAGGCATTATTTTCCCAGCCGCGTGTTCCTATTAGCGCTCTGCATTTGAAGGTTTTCAAAAACCAATGCACAGTGAAACCCACCCACCCTTCTCTGAAAATATAATCCTGCCTCTCCGGTTTTTGATTGATCTCTCTAAGATTCCTGTTCTTTTCTCGGCTTCCTGCTCTTCTCCTCCAATTCACCATGATCTCTCTTTCAAAAAGCAAGAAAAAGGTAGAGGGGAATCCATTATCTCGGAGGACTCCGACAATTTCCAACCTTTCCAAGCACAACATCCTGTGGCTCTTTGGGAAAAGAGATTTGCGAAATTAAAACAATTAAAATTGAAAAGCACGAGAAGGACTTCTCCTGTTCGTTGAAGCAGCGTTGCTTCTGGGGTGAAATTCTGGGAAGTTTTGCAAAAAGAGGATGTGGCATGTTTTTTTTTTTTGAAGTATAATATCCATCAATCACATGGAAAAGCTCAATTAAAATTTCAAATTTAGTTAACCGGAGGGAAACTCTTTCTGCTTTGAGTGCTGTTGTGGTGGTTGTTTCAACAACAGGTCAGACAATATAATTGACGGATAAATCTTTTCCTTCCCGATTCTTATTTATTTATTTATTTATTTTATTTTATTCAATTTGTATACCGCCCTTCTCCTAGTGGACTCAGGGCGGTGCACAGCCAGAACTAAAACACATAACAATCCAAAATTTAAAATTATTAAAAGAATTACATACTTTGGCCCAAATTTAAAACAATTCGAATTAAAACCCATTGACAGATTAAAAGCTAAAAAGCTAAAAACTTCAAAACTTCCTACCTTGAAAGGATGGAAGGCTGAGCCTGGTGAGAATTGAACTCGCAGTAATTGCAGGCAACTGGCAGCTAAGTACTACTTTAACAGCAGCAGTTTAGTCCACTGCGCCACTAGATCTTCCTTCTGTCTTCTAAGGTCATCTCCACTTACCATCATAAACCTGGAATGCCGGTCCTGAGTTTGGGTAACCAGCCATTACAAGCAGTGGTGGGATTCAAATTTTTTTACTACCGGTTCTGTGGGTGTGGCTTGGTGGGCATGGCATGGCATGGCTTGGTGGGCGTGGCGGGAGAAGGAGACTGTAAAATCTCCATTCCCACCCCACTCCAGGAGAAGGTGACTGCAAAATCCCCATTCCAGGGGTGGGTTCTAAATTTTTTTACTACTGGTTCTGTGGGCATGGCTTATTTTGTGGGTGTGGCTTGGAGGTCATGTGACTAGATGGGCGTGGCTAGCTGGTCAGAGTCATTTCTGGAAGGTCCTCACACTTACGACCAGTCCTTGCACTTATGACCTGATTCATTTGTTTGCTTTTAACACTGATCAGCTGTAGGGCGGCCCTTTGAAGCCCTGCGGCAAGAGTTTAAACAGTTTTTTTCCCTCTAGTCATCAGCTGGGACTCAGGAGGCAGCAATAGATTGGGGGTGGGACCAAATAAAAGGTAAGAATAACATGGGGTGGGTGGGGGGAAGGGCGGGGGGGGGGAGAACCGGTTCGGTGACGTCATATCGTCACCGCTACCGGCTCGGCTGAACCGGACTGAACCGGGAGGAACCCACCACTGCCCCATTCCCTCCCAATCAGCTGGGACTTGGGAGGCAGAGAATAGATGGGGGCGGGGCCAGTCAGAGGTGATATTTACCAGTTCTCCGAACTACTCAAAATTTCCGCTACCTGGTTCTCCAGAACTGGTCAGAACCTGCTGAAACCCACCTCTGATTGCAAGTAGGCACCCTAGCAAAGTATAGAAGCGATTAAGCCAGGCTGTCATTTAGCAAGATTGTCAACACCATTTTGTTGGCAAGTCAAGCAGATTTCACACACCTCCCTGTCTTTGTATGCCTTAGCAAGAACAACGATTGGCAAAATGTTAGCATCTGTCAAGACGGTTCAAAGAGTTGTAAGTAACTTTAGCGAAGCCATGAAACAAAAATGAAAGGTGCCACTGTGTATTAATACAGTTATGAAAGCAAACAACAGATTAAAAAGAAAGTTTGTTTTTTTAAATCCTTTTTCTCTCTTAGGAAAATTCTAAAATCTACCACGCAATACAATTGTCAGGGAAATCCAGACAGTTATTAAAACTGACCTTGATCGCATGCTTTCTTTCTTTCTTTTCTTTTCTTTTCTTTTCTTTTTCTTTCTTTCTTTCTTTCTTTCTTTCTTTCTTTCTTTCTTTCTTTCTTTCTTTCTTTTAATGTCAGAAAAAGAGAGAGGGGAAAAAAAGAGAGAAAGAGAGAGAGAGAGAGAGAAAAAACATCTGAAGAGACAAAGTTATCATGCGTTTAGTCCACCTCTTCAGCGATGGGTTTCCATGGCAACAAATCAAATACCATTTCCTATCATTGCTCTTGTCAGCTTCAAAAGAGAGAGAGAGAAAAGCAGGAATTTAGCATTGAATAATTATAAAGAGACACCCCAGATCTTGCAGACATGGAGGTAAACGGGTCATCATTGGGACGCTGTGTTTTATTTCTAAAATCCCAATTAACCTCACATCAGAGGGAAGAAATCAGCATTTCTGTTGATGGCAACTGGGAGGTAGGAGCCAGACAAGTGGAAAACCCTATTATTAATAGTATTAATAATAACAATACGTTAGAAGAGGATGAAGGAAAGGAGAAGGACTGGTTCTCCTCACGCCACCAAAGTTTGAAAATCTATACAGAGCAAACAGAGTAGAAATTCAGAGTTCTGCTGGAATACTTACATAGGAAGAGCAAAAGAGATTCCGTTTGGCTTCTAATTTCTGAAAGACCTGAAAATATACTGCAGCGAGATCCTGCTTAGTCTCCCACAGCCAATGAGCTATCTAAATTCATAGGCTCCAGCGACATACTCCTGTGATCATCGCTGAGGAGTTACACTTAAGAGCAAGTGATGATTGGTAGCCTTTTAGAACTTCTGGAGTAAGTTGAAGCTACTTTGGGTCTGCCAAGCCTCTCTTTCAGCATCATCATGGTTTAACAACACCATAATCAATCAATTGATCGATCCACCCACCCACCCATTGATTCATCCACCCACCCACTGATCCATCTACCCACCCATTGATCCATCCATCCATCCATCCATCCATCCATCCATCCGCCCACCCATCTGCTGATCGATTGATCGATTGATCGATTGATCAATTGATCGATTGATCGATTGATCGATTGATCAATTGATCGATTGATCCATCCATCCACTGATCCATCCATCCATTTGTCCACCCATCCTTCCAGCCACCCCTTCAATCATCCATCCATCCATCCATCCACTGATCCACTCACCCACTCACCCACCCACCCACCCACTCACCAACCCATCCATCCATCCACCCATCCTTCCACCCATCCCATCAATCACCCATCCATCCATCCATCCATCCACCCATCCTTCCACCCATCCCTTCAATCATCCATCCATCCATCCATCCATCCATCCATCCATCCATGACCCAATCAATCCTGAAGTTGGACCGGTTTCCATTATGAACGGACTTTCAAGGAAGGATGTATTAATAGGATAAATCAGCAGCCTGATTCCTTTCCTTGATGCACTAGGAAATTTAATTGCTGATCACAGGTTAAATATTATGGAACTGCGGAACAATCATTTTAAAACATTAAAGGAGCAGCCGGAGAAATATAGCTGTTTAATTTTAATGTTCTATAAAGCTGGTTTTCTTCTTTCTGGGCAAAGAAAGAGAGAGAGAGGGGGGGGAGAGACTGTTTAAAAGATTTATGTGCAGAGAATTGGGTGAATGATACATTAATTGATTAATTAATAAATATGAAATGTAGTCAGATGCGCTGTGGTGTCTCTTCTTCAGGCATTTCATCGTTGCGGATCCGAAACTGCTTTTGTGTACGGTTAGCTGACAAAGATGCGATTTATGTGTTTGTCTAAAATATTCATCGGCCTCCTTTCAATTTAATGTCAAATTTTCCCCCAATGGCCCACCATGGACCCATAAGACAATCTAAAACCATGTATTAGAACAACTCAGACAAAAGAATACTAGATTGCAGAGCTATTTTTTGGGGGGTTGGTTTTAAAGGAGCTGTAGAAAATAAATCAGGAAATAAAAATTCCGCGCTTACCTCCATCCGTCAAGCCTCAACTAAAATATCTATTTCCACAGAAAGATCCTTAGGACAGCTCAACGTTGTAAGAATTACATTTGGTGGTTATATATTCTGCAAAGCTGAAAGTCTGATTTTCCTTTTTAAGGGGGCATGTTTATTATGATTATTATTATTATTTTTAAAAAATCCATGTTTTTGGCCTTGCAGACAAATTTTTACCTCACAGACAAAATACCGATGATGAGAAGATGTGATTGGAAGAGGAACAGCCGAATGTTTAGGCCCCATCCCTAATTATTTTTTTTTTGGCGGGGGGAAGCTAGGGTTTTCTGATAAATTAAATAATTATTGTAAACCTTGAGTTTCTTTTGGGTTTTCCACTTAATTTTTTTTAAAAAAAAGGAAACTCCTGTTGAATATTGGACTAAAGAGATTGACCCATACATACATACATACATACATACACACATACTCATACAGATATACGGATATACATAACCAATTTTATTGTATACTTGATGTACAATGACAATAAAGGCTTTTTTCATACATATACATACAAATACACACATAAATACATTGTATGTCTGAGAGGTGTAAACAAGGGAGCGAAGATCTGAGTGGGGTTGTGACTGCCATTGTGAGTCTTACACACCCCTGGAAGGAAGGATCTAGGGCCCAACGTAGAGGTCACAGTTTTTTAAAAAAATGTTTTTCAGCAGCTTCATAAAGCAAGAATCTGTTAGAAACTGGTCCAAACTAGAGAATCGCCCCATCAAATCCTCAGCCAGGTGTCGGAAGAAATATCCATCTGGTTCAGTTCC
This sequence comes from Arizona elegans, assembly GCA_022577455.1. NCBI lineage: Eukaryota > Metazoa > Chordata > Lepidosauria > Squamata > Colubridae > Arizona > Arizona elegans. The sequence goes on along the minus strand of JAKOOJ010000070.1, from coordinate 952,233 downwards.
AAGCTGGAAGAAAAACACTGGAAACATGGAGGCTGATGGGAAAGATGGTTTAATGATGAACAGAACCACATGGGTTCTGGTGCAGCTGACCACATGGAGTTGAGAGTGAGGGGTTTTTATACCTTCTCTTGGGCTTAGCACTTGAGCTTCCTGTTCCTGTGCAAGAACATGCATTCTATTGGCTGTTGTCAGACGCCCACGGGGCCATGTACAAATCCCAGGAGTTGTTCTGAGCTAAGTTTGGTTGAAGTTTGCTGGGGGTGATGCAACTGAGATGATGCAATGAAGGCTTGTGTTCTGAAGGGCGTTGGGCAATTCCTATTGTGCCTGAGGGCTACTCCTACCTTTGTTGGGTGAGAGTATTTGCTTATGAATAGAGCTAGCTATCTCTTAAGTACTGACATCTGCTTTGGGCTATTAAGAAAGAGGGGGGTTGCTTTCCAAGAACATGTTTCGCCACTTCTCATCCAGGGAAATATAATATTCTACCTTTTTCATATTTCCCAAAATATTTAATTCTTCTAGGAGAGGGGTGGGTGCTAAGTTTCTACACAGGTGTAAGAAGAACAGAGTGAATTATCACAAACTTCATCCTTAACATTTAATGTCTTTTCATAAAAAACAACAACGACACCTGGAGTTTAGACCAAGGGACAATGAATGTCCCATTTCCGCTCTGTCCTCAACCTGTAGCATTGACAAATGGTGTGTTATGATGTCTTTGTTCTGATTTGTTAACTGGAATTGCTTTGTCAAGGAGCAGATTCATAGTCTGAATTCCCCTTAAGGAGTTAGCCAGGGCCTGAGTCTGCATTCGAAACAGACTGTAGACACGGTTGGGAATATTAATCAACCTTGCTGGGAGAATTTGCTAAAACCAACTGTGGAGAGAGAGGGGGGGAGGGTGTTGATTCCAGACATTGCCAGCAGATGGAGCTATTCTCACTTGGAATCAAGACCCCCAACATGTCTGATTGTAACTATAGAGGTCCCTTAGGTTCTATAAGTCGTTTTGTTCCGGTTCTGTCAAAAATGTGACCGTTCGGGGTGTTTTGTCCCAAGTTTTTCAAGCTCCTCCTTTCAAGCAAAGGAAGCGCAGATCGCTTCTGATGACGTCCGGGGCAGTGGGCGGAGCCTCCTGCCAGTTTTACTACCGGTTCTTGCGAACCGGTCCGAACCGGGAGCAACCTACCTCTGAGGATCCTGTAGTCTATTTTAGCTGAAAAGCTACTGTTAGCTTCTCAAGCTTGGTGACAAAAGAGACACTTCAAAAAAATGGGGCAGAGCCAGGACAAAGAATTAGGCCAGACAAGGAAGCAACAACATTTGATTGATCATGACTAATAAAAGGCAGAATTATTTTTTCATGCAAAGCCTAGGTCCGTGATGGCGTTGCCCTAGTCAGCTCCAGCGTGCATGTGTACACTGGCCAGCTGACTTTTGGGCCTTCCTGACCCACCAGAAGTTGGGAAACTGGCCATTTCCGGCCTCCAGGGGAGTGGGGAAGGCAGTTTTCGCCCTCCCCAGGCTCCAAGAAAGTCTCTGGAGTCTGGGGAGGGTGAAAAATGAACCTACCGGGCCCACCGGTAACCTTTTTCGCCCAAAGTGGGGAGAGTGTGTGTCGGTTGTGCACGCATGCACAGGGGGGCAAGGCACGGGGGGCATTGAGTTATGGGTGTGGGCACGCATGTGTGCGACCCCCCCCGTGCTCCCCCCACTTTTGGCATGCAACAGCAAAAAGGTTAGCCTTCCCTGGCGTAGGTCAATTGGATTTTGTTTTTGTTTTTTTTTTATTGAAAAGTTTTACAAAGAAAATTCCCCCCCCATATTCCCCCCACCCTTTTTCCCTCCCCCCCCCAGACTTCCCAGAGCAAAATACAGGGTATTTCAATTACCAATCATAAGCTAAATTAGCCTAACTATTCTTAAACTACCTAATCCCCCCCCTGAAACCTTAACTCCACTATGGATAACATAATACTTCTAAAATAAAGTTTAACATTCATTCATAAACTATTTGATATTTTCTTGTCTGATATTTATTTTGAATATAATCAATCCATCTTCTCCATTCCGATATGTATCTTTCTTGTGTATAGTCCTTCAGATATGCTGAAATTTTCACCATTTCCGCTAAGTGTCAATTGGATTTTGTGATGAACATTCATTCAGATGGCTTTGAAAGAGACCTGGAGAAATTCTTGGAGGACTTGAGGTATCAAGGTCACCAAGTCTTGATGGTTGTGTTTACTTCTGAAGCACAGAAGATGCGGCGTTGTTTTGCATATTGCTGTTAAGGATCAATGGTACAAGGACACCGTCTTCCTGGTCCAGGTTTGTCGATCGTTTTTTGAGACATCAGACTGAGCACTGATAAATGCAGGATGGAATAGAATAGAATAGAATAGAATAGAATAGAATAGAATAGAATAGAATAGAATAGAATTAAGAATGAGTAGAATAGAATAGAATAGAATAGAATTAAGAATGAGTAGAATAGAATAGAATAGAATAGAATTAAGAATGAGTAGAATAGAATAGAATAGAATAGAATAGAATAGAATAGAATAGAATAGAATTAAGAATGAGTAGAATAGAATAGAATAGAATAGAATAGAATTAAGAATGAGTAGAATAGAATAGAATAGAATTAAGAATGAGTAGAATAGAATAGAATAGAATAGAATTAAGAATGAGTAGAATAGAATAGAATAGAATAGAATTAAGAATGAGTAGGGTAGAATAGAATAGAATAGAATAGAATAGAATAGAATAGAATAGAATAGAATTAAGAATGAGTAGAATAGAATAGAATAGAATTAAGAATGAGTAGAATAGAATAGAATAGAATAGAATAGAATTAAGAATGAGTAGAATAGAATAGAATAGAATAGAATAGAATTAAGAATGAGTAGAATAGAATAGAATAGAATAGAATTAAGAATGAGTAGAATAGAATAGAATAGAATTAAGAATGAGTAGAATAGAATAGAATAGAATAGAATTAAGAATGAGTAGAATAGAATAGAATAGAATAGAATTAAGAATGAGTAGGGTAGAATAGAATAGAATAGAATAGAATAGAATAGAATAGAATAGAATAGAATTAAGAATGAGTAGAATAGAATAGAATAGAATTAAGAATGAGTAGAATAGAATAGAATAGAATAGAATAGAATTAAGAATGAGTAGAATAGAATAGAATAGAATAGAATAGAATAGAATAGAATAGAATAGAATTAAGAATGAGTAGAATAGAATAGAATAGAATAGAATAGAATTAAGAATGAGTAGAGTAGAATAGAATAGAATAGAATAGAATAGAATTAAGAATGAGTAGAATAGAATAGAATAGAATAGAATTAAGAATGAGTAGAATAGAATAGAATAGAATAGAATAGAATAGAATAGAATAGAATAGAATAGAATTAAGAATGAGTAGAATAGAATAGAATAGAATAGAATTAAGAATGAGTAGAATAGAATAGAATAGAATAGAATAGAATAGAATAGAATAGAATTAAGAACGAGTAGAATAGAATAGAACAGAACAGAATAGAATAGAATAACAGAGTTGGAAGGGCCCTTGTAGGTCATTTAGTCCGACTCCCTGCTCAAGCAGGAGATCCTACACCATTTCTGACAGATCTCTTCTATCCAGTCTCTTCTTGAAAGCATCCAGTTATGAAGCTCCCACAGCTTCTGAAGGCAACTTCTGTTCCATTGGTTGATTGATCTCATTATCAGACCACCCTCTGTTAGGGATGGGCACTAATTTGGTGACTTTGCTTGGTGGCCTCAATGGTCCATCCCAATAGATCCTGCAAACTCTATGAAAGGATTCCTATCAGGGAGAATACGAATGAATAATTCCAAGGTTCCTTGACTCTCAGTCTGTATCTTCCTTAATATCATCTGCAGAAGCTTTGGCAGAGGGTTAACGAATGTCCAACTTCACGAAGATTCAAGTGCGTTTGACTGGAACCCCTGAATTTATGCAATTCTTCTCTTTTAAATACAGCTTCCTCGGCAGAACTCCATTACTTTCAGTTTCAGGTTGAACTTTTGAACCCCAAATGCAGGCTTGGTATAGAATTACTCTGGATGAGCATGCAATTACCAGGGACAGAGCTCCTGGCATCACTCTTTTTCGGAAGAAAATGCGGAGGCTGCCGCCAGCATCCCTAGAGAGATTTGAGCATGCTCAGAATTTAGCCTGGCCCAAAGAGAGCTGAACTTTTCTTTTGGTCCTGCAAAAATCTCGCCGTGGTTCTGCATGTGGTTGTTGTTTTGGAAGGCTCTCACTTAGAAAATAGGTTATGCTTTGAAGGACATTGAATGGAGGAGTTTGCGGAGTGCAGCCGGCCACGTTAATAATAAGTCTTCTAAGATCGGTTATGATTAAAAAAGAGCTTTGGATAGCTTTTGGGTGTGGCCTCCAAACCTCAAAATGGAATGAAAAACAAGGCAAGTTGATAGATCATAAAGGGAAGACACTGTGAGAAGATATATCAGGAGGTTGCTGGAATTGGGAACATCTAGTCTGGTTCTAGAAGGGGGACGTAGTGGCTCAGGGGCTAAGACGCTGATCTTGTCGATCGAAAGGTCGGCAGTTCAGCGGTTCGAATCCCTAGCGCTGCGTAACGGAGTGAGCTCCCGTTACTCGTCCCAGCTTCTGCCAACCTAGCAGTTTGAAAGCACGTAAAAAATGCAAGTAGAAAAATAGGGACCACCTTTGGTGGGAAGGTAACAGCATTCCGTGAACCTTTGGCATTGAGTCATGCTGGCCACATGATCGCGGAGACGTCTTCGGACAGTGCTGGCTCTTCGGCTTTGAAACGGAGATGAGCACCGCCCCCTAGAGTCAGGAACGACTAGCACATATGTGCGAGGGGAACCTTTACCTTTAGTTCAATGAAAAGAAGGACTAGGGGTGATACGATAGCAGTGTCCCAATATCTGAGGGGGCTTCACAAAGAAGAGGGAGTCAAGCTATTCTCCAAAGCATCTGAAGGCAGGACAAGAAGCAATGGATGGAAACTTATCTGGCAAGTGGGGGTTAACACAAGCGTATAAAATAATAGATTTTAGAAGTGCATGCTAATAGGTTTTACTCTCTGAGATGATGGGGAAGGCTGCCTTGAAGTGGTCAAAGAACCTTGGAGATCTTGTCTTGTATTTGTACAGATGAGAATCCTTCATTAATTCATGGGCTCCTGAAGAAGCAACGGGTGGAAACTAATCAAGGAAAGAAGCAACCTAGAACTAAGGAGAAATTTCCTGACAGTAAGAACTATTAACCAGTGCAATGGCTTGTCTTCAAAAGTCATGGATGCTCCATCACTTTTAAGAAGTGACAGTGTCCTAAAGTAACAAGACCTGACAGTGACTTGTTTGAAATGCTATAGGGTTTACTGCTTCAATAGAGGGTTGGACTAGAAGACCTCCAAGGTCCCATCCAGCTCTCTATTCTGTTATTCTGACATAATAACTGTGTTCCTAGATTGTACTATTAGATGTTTGCCCAGATTGTTGTTGTTGTTGTTGTTGTTGTTGTTGTTGTTATTGTTATTTTTGAAACTGGATGCTCTGGACTTGCTGTTCCACATTTAAGAGCATTTTGAAGAGTTATCTGGAGATTTTAATCATTTCTCTCTCTCTTTTTTTTTTTTTGCAGCTCTTCCGAATTACTAATAGTAGTAATAATGGGATAGCTTCTAATGAACTCTACTCTGCCTTGGGATTGTTTTTTAATGATGAAAAAGAAATTGTATGCATAAATAAAGGAGGTCAAATGTCATTTTTGCATAAGCAAATTGCTCGTATACTGAACGTGCAAAATAGGGAAGGAGATTGTCTTCTAATTTTTTTTTTTTTTTGCTAGCTTTATCTCCAGGGGACCTTCTGAATAGAGAGACTCACAACAGGCTTATCCAGGTTAGGTTAAAAAACAAACAGACAAACACACCAGCTGATGCATATGTCAACTTGCAAAGCTTTCAAGTTGCCATGAGCAGGAGGGAGGGAGAACTGATAGAGCTGATTGATTTCCCTAACTGAAGTGCATTCCATACATTCTTCCTGACCGCAGTCAGAAGGAGGGTGTTGGATTTCACAGCCAGCCAAAGTGGTTAATTGGAGAATGTGATTTATGACATGGCCAGGGAGGAGGGGAGAGACAGGGTCATAGGGGGAACGTAAATCTACGTGGGATTAGTTCTAACTGCATCCAAATATTGCCGAAATGGTGCTCCTAATAAATGACTGTATTTCTTTTGAAGTTCGGCTCACGGCTCATGAATTAATTAGGGCATCTTTCGGAAACTTCACAGCATTCTCACCACAAGCTACGGTTTAAATGGTTGTTGGTTTGGTGCAGGGGTGGGATTCAAAAATTGTAGCAACCGGTTGTCTGCCCACTTGCTGGGCGGGTGTGGCCATGGTGGGCATGGCCTACATGGTCTCCTGCACCACGGTGGGGAGGGTTTTTTTTTGCCCTCCCCAGGCTCCAAAGGCTTTTCTTGAGCCTCTGGGAGGGCGAAAGCGGCCTCCCCTGGGCTCTGGAGGCCCTCTGGAGGCCAGAAACAGGCCTGTTTCTAGACTTCCAGAACTCCTGGGAGGCCCTTTTTTTGCCCTCCCAGAGCCTCCGCACAAACCTTGCACTTACCTGGCATCCAAAACAGGCAGTGTGGAGACTCCCGGGAGGGGCAGGGTGGGGTGGAGTGGGCGGGGCCAGCCAGTCCTTGCAACTATCGGTTTGGCGAACCAGATGTAAAATTAGTGTCCGGTTTGCCATAACTGGTCCGAACCGGCTAAATCCCACTCCTGGTTTGGTGGCTTGGCTGGAAACTCAACCTTTTGGCTTGTATTTTAACCGAACGTGAAAATCCAGGAAACAAGTTAGTCCTGTGCTTTCCAAACCATCCAAAGTAATGGATGCATTCTCTGCTTAGGTCCTCCTGTAAATTTGGGAATGGCACAACCTGTCCTGTGATTTCTTTCTTTCTTTCTTTTTTTGCTTTCCTGTTTCGCCTTTTCAAATAACAGCTGCGACCAAGCCTTTGGTGATTTCGGAATGACTTTTTTTTTCTCTTCCTAGAACATTCTATCAAATTATGTTTTTAATCTCCCTGCTGAATGCTTTCTCAATTCAGCTGATATCCTTTTGGCTCCCGCTCTCTAGCGCTCACATTAATTATTCGATATCTGTCCATAATGCCAACTCAAGGCAGTTCAAGACTTCTAAATCAGAAGGAATTTTCTTGGCTTTCCTGACATCTCAGGAATTTTTTACTGGGAAGGACTGCAGAAAGGAGCTGCAAAGAACATCGGCCGTGCAGGATCCTTGGGCATGATGTCCTCTTCATTGAATCCTTGAGTTCAACAAGATCATTGAAATCAGTGTTTTTTCAACCTTGCCTTTCAACAATACAATACAATACAATACAATACAATACAATACAATACAATACAATACAATACAATACAATACAATACAATACAATACAATACAATTCTTTATTGACCAAGTGTGATTGGACACACAAGGAATTTGTTTTGGTCTCATATGCACCAAAACAATATATAAAAAGAAAAGAAAAGATATATATATTAAAAGATATATATATTAAAAAGAAAAAAAATCTTTTATATATTTTTTAACTCAATGGCTTGGTAGAGATCGTGTGCTTACATGTGAAGAAAATCCAAAGAGAGTTTCTTTGAGCATTTTTGATGGAGTGTGCTTTCACATCTGTCTGCATCTGGAAATCCTGTTGAAACTCTTCCCTTCACACTCTTTCCATCCCAATTTAATTTCTCCTTCAGCGGAAACACCTGCGCTGGACATCTATCTACCCAAGCTGAGACTTCTGGGAGTTGAAATCCCCAAACATCTGGAGGGCATCAGGTTGGGGAAGGTTGATGTAATAGCTTGCTTGGCTCTCAGCCCAAAGTTTTAAGGACTTGAGGTCATGGGAACCTTTAAGTCTGGTTTGAAATATCAATTTCCACATATTCTCTTGAAGCCTGCCCATAATGCAACTTTCTTTCTCTTCAGCATTTCCTGTTGAAATCTCCTTTCCTCCTTTCTTTGGCTTTAATCTCCAACACAAATTTTGTGTATTGTGCTTAGAGCGGACTGCAAGTGGAGCAGTTCCAGATTGTCCAAGCCCAAAATTTCAGCCTGGTGGCATAAGGGATTCTCTTGTGAGTAGAGGAGTGGAGGACTCTTCTCGTGAAATATGACATGATAGCACTGTTCCAATATTTCAGGGGCTCCTACAAAGATGAGGGGATCAAACTATTTTTCAAAACTATTTTCCTCCCCCGCAGAGAGGGCGCGCAATCTGGGAGTCCTCCTGGATTCGCAGTTGTCCTTGGAGAAACATCTGACGGCTGTAGCCAGGGGGACCTTCTGTCAGGTTCGCCTGATTCGCCAGTTGCGGCCTTTTCTTGATCGGGATTCCCTGTGCACAGTCACTCATGCCCTCGTCACCTGGACTACTGCAATGCTCTCTACATGGGGCTCCCCTTGAGGAGCACCCGGAGGCTCCAACTGATCCAGAATGCGGCCGTGCGGATAATTACGGGAGCCGCTTGGCGTTCCCACATAACACCGCTCCTGTGCAAGCTGCACTGGCTCCCAGTGGTCTTCCGGGTACGCTTCAAGGTGTTGGTTACCACCTTTAAAGCGCTCCATGGCATAGGACCTAGTTATCTTCGAGACCGCCTGCTGCTACCGACGACCTCCCACCGACCTGTGTGCTCCCACAGAGAGGGCCTCCTCGGGGTGCCATCAGCCAAACAATATAGGCTGGCGACCCCCGGGGGGGAGAGCCTTCTCTGTGGGGGCACCTGTCCTCTGGAATCAGTTGCCCCCAGAGATAAGGAGAATCCAAGACCTCAGTGCCTTCCGCCGTGCCCTTAAAACTTTCTTTTTCCAGCAAGCCGGGCTGGCTTAACATATTTTTTAACATATTTTTTAATTCTTAATTGGTTTGTTATCTTAAATTGGGGCCAAATTAATATATATCCTTTTAATTGTTTTTAATGTTTGTATTGTATGTTTTTATCTGGCTGTACACCGCCCTGAGTCCCTCGGGAGAAGGTTCGGTATATAAATTCGAGATAAAATAAAATAAAAAAATAAAAAAAAAGGCGAAACAAGAAACAATGGTTGGAAACTAACCAAGGAGAGAAGCAACCTAGAACTAAGGAGAAATTTCCTGACAGTAAGAATTAATCAGTGGAACAGCTTGCCTCCAGAAGTTGTGAATGGTCCAACACTGGAAGTTTTTAAGAAGAGATTGGACAACCATTTATCTGAAATGATATAGGGCCACCTGCTTGAGCAAGGAGCTGGACTAGAAGACCTCCAAGGTCCCTTCCAACTCAATCATTCTCTGTTCTAGGATGCAGAAGAAGGTTGGGATAAGTCTTCACGGTCCAACTTTTACAAACAAGGAAATTCTAGTTCTCTAGTTTTCCCAAAGTCATATAATTCCACTTACTCTCCCAACCTTGTGATAGTAAAACCAGCTCAAAAATGAAATCAGGGGTAAATTGGCGAGCATGTTTTACTTTCCCTAGGTGTGTTCCAGCCAAGACCGGACAGCCATCCATCAGAGATGCTTAAACCTGGATTTCTGCCCCAGAGCAAACGGGTTGGATTCCCCGACGTTGACAATCCTTTTCAATCTGACAAGCTGATGATTCTAAAGATGATAAATCCAGAGGCTAAGATGATTGAATTGCAGCCACTGAAGATATAAAATCCCCTCTTTGTCTGTGAGTCTCTCCCTGCATTTGACCCCCATCCCCCAAGGAAAACTGCAGATAAATCCTGACTTGGTTAATGGCGAAGATAAAAAAAAAAAATCCAGCGGAGGCAGAACTTTCCATGAAATGTAAATTCCTCCAGCCTCCCCCCCCAGATGATTGCGCAATAAAGTTGAGCTTTCAACACCATGTCAAGTGCCCCAAATGCAAAACATACCCGATTTTTGCGTTTCTTTCTTTCTTTCTTTCTTTTTTACACAAAAGATCCTTTATGCCAGAAGTCTATTGATGAATTCTCCCCTGGCGCACAATTCCTTGAAGAAGAAGGAAAAGAAAAGTCTAAAAGGAAGTAACAGGCGCTAGTTCATCTTTCATTTTAACACCTCGCTTTCCCCCTGGTGTCTCTCTCCTTTTTTTAAAACAACCTCCATCCTTTTTTTCTAATTTTGTGATTACTCTTCCCTGGCTTGGAAAGGCAAGGAAGTTAGCATTTTTCATCTTTCTTTCCTTCCTCTGTAATTATGGCTCTCCTGAGCTTTTCGCTCTGCACTCCTGCAATCAAGGAGCCCCAAGTTAAGACACCTGTTGTAATGGAGAAGATAATTGTGCTTGTGTTGCTGCGTTGTAGCTCTACGTTTGACCAAGAAACCATAATCGATTGTGACAGAGTGTCGGATGACAACATGCTAAAACAATGTACTCCTGCGTGGCAAGACGGACGGTTCACAGACCACCCTCCCATCCCACGCAATGGGGCAGAGAGTAAATTAATCAAGGCAGCTCTGTTAGAAATCTGTTGGCTTAGCTTGAGTCCTTCACCAGAATACAGGTGAGTCTTCAAGTTACAACAGTTCCCTTAGTGACCATTCAAAGTTGCAACAGCCCTGAAAAGAAGTGACTTACAATGGTTTTTCACAGTTACGACCTGTTGCAGCATCCCCACAGTCATGTGATCAAAATGTAGACGCTGGGCAACTGACTCATATTTATGATGGGTGCAGTGTCCCAAGTTTAGGTGAAAAGTAGCTAACTACAAAAGTTACCTAACTACAAGGTAAGAAAAACCAAAAGTACACGTATAGACTGGGTAAAACCAGGCTTAATAGCAGTAACTGGGAAAGGGATCTTGGAGTTTTAGTGGACAACCAGCTAAATAGGAGCCAAAAGTGTGCGGCAGCGGCCAAAAAAGCTAACGCAATCCTAAATTACATTAACAGAGGGATACAATCAAGATCAGGTGAGGTACTAATACCACTCTATAAGCCTTAGTAAGATCACACCTAGAATACTGCATCCACTTTTGGTCACCACACTATAAAAAAAGATGTTGAGACTTTAGAAAGAGTGCAGAGAAGAGCAACGAGGAGGATTAGTGGACTGGAGGCTGAAACATTTGAAGAACGGTTGCAGGAACTGGGCATGGCTAGTCTAGTGAAGAGAAGGACCAGGGGAGACATGATACCTATCTTCCAATATTTGAGGGGCTGCCACAGAGAGGAGGGGGTCAAGCTATTTTCCAAAGCACTTGAAGGCCGGACAAGGAATAATTACTGCAAGTTCGAATCTCCCCAGGCTCAAGATTGACTCAGCCTTCCATCCTTTCTAAGGTAGGTAAATTGAGGACCCAGTTTGTGGGGGCAATAAGCTGACTTTGTATAAATATACAAAAGTATGAAGGCTATTGCTTAATGCATTGTAAGTCTTTTTCAAACAAAGGCTGCTAATTAACTTTCTAAACAGCCTACAAGAATCCAAAGAATAATAACCGTAATCTTACTGTGGTTGGCAGAATGTCCAGAAGCAATTTGCAGGAAACTGATAAGAGAAACAAGATCAAGACGCGAAGGAATGTGAACGAAGTTGTTTCCTGCAAATTGCCTTAGTTATCGTCCTTCCTTAAATAGGCTAGGGGAGTGGCCAATTAGCCCCAAGCTTTACTCTCGAGGAGACCTCCTCCTGAGGAGCCACTCCTGCCTTTTGGCAGCTCTGCACGCTCGTGCATTGAGAAGATGCTCCTCCTCCTCTTCCTCTTCACTTATGGGAGCTTCTGGAGGTTCTGAAGGCCCTGGCTGAATCCCTGCCTCTGGCACCACGTCTTCTCCAGCCTCCTCATTTTCTGACTTGAGTGCCAGCTGCACAGGCTGCTGGCGCAGCACCACACCAGCCTCCTCGCTGTCGGAATCAGCTACTAGCTGCACAGGCTGCTGACGGACCACAACAAAGAATTGCTACTATATGTGTCAGCTGATACTTCTTGGATGGTTGTTTGGGACCTCCATTCAGGTTATGAGATGATCCTCCCCTCCCAGCTTCATCCTCTCTGGAAACTCCCGGTGTGTGTCTCAAGCAATGAATTAAATAAACAACTAAAGGAAGCTGTTAAAATATTCATTCAGGTGAATGCATCTTGCAAAAGTAGGCAGGAAGGCAGATCTTGTTTCCGTCGTGTTGAGTGTTTCCACATTCCTCAGAGAACTTCCATTGAGAATTCAGCCCCGGAGAAAAATATGGTTGAAAGTTCACCCCCGTTAATAAATTTTACAAGGCAGGATGAGAGCCACGGAGTCATGAAGAACTTAAAAAAATATATAAACTCTTCAAGGTATTCTCAAGCAAGTTTTTGATGCAGGCCTGTCCTTGCATTTTTCTCCTTCACAGGTAATTTGGATGCAAAATCCCAATGTCATTGTCATTGTTGCAAGGACCAGCGCTTACAAATCTGAAAAAAAAAAGGGGGGGGATTCTTCCTGGCTGGGAGAACGTCTCAAATTACTTCTTCGATGCAGCCTTCCCCGGGAACTTGAAATTTAATTTACACAGTCTTGAAAACGTTAGAGAACATAAATCAGTTCCATTTTTTTAAAAGCCCCCCCACCATCCCACTCCCCACCTCCTCATCCCAAATGGCTGCAAGTTTCTTCGTTTCACATGGACGCCCTCCAAAATTCTGCCAGCACTTTAGGGGGTGGGGGAAAAAAAATCTTAATAACGTTGGAGAAAGAATAGTTTTTTTTTTCCAAAGCCGTGTCAGGTTACCCAATTCGCCTTCCTTTCCAGCCCCCCTCGGCCCAGGAGACCGGCCTCTGATAAACATGGAGCAGAAAGTAGGAAAATTACTTCATTTTATTGTGTCTCTATCAATTACCAGCATCTTGATACCCATTTCTTCTGCCAGCAATGCCCCCGGCCTTCCTCCAACAGATTTCCTTGAAAACTCTCCAAATCTTGCATTCTTTTTTTCCCCCAACAAACCTTTCCTGCAAAGGGGGAAAAAAGTTGTAACGGATAGGGTAAACGTATTGGTAAAAATATTGAATAGCTTGGCTTTTGACCAGTCCTATGTTTCAAAGACGCAAGATCTTGACTTAGTGTGTGTCTGTGTATATACAAAATCTAAGCCTTACATCTTATATGTGTGCCCCAAGTGCCACACCCTGGCTGACCTCCAGAAAAATCTCCGAGAGAGGAAATCGTCCACTGAGATTTAATGGCCTCGTTGGGTTGGCCTGAGCTTCAAGACGTTCAATTGTTTATACCTCCACTTTAGTTAATCTATTTCAGATATCTGGAGGTGTAACACTGCAAATTCAATCTGGATGACTGTTTGGGTTACCCAGATAGGATTCTGGTTGGTTGGCTTGAATGCAAAAGAAATGTTAAAAAAATGTCTGGGGATTTTCATTTGTAGCCTCCTAGACTGGTTTTTAATCTCTACTGCATACAAAGCAACAATAGTTACGCCGATAGCCCTTAACACAAATTTCTGAAACAATATCACCTTTTAATGTAAACCTTCTGGATGAGGTTCTTCCTTAGGTACATTTCTTTGATGTAGACTTTTTTATTTTTAAAGCAACAACTTCTCTTCAAGTGGTGACCCCATAATGCCCATTGCAATCTTGTATTGACCCCACAATGACCATTTCACTTATGTTGACTCCTCAATGACCATTGCAATCTTGTGTTGATTCCACCATAACCATTACAATCCTGTGTTGAATCCACAATGACCATTGCAATCTTTGTTGAGCCCACAATGACATTGCAATCTTGTGTTGAGTCCACAATGACCATTGCAATCCTGTGTTGACTCCACAATGGCCATTGCAATCTTGTATTGATCCCACAATGCCCATTGCAATATTCTGTTGACTCACAATGACCATTGCAATCTTATGTTGACCCCACAATGACCATTATAATATTCTCTTGACAATGCAGTGACCATTGCAACCTTTTGTTGAACCCTACCCATGTCAATCAAGCAACCAACCAATGGAACAGAAGTTGCCTTCAGAAGTTGTGGAAGCTACATCACTGGAAGCTTTCAAGGAGAGACTGGACTGCCATCTGTCAGAAATGGTGTAGGGTCTCCTGGTTGGGTAGGGGGTTGGACTAGATGACTTACAAGGTCCCTTCCAACTCTGTTAATCTGTAAATCTTTAAATGTCATGGCATGACCATTCTCTACTTGGTCTGAGAAGAGGATCCCATCCATCCCACACTTGGCACCATGATCCAACTCAAATGAGTCCATTTGTGCAGGTTTTTGTTTCCATTTTAAGGAGTCCCTTGGAAGCAGTGACCTACATCAATTGGAATGCCTAATGGAGAACATCTTTGTCCATAAGTATGTTGGTGTGTGTGTGTGTGTATACACACTGAAATCTCACTGCAATTAATTTAAAAGGAGGGGGAAACCAGCAGGAAACGACATTCTCATCTTAATTTAACCCTTCACTTTTCAAATGTCTGCCTCCTGCGCCATAAAACATCTAGTTTTGGATATGGGGTTACCAGAACTCTCTTGCGGCAACTTTGTCCCTCTGGATGGTTAGCCCTTTGTGTTGCCAAATGCCATTTTACAAGGCTGTTATTAACATTACACATTTCATGGGTGACTGAAGACACTCAATCCTCCCCATTGATGTTTTACAATACACAGGGGGCCATTATTAATAGCCTAGTAAAATAATACTCAACCTGTAGTTATCTTAACTCAGAGGCCAATAACACACAGACGAAAGAGAGAACAGCTTTGGAGCCAAGGTTTTCTTAATCCTTTTGGAATGTCACAGCCTTAAAAAAATAAATAAAAACGAAAGGCAAGAAAAATCAGGTATTAAGGCTCGCCGGGGAAAGTATTATATGAAGCAACGGGGGGGGCGGGGAATCTTACTGTCTTTCTAGTGGACTTGTAAAAATATTTCTAAAGCAGACAGAAGAACAAAGAAGACAGACAAAAGTTCAGTTCTGGGATTGAACGCCAATTCATATTATCCAAAGCACAACACCAGACTTTACTTTGTAATAAATAATTAATCCATAATTTTTTAATAATCATTTTCTCCCTGTTGATGTTTGTCCTCATTCTATCATTTCATCGTTTTTTAAACCCTAATTTAATGTTTATGTTAATTTTTATGTTGTTTTACTTATCGGTGATATTAAATTACATGGTATACCACCCTGAGTCCCTCTTTGAGCGAGAGGGGCAGTTTAGAAATATGAAATATTAATCACAAATAAATCAAGCATCAAGGACAAAGTCAAAAGTCCACTTCTGGGGTTGAACTCCAAATATTATCTGAAGATCAGGTGAAAACAAACCAGACTTTTTTTTTTAAATAAATAATTTTTGAATAACTATTTTCCCCCTTTTGATGTTTGTCCTTATACTCTAAAAATGTCAACTGTAATTTAATTTTTAATTTTCATGTTAAATTTTTTTACGTGGTTTTACTTATTGGTTATATCGAATAGAATAGAATAGAATAGAATAGAATAGAATAGAATAGAATAGAATAGAATAGGAATAGAATGAAAATAGAAAATAATAGATAATACAAAATAGAATAGATTAGAATAGGCTAGAATAAATATAGGAGGGAATAGAATAGAACAGAACAGAACAGAACAGAATAAATAGAATAGAATAGAATAGAATAGAATAGAATAGAATAGAATAGAATAGAATAGAATAGAATTCTTTATTGGCCAAGTATGATAGGACACAAAAGGAATTTGTCTTTGGTGCATAAGCTCTCGGAATACATAAAAGAAATACATATTTATTTATTTATTTATTTATTTATTTATTTATTTATTTATTTATTTATTTATTTATTTAATTTGTATACCGCCCTTCTCCCAAAAGGGACTCATAAAAGATATTCAGAGGTGGTATTTTGCTGGTTCGGACCGGTTCGAGTGAACTGATAGCGGCGACTTTGGATGTAATGTTGTCCTATTTAGCCACGTTTTTGAGGCCGGGCGCATGCACGGAAGGTGTGCATGCGAGCAAAGCACATGCGCGGAAGGCTGGGAGCATGCGTGGATGGCGCACACGTGTGCATTGAGCGTGCAGAAGGCCGGCCATATGCAAGCATGCGCGCAACGAACCGGTGGTAAGAATATGTGAAACCCACCGCCGGTAATATTGTATTGTCTGCCACTCTTTGAGTGAGATGTTGTGACCCAGGCCCAAGTAAGTAGTAGGAAAATCAGTCAGTGAAAAAACAAACTTTATTCGAACAGCTGAGAATTACTTCATTCCCAGCATCGTTCAACTAAATTAAAGCAAATTCCTCTCAACACAAATTCCTCAGTCCTATCGCAAACCTTGGTCCATTTAAGCAAACTGCCCAAAGGCCTTTCTTGGCCAACATTCAGAAGTCACAGATACAAAAATAAATACAAGACGTAGATGAAGAAGAAGACGAAGCTACCAATGTTGTTTTCCGGCAAAGCCCAAACACCATTGCTGGTCTGTTTTAAGCCTTATGGGAGGGGCCAATCATCTCTTGGCCCTACTCCCGAGTTGTCCTCTTTGCTTGAGCTGCTCTTGCCTTCTGGAAGCTCTTCTCATGCGTGCATTAGGAACAGGCTCCTCCTGTTCCTCTGCCTCACTCCTATCGGTCTCTGGAGGCTCTGGAGTCCACACCTCACTCCCTGATGGCCCTGGCCCCATCTCTGCCTCTGACGCAGAGCCTTCATCCAGGCCTACCCCAGCCTCCAGGACTGGCCCATGTTCTTCCTCAGCCTCATCGCTGTCTGACTTCACTGCCAGCTCCGCAGGCTGCTGGCGGACCACAACATGAGAACAAACCACAACAAACAAACAAACAAAAAATTGTCCGATTCATCCTGGTCAACAGCATTTCCTTCCTTTACCATGATATCACGATTTAGCATGGTCACTTCAAACTGCAGTGGCTTTTCAATATCTATGATGGGCTTTGCAAGGTTATTAGAGAATTTATTTTTTCCCTTTCCTTTAGAGATGGGGAGGCTGGGCAGTGATAGATGAGCGCGCCCGTTTTATTTATTCAACAAACGGTTCCAGATGTGATTTCATCACTCACCCGATGACACCCTAAACCTGCAGTTAGACCTTTGCAGTCACCTCCTGGCAAGATTTTGCGTCACTGGTCTTCCGTTCTGACGGCTTGGGAAAGACTGGAATTTTCTGGGAAACAATGGAATGCTTTGTTTGCATTGCTTGGAAAAAGTTATAACGGTGATAATAATAATTATAGTGATGTGGCAGTAGTACTTGGAGACAGCAGAAGAGAAGGGAAAGAACTGGAGAAGATCACAAAATACAGAGACCCACCAATAGAGGTAGAACGACGGTGGCAAGAGGGAGCAAAGGTAGTATCAATAGTCATAGGCACCATGGGTATAAACTCGAAACATCTGGAGTGCCACTTAAACATCATCGCATTGACACATTCAATGTCAGTCAATTGCAAAAGGCAGCTTTACTTGGAACAGCTTACATCCTGCGATGATATCTTTTGACACCATCAAAAAAATCAAATCTTCCTAGCCCAGGTCTGTGGGAAGGACTTGATAGGTGGATAAAAATGCCAAAACCAATCCTGATTGGCTGTGCAACCAACCATAATAATCAAAGCAAGCAGGAATTCCTCAGCTGCTGCGGGGTTTACTTAGAGGGTTTACTAGTCGATTCCTGATTTTAGCGAAGCATTGTGTAAACATCAATTTCCGCCTTTCCTTCCATATTTTAAACTCCTTTAGCTGGTCTTTGTAGGACACCAAGACAATTACCATTTTTTCTTCCTCTTCTCTGCACTCTTTCCTGTTCCTTAACATCCTAGTTGTGTTATGGTGATGTTCTGCCCCAGCTACGGATCCCAAAGAACACAGCACACACAAAGTTTGCACAAAACTTAATTTACTAAACTAACTCAGTCTTTTTCAAAACAAAGGCTGTTAATAAACTTTCTTAACAGCCTACAAGAAACCAAAGATAAAGTAATCACAATCTTATGAAGGTTGGCAGAAAGCCCAGGAGCAATGTGCAGAGAATCCAGACGCGAAGTAGAGTGAACTAAAGTTGTTCCCTACAACTTGCTTCAGTCGGTGTTCCTCCTTAAATAGGCTAAGGGAGTGGCCAATTAGCCCCAAGCCTTACTCTCGAGGAGACCTCCTCCTGAGGAGCCACTCCTGCCTTTTGGCACCTGTGCATCGAGAAGAGGCTCCTCCTCTTCGTCCTCTTCACTTAAGGGAGCTTCTGGAGGTTCTGAAGGCCCTGGCTGAATCCCCGCCTCTGGCACCACATCTTCTCCAGCCTCCTCATTGTCTGACTCGGGCTGCTGGCACAACACCATACCAGTCTCCTCGCTGTCAGAATCACCTACAATCCGCACAGGCCGCTGATGGGCCACAACAAGTGAGCAGAACTAGGGACAGTACTCCAGGTGTAGTTTAACAAGCGCAGCATAGAATGGTACTACCATGTCCAGCGATTTTGATATTGTAAGAAGAGGAGAGCTAGTTGGGAAAGTGGATGGATTCAGTTACAGCAGCAGTTGGTGCACCATTGGAAGATGTGAAGGTCCAGGTTTTGGGACAAATGGTTGTGGAGCAAATCTAGCTATATAGGGTCCTTGGTGTTCTCTGAACTTGGTGGCTTTCATGCAGATGCTTCATTATCCAAATAGGTAGTGTCATTAATGCTAAAAGGGAGTGGGGTTTCTGGAGGGGGAGAGGAGAGGACGAGGGGGGGGATGACGACAGTGGGGTCCTCAGTGTTCTCTGAATTTGGTGGTTTTCTTGGAGATG
The DNA here is from genome assembly GCA_022577455.1 of Arizona elegans. Lineage (NCBI taxonomy): Eukaryota > Metazoa > Chordata > Lepidosauria > Squamata > Colubridae > Arizona > Arizona elegans. Next base: position 933,363 of record JAKOOJ010000070.1, on the reverse strand, counting down.
TTTCATTACCCAATTAGGAAACATCATTAGTGAGCTACACATATTCTCTTCTAGTTATGTGATTGCCAAGACAATGTTGACCTGATGGTCCATAATCAATCAATATCAATCAATCATACAACAATGGATTCTTTGCTTCGAAACATCCCCCATGGTGAAACCTTCCACAAGTGTCTTCAGAAGCTCTGACCAGCCACAATCAATTAGATGGAGAAACGTGAAGTCAACCCAAAGCTGAGTAGGACTTCTAGAATAGATTGATTGAGATCTCTCCTTTCTCCTGCTTCCGAATTCTTATTTAAGAAAGCAAAGTTTCCTTTTTGCTCTTTTCCTATCGCAACACCCTGCTCGGTCTGCCAAACATTTTGAAATTCAGTTCAGCCGCTGCCCTTGCTAGAATGAAAAGATTGATAGATGAGGCCAAACCCGGCCAAGGAGGGTGAGGGAGAAAGGAAAAGAAAGAAGAAACAAATGTATACCTGGGAAAGGAAATGACTCATGATAAACACTGACGCATATAAAATAGTGTCGACACCGCTTTTCTGGAGAAAGGCCAGCCCCTGTGCTGGTGCACTGTAGCCACGAAAAATTAGACTGTTTCAGGCTGTAGACCAAAGTCAACGACATGGTGTAGATTAATGGATTAAAGGAAAGCCAGTTGATGGAATAGAAGTGAAGCGACGTTAAATCAGGCCAACTTATAATTCAGAAATCATTTCCATGGGACGGAGTAAGAAAAATGGCTTTGAGAAAGAGTGATTTGACCCTTTAAGGACAAAGAGAAAGACTTGCTCTCAAAGACAAAGCCTTGGTAAGACCACACTTGATATCCTGCATCCAATTTTGGTCACCTGTGGCTGCTAGAAACATGAAGTCTAGGGGACGTGAGAAACAGCATGGATATCACATCAACACCTATAACAGGGGTCACCAACCTTTCTGACCTCAGGGACCACTAAATTCATAATTTTAAGACCCGCGGACCACTAATATGATCTGCCTAATGACCGGCTGGGTAAGTGTGGCTAGGTGGTCATGTGGCTGGGTGGGCATGGCCAACTCAATGTCATTCGTGTCATGCTTCCCCTGGAATGGGGTGGGAATGGGGATTTTGCAGTATCCTTCCCCTGGAATGGGGTGGGAATGGAGATTTTGCAGTATCCTTCCCCTACCACGCCCACCAAGCCACACCCACAGAACCGGTAGTAAAAAAAAATTGAATTCCACCACTGGTGAGAACAATTAATCAGTAGAACAGCTTGCCTTTAGAAGTTGTGGGGGCCCCATTGCTGGAGGCCTTTAAGAAGAAACGGGACAGCCACTTGTCTGAAATGGGTCTCCTGTTGCAGCAGGAGGTTGGACTAGAAGACCTCCAAGGTCCCCTCCAACTCTGTTATTCTATGTTCTGTGATACAGAAGTCCTTGAAAATCCTGGTTGGGACCCCAAAGTTCCTCAACGTTTTAACCTGGTGATGGACTTCCTTGTCATGCCTTTATCTTATATAATCCCGTGTGCAGCAGGTTAGAAATGTAATAAGCACACAGATAAACCAAATATTAATCAACCTTAGTTCCAATCATTGTTATCCACACTGCTTATACTCTTAAATAAAAAGAGAGACAGCTAGGAAAATCCCACGGTGTTGCATCAACCTTCTTTCATTTAAAGCTTTTGCCTCTTCTTGAAGGCCAATATTGAGTAGGTCTTTACATGACCAGTTTCCTCTTAAATTTTAATTACGTTTCCACCCATTCAATTTTTTCCCTCTGTTCTGCTGGGCCACTTAGATTAAGATCCTTTGACTGTCCTTTTGGCCTTTCTATTGAAAGCTTGACCTCAGGTGACACCAGAACTCAGAAAGGTTAACTAAGATTGTGAGGGTGAAGTCCTCTTGGTGAGAGCATTGCTGCCCAAGTCTTCTATGTGATCCAATTCACAGTGACTTCTCCAGATCACCAGACAAGTTGTAGTCAAGAGGGTGAGCAGTTGAGTCATGGACAAGAAGTTCTCAGAAGGTGCTCCAGAAGGCCAGTGGTAAAGAGCAGTGGGGGTTAACCCAAGCGTATAAAATCATGGGTTTTAGAAGTGTAGGCTAATCGGTTTTACTCTCTGAAATGATGAGAATGGCTGCCTTGAAGTGGTCAAAGAACCTTGGAGATCTTGTCTTGTATCTGCATAGATCAGGATCCTTCATTAATTCATGGGCTCCTGAAGGCTGGACAAGAAGCATTGGTTGGAAACTAATCAAGGAGAGAAGCCACCTAGAACTAAGGAGAAATTTCCTGACAGTGAGGACAATTAAGCAGTGGCATGGTTGTGAGAAGTTGTGAGTGGTCCTATTCTGACCCAGCCTTCGCAGAAACAAGAAACAGACTCTTTGTCCCAAAAAAACCTCTCTTTATTTATCGCCTGTGAATTAACTGCATTCACACACTGAAAAGTCCAGGTAATAATCCTTCAAAGAGTTAACTGCAGTAACAGACCTTATCAGCTCCTTGAGATAATTGCCAGGCCAGCCGCAAAGCTGCAAACTAAGTTCTAGCAAGCAGTCTCTGAGGCATGAAACACGATGAGCCAAATCTTCAGAAATCTGAACGGTTGTCTCCTACAACCATCACTCCCCTTTCCTTCTATTTATTCCCCAGCCTAGGAGGGCCCAGAGTCGACTCCTTGTCCTCCGTTGTTCTCCTCTCCTAACAGCTCTGCACCTACGTGCATCTGGAACAGGCCCCAGCTTTTCTTCCTCCTCACTCATCTCAGCCTCCAAAGGCAGCTGCCTCTCCAGTGGCTGGGAAATGTCGGACGGCCCTGGCTCTATCACTGCTTCTGATGCAGAGCATCCATCAGAGCCCCTCTCAGACTCCAGAACTGGCCCAAGTTCCTTCCCAACTTCCTCATCATCCGAGTCACCAGCTTCGCTGGCAGCTCCATCACCAGATTCTTTTAAGAAGAGATTGGGGAATCAATCTGTCTGGGATGATATAGGGTCTTCTTGCTTGAGAAGTGGGTCGGACTAGACGACCTCCAAGATCTCTTCCAACTGTGCTTCTCTTATTTTAATTTCAAGTCTTCCTCCATATGTTCTCAGGCTTTCATGCCCTGGTGGTGCTGTGTCCTTTCTCTCTCCATCTCTCTTGCAGAGAACAAGAGTGGTTCATTAGACTCATAAATCCTGGGAGCAAGGAAGCTTCTCTGAGAGCTATGAGGCACAAACACACAGCAGTGGGAGCACCTGCAAATTAGCCAGCTGTGTTTTTCCCAGGCAGTTTTGTTGAAGGAGAGGATTATAAAGAGCAATGAGTGTATATCAAGTGGAAGTCGGGCCATAAAGAAATGCTTCGCTGACTTGGGTTTTCTTTACAAGGATGGTTTCAGGTCGAAAAACTCAAGTAAAAAAAAAAAAATCCTCCAAAGCTTCTATGGAGGTTAGAGATGCCACGATTGGACCGTCCAGCGAGATTCGGCCAAAGTTCTTCTCTGTTTCAAGGAGAAAATAACAGCTTCTTTTCTACAGATGGTTCAAGCAATGGAGGACTAACCCACCCTTCCTTCCTTCCTTCCTTTCTTCCTTCCTTCCTTCCTTCCTTCCTTCCTTCCTTCCTTCCTTCCTTCCTTCCTTCCTTTCTTCCTTCCCTCCCTCCCTCCCTCCCTCCCTCCCTTCCTTCCCTCCCTCCCTCCCTTTCTTCCCTCCTCTTTCCTCTTCTTCCTTCTCTCCTCTCCCCTCCCCTCTCCTCCCTCCCTCCCTCTTTCCCTCCCTTCCCTCCCTCTCTTCCCTCCCTCCCTCCCTTCCTTCTTTCCTTCCCTCCCTCCCTCCTTCCCTCCTTCCTTTCTTCCCTCTCTCCCCTCCCCTCCCTCCCTCCCTCTTTCCCTCCCTTCCTCCCTCTCTTCCCTCTCTTCCCTCTCTTCCTTCCTTCCTTCCTTCCCTCCTTCCTCTCTTCCCTCTCCTTCTCTCCTCTCCTCTCCCCTCCACTTCCTCCCTCCCTCTTTCCTTCCTTCCCTTCCCTCCTTCCCTCCTTCCTCTCTTCCCTCTCCTTCTCTCCTCTCCTCTCCCCTCCACTTCCTCCCTCCCTCTTTCCTTTCTTCCCTTCCCTTCCCTCCCTCCCTCTCTTCCCTCCCTCCCTCCCTTCACAGATCCCTTGGAGATGTTCCCTGAAAGGAGCGATGGGCCCTTGAAGACCTCTTGATTTTAATGGATGCTCTGACAGAAATCAGAGCGGCTGGCAAACTCCATTCCATGAATAAATGGAGACCCTTGCCAGAGTTAATTATATTACATTAGGAGAAAAATTCAGCTGCTGCTAATCAACCTTGTAATGCCCTATCTGGGGAAAAAAAAAACCACATTTCCATCTACTTTTATCACTCCATTTACAAGCCAGGGCTCAATATCCTAAAAATTTGCTTTAACGAAGTCTTAATGCATCATCATCATCATCATCATTATTATTATTATTATTATTATTATTATTATTATTATTATTATTATTATTATTATTATTATTATTATTATTATTATTATTATTATTATTATTATTATTATTATAGAGCTTGCTTCACCAAATGGGTTTATAGCTCTCCGAATTTATCTGGGGGAAAATTTCCTGCTGGCTAGACACAGCACCTTAAACAGTCTGCCAACTTTTTAAGAGTTCCTTTTTGGCTTTTTCCCCCCTTTCCCAGCAACAGCCAGGGTCCAGACCAGGCCTCATAAGGAACAAAATGTAAAATTAATCAATGGATTGATATACTATTTAGAATAAAAAAAAAACATCCTAAATCCTGGCTCCTTCCAGCCAAATGAATGCAAGTCCCTGGATGAAATGTAATTTAGTTTGTTCCTTAGCTGCCTGTTGATTCCCCCCCCCCGCCACTTTCTCTCTTTTTCTAATTCTTTTTTTTTTTTTTTGCCTCTTATTAAGTCTCCTTCTGTCTGGTGAGGTTTAACCCATGAAGATCAAGGGAGAACGAGAAGCTGGCATTTGTGGGCAGAGAATGAAATAATTTCTTCTATTGGAATTAGGACAAACATTTACATATGATCTGAAAGAGGTCAACTGGTAGTCCTTGAATCAGATCTGGCCTCTGAAGTTATTTTGGATAACAGAATAACAGAGTTGGAAGCGTTTGCCACCAGTTCGCTGCCCGCCGAACGTGTGCTGCGCACAGAAAAAGGAGGCTTAAGAAGGTAAGTAGAACAGCGACGGGAGGGAACAGCTGTGCCGCACGATTTAGATTTGCTAGCAAGCAGGATTTCATGCTTTCTAGCGAATATAAATCGCACAGCACAACTGATGGTCAGAAATACCGGTTCAGACAAATCGGTAGCTTTTTTTTTGTACTACTGGTTCGCCCGAATCAATGCTAACCGGTAGCATTTTACACCTGGTTGTAAGGGACCTTGTAGGACTTCTAGTCAAACCCTCTGCTCAAGCAAGAGACTCCATACCCGAGGTCAGCAACCCGCGGCTCTGGAGCCGCGTGTGGCTCTTTTATCCCTCTGCTGCAGCTCCCTGTTGCTGGTCGGCTCCACAATTGATACAGTTTTCGGTTAGGACAGGTAGAGGAAAAAGGATGCTGTGCTAGGAGAAGACTCTATGGTGGGGAAACCGGACTTCCGGTCAGCATAGGAAAAAGGACGTTGCACTAGGGAGAGACTATGATGGGGGGAACTGGAATTCCAGTTGGCTCCAGAATTGAACGGGGGCTTCTGGTTAGAACCTTTGTGGCTCTTTGTGTGTTTAAGGTTGCCGACCCCTATTCTATACCATTCCAGACAAGTGGCTGTCCAATCTCTTCTTAAAAGCCTCCATTGATGGAGAACCCACAACTTCTGAAGGTAAGCCCTTCCACTCTAGTTGATTGTTCTCACTGTTAGGAAATCCCTCCTTAAGTTCTAGGTTGCTTTTCTCCTTAAATTAGTTTCCATCCATTGGTTTTTATCTTGCCTTCTGATGGTTTGAGGGCTTTGAGGGACTGGACGTCAGACTTTGCTACATGGACAGGAGAAGGGTGAACATATCTATGGAGATTCTCATCATCCAGGTGATGGTTGTCCCAGAAGTGCTTGTACAAAAGGCAACTTTGGACTTTCTTTTGAGAAGGGTGGACAGACTTCTCTCTTTTGCAAGACAGATGGGTCTAGTGCAGGGGTCCCTAACCTTGACAACTTTAAGTTAGGTCTGGTGGACTTCAACTTCCAGAATTCCCCAGCCAGCTTTTCTGGGAGTTGAAGTCCGCCAGGCTTAAAGTTGCCAAGGTTGGAGACCCCTGGTCTAGTGGACACCACTACATCTAATCCTCCTGAGATATCCTTGTCTATCCAAAAATGATTAGATAGCCTTCTTTTGGTCCTACTGGCTGAGCTCCTTCTCTTGTGACTGCAGAATTCTGCGGTGGAAAGGCACATCTCGACTATGAAAAGGACGTAGGTACGGGAAGTAGATTTTTCTGGGTCCAATTGACCTGCGAACATGCACCGTTTGACACCCAGCATTTCAATAAGTGTCACCAAACATGTAGAAATCCATGCACATGGCCATTGCGATGGCACCTCTTTAGCTCTAGTTCATTAGGAAATCATATTTTAATTCCTGTTTAATTACAATTCAATTACGTTCATTCATTACTCGTAATCCTAAGTGGGGCAAAAAGAAAAAGGGGCCATGTTGAAAAATTAATGAAAATACTAGCAAGGTTCATTTGGAAATCACACAATAATTCCAATTTAATTATATTGCAATTACCTCCACTTATTGTAAAGGGAGGTATATGAATAATCTAGGTCATTCTTCAGGAAATGCTGAAGTTGGTCCTTTTTTTTTTTTTTTTTTTTTTTTTACAAAAGTCTGCTGAACTCAGCTAAATGTGGCCTTAAGGCAAATGGAATCGCCTAAAAAAAAACAACCTTGTAAAACATCACAATGGCCATCCCTGCATCAGAAGGATGGATGGATGGGAGGATAGATAGGTTTGATGTATTGTAGACTTTCCATCTGAACATCCAGAGAAATTGCTTTCAAAAACAGACTGGACAACCACCTGTATGCAATGATGAAGGGTCTCCTCCTTGAGCAGAGGGTTGGACTAGAAGACTGCTGAGGTCCCTTCCAACTCAATTATTCTCTGTTCTAGAATGCGGAAGAAGGTTAGGATAAATCTTCATGGAATCTTGATGGTCCAACTTACAAAGAGGGAAATTCTAGTTCTCCCAAAGTAATATAATTCCAGTTACCCTCCCAACTGTCAGGGTTCCAAGTAAGACTCCCAACGAAAGAAGACTCCGAAGCTAGAAGTTCCTCAAACTTCCATTTTATTAGAGATGTCATATTGGCACATCTTGGAAAACCTGAATCTGAAAGTTTCCAGGGTTTCCCCACCCAAAGAAAACTTCAAGTCCCTGCCCAACACCCACAAGTCTACCACATGGTCCAATCAATCCACCATCGCAACTGTAGATGCCTCCCAGTCATCCGACTCCATGTGCAGGACAGGATGTCCTTGACTCTCAGAGAAAAGAATATTATTATGACTACATATCACCCATGCTCCATACAATCCCCCTCCCAGTTTCCCACAGCACTAAATGTGGCAGCCTTGAAGATCCAAAGAAAATTTGGCTTCCAGGGATGACACCAACCATGTGATAGTAAAACCAGCTCAAAAGTGAAATCAGGAGTAAGGTGGCGAGCATGTTTTACTTTCCTTAGGTGTGTTCCAGCCAAGGCCTTCATCTGGCAACTCTGCGCATGTGCACACTGGGAATAGGGTCCAACTGTTCTTCTGCCTCACTGATGTCTGACTCCGAAGGCAGCTGATAACTGGCATACAGCCCTGGCCCCCTCTCTGCCTCTGATGTAGAGCCCTCATCCGAGCCTCCTCCAGACTCCAGGACTGGCCCATATTCCTCCCCAACCTCCTCACTGTCCAAATCTGCTACCAGCTCTGCTGGCGGGCCACAAGAGGACTGAGGGAAGTCCTGTCTTAGCACTTGGCCACCAGAGGTGCCCCCGACATGAGTGACGTTGAAATGGCCATGCCCACCCCGGCCATGCCCAAGGTCAAACAGAACCCTGATGTGGCCCTCAATGAAATTGAGTTTGACACTCTTGCTTTAGAAGATCAGCCCCAACTCAGCTCTTCTGTATGCAAAAGAAAGAGTAAGAATTCTAGCTTCGTCTTGTATTTTTTTTTTGCCCTCCCCACACTAAATCACCATACATCATTGATCTTCAACACATTCAGGGTTTTTCAAAAGATGCTTATTATTTTGAAAAGTACAGGTGTATGGGAGAAAAAAGAGCTCCTAATTGCTACTTTTGGATGAGATTTCTGATGCCTAATTCTTCGTTGCTCTATAGAAAGAATGTTCTGTCTCACGCTATGATTATTAGCAAGCTTGCTCTCTGCCTCGCACATAACGATGGTGGATGGGATACTCAACCCTGGATATCAATTAAAGTTTTCTTCCGCTCCCCAGAAATTTGAATCCCGATGATAGCTAATTTCTTTCCGAAGGAAAGGCATCTTGTGGGATCCGCCATTAATATTAATCACCCGTGAGTCATACATTCATAACCAGTTGCAAAGAAGACACATTTTGCCATAGCAACCCAAGGAGCGTGCTAACTTAACTTTCCTCATTTGAGCAGGAATGGCACGCATCTGCACAACAACAACAAACCCTAGTTAAGGAATGAAGGTGGGACCGCCAGTTGCCAAAATGAACCAGAATAGCAGAGTTGGAAGGGACTTTTGAGGTCTTCTAGTCCAACCCCTTGATCAAGCAGGAGATCCTATACCCGTGATGGTGAACCTATGGCACGCGTGCTTCAGGTGGCACTTGGAGCCATATCTATGGGCATACAAGTGCCCTAGCTCAGCTCCAGCGTGCCTCCAGTGAGCCTGGTGGTGCAGCAGACTATTAGCCTGTTATTATCATCCAGCTGCCTGCAATTTCTGCTGGTTCGAATCTCTCCAAGGCTCAAGGTCGACTCAGCCTTCCATCCTTTCTAAGGTAGGTAAATTGAGGACCCAGTTTGTGGGGGCAATAAGCTGACTTTGTATAAAATATACAAAAGTATGAAGGCTATTGCTTAACGCATTGTAAGCCGACCTGAGTCTCCGGAGAAGGGTGGCATAGAAATCAAATTAAAAAAAAACAAACTGATTTTCGGGCCTTCTGGGCCCACCAGAACTCAGGAAATGGGCTGTTTCCGGCCTCCAGAGGGCCTCCAGGGGGGTGGGGAAGGCAGTTTTCACCCTCCCCGGGCTCCATGAAAGCCTCTGGAGCCTGGGGAGGATGAAAAACAGGCCTACTGGGCCCACCAGTAACCTTTTTGCCTTCGCGTGCCAAAAGTGGAGGGATCGTGAAGGGGGGGTCACACATGCATGTGGGCGTTGGGTTGTGGGGGGAATTGAATTATGAGTGTGGGCACATACATGCGCAACCCCCCCACCCCCCCGCACTCCCCCCACTTTTGGCATGCAACAGCAAAAAGGTTAGCCATCACAGTCCTATACCATTTCAGACAAATGACTGTCCAGACTCTGCTTGGGTATCAAATGGGAATTTTATACCATTAGACTTGCAAGATTGATGTCCACCCCAGCAAGCCATAGAACATAGAGTAACAGAGTTGGAAGGGACCTTAGAGGTCAGCTAGTCCAATCCCCTGCTTGAGCAGGAGATTCTATGCCAGAGATCTTCAAACCTGGCAGCTTTAAGACTTGTGGACTTCAACTCCCAGAATTCTCCAGCCAGCTATCTGGAAGGACACTGGACATACGCTGCCCCAACGCCGACAGAAGCCAGATGGTGGTTACCGGTGGGGGTGGGGACGGACAAGGGGTGAGGCCCAGAGACTTAAAAAGGCGCTGGGAGGTGGACGCTCCCAGCGCTAACTTTACAAGGAACCTGTTGCCTACTCGTCACGTTCTGAGGCTCCGGCCTGTTTATAGGGATTAAAACAGAGTTTTGCTGCATTTCCTGTGCATGTCCTGGCTTCTTTTGTTCCTACCAGGTCAGGCCTAGACGAGCTGAGAGAAAGTCAGCGCTAGATTTCCCCAAAAATCTAAAAACCACGTCTACATTTTTTTTTAATGGCCACTGCATATTCTCTACATAACAACACAACTGAGGACGCTTTCGGGAGAGAGAGAGGCATTTTGAGAGGTAATTGGGTTGGCGGTTCCCATGCCTTCAGTGATACTAATTTAATATGTAACAGGAACTTAAAAACTAATCAATAATGCAACAGAGCTCTCAATCAGCTGACATACTGGTTGGCTCAGCTGGAAAAAAAAATTTGCAAGTGGTCCGTCTCTGATGACAGCCTTATATTTATTTTAAAACCCTGTCGAAACATTATCTGCGGCTGTATTGTCGCTATCAATGGTTTTGGGGTTAAAAATAACAACTCAGGCCAGCAGTCAGAGAGAGAGAGAGGAAGCAATAGAAGTCTGGTTTGGAAAACATATTCATATTTCATTACAAGCCGCAAGATCTGGCAGGGCATTGAATAGCCGTAGAGAATACCGGTTTAAGTGGTTGGGTTGGGTTCAATGGTGTCTACTCAAAGGACCACCAGGGATGGTTTAGCAAAGGGCAGTGAGAATGAGAAGAAGACCGGAAGGAAGGCAGGAGAGAATTGGAGACTATATCATCTTGATAAAAGGAGACTGGTCAGGGGTATGATGGGACTTTAATGGTACATGGAGGCAAATCCTAGAAGAGAAGCAAAGGTTTAGGTCACCACAATATAAAAAAAGATGTTGAGACTCTGGAAAGAGTGCAGAGAAGAGCAGCAAAGGGTCTGGAGGCTAAAACATATGAAAAATAGTTGCCGAAATTGGGTATGCCTAATCTATTGAAATATTCCAATATTTGATGGGCTTCCATAAAGAAGAGAGGGTCAACCTATTTTCCAAAGCACCAGAAGGCAAGGCAAGAAGCAATGGATGGAAATGAATGAAGGAGACAACCAACCTAGAACTAAGGAGAAATTTCCCGATAGAACAATTAATCAGTTCTATCAGAAGCCCTCTAATGACTGTACGACTGTAACTTTGTTGCTTGGATCCTTACGATTTACATTGATATTGTTTCCTGATTGCTTATTTGTACCCTATGACTATAATTAAGTGTTGTACCTTATGATTCTTGATGAACGTATCTTTTCTTTTATGTACATTGAGAGCATATGCACCAAGACAAATTCCTTGTGTGTCCAATCACACTTGGCCAGTATTCTATTCTATTCTATTCTATTCTATTCTATTCTATTCTATTCTATTCTATTCTATTCTATTCTATTCTATTCTCTCTACTCTACTCTACCCTACCCTACCCTACCCTACCCTACCCTATTCTATACTATCCTACTTCTATCCTATCCTATCCTATCCTATCCTATCCTATCCTATCCTATCCTATCCTATCCTATCCTATCCTAGGTCCCCCTAATGGCATTAGATCCGCGTCCTGTAACTCTGTCTTGCTCCCCAAAACAACAAAATGTAAGGTGTTAAATCCTTTTCCAAAAAGACTTTTATTTTTGCTTCGTCGAGCACAACATAAACAGACCTTAACCTGAGAGTAAAAAAATGGTTTAAATTCACTGCAATTAAAATATAACAAAGTTTCCTAGTTTACATTCACTCAAATGATGGCTGCCAACGCCGTATAATGTACAGGCTGCACAAAAGGAAGAAGAGGCGAAGGCAGCATTGCCTAAAACTGTAAGATAATTCCTTCAATGAAGTATCTCTTCAGAAGATAAGGCAAATAATTTACTTTATCTCCGCTCAGCAGTGAGATTCCTTAATGAGGCTTAGTTACACTTCAGCCTAATTTTTCCTTCCTTACCAGACTTAACAGCGTGGCTGTAAATGAAAGAATGTCCCCCCCCCTTTTTTTCCCTGCTCTTCACAATTGATTTGGAACGCGATGGATGTTTTAATCTGTTTAATTGATGGCAAGTCTTAAAACTCTGCTTTCTCCTGTTTGGCATTCATTTTATGAAAGATTCATTCCTGGGAGAAGAATGGAGCCTCTTACTGATTCCCAGATTCTTCAGGTCAACCTTGGGCATCCTAAGACAGAAGATCACGGAAAGCCAAAAAGGGAACACCGTTCTGTAAGACCTTAGATAACTTCTGCCAACCGATCCAGAGATAAAGAGATCAGCTGTTTAAACCTAAGTGCAAAGATAAGATCCAATGAAACAGGACAGAGCTGGTATTTGCAGAACGCGGGAAGGATTTTTCTCTGTTTGAGGGAGCTGCCACAAAGAAGAGTGGGAATGAGGGTGTGTCAACTTATTTTCCAAAGCCACCAGACGGCAAGACAAGAGAAACAATGGATGGAAATGAATTAAGGAGAGAAGCAACCTGGAATTGAGGAGAAACTTCCTGACAAGCGAGAACAATTAATCAGTGGAACAGAAGTTGCCTTCAGAAGTTGTGGGTGCTTCATCACTGCAGGTTTTAAAGAAGAGACCGGACTTGTCTGAAATGTTATAGGGCTCCTTCTTGAACAGGGGGCTAGATTAGAAGACTTGCAAGTCCCTATCCAGCTCTATTCTATTGATTTGTAGAAACAGTGCATGGCAGCTGAAAGATTTTTCTACATTAAGTGCCGGCAAATTTGGGTTGACTTTTGATGATTAAATAGATGGGCTTTCTCGAGGAATAACAGATTTGTAAAGGGACCTTGGAGATCTTCTAGTCCAACCCTCTGCTCAAACAGGAGACTCTATGTCAGTGGTTCTCAACCTTCCTCTACCACAGACTCCCTTTAAATATCTTTTGTGGCCATGGATCTCCAAGACTTAACTCAAGATTTAAATCGTAACATTTCTTCAAGGTTTCACGGACAACCTGTGACGACATTGTGGGCCACCCGGGAACTACAGACCACAGGTTGAGAACCAAAGCCATATACCAGGGATACCGGTGTCAACCCACCACTGCTCCACACTGTATTGTGTCAGCATTCTGATGCTGCCATAAAAAGACGAGGCTTGACTTTTCACCTACTTATTTTCTCTGTAGATAATATCCCCTAGGAGATGGGATGGTGGGGGGAACATTCCTGTGGGGTGAGGTCAGAAGCTGGGGAGACTGACTTGGAAGATGGCCAATGAGAAGATGAGAATTGGGGAACGGAAAGGGAAGGGTTTGGGGGTCAGAGGGTTAGTATCGGCTACGACGAAGTTGGGGCCAGATCTGTTGTACTCAATAAATGGAATATTTCAGCAAAGATTAATTGTTTGGGAGTGCAATTTATTTGAGATGACATCGAAACCCGACAATGTGTGTGTTTCAGATGACAACACAAAAGGGCCAACTGGATTAGACAGAAGCAAGAAGGACAACAGCGATGATCAAAGCTGTTGGCGGCAGATCTGTGTAAGGAAAGGGAAAAAAAAAACAAAGGAAAAAAATCCTACAGAGTAAATAATTTACCATGAAGCAAGATTGCCCGTTGTTTAAAAAAAGAAGCTATCGCTATAGCTGATCTCTAAAGAAAGCGTTTAACATTAATTTGGGAGTTAATCCGAAGATTCCTTTTTTTTCCCCCCCCACGTAGTGATTGTTTTGAACCTTTAATGAAGTTCCCATCAGAGTACATTAAAAACAAAAAAAGATCTGAAGATTCCATCATCTATCACATTTTACAATGTGACACTCATTTTAGGCAAAGAGAGACGCTGGATTTGAAAGTATCTCGCAGCTGGAGAGAAACGATTCTGGAGAACATTGTAAATAACCTCTAAGCCACCTCTGAATTAAACAAATGTTTCCTTTTCAATTAAATTCAATTTTAAATTAAACGAATGCCTCCTGTTCTCCTGGGCACGGAATATATGAACCAATTAAAACACAAAACAAAACAAAACATACATTTTCTTCGAAAGACCTACGCTGGGTCTTACGTTAATGTAAAGTAAATAAAACGAGGATGGTAATCATCATCATCATCATCATCATCATAACAACAATAACAATAGTGCCCTGCCACAATGGAGAGTCAATGAGATGAGTTTGCAAGTTGGGGGCATTTCAGCTTTAAGCAATTTTTTTTTTTTTTTTTGCACCTGTACCTCGGAGAAATATAGCCGTAGCACTTGAAAAATTACTCCGATGCTACAAGAGTGCCATGAAAATTTATCTTGGAGATGATTTTATTGCATGGTTACACCAGCCAATTAAATCAATAAATCTTGACTGTCAGAGAGCCTGGCCTCATGCCAGGGAGAAATGAAATGCGCAGGATCGGTAAATAAAAGCTTTCTGACAATTCATTCCAGGAATTATTTCGTAACAGAGTCCTGAGGTTGGGCTTTGGTAAGCCTCTTTTTCCGCTCCTTTAGGCGCTTCCAAAATAAAATAAAAAAAAAACTGGAATTAAAAATTAAAAATCAGAAGCGAGTTCCTGCCGTCTCTAGCTTTTATCATCGTGCATTCAGAGAAATGATTAGGTTAAACCAACACGGAGGCAATTGTTAAAAGCAAAGGGAGGGTAAGGAATTATTCCAACTGATATAACTCACCGAAGGACACAGGTTAAATGGCACCTCGGATGAACTGATTTTTGTGGCTTTTGTCGTTGTTGTTGTTTTGAGATGAGGAGAATGTGGCAAAGAGGATTGCAGCCAATTTCCCAGATGAGAAGATTCTAGATTGAGATAGCCAGGGGTGGGCTACAAAATTTTTAGTAAGGAGTTCTCTGCCCAGTTGCTGGGTGGGCTTGGCCATAGTGGGAGTGGCCTAATTGGCCTCCTGCATCATGGGGGGGGGGGTGTTTTTGCCCTCCCTGGGCTCCGGAGGCTTTTTTTGAGCCTCCAGGCTCCAGAGGCCCTCTGGAGGCCGGAAACGGAACTTCCCAAACTTCCGGTAGGCCCATTTTTCGCCCTCCCCGAGCCTCCGCGCACACCCTGCACTTACCTGCATCCAAAATGGGCTGTGTGGGGACTCCTGGGAGGGGAGGGGTGGGCGGGGCCAGCCAGTAGTGGGATTTGGGGGTTCTCCAAACTGCACAGATTCTTAGCTAGAGGTTCTCCCGAACCCCTGTGAACCCCCAGAGGCTCATCCCTGCAGATAGCTAAAGCTATTAATGTAAGCTGGAAATGGAATAACAGAGGTCTTCTAAGTCAAACCCCTTGCTCAAATGGGAGACCCTGTCAGACAAATGGCTGCCCAAGTTTTCTTCTTAAAAACTCCCAGTGATGGAGCAGCCACAACTTCTGGAGGAAAGCTGTTCCTCCAGAAGTTCGTTCAGTGATTGTTCTGTCAGGAAATTTCTTCTTTCTAGTTGCTTCTCTCCTTTGATCAGTTTCTATCCATTGCTTTTTGTCCTGCCTTCGGGGGCTTTGGAGAGCAAGATGATTGCCTCTTCTTTGTGATAGCCTCTTAGATGTTGGAAGACTTTTCTGAGAGACAGAAGTTGGACTTCAGACCTAAAAGCTGGATCTTGAATACTCACATCAGACCTGGCAAGAATTAGGGAGTAGGGAGAATTCTCACTGTCTTCTAATTTTGACCTCAAGGCTGTGTACTTGGCTTTGTCTCAGAAATTGTGGCCATCAAGACGACTTTCACCCACTCCAACAAGCAATCATACAGGCTCACTCATCCTATAAGGTCTCAAGTTTGATGGCAAAGGCAGGTTTTCAGTGCTTTGTGAAAGAACAGCAGGGGAATGATGCTTCAGAGCAGAGGTGAAATCCAAATTTTTTATACTACTGGTTCTTTGACCGTGGCTTGGTGGGCATGACAGGGGAAGGATACTGCAAAATCCCCATTCCCTCCTCACGCTGGGGCCAGCCAGAGGTGGTATTTCCCGGTTCTCTGAACTACTCAAAATTTCCGCTACTGGTTCTCCGAACTGCTCAAAATTTTCGTTACCGGTTCTCCAGAACCTGTCAGAACCTGCTGGATTACACCCTTGCTTCAGAGGATGGAGACCACAGCGGAAAAGGCTCTTCTACTAGTTCCCAACAGATAGCATTCTCTTGCAGAAGGGATCTGGTGCATGCTTCTCCTGATGGATCTAACAAGGTAGATAGACACCACTGTGAAGAGACAATCCTGCAAGGAACCCATAAGTCAGTTTCTGATGTGGAACCTGGAGTTTTGAGTTGCTAATTCTTGACTTAGTGGGTTGAAAGGAAGAAAACCTCCATAAGAAGACCCTGGAGATGATCAAATCAGATGTCTCCCTGATCTCAAGGTTGCTTCAACACTGAGGGTCCAAAACTAAGCAAATGTTGGCACTTAAAAAAACAGCCCCCAACAAACTCTTCTGGACCAGGAAGAAGAGGTCTACTGTCCTACTTTGCTGCAGATTAAGAACAACAGGTGCAATTGGCAAGGACAGATCTGAAATTCCCTTAGCAACAGTCAGTTGGTCTATCCCTGAGTGTTATAAGCATTCTCCTCCCTTCGATTTGCATCCGTTGCTTTACAATGTTTGTTGGCAAGCAACTTCCCATTGCAGATAATTCTCTGTCAGCCCATCAAGCACACACGGGGCGATTACTGTAAAATTAATGGGTTGAAGCTCAGTAAGAGCCGTTTTATTGAGTTCTGCCTTGACAGGCAGACAATGCAACATCCGCAGCACAAGGGTGCAAAACCGCCTCTCCGTTGTAAATGCCAGGGAGAGCCAACAGGCCTGGGGAAAGGGGCGACCGAGGTTCTCTGCAGGTTCTAAGGTGTGCACTATGAGCAGGGAAGGGCAGAGACCCCTTAGCACAGAGACATTTGCTTAAAAATCAAAACTAGCTGGGTTTTTAACAGACTGCAACATTGAAGTTGACAGGCAAGAATTCAATTTGCCTCTTTGGAGAACTCCTATGTCAAAGGCTCTGCAAAATCTAGACTCCGAGTTGCAATCAGGGGTGGGGTCTACTTACCTTTACTATCGGTTAGCATTGTGCCCATGCATGTGTGCTCACTTCGCTCACATGTGCAGATTAACATTGATGGCATCTGGGTCAGTGGACGAAGCCTCCTGCCGTTTTTACTACTGGTTCTTGCAAACCAGTCCGAACCCGGGGGGGGGGGGGGCAACCCACCACTGGTTGCAACTAAAGATTAATTTGGGCAAAGACATTTGAATCATTCTCCCCCTTTCCAGAGTGAAGAAGATAGAAATTGCGGTGCAAGTACAGGTTGCTGTCAGTCCTGCCCCAATCTGATCCCTTAGGAAAGAAAAACCCTCGACTCCATTTGGTTGAAGTGAAAGGTATTTTTACTGAAAGATGCTGGTTGCAGTAAAATCAGGTGGAATCTGAGTTTCCCTTGCAAAAAGGCAAAACGATTTCCTTCATTTCCCCGTCCCTCCCCCCCCCCCCAATGACCAGTACAAACTCAGCCAATGCGATGCCACCGAGATGTTTTGGGAACGCTGAAGTGTTTGGGCTGGTAAATTTCCATGCTCAGGGTTAAAGGCCTTGAAGATGCCTGGCACAAATTGGCTCCATATTGATCTGCTCTTCCTCAGCTGTCATTCCCCTTCCCCCACAATAGACACATATCAGTTTATTGCCCATTTGTCCCCTGTTCTCCGCCCCCCCCAAGTCTTTTGATGGCAGGATGGCAGCGAGGCACCAAGCCAAAGATGATGGACCTGACAGTTGTCAACAAGGACAATTGGGATGGGTAATTCAGCTGTTAAGTGAAACTGTACCAATAAAGTAGAATATTTGTAGTTCAGGATTGAAATGAGAGGGGCCTGGTTGTTTTCTTGCAGATGTTACCTTGTTTGGTAACATCTGGTGTTAAGTGAACTAAGTAGTATCATCAGTGCTAAGTGAAACTGTGATTGTGTTTATGATCTCGCTTCGCTTTTCTTTACTTTCCAGATCTGTGAAAGTTGTAAACGCACAGAGTGCCCATAAAGTTCTTTTTTCATCACAGTCACAACTATGCATGGTCACTAAATGAGGCAGTTGCTAAATGAGGAGCATTTGTATAATGAACACCAGAAAGCCCAGGGTAGTTTTAAGTCTAGGACAGTGATGGCTAACCTTTTCTGGACCGAATGCCCAAAGCGCGCAAACGCTAATCCGCCACTCCCCCGTGCATGTGTGCACACGCCCCACATACCCCCACCCCCCCTGCCCCCTGCCCAGTGGTGGGATTCAGCCAGTTCGCACTTGTTCGGGAGAACCGGTTCTTAAGTTTCTAAGCAGTTTGGAGAACCGGTTGGTGGAAGAAATCTTATTTTGTTTTTTTCCACTTTACAGGGCTAATCCTGTAAGGAAGGCAGGAAGAAAACATTCTGGCGGTGTTTCTAGCCTGATCTTTATTGCCCTGTTTACAGAAACTGCCTCTCTGGTTAACCTTTATTACATTGTAACAGCTAAGGCGAAGCACCCATCGATGTGAGCGACATTGAGTTGGCCACACCCACAAGGTCACATGACCACCGAGCCACGCCTACCCAGCTGATCATTAGGGTAGAGAACCAGTTGTTAAATTATTAGAATCCCACCACTGCTCCTGCCCCCCGCATGTGTGCAGCCTACCTGGACCCAAAGACCAGCTGGCTGGTGGGAGGCGCAGCAGAGCTGAACTAGGGTGATGGCTCACATGCCATCAGAGAGGGTGCTGTGTGCCACCTCTGGCATGCATGCCATAGGTTTGCTATCATGAACCCAAGGTCACAAAAGAGAACCCAGTTCAACATTTCATAAAAATTTTATTTTCCTTTTTTTTTTTAAATAATTCAATGCGCCGGCAGTATAATTAATCCCTCTATGAGAGACACAAATGTACCAGTTCAACCAATATTTATACAGAGACAATTGTTTTTGAAAACAACAAACAACACTGAAAATGTTTGTACAGAAAGTATTATTTTTTAAAAAAAAATAGAAAAGAAAATGTAAACAGAAATGCATAATTGTGCAACACATTGGAAGTACAAAGTAAACAAGCAGGATACATTTTTTTCCCCTTTACATAGAAATAAAACAATTAAAAAAAACCAAAAAGAATGAAGAGGAAATGAAAATTTTAGAACTATACAACATTTCAGTAATTGCTGGACAGGTTAACGGTAACTGCATCTTAATCTGTACAAAAAAACATCTTAACTTATACTTAAAACTGTACAAGGAATAACATGCTTGTTCCAAAGACACATGGTGGAATTTCAGAGATTATGCAATGGATGGTCCCTACCCACAAAAGGGGCTATTTTGAATGAATGCAAGCTAAATCACCAGGTAGTGTGGGAATGTGTGTTTAGGTCTCCCAATAGTCAAGTATAATTTAATTTTAAGTGGTAGATGTAAGAGAAGAGCAGGCACAGCCTGGAGGTGGAGTCAAGAGAGCAATCAGCTTGGAATCGTTACGTTCCCACAAATGGTCTAAATCCCCTTGAATTCTGTTGACTCTTAACTAGCACCAGTTTAGTGCTGACTGTTAGTTGACTAGATTCTTGTGTAAAGACATGAGCAATACATTTGAGCTGGAACTTTACATGTGGTCCTGATTCTTCACACCTGACAGTAGGATAATAAAGATCTGACTTTGGCTGACATCTGTTGTCTGACTTTGGCTGACATCCAGCGGCCTGTGGAGCTGGCAGCAGAGTCAGACAGTGAGGAGGCTGGGGAGGAACATGGGCCAGTCCTGGAGTCTGGGGAAGGCTCAGACAAGGGCTCTACGTTGGAGGCAGAGAGGGGGCCAGGGCCATCTGGGAGTTATGTGCTGACTCCAGAGCCTCCAGAGTTGGACATCAGTGAGGCAGGGGAACAGGGGGAGCCTGTTCCCAGTGTGTGCATGCGCAAGGCTGCCAGAAGGCAAGAACAGTTAAAACAATAGGGACGACTCGGGAGTAGGGCTTGGAGATGATCGGACCCTCCCATAAGACATAAAGGAGGAGCAAAGGCACGTGAGCCTTTGCAGGAAGCAACTGTTGTTCGTTCTGGCCGGTTTAAATTCTGCAGCTCCATTTTGACTCTGTGCTCCATGTAGCCTTGCAAAGCTAATTGCCAATTAGGTCTTTGGCAGCGTGTCAAGGGAGATAAAGATGGGTGCTTATCAGCTTTACCCCGAAGGACTGTGGCAGACTTCTGTCGGACTCTTTGCAACTATTTGTGACTCATCTGGGAATGAACAGATTGAGAATGAGCAGTCTGTGAATGAACAGAATTCACAACCGTTGAGATAAAAAGAGGGTTTTTGGGACTAATTGTATGCTTTTTACTGTATCAGATCAGAACAATGTCCTTTTGCAGAAGTGCAACAAGACCTTCCCAGGAACCCGATCACGGCTATCCACATTATCTGAAAATTGGAAGAGTTGCAATCCAGCACATCTGGGGAGGACCCTGAATCAGAAAAGGCTGACTTCTACAGTGGATACACATGTTCGAAATTGCTTAACTAACATACAGTATCTAAACAGGTAAATGCAGGATGCAAATGGAGTTTGGAATGATGTTATGGTTTGTGTTGGGGAAAGTTATGGGAAACAGGTGCACAAGACTTACACTCAGCCAGACAAATCCCTAGATCTCTGGAGGAGAAACAGAAGAGTTTTTAATTTTGCATTGGTCTGAATTTATTTTCCTAAATCTCGAGACTTAAAAACGGGTGAGAGTATTCCCACTGGGTCTAACTTAGTGTTTTTCAACTTTGACAGCTTTAAGAAGTGTGGACTCCTTCAGACATCTTAAAATTGCCAAATTTGTAGAACCCTGCTCTAATGGTCAGTCCAAAGTGAACAGCATTTTCCAAGGATTGACATAACTGGGGTTTGGGTGATGTCAGGATTTGGCTGAGTCAAACGCGTGGAGGAGAACAATCTTAGTTGATTGCAACTTCTCATGAAACATCACATTGCTAGCTTGAGGGACATGACCTTGTCTTTTTTTATTTTTATTTTTTGGAAAAGTGTGATTCTGCACTGGACTACTGTGTTTCCCCGAAAATAAGCCCTTCCCCAAAAATAAGTCCTCCCCCCAAAATAAGCTCAGAGGCAGAGGCAGAGGCAGATTTCTTTTTCTTTTTCTCACCAAAAAAGGTAGGTGCGTCTTATAGTCTGGAGTGTCTTATACTCCGAAAAATACGGTAAGTAGATCATTAGCATTCTCAAGTAGTTCTGGATGAATAGCTAGTTTCCCTGAAATATGGTTGGTGAATTTCCAGGCCTCCTTTGCTTATTGAGTTAGCTGTCCTGGGTGGATGGTAAATAATGGAGAGTTTGCACACACAGAGACATGGATGTCCATTATCCTGCAAAATTAAGACTCGAGTCTACACGTAGGAATCAGACGACATACAAGAAATGGGCCCTCCATCTAACTCCCTTCTTTTCTTTCTCATTCCAAAATAAAACAAAGCATCAACTTTGCAAGAACCTGGCTAGAAAACAGGAAAAAAGCAAAATGCATCTAACAGTTGTTCAACGGACATGACAAATAGCTGTGGCTTGAAGGTTAGTCCTTAATTTAGACCACAAAGAGGCCTTCAAAAACTCTGCTCAACCACAGGTTTTAGCTGGAAGCCATCGAGGGATAGGTCATTAAACAGAGATATTAAGCTGCGTGAATGCAGTATCTGAAGAGGGAGCCATATTCAGCCCTGAACCTTAAATATATTTTTTTTTATCCCATAACATTACCAAAATTTCAGCCTTGTTGGTCAGATACAGAGAAACAGGGTCTACAGTCCTCAAAAAACGTTTGCAAGAATGAACGTTATGGTCTTTAAGAAGTCACAATCTCTGTTGGTCAAGTCAACTCCTTCGATCAGAGGGATTTCTGTTCCCTCAAGACACCTACAAGCTTTTCTTTCTTAAGGACTCCAATTAATTTCCTGCCTTTTTGTGTGTGTGTGTAACTTACAGGGCACACAAAGCAGCTTTTGAATTCCAAGATCTATTCATGAAACAAAACAATTTTTTTTTTAAAAAAAAAACCCTCTAGTTTAGTCTGGATAAAAGTCAGTTCTTACATGTCTGCGTGTGCCCAAAAAAAGCCAGCATTTAAAACCATCCGGCATTTCCCTCAGATGTTGGAAGTCGCCATATTTTTCTCATTTCTTAGCCTGTCTAAGAATGTAGCCTGCCCAACACTGGCAGTTGTCCAACTCGGCCAAGTCCTTTGATGTCATCCCTTAATCCACCAATTATTTCTTTCGCAAAGAGCTCCCCCGTCTAACTGACATGGTCTACGGACCAATATTATGGCCGCTAATCAATCTTGGGGCATTCACCTTCACTGCGACACGGCTAGCAAAGAGCTAGCAAACTTCCATTGTTGACTTCTTTTCTTCTTCCCCTAGAGATTTTTATTGGCAGACATTCAGAATGAACTGGTGCTCTATTACCGTGACTGATTTACACTCCCACCATTGATAGGAAATGCTGTTCACTCAACAATGGGGAAGGGGGGGGAGGGGGGGAGAAGTATGGGGGAGGGGATGAAATCCACTTGCTTTAAATGGGGCAATAATTCAAACTTGTAACCTTGGTCGGTCTTCTCAAATGAGGCTTTCAAGAAGATGAATGGGAATGTTCAACAGAAGTCGGAATAGATTTCAAGGTGGGCAACTTTTCCCCCTTTTTAATAGTGCCCAGAGGTGGCATTCAGCCGGTTTGGATCAGTTCGCCTGAACCGGTAGAAGAAATCATGGTTGGGCCCGCCCTGGCTCTATCCATCCTATTTAGGCATGTTTTTGAGGTTGGGCACATGCTCAAGGCATGCACTCCAGCAAAGCACATGCGAGGAAGGCAGGGCGCATTTGCGCACATACATTTGCAAACCGGTAGGGAAAGTAAGTGAATAGCACCCCTGATAGTGTCTTATTTGGGGGCTTTTAAAAACCTTTCCAGCACGGATCTAATTTTGATGGATCCTCTTCCCTTTTGGGGGGATCTGAAGAAGAGATGGGATATTTTCCAATTGATCCCAGATTATTTCCTGGCTTTGAGTTGGAGGCTGTAATCAATTCTTGAGTTTTTGTGTTTCCGGCATGGAAAGGAAGATCTAATTTTTGATGGATGCCTTTTCTCCCTTCTTTAGGAGATTTGAAGAAGAGGTGGGATCCTTTTTTACTCTTTTCCCAAAGAATCCTGGATGATTTCCTTGCCTTAGGCTGCAGTTACAGTAGTGGCCAAAATTGTGGAAACCTTTTGGGAAAAGTGTATTTTTGAGGTTTGATGGCTAATAACACCACTTTTGGTTTTTTTGGAGTTTCAAGATAATCCTATTCCACTGCTGGAATGGTCTGGTAATAGCCCAGACCTTAACACAATTGAAAATCTATGGAGCAGACTAAAGAAAACGGTTAGTCAAAAGCGACCCAGCAATAAAACTCAGTTAATAGAAGCCAACATTCCATCTTGGTTTCACATGATAACAGATGTGGAACTAAAAGACTTGGGAAGACGTTGTAAGGCTGTAATTCATGCTAAAGGTTACCCAATGAAGTATTAACTGACATGGGGATCATTTTTATAGATCTCATTTTTTCTATGTGTTTCACTTTTCTTCTTTCTACTGTAACTGCTATTCTAATAGCAAATCCTTCATAAAATTTATTGCATTACATTTTTGATTAAATTATCTTTCGATTGATATATAATTTTATGGTACTACTCAAAAAAAAACCCACAACAAAACGGTGTTATTAGCTAGTTTTAGAAAATACACTTTTCCCAAAAGGGGTTTCCACAATTTTGGCCACTATTGTAATTCTAACTGAGGCTTAGAGATACAAGCAGACTGCATAAGGTCTCGTGACTCTCCTTAAGACATCTGGATAGGAAGATGGTTGCCCTATTCCATGTTGTCGGAATGCATCAGACGGATAGAGAAGAAAGATGAATCTAATATGGAAAAGGCAGGAAAAAAAAAGTAAGAAATTTGGGAGACTCTCAGTCATCCAGGTCATGGATGAAGAAGTTCTGAAGAAGTTCTGAAGAAGCTTCCTGGATGAGAAGTGAAACGTCTTCAAGGAAAAACAAAGGAAGTCCGATTGCCTCTTGAAAAAGCACCTTTGGGTCACCGTGGAAATCTATTCTTCTATGCAAAATCTCTCTACCCTGGTTGAGATCATCAAATTCCGGCAATAGTCTTTGTAGACCAGCCAAACGTTGCCAGGAGTACTTTCTAATTTTGAACTACAGTCATGATAATGTGGAATCAAATATGTTAAGACTTAGATTTATTTTCTTTCTAAAATAAATAAAATAAAGTGAATTATTGACTGCCACCAAGTTAACCTTTAAGACTGGATTTGGAGTGGACTCAGTTGTTAAAAAAAAAACTTGGCACGTGGACGCAAAACATTTTTTCCCCAGATGTCCCAGCAGTTTGAATTGCTGGTTTACTACTTTTTGAAATTATAGGATTATATAAGGGAATGCAGCTACGAGCGATTCTCCTCTCAATTATCTAGTGCAGATGAAATATTATTCTGCAGAGAGAATGACATAAAATGGTATTTACATGGTTACGTGTACGGAAGTTTTTCATGGATTAATTTCCCCAAACCTCTTCCCCTTTGACATTTACAGTTAAACCAGTAGTGAAATCTAAAATTTGTTACTACAGGTTCTGTGGGCATGGCTTGGTGGGGGGGGGGGGGGGGTAATGTGACGGTGGGCGTGGCCAATTTTAAAAAAACTTTTAAAAACATTTTTTCTACAACTTCTTCAGCGAAGAGGTTGTAAAAAAAATGCTTTCAAAAGGCTCTGACGATCCCAGCTGAGTTGCCTGATCGGCAGAGACTTCTTTTTTTACTTTTAAAAGCATTTTTTCAGCCAAAGAGGTTGTAGAAAAAATGCTTTTAAAAATAAAAAAAGAGACCGAACTGGGAGCATTTCACCCCTGAGTTAAACTGTTAACATCAGTAGGACTTTCCTTAAGTTTGTCCCTAAAGTTTATTCCTTCATACAGAGTCTATTTCAAGAAGAGACTGGACTGCCATTGGTCCAGTCATTGGTCCATGGTGTAGGATCTCCTGCTTGGGTGGCGGGGAGGGGTGTTCGACTAGATGACCTCCAAGGTCCCTTCCGACTCTGTTAATGTGAATATTGTGGAGGACCTGTGCTGTTTGCAAAAAGAAAAAAAAGAAAAAAAGAAAAAAAGAAAAAAAGAAAAAAAGAAAAAGAAAAGAAAAAAATCAAGATGAAAATGACATTAGCCAATATCCAGTTTAAAAAGAAATTAAAAAGCAATGAATGCACTATAGTCTACCTAAAATCAAGTTTGACTGAATTCCTGGGTTTTGTTTGTTTTTTTACTCACAGGTAAGGATTGGCGCTGTTCTAAACCGAACTGGCACCAGTTCAAAATGGATAAAGCTTATAAATTAAATGATAAGATAACTCTGTAAGGCTTACCAAGGCTTACTTATTGTTTTTCTTATTGTTTTTAGAAGGGGGAATATATTTTTTGAAATTTAAGGCGGTCTGTAATGGAAGCTGACTCTGATCTTAAAGGCTTTCTTCACCTTATCCCTTGCGTTTTGGTTTCTTTTCTTTTTTTCTTTTTGCTGTGATAAAAGAAATACACCCTGCAGCTGTTAAAGGGACTTTAATCCTGTCTTCCTTCTAATATCTCGGGGTTTTCCTCCTAGCGTTGGAAACATAGGTAGAGGCCAAACAACTGGCGGATCCTGTTTAAGAGCTCCTGGTAGGGATATCAACTGTTCGCTGGCTCGACTGGATGAACTACAGTGGGGAAAAGTACGATGGGTAATTTATTATTTCTTCGACACACGTCGCCCTCCGCCCTGGGAAAAACCCTTCATCTCGCGGCCCCTCCATCTGTCGCTGTCTGCCAAAAGTTAATGGGAGTGTTGGATCCTTATCCTACGGTTGGGTAGATAATATGTACTGTAACTTTAACTGCTACAAGATGACTAATTGATTAAGTGGTTAAAACAGAAATAAAAGGAAGGCAGGAAGTTCATTCACTCCTGCTCACTCCTGCTCCTGATATTACTGCTAAAGATACTACGACGGTGTTATGGAACTAGAACTGTAAGCAAACTTTGTTTTGTATTGAAAGTGTTTATGAGAAGCCAGGTTTGTTTGTTTTACAACAAGTAAAGCCTATTTATTTTTCTAACAATGTTCAGAGTCTGAGAGTATCTGTGTTGCAACGCTGTCTGGTCCGTTGCTCTACTCTGCAGAGGGCAGTTTACCCTCAACAGGGAGGAGGACAAGAAACTTGAATTTGCTGTCTTCTTTTTCAACCCTGGTGTTTTTGGAAAAGCCTTGCCTGAGGGTTCTGAACAGGGCTGGGCTTCAAAAATTTTAGCAAGGGGTTCTTTGTCCAGTTGCTGAGTGCGCGTGGTCATGGTGGGCGTGGCCTAGGTGGCCTCCTGCACCACGGCAGGTGGTGGTGATGTTTTTTTCCCTTCCCGGGCTTTGGAGGCTTTTTTTGAGCTTCGGGGAGGGTGAAAATGACTTCCCCAGGCACCGGAGGCTTTCTGGAGGCCAGAAATGGGCCCATTTCCGGCCTTCCTGAACTTCCGATAGGCCCATTTTTCGCCCTCCCCGAGGCTCCACATGCACCCTGCACTTACCTCCATCTAAAATGGGCCGCGTGGAGACCCCTGGTAGGGGTGGGGCAGGGTGGGCGGAGCCAGCCAGGAGTGGGATTTGCGGGTTCTCCGAACTGCACAGAACCTTAGCTAGAGGTTCTCCCGAACTGCTGAGAACCCCCAGCAGCCCATTCCTGGTTCTGAAAGAATTTGAAAACTCCCAAACCTTCTCCCATGACAGTTGGTGCTCCTATTAAAGCCATTGCCCTCCTGCAGATAGAAGATGATGCTGAACGCCTGAAGGGCTTCATTAAAACCATTCAGAGCGTGGCGCGTACTGCAACCCACAAAGAAGGACAGGTTTGAAACATAGGAAGGACACCTCAGGAGCCTTGTAGTAAGGAATGAAACAAACAAACAACAACCCAACACCTCTCTAGGCTATCCTAGAAATGGAGTCATTACAATGATTATACTGAGCTTTCTCAGTGGGCTTAGATAAGGGGCCGTCCTAGATGAGAACCCTCCATCTCTGTTTCTCAACCTTGGCAAATTTAAGATCTCTGGACTTCAATTCCCAGAATTCCCCAGCCAGCACAACTTTGGATACAGTGAAACCTTGCTTCAACAAAACCTATTTAGCAGACTCTGGATGCAAACAATCTGGTTTCCTTTTAGACATCCCTCTGAAACAGCTCACCAAGTCCAACCATCCCTTTCCCAAGAGAGGAGGAGGCCATTTCAACTTATCTTTGAGCAAGGATGATATCCTCATGCAAATGAGGCAAGGAGGGTCAACGCATGTCATTTGCATAACATTACAGTTTCATTCACATGAGGACATCTTCAGACAATTGGCCTCATTTCCATCACGACATCCATTGCCGTGGTGGTAATTACGGTTGCTGTCTAATGGACATCCCTCCATCTACAAATGGCTCAATTAAATGAGATTACCTTAGTTGAATCTTATGGTAATTTGTGGAGCTGCCCCACATATTTAGAATAACAAAAAAAAATCATCCTTAATTTTTTTTAGATGAGAGAGAGAGAGAGAAAGAGAGAAAGACAGAGAAGAGAGAGAGGAGAGAGAGAAAGGAAGGGAGGGAGAGATAAAGGAGAGAGAGGGGGAGAGAGAGGGCGGGGGAGAGAGAGAGGAGAGAGAGACACAGAGAAGAGAGAGAGGAGAGAGAGAAAGGGAGGGAGGGAGAGATAAAGGAGAGAGAGGGGGAGAGAGAGGGCGGGGGAGAGAGAGAGGAGAGAGAGAAAGGGAGGGAGGGAGAGATAAAGGAGAGAGAGGGGGAGAGAGAGGGCGGGGGAGAGAGAGAGGAGAGAGACACAGAGAAGAGAGAGAGGAGAGAGAGAAAGGGAGGGAGGGAGAGATAAAGGAGAGAGAGGGGGAGAGAGAGGGTGGGGGAGAGAGAGAGGAGAGAGAGAAAGGGAGGGAGGGAGAGATAAAGGAGAGAGAGGGGGAGAGAGAGGGCGGGGGAGAGAGAGAGGAGAGAGAAACACAGAGAAGAGAGAGAGGAGAGAGAGAAAGGGAGGGAGGGAGAGATAAAGGAGAGAGAGGGGGAGAGAGAGGGCGGGGGAGAGAGAGGGGAGAGAGACACAGAGAAGAGAGAGAGGAGAGAGAGAAAGGGAGGGAGGGAGAGATAAAGGAGAGAGAGGGGGAGAGAGAGGGCGGGGGAGAGAGAGGGGAGAGAGAGACACAGAGAAGAGAGAGAGGAGAGAGAGAAAGGGAGGGAGGGAGGGAGAGATAAAGGAGAGAGAGGGGGAGAGAGAGGGCGGGGTAGAGAGAGAGGAGAGAGAGACACAGAGAAGAGAGAGAGGAGAGAGAGAAAGGGAGGGAGAGGGGAAGAGAGAGAGAGAGAGATGAGTCCTACAGCATGGATTACTGGATACCATTTTCATTTTAAAAGACTTCCATGGTGGTGAAATAGATTTAAAAAGGGTCTGGTTGTAGCCCCTTAAAAAAATGGAGATCCACAAATCAGAATTACAAAACGTGACATCTTACTGGCCTTTCTATAGAGATCTCCCAAAGTCTTTTGTGATACATGTCCTAGGTATGTCTTGGTGTCTACGGCGGCGTGGAAATGCTTGACGTTACACTTGTTTAAGGACCACATTTCTGCGATTGTAACAATGACCCCTTGTCAAGTAACAAGTCAGGACTAAACTGAGGATAGGGATGGCTTGTCTCAAAAGGACAACAGTTGTGTTGGGAAGAGGGAGGTCCTCTGCATTAATTGGCAGGCGTGAGAACTTTCAGAAAGGGGCCCTCAAAATGTTATTAACCCTTTCTCCTCAAACATACTTCTGGATCAAAGTGCAATACTGCAGGCAATGGCCATTCTGGAGGTTACAGATGGCAATATTGGCAGGATCTAGAAGTTCGTAGACCAAGGATATAACCGACGCTGGTTTAACACGAGGAACACGTACCCTGCTTGGAAGCTACATTTTCCATTTATGGCAATTCCATTTCGGACAGATAGAACAGTTCGTGTTTTGTATAAGACAGAAAGAGAGACGGCAACAAAATTAAACTCTATGGATACAGTTACAGGAGGAAGTGGCTGTCCATCGGGGATCACCTGGGTGCCGATGAAGGAAACGGGATGGAGTGGTGACAGGGCGGGGCATGGCCGTCACTACAACAAGTGTGCTTCCGTGCGAAGCCAATGGAGTCCTTGACGAATGTAACGGACCAGGTTGGTCATACTGCTGTGTTGTGTCAATGGACCCATCACCAAGTCCAAGTCTATGAAGAACTCTGAAAAACAGAAAGAAGTGTTATTTTCTGCTCGTCTACCGGAGGGGCCAGTTTATTCCCAAAACAAGTAGCATGGAATTTATTGGTTAGTTTTCTATGCTCCCAATTCTCTCTCTCTCCCCCGCTCTTGCTATCTATCTATATGATCTATCTATCTATCTATCTATCTATCTATCTATCTATCTATCTATCTATCTATCTATCTTGTCTATCTATACATCCATATCTATCCATCTTCCATCTGTCATCTATTTATATCTGTCATCTGTCATGTCTGTCCATCTGTCCGTTTATCTGTTTATCTTATCTTATCTTATCTTATCTTATCTTATCTTATCTTATCTTATCTTATCTTATCTCTCTCATCTCTCTCTCTATCTACCTACCTACACCTCTGTCTCTCTCCCACCTGTGTCAGTCTATCTCTACCTATCTACCTACCCACCTCCTACCTACCTATCTATCTATCTATCTATCTATCTATCTATCTATCTGATCTATCTATCATCTATCTATCTATCTATCTATCTATCTATCTATCTATCTATCTATCTATCTATCTATCTATGTCTATCTATACATCCATATCTATCCATCTTCCATCTGTCATCTATTTATATCTGTCATCTGTCATGTCTGTCCATCTGTCCGTTTATCTGTTTATCTTATCTTATCTTATCTTATCTTATCTTATCTTATCTTATCTTATCTTATCTTATCTCTCTCATCTCTCTCTCTCTATCTACCTACCTACACCTCTGTCTCTCTCCCACCTGTGTCAGTCTATCTCTACCTATCTACCTACCCACCTCCTACCTATCTATCTATCTATCTATCTATCATCTATCTATCTATCTATCTATCTATCTATCTATCTATCTATCTATCTATCTATCTATATGATCTATCTATATGATCTATCTATCTATCTATCTATCTATCTATCTATCATCTATCTATCTATCTATCTATCTATCTATCTATCTATCTATGTCTATCTATACATCCATATCTATCCATCTTCCATCTGTCATCTATTTATATCTGTCATCTGTCATGTCTGTCCATCTGTCCGTTTATCTGTTTATCTGTTTATCTTATCTTATCTTATCTTATCTTATCTTATCTTATCTCTCTCATCTCTCTCTCTCTATCTACCTACCTACACCTCTGTCTCTCTCCCACCTGTGTCAGTCTATCTCTACCTATCTACCTACCCACCTCCTACCTACCTATCTATCTATCTATCTATCTATCTATCTATCTATCTATCTATTATCTATCTATCTATCTATCTATCTATCTATCTATCTATCATCTTGGAACTTATATTTAATGGACTTGTAGTATTTCAGAATGTCTAGTTTTGAACAGAATAAGGCAGGAATCAACACTAATGGATGAAACCTTGGCAAGAGTGCTAAATTTCCATGTTCTTGTCTGAGTTCAGACATGGGCCCATATATAATAGCAAGCAATGACTCTCTAGTGAGCCTTTATATTTTATAAGGGGGAGGGTATGTAGCTTGGTCTTTTACTTGGCTCTCTTTAAGAGAGGCCTTAAAGGGTCAGGGCACCATCCCGTCCTCTCACACTCCCTTTTCTCAAATCCCCTTCACACTCGGAGCCCTGGCTGATACGCTTCACAGGATTAGTCTATATGAGGAAGAAAAAACAGAAATGTTCTGGGCCTTCCCACCCATTGATTCCCCCTTTGGTGAAGAGTAATCCTCACCACAAAGAGTAACAATGCAACTCAGTGAACCAGCATGTTCTATTAACCAGCAAGAAGACAAATTCCTTTTGTGTCCAATCACACTTGGCCAATAAAGAATTCTATTCTATTCTATTCTGTTCTGTTCCGTTCTGTTCTGTTCCATTCTTTACTTTCTTAGTCTATTCTATTCTATTCTGTTCTGTTCTGTTCTGTTCTGTTCTGTTCTGTTCTGTTCTGCTCTGTCCTGTCCTGCTCTGCCCTGCCCTGTCCTGTCCTATCACCTCCCATTCCATTCTATTCTGCATTCCCATTCTCATTCCATTCCATTCTATATTCATTCCATTCTCTACTCTATTCTACTCTACTCTCTACTCTCTATATACTCCATTCCATTCTTTATTCTCTATTTTCATTCTATTATTTTCTCTATTCTATTCTATTCTATTCTATTCTATTCTATTCTATTCTATTCTATTCTATTCTATTCTATTCTATTCTATTCTATTCTGTAAGAGATGCTGGGTCTAATCATTATCAACGTAGCCTCAGCAGATCTCCAAGGAGAGGGAGAAGAAGGGGAAGGAGGCGATACCTTTGTTTTCTTTCGTCAGTTTGTCGGCCATGTCCCAATGTTCGTAGCTCCGCAAGACATTGTTGGTGATGTTGACGTGGCTGGCGGCCATGTGGTGGATCCTTTGGGGGATGCTGACAGTCCCCACCGAAGAGGAGCCTGCTGTGCTTGTGGTGCTTCCAAGGTTGCTGATGGGCGAGGGGCTCAGAGACATAGGGGATGGCGTTTCTGTGCTCCTGGGAAAAGGAGGAAGATCTGTTTGATTTGATTTCTATCCCACCTTGGGTTGTGAATCGAGTCAACTTGATCAAACATGTCTAAGTGTAGAGCCCTTGTCATCTTCTGTTCTGACCTAGGCTCCCTTAAAAAGCAGAGGAAGCAGAGTTTTGGTCCCAACAAAACCCCTTTTATTCACAGGACTGTGAATTCCTTTCATTCACAGTCAGCAAGGCCTGTCCAAACAGTCTTTCAAAGGAATATTTATCAACACAGACCTTATCTCGTTTGGAAAGCTGCCAGATAACTAGTTTCCAAACGCAGTGTAAGTCAAAACATGGCACAGAGTCTCTTAGAGTCACAAACAGAACTTTCCACTCTTGAAACGACCGACCGAACGAATGGTTTCCTGCAAAAGCCCCCTTCCCATTCGCTCCTCTTTTGTTTCCTATGGGAGGGGCCAATCACCTCCAAGGTGTGGCTTTACTCCTGAGTCGACCTGCTTTCTTAGTTGTTCTTGTCTTCTGGCAGCTCTGTGCATGCACACACTGGGAACGGGGACCAGTTGTTCCTCTGCCTCACTGCTGCCTATCACCCTCTCTGCCTCCGATGCAGAGCCCTCGTCCGAGCTTTCTGCAGCCCCCAGGACTGGCTCATGTTCCTCCCCAACCTACTCACTGTCCGACTCTGCTGCCAGCTCTGCTGGCCGCTGGCGGGCCACAACATCTTGATCGAACAATCTAGTCAACTTGATCAAACAAGTCTAAGTGTAGAATCCTTGGTGGCCTCTGAGTTTGGATAAATGTCAACGGAGATTCTCAATCATCCAACTCACAGTTGTCCCAAAGGTGCTTTTTCCAAAGGGACAACTGGACTCTCTTGGGTTTTTCTTGGAAAACATTTCACTTCTCATCCAAGATACTTCTTCAGTTCTTCTTCAGAACTGAAAGAGTTTCTTGGATGTGAAGTGAAACATTTTCAAAAACCAAGGAAGTCCAGTTGCCTTTTTGGAAAAAGCACTTTTGGCTCTTTTCTTGCAGACTTTTCACAACCCAACTAGGGAATATCATCAGTGCTAGAAGGGAGTGAGGTTTTCTCTCTTCTTATATACAAGTGGCTCACTCTGTTAGTGGAAGTGGTTGGTGAAGAAGACCACTTGGTAATTCCTTGGAACAACCTAACCAATGTTGGACAGATTTCCCTACTCCTACCTTAGCACTGTAGCATGAAACTAAAAGTCAAAGAAAGAAACTGCAACTATATCTCCATAAACATTTAACTACAGTATACCTAAACATACATTGAAGGGAGGTGGCGGCTCAATAGCTAACATACTGAGCTTGTCAATCGAAAGGTCGGCAGTTCAGCGGTTCGAATCCCCAGTGCTGCGTAACGGGGTGAGCTCCCGTGACTTGTCCCAGCTTCTGCCAACCTAGCAGTTCGAAAGCACGTAAAAAATGCAAGTAGAAAAATAGGGACCACCTTTGGTGGGAAGGGAACAGCGTTCCATGCACCTTTGGCGTTCAGTCATGCCGGCCACATGACCACGGAGATGTCTTCGGACAGCGCTGGCTCTTCGGCTTTGAAACAGAGATGAGCACTGCCCCCTAGAGTCAGGAACGACTAGCACATATGTGCGAGGGGAACATTTATCTTTACCTTTAAACATACATTTGACCTGATTCCTCCCGTCTCTAGACATGGATGATCAGCTGCTATCTAGCTTCAACCCAGTTTGTTCAGTGTTTCCCTGTTTGGAGGGGAAGAGATCAGGGATCTCTAAGAGATAGTTGAAAGCATATTTCCCAGAATTCCCTGGGCATTCTTATCACAGATGCCCCCAGGAGGAACCTCAAACTATTAACTATTAAAATCCTGGTCGGCCATCTTGATTCAGTAGGTCTCTTTCAATATACTTGTGGAGTTGCCTTCTTCTTACTCAGCATACTTTCAAGATGGCCTCAGCACCTTTTAAACAAATAAATATACAATTGCTCTAAATTCCTATCTTTTAGCCTCAAATCTCACCGGGACGCCCCAAAGTGATTTAGGGGCAACGTTCCAAAGAGAAATCTTTGATTAACCGCTGTCTTCAGTCGGATTTGTTTACTCGGTATGGTTGGTTGACTAATAAACACCAACGTGAAGTAGGACAAACAAAAACGATTCAGGGTCCCCCCCCCCCCCCCGTTAAAGTCTTTCAAATTTCCCCTCATGCTGTGAAGATTATTTTCAGGCTGCTAAATTAAAAAAGTACCCAGCTAGGCAATATGTTCTCAGATCCCAAGATTCCCTACGGAAGCCAATCATGAGCCCAAAGGCTGTATCTAATTTGCATATTTTATTAACATTATTCCATTGTGCTTGACAATTAATCTGCTGGATATTGTGACAAGTGCATTTTCTGTCAGCCATTTCATTTCATTTCATTTTTTTTTTCCCAGATTGAATACTTAGCATCTGTCTTTTGCTAATATTAACCCCCCAATTTTTTTTTTATTTTTTATTTTTTTGAATGCAACAGTCTACTTCGGAAAGCTGATGTGAAATTTGATAGGATTCATGTCAAACTATGATGATGATGATGATGATGGATGGATGGTGAAGAACGACGGCAGGACACCGAGGGTCAAAACATTCGTGCTGCATGTAGCATGTAGTCTCTTCTCTAAAGTATCCATGGTTTTTTCAGTCTAGCTTAGTATCAAAACATAGATGGAGTTGGCATTGAATCGGCCCCATCTCAGTTCGAAATTTGTCCTTCAAAAATTGGCCTATTCAGCAAAGAGTTAAAAAATCGTTTTCTTCCATTGACTGTTGACCGTGGTGATGATTGTTGGTGGGATGTACTTCCATCTACCACTTTTGTGGAGTATCACAGAGGTTGCTTCACCACTGGAACTGCTACCACAGGTTGATGTGATTTCCATCAATTGAGATGAGGATGAGACTGAAGTCACTTGTCTCTTGTGGGTGTTGGTCTATGACTGGAGAGATCATGATTCAAGGCTACCTTTAGCCAAGAAACAGAATGATGTTTCCTTCCTTCCTTCCTTCCTTCCTTCCTTCCTTCCTTCCTTCCTTCCTTCCTTCCTTCTTCCCTCTCTCCTTCCTTGCCTCGGTTCCCCTTCCTTCCTTCCTTCCTTCCTTCCTTCCTTCCTTCTTCCCTCTCTCCTTCCTTGCCTCGGTTCCCCTTCCTTCCTTCCTTCCTTCCTTCCTTCCTTCCTTCCTTCCTTCCTTCCTTCTTCCCTCTCTCTCTCCTTGCCTCTGTTCCCCTTCCTTCCTTCCTCCCTCCCTCTGTTCCTGTTCTCCTTCCTTCCTTCCTTCCTTCCTTCCTTCCTTCCTTCCTTCCTTCTTCCCTCTCTCCTTCCTTGCCTCGGTTCCCCTTCCTTCCTTCCTTCCTTCCTTCCTTCCTTCCTTCTTCCCTCTCTCTCTCCTTGCCTCGGTTCCCCTTCCTTCCTTCCTTCCTTCCTTCCTTCTTCCCTCTCTCTCTCCTTGCCTCTGTTCCCCTTCCTTCCTTCCTCCCTCCCTCTGTTCCTGTTCTCCTTCCTTCCTTCCTTCCTTCCTTCCTTCCTTCCTTCCTTCTTCCCTCTCTCCTTCCTTGCCTCGGTTCCCCTTCCTTCCTTCCTTCCTTCCTTCCTTCCTCCCTTCCTTCCTTCTTCCCTCTCTCCTTCCTTGCCTCGGTTCCCCTTCCTTCCTTCCTTCCTTCCTTCCTTCCTTCCTTCCTTCCTTCTTCCCTCTCTCTCTCCTTGCCTCGGTTCCCCTTCCTTCCTTCCTCCCTCCCTCTGTTCCTGTTCTCCTTCCTTCCTTCCTTCCTTCCTTCTTCCCTCTCCCTCCTTGCCTGTTCCTGTTCCTTCCTTCCTTTGTTCCTTCCTTCCTTCTTTCCTCCCTCCCTCCCTCTGTTCTTGTTCTCCTTCCTTCCTTCCTTCCTTCTTCCCTCTCTCCCTCCCTGCCTCTGTTCTTGTTCTCCTTCCTTCCTTCCTTCCTTCCTTCCTTCCTTCCTTCCTCCCTCCCTCCCTCCCTCCCTCTGTTCCTGTTCTCCTTCCTTCCTTCCTTCCTTCCTTCTTCCCTCTCTCCTTCCTTGCCTCGGTTCCCCTTCCTTCCTTCCTTCCTTCCTTCCTTCCTTCCTTCCTTCTTCCCTCTCTCTCTCCTTGCCTCTGTTCCCCTTCCTTCCTTCCTCCCTCCCTCTGTTCCTGTTCTCCTTCCTTCCTTCCTTCCTTCCTTCCTTCCTTCCTTCCTTCTTCCCTCTCTCCTTCCTTGCCTCGGTTCCCCTTCCTTCCTTCCTTCCTTCCTTCCTTCCTCCCTTCCTTCCTTCTTCCCTCTCTCCTTCCTTGCCTCGGTTCCCCTTCCTTCCTTCCTTCCTTCCTTCCTTCCTTCCTTCCTTCCTTCTTCCCTCTCTCTCTCCTTGCCTCTGTTCCCCTTCCTTCCTTCCTCCCTCCCTCTGTTCCTGTTCTCCTTCCTTCCTTCCTTCCTTCCTTCTTCCCTCTCCCTCCTTGCCTGTTCCTGTTCCTTCCTTCCTTTGTTCCTTCCTTCCTTCTTTCCTCCCTCCCTCCCTCTGTTCTTGTTCTCCTTCCTTCCTTCCTTCCTTCCTTCTTCCCTCTCTCCCTCCCTGCCTCTGTTCTTGTTCTCCTTCCTTCCTTCCTTCCTTCCTTCCTTCCTTCCTTCCTCCCTCCCTCCCTCCCTCCCTCTGTTCCTGTTCTCCTTCCTTCCTTCCTTCCTTCCTTCTTCCCTCTCTCCTTCCTTGCCTCGGTTCCCCTTCCTTCCTTCCTTCCTTCCTTCCTTCCTTCCTTCCTTCCTTCCTTCTTCCCTCTCTCTCTCCTTGCCTCTGTTCCCCTTCCTTCCTCCCTCCCTCCCTCTGTTCCTGTTCTCCTTCCTTCCTTCCTTCCTTCCTTCTTCCCTCTCCCTCCTTGCCTGTTCCTGTTCCTTCCTTTCTTTGTTCCTTCCTTCCTTCTTTCCTCCCTCCCTCCCTCTGTTCTTGTTCTCCTTCCTTCCTTCCTTCTTCCCTCTCTCTCTCCTTGCCTCTGTTCCCCTTCCTTCCTTCCTCCCTCCCTCTGTTCCTGTTCTCCTTCCTTCCTTCCTTCCTTCCTTCCTTCCTTCCTTCCTTCCTTCCTTCCTTCTTCCCTCTCTCCTTCCTTGCCTCGGTTCCCCTTCCTTCCTTCCTTCTTCCCTCTCTCCTTCCTTGCCTCGGTTCCCCTTCCTTCCTTCCTTCCTTCCTTCCTTCTTCCCTCTCTCTCTCCTTGCCTCTGTTCCCCTTCCTTCCTTCCTCCCTCCCTCTGTTCCTGTTCTCCTTCCTTCCTTCCTTCCTTCCTTCCTTCCTTCTTCCCTCTCTCCTTCCTTGCCTCGGTTCCCCTTCCTTCCTTCCTTCCTTCCTTCCTTCCTTCCTTCTTCCCTCTCTCCTTCCTTGCCTCTGTTCCCCTTCCTTCCTTCCTTCCTTCCTTCCTTCCTTCCTTCCTTCCTTCCTTCCTTCTTCCCTCTCTCTCTCCTTGCCTCTGTTCCCCTTCCTTCCTTCCTCCCTCCCTCTGTTCCTGTTCTCCTTCCTTCCTTCCTTCCTTCCTTCTTCCCTCTCCCTCCTTGCCTGTTCCTGTTCCTTCCTTCCTTTGTTCCTTCCTTCCTTCTTTCCTCCCTCCCTCCCTCTGTTCTTGTTCTCCTTCCTTCCTTCCTTCCTTCCTCCCTCTCTCCCTCCCTGCCTCTGTTCTTGTTCTCCTTCCTTCCTTCCTTCCTTCCTTCCTTCCTTCCTCCCTCCCTCCCTCCCTCTGTTCCTGTTCTCCTTCCTTCCTTCCTTCCTTCCTTCTTCCCTCTCTCCTTCCTTGCCTCGGTTCCCCTTCCTTCCTTCCTTCCTTCCTTCCTTCCTTCCTTCTTCCCTCTCTCTCTCCTTGCCTCTGTTCCCCTTCCTTCCTTCCTCCCTCCCTCTGTTCCTGTTCTCCTTCCTTCCTTCCTTCCTTCTTCCCTCTCCCTCCTTGCCTGTTCCTGTTCCTTCCTTCTTTCCTCCCTCCCTCCCTCTGTTCTTGTTCTCCTTCCTTCCTTCCTTCTTCCCTCTCTCTCTCCTTGCCTCTGTTCCCCTTCCTCCCTCCCTCCCTCTGTTCCTGTTCTCCTTCCTTCCTTCCTTCCTTCCTTCCTTCCTTCCTTCCTTCTTCCCTCTCTCCTTCCTTGCCTCGGTTCCCCTTCCTTCCTTCCTTCCTTCCTTCCTTCCTTCCTTCCTTCCTTCCTTCCTTCCTTCCTTCCTTCTTCCCCCTCTCCTTCCTTGCCTCGGTTCCCCTTCCTTCCTTCCTTCCTTCCTTCCTTCCTTCCTTCCTTCTTCCCTCTCTCTCTCCTTGCCTCTGTTCCCCTTCCTTCCTTCCTCCCTCCCTCTGTTCCTGTTCTCCTTCCTTCCTTCCTTCCTTCCTTCCTTCCTTCCTTCCTTCCTTCTTCCCTCTCTCCTTCCTTGCCTCGGTTCCCCTTCCTTCCTTCCTTCCTTCCTTCCTTCCTTCCTTCTTCCCTCTCTCCTTCCTTGCCTCGGTTCCCCTTCCTTCCTTCCTTCCTTCCTTCCTTCCTTCCTTCCTTCCTTCTTCCCTCTCTCTCTCCTTGCCTCTGTTCCCCTTCCTTCCTTCCTCCCTCCCTCTGTTCCTGTTCTCCTTCCTTCCTTCCTTCCTTCCTTCCTTCCTTCTTCCCTCTCCCTCCTTGCCTGTTCCTGTTCCTTCCTTCCTTTGTTCCTTCCTTCCTTCTTTCCTCCCTCCCTCCCTCTGTTCTTGTTCTCCTTCCTTCCTTCCTTCCTTCCTTCCTTCCTTCTTCCCTCTCTCCCTCCCTGCCTCTGTTCTTGTTCTCCTTCCTTCCTTCCTTCCTTCCTTCCTCCCTCCCTCCCTCCCTCCCTCCCTCTGTTCCTGTTCTCCTTCCTTCCTTCCTTCCTTCCTTCTTCCCTCTCTCCTTCCTTGCCTCGGTTCCCCTTCCTTCCTTCCTTCCTTCCTTCCTTCCTTCCTTCCTTCTTCCCTCTCTCTCTCCTTGCCTCTGTTCCCCTTCCTTCCTCCCTCCCTCTGTTCCTGTTCTCCTTCCTTCCTTCCTTCCTTCCTTCTTCCCTCTCCCTCCTTGCCTGTTCCTGTTCCTTCCTTCCTTTGTTCCTTCCTTCCTTCTTTCCTCCCTCCCTCCCTCTGTTCTTGTTCTCCTTCCTTCCTTCCTTCCTTCCTTCTTCCCTCTCTCCCTCCCTGCCTCTGTTCTTGTTCTCCTTCCTTCCTTCCTTCCTTCCTTCCTTCCTTCCTTCCTTCCTCCCTCCCTCCCTCCCTCCCTCCCTCTGTTCCTGTTCTCCTTCCTTCCTTCCTTCCTTCCTTCTTCCCTCTCTCCTTCCTTGCCTCGGTTCCCCTTCCTTCCTTCCTTCCTTCCTTCCTTCCTTCCTTCCTTCCTTCTTCCCTCTCTCTCTCCTTGCCTCTGTTCCCCTTCCTTCCTTCCTCCCTCCCTCTGTTCCTGTTCTCCTTCCTTCCTTCCTTCCTTCCTTCTTCCCTCTCCCTCCTTGCCTGTTCCTGTTCCTTCCTTTCTTTGTTCCTTCCTTCCTTCTTTCCTCCCTCCCTCCCTCTGTTCTTGTTCTCCTTCCTTCCTTCCTTCTTCCCTCTCTCTCTCCTTGCCTCTGTTCCCCTTCCTTCCTTCCTCCCTCCCTCTGTTCCTGTTCTCCTTCCTTCCTTCCTTCCTTCCTTCCTTCCTTCCTTCCTTCCTTCTTCCCCCCCTCCTTCCTTGCCTCGGTTCCCCTTCCTTCCTTCCTTCTTCCCTCTCTCCTTCCTTGCCTCGGTTCCCCTTCCTTCCTTCCTTCCTTCCTTCCTTCCTTCCTTCCTTCCTTCCTTCTTCCCTCTCTCTCTCCTTGCCTCTGTTCCCCTTCCTTCCTTCCTCCCTCCCTCTGTTCCTGTTCTCCTTCCTTCCTTCCTTCCTTCTTCCCTCTCTCCTTCCTTGCCTCGGTTCCCCTTCCTTCCTTCCTTCCTTCCTTCCTTCCTTCCTTCTTCCCTCTCTCCTTCCTTGCCTCGGTTCCCCTTCCTTCCTTCCTTCCTTCCTTCCTTCCTTCCTTCCTTCCTTCTTCCCTCTCTCTCTCCTTGCCTCTGTTCCCCTTCCTTCCTTCCTCCCTCCCTCTGTTCCTGTTCTCCTTCCTTCCTTCCTTCCTTCCTTCTTCCCTCTCCCTCCTTGCCTGTTCCTGTTCCTTCCTTCCTTTGTTCCTTCCTTCCTTCTTTCCTCCCTCCCTCCCTCTGTTCTTGTTCTCCTTCCTTCCTTCCTTCCTTCCTTCCTTCCTTCTTCCCTCTCTCCCTCCCTGCCTCTGTTCTTGTTCTCCTTCCTTCCTTCCTTCCTTCCTTCCTTCCTTCCTTCCTTCCTCCCTCCCTCCCTCCCTCCCTCTGTTCCTGTTCTCCTTCCTTCCTTCCTTCCTTCCTTCTTCCCTCTCTCCTTCCTTGCCTCGGTTCCCCTTCCTTCCTTCCTTCCTTCCTTCCTTCCTTCCTTCCTTCCTTCTTCCCTCTCTCTCTCCTTGCCTCTGTTCCCCTTCCTTCCTTCCTCCCTCCCTCTGTTCCTGTTCTCCTTCCTTCCTTCCTTCCTTCCTTCTTCCCTCTCCCTCCTTGCCTGTTCCTGTTCCTTCCTTCCTTTGTTCCTTCCTTCCTTCTTTCCTCCCTCCCTCCCTCTGTTCTTGTTCTCCTTCCTTCCTTCCTTCCTTCCTTCTTCCCTCTCTCCCTCCCTGCCTCTGTTCTTGTTCTCCTTCCTTCCTTCCTTCCTTCCTTCCTTCCTTCCTTCCTTCCTTCCTTCCTCCCTCCCTCCCTCCCTCCCTCTGTTCCTGTTCTCCTTCCTTCCTTCCTTCCTTCCTTCCTTCTTCCCTCTCTCCTTCCTTGCCTCGGTTCCCCTTCCTTCCTTCCTTCCTTCCTTCCTTCCTTCCTTCCTTCCTTCCTTCCTTCTTCCCTCTCTCTCTCCTTGCCTCTGTTCCCCTTCCTTCCTTCCTCCCTCCCTCTGTTCCTGTTCTCCTTCCTTCCTTCCTTCCTTCCTTCTTCCCTCTCCCTCCTTGCCTGTTCCTGTTCCTTCCTTTCTTTGTTCCTTCCTTCCTTCTTTCCTCCCTCCCTCCCTCTGTTCTTGTTCTCCTTCCTTCCTTCCTTCTTCCCTCTCTCTCTCCTTGCCTCTGTTCCCCTTCCTTCCTTCCTCCCTCCCTCTGTTCCTGTTCTCCTTCCTTCCTTCCTTCCTTCCTTCCTTCCTTCCTTCCTTCTTCCCCCCCTCCTTCCTTGCCTCGGTTCCCCTTCCTTCCTTCCTTCTTCCCTCTCTCCTTCCTTGCCTCGGTTCCCCTTCCTTCCTTCCTTCCTTCCTTCCTTCCTTCCTTCCTTCTTCCCTCTCTCTCTCCTTGCCTCTGTTCCCCTTCCTTCCTTCCTCCCTCCCTCTGTTCCTGTTCTCCTTCCTTCCTTCCTTCCTTCTTCCCTCTCTCCTTCCTTGCCTCGGTTCCCCTTCCTTCCTTCCTTTCTTCCTTCCTTCCTTCTTCCCTCTCTCCTTCCTTGCCTCGGTTCCCCTTCCTTCCTTCCTTCCTTCCTTCCTTCCTTCCTTCCTTCCTTCCTTCCTTCTTCCCTCTCTCTCTCCTTGCCTCTGTTCCCCTTCCTTCCTTCCTCCCTCCCTCTGTTCCTGTTCTCCTTCCTTCCTTCCTTCCTTCCTTCTTCCCTCTCCCTCCTTGCCTGTTCCTGTTCCTTCCTTCCTTTGTTCCTTCCTTCCTTCTTTCCTCCCTCCCTCCCTCTGTTCTTGTTCTCCTTCCTTCCTTCCTTCCTTCCTTCCTTCCTTCTTCCCTCTCTCCCTCCCTGCCTCTGTTCTTGTTCTCCTTCCTTCCTTCCTTCCTTCCTTCCTTCCTTCCTCCCTCCCTCCCTCCCTCCCTCTGTTCCTGTTCTCCTTCCTTCCTTCCTTCCTTCCTTCTTCCCTCTCTCCTTCCTTGCCTCGGTTCCCCTTCCTTCCTTCCTTCCTTCCTTCCTTCCTTCCTTCTTCCCTCTCTCTCTCCTTGCCTCTGTTCCCCTTCCTTCCTTCCTCCCTCCCTCTGTTCCTGTTCTCCTTCCTTCCTTCCTTCCTTCTTCCCTCTCCCTCCTTGCCTGTTCCTGTTCCTTCCTTTCTTTGTTCCTTCCTTCCTTCTTTCCTCCCTCCCTCCCTCTGTTCTTGTTCTCCTTCCTTCCTTCCTTCTTCCCTCTCTCTCTCCTTGCCTCTGTTCCCCTTCCTCCCTCCCTCCCTCTGTTCCTGTTCTCCTTCCTTCCTTCCTTCCTTCCTTCCTTCTTCCCTCTCTCCTTCCTTGCCTCGGTTCCCCTTCCTTCCTTCCTTCCTTCCTTCCTTCCTTCCTTCCTTCCTTCCTTCTTCCCTCTCTCCTTCCTTGCCTCGGTTCCCCTTCCTTCCTTCCTTCCTTCCTTCCTTCTTCCCTCTCTCTCTCCTTGCCTCTGTTCCCCTTCCTTCCTTCCTCCCTCCCTCTGTTCCTGTTCTCCTTCCTTCCTTCCTTCCTTCCTTCCTTCCTTCCTTCTTCCCTCTCTCCTTCCTTGCCTCGGTTCCCCTTCCTTCCTTCCTTCCTTCCTTCCTTCCTTCCTTCTTCCCTCTCTCCTTCCTTGCCTCGGTTCCCCTTCCTTCCTTCCTTCCTTCCTTCCTTCCTTCCTTCCTTCCTTCCTTCCTTCTTCCCTCTCTCTCTCCTTGCCTCTGTTCCCCTTCCTTCCTTCCTCCCTCCCTCTGTTCCTGTTCTCCTTCCTTCCTTCCTTCCTTCCTTCCTTCTTCCCTCTCCCTCCTTGCCTGTTCCTGTTCCTTCCTTCCTTTGTTCCTTCCTTCCTTCTTTCCTCCCTCCCTCCCTCTGTTCTTGTTCTCCTTCCTTCCTTCCTTCCTTCCTTCTTCCCTCTCTCCCTCCCTGCCTCTGTTCTTGTTCTCCTTCCTTCCTTCCTTCCTTCCTTCCTTCCTTCCTTCCTTCCTCCCTCCCTCCCTCCCTCCCTCTGTTCCTGTTCTCCTTCCTTCCTTCCTTCCTTCCTTCTTCCCTCTCTCCTTCCTTGCCTCGGTTCCCCTTCCTTCCTTCCTTCCTTCCTTCCTTCCTTCCTTCCTTCCTTCCTTCCTTCCTTCTTCCCTCTCTCTCTCCTTGCCTCTGTTCCCCTTCCTTTCTTCCTCCCTCCCTCTGTTCCTGTTCTCCTTCCTTCCTTCCTTCCTTCCTTCTTCCCTCTCCCTCCTTGCCTGTTCCTGTTCCTTCCTTCCTTTGTTCCTTCCTTCCTTCTTTCCTCCCTCCCTCCCTCTGTTCTTGTTCTCCTTCCTTCCTTCCTTCCTTCCTTCCTTCCTTCCTTCTTCCCTCTCTCCCTCCCTGCCTCTGTTCTTGTTCTCCTTCCTTCCTTCCTTCCTTCCTTCCTTCCTTCTTCCCTCTCTCCCTCCCTGCCTCTGTTCTTGTTCTCCTTCCTTCCTTCCTTCCTTCCTTCCTTCTTCCCTCTCTCCCTCCCTGCCTCTGTTCCTGTTCTCCTTCCTTCCTTCCTTAGAAGAAGACCTTCTCCTCTTTTCAACTCTCAAATATTGTGAGGCCTTGAGAAAGGTCTTAGACCAGAAGATCTTCATGGTCCCTTCCATCCCTATGACTCTATGATAGAATTGAAGAGGGTGGGGGTGGGGGGAAACTACATTATTTTATGGGGAAAAGGTTTGATATGACAGGTAGAATTAAAAAAAAATGGTTTTGGTAAACGAACAACTGGAATTACAACTTTTCTGGGAAGGAACCGGAAAAGAATAGAATAATCCCAGAACAAAGGATGCTGAAAATGTTGTGATCTTCTCATCTCACTTAGGAAACAGCCTGAATTATTGACTAATAATTGATGGGGAGAAAAAAATTCAATTTGCTACAATAGCTTAGCTCCTTTCCGTATAAACTGTTCTTAAACCCCCTTCCTGGGTGGTAGACAGCATCACGTAGAGTGTTAATCCTTTACTTCTGTAGGCATTCTAAGCGCTTTTAAATTCTTTGGCATCAAATCACCTGGATAGTGTTTTCTATGAAGTTGTCTTTTAAATTACCTACTTGGTGCTCACTAATCCTCCCACGTGAATTTTCTCTTAACACCAACAATTAGGAAAACACCTGCCAGTTTAGAGTACTATGAGACAGCTGCCCCTAAGCAGAATTTTATATTCAACCCAGACATGAGTAACCATTTTTTTAAAAAAATGCATTCTAAGATGATCAACATTCCAAAAATCCATATAACGTGGATGGGACTTCAGAGGTATTTGATTTATCCACTGGATGGAGGGATAGAATCGAGATCATGTGAAGTGTTAATATCACTTTATCATGCCTTGGTAAGGCCACACTTGGAACATGGCGTCCCGTTTTGGTTGCCACGATGTAAAAAAACAGGTGGAGACTCTAGAAAGAGTGCAGAGAAGAGCAACAAAGCTGATTAGGGGACTGGAGGCTAAAACATACAATGAACGGTTGCAGGAATTGGGTATGTCTAGTTTAAGGAAAAGAAGGACCAGGGGAGACATGATAGCAGTCTTCCAATATCTCAGGGGCTGCCCCAAAGAAGAGGGAGTCAAGCTATTCTCCAAAGCACCTGAAGGCAGGACAAGAAGCAATGGGTGGAAACTAATCAAAGAGAACTAGAACTAAGGAGAAATTTCCTGGCAGTCAGAACAATTAATCAGTGGAACAACTTGCCTCCAGAAGTTGTAAATGCTCCAACACTGGAAGTTTTGAAGAAGAGGTTGGATAACACCCACCATTTACACCTGTGTGATCTACAGTACTTGGTGACCTTCAACGGCTTATTTTGGGCGGTGAAAAATGGGGAAAAAATAAGGTTGCCCACCCCATTAATGTGTTATGGCCCACCAGCGGCCAGCAGAGCTGGCAGCAGTTTCGGACAGTGAGGAGGTTGGGGAGGAACTTGGGCCAGTCCTGGAGTCTTGGGAAGGCTCTGATGAGGGCTCTGCGTCGGAGGCAGAGAGGGGGCCAGGGCCGGATGCCAGTTATCAGCTGCCTTTGGAGTCAGACAACAGTGAGGCAGACAAACAGCTGGAGCCTGTTCCCGGTGTGTGCAT
Organism: Arizona elegans; assembly: GCA_022577455.1. NCBI lineage: Eukaryota > Metazoa > Chordata > Lepidosauria > Squamata > Colubridae > Arizona > Arizona elegans. Next base: position 888,566 of record JAKOOJ010000070.1, on the reverse strand, counting down.
GTGCAGAGTTGCCAGACGAAGGGAACAGCTAAAGAACAAGGGTTGACTTGGGAGTAAGGCCACAGGTGGACGATGAATGGCCCCTCCTAGAGGGAATAAAAGAGGAGCGACAGGGGAGTGGAGTTTGCAGGAGACAATTAGTTCGCTTAATTGGTTCGTGACTCTCTGAGACTCCTTGCCAAGTTTTGAAGATATCATCCTGGCAGCTCTCTCCAAGCCAGATAAGGTCAGTGACTGTAAATTCACCCTTGAAAGACTTTGCTGGATGTGAATGAGAGGAATTCACCATAACTTAATAAAAAGGGTTTTTTGTCGGGACAAGGAGTCTGCTTCGTGGTTTGGGGAATCCTAGGTCAGAACATAGCGAAACACAGTGTTTGAACACGTCAACCCCAGCCTGAAGATGCGTTGAGTTCCACTTCAGGAGATGAAACATCTTGGTCAACACGCAACATTGCTCTGCCCCAGATCCATGTTCTCTCAAGGGTTCTGATGGAGCCACTTCTTCCTCCTCACCTGCTTCCCGCAAGAGGCATCCTTGGCCCAGAGTACAAGGGAAAGCCATCAAGGATGGAAAACAAATTGTCCTTCATACCCTACCGTGGCTCCCTTCTCTGTCTACATCAGCATCTGCCCAGCATGATGGATGACTCTGTTGTGACAATGCCTCCTGTTCTTTATGGTCTCAGGCGCTCAGGATGGCACGTTATTCATGGTAGACAGGCTGCGTTCAGCTTGGGTGATCTCAACGTGTGCAGCCCGTCTGATAATAAGTACAAGTGGCGTAGACCGGGTGTACAAGATCCAAATATGTATGCGGTTAATAACATTGAGCTTCAGGTGTTGAAATCAGTTACTTTTCCACTGAATTAGAGCAAAACAAAAACAAAAAACAGGACGAAGACGTTCTTCTTTGAGTTTCATAATGCTTCCAGTTTAGTAACAGAGCGGTTTTCATATACCTCTAAAATAATTGTTGGCTTTTATTACTGAACAAATCACATTTGGTGGGAAGAGACAGACATTAATGTTGATCTTAAGCTTTTCTTTGTTCTTCTGGAATGGTGTGGCCCTTCCTAACCAACTCCTTTATGGTCTTCAGTTAGGCTGAAGGAGAATGTGGGATCTATCAATCCGTATAATAGCAATAGCACTCAGATTTATATACCGCTTCACAGTGCTTTTCAGCCGTCCCTAAGCGGTTTAAAGAGTCAGCCTCTTGCCTCCAACAATCTGGGTCCTCATTTTACTCACCTTCGAAGGATGAAAGGCTGAGTCAACCTGATATGGATGGATGGATGGATGGATGGGGAAGGGAAGGGAAGGGAAGGGAAGGGAAGGGAAGGGAAGGGAAGGGAAGGAAGGAAGGAAGGAAGGAAGGAAGGAAGGAAGGAAGGAAAGTAGCTATAGCACTTAGACTTATATTCTGTTTTACAGTGCTTTATAGGCCTCTCTGAACGGTTTACAAAGTCAGCCTATTCCCCACAATAATCTGGGTCCTCATTTTACCCACCCCCGGAAGGATGGAAGGCTGAGTCAACCTTGAACTGGTCAGGATCGAACTCCTGGGCAGAAATAGCCTGCAATACTGCATTCTAACAACTGGGAAGGAAGGAAGGAAGGAAGGAAGGAAGGAAGGAAGGAAGGAAGGAAGGAAGGAAGGACAATAGCAATAGCACTTAAACTTATATACCGCTTTACAGTGCTTTACAGGCCTCTCTGAGGAGTTTACAGAGTCAGCCTATGGCCCCCAACAATCTGGGTCCTCATTTTACCCACCTCAGAAGGATGGAAGGCTGAGTCAACCTTGAACCGGGGAGACTCGAACTGCCAAACTGCCGGCAGTCAGCAGAATTAGCCTACAATACGGCATTCTAACCACGGTGCCACCCACAGCTCTTCAAAATATAAAACTTTTTCTCGTTGTCAAACATCAACCCATGGAACATTAAACCTAATCTAACAACTGATCTTCATTGGTCAAGGAATGTTACTTCTTCCCGATAGCCCATTTTACAATTCCCCTCCAGGAATGAGGGATACTTACTTGCCTCCCCAAGGAGAAGGGGCCTGTGAAACTTTGGATGAATTCTGTTAAAAAAAGAAAGAGAGAGAGAGAAAGAGAGAGAGAGAGAGAGCCAATGAAGTGGAAGGAAGCATAAAATGGCCTTAGCGAACCAAATAACCATTTGCATTTTTTAAAATCCAAAGGGGTGTGTCTGTTACAGGAGCCCGTAAATACAACGTGTTACCTTTCAAAACCTTTCAGCACGAGTATGAATGTTTCAGTGTTAGGTATCTATATAGGGGTGCGCTGCTGGAGGTTTGCTGGGGTTCAGGAGAACCTCTAGGTAAGATTCTGTGCAGTTTGGAGAACCTCCAAATCCCACTCCTGGCTGGCCCCGCCCACCCCTCCCCTCCCTTCCCAGGAGTCCCCACGCAGCCCGTTATGGATGCAGGTAAGTGCAGGAGGCTCAGGGAGGGCGAAAAATGGGCATACTGGAAGTTCAAGAAGGCCAGAAATGGGCCCGTTTCCGGCCTCCAGAGCGCTTCTGGTGCCTGGGGAGGCTGTTTTCGTCCTCCCGGAGGCTCGAGGAAAGCCTCTGGAGCCCGGGGAGGGCAAAATCTTCCCCCATTGGTGCAGGAGACTAACTAGGCCATGCCCACCATGGCCACACCCACTCAGCAACTGTGCGGAGAACCCCTTGCTAAAATTTTTGAAGCCCACCCCTGTAATTATGGTAATATATTTATGTATACAACACAAAGACATGGCTGTTTTTTTGCAAAAGTGGCCATGTGAAAAATCACCGGTAGGGTGGCACTTTCTGTCCGGAGGGCCAATTAATCTGAATACATCCTACATCTGCTTTAATAAAATTCTGGAGGCAAACGTTGTGGCGGAGGCCTTAAAGTAAGTTTTTTCGGGGGTGGTGGTGGTGGTGGAGGAAAGTAATTTGCAATAAAATTAAAAATAAAAATATTGTATCCAAAGTCACCCTTTATTTGTTTTTGGGGAACGGCTTCTTTGAAGGGATCTCTGGAGGAGAATCCACCCCAATTTCTCCTATTCCTGTTCCCTCCCAAACCCTTAATGTCAATGTTTCACCAGAAATGGGATTTAGCCGGTTTGGCTCAATTCAACTGAACCGGTTGTTAACTTTGCATGCAGTTCGGAGAACTGGCTGATCCACCCGCTCTCTGGCCCCGCCCCTCGCCCCTCCCCTCCCTGGTGCTCTTCGCCTCAGCCAGCATCTCCTGAGGCTATTTCACCCTTTATAATCTTTGGTGGCTGAAAACATGAACAAACGGTTGTGTCCCAGCTGCAAAAACATAGTCTCAGTCTCTCTCTCTCTCTCTCTCTCTCTCTCTCTCTCTCTCTCTCTCTCTCTCTCTCTCTCTCTCTCTCTCTCCCTCCCTCCATCCATCCCTCCCTCCGTCCCTCCCTCTCTCCTTTCTGCATAAAAAGCAATTAAATGTCAATTACCTTAAAATATTCCATCAAGGATCTGGAATACTTCATTGCGTGATCCTTCTTCAGTTTAAACATTCTCAGATAGAGAAGGGATAAGCAGCGGTAGCTATAGTAATTTGGAAACACACACAAACACAAACTTGACGTTATTTCCCAAAGATGTGATCTGTGGGCACCAACCACGGTGGAAAACCACGGTGGGTTAATACTGACCTATTTTTAAAATAGTTTTTATTACAAGTTTTTTTTTACAAAGAGACAAGAGACAATATAGGGAAAGAAAGAAAGAAAGAAAGAAAGAAAGAAAGAAAGAAAGAAAGAAAGAAAGAAAGAAAGAAAGAAAGAGGAAAGGAGAGAAGGAAGGAGAGAAGGAAGAAAGAAGAAAGAAAGGAAAGAAAAGGAAAGAAGGGAAGAAGGGAAGAAAAAAAGAAAGGAATGAATGAATGGATGGAAGGAAGGAAGGACAGAAGAAAGGAAGGAAAGAGAAAGAAAGGAAGAAAGAAAGAGGAAAGGAGAGAAGGAAGGAAGGAGAGAAAGAAAGAAGAAAAAGAGAAAAGAAAGGATAGAAAAGAAAGAAAAAGGAAAGAAAGAAAGAAGGAAGGAAGGGAAGGAAGAAAAAAGGAAGGAAGGAATGGAAGAAAGGAAGGAAGGAACAGAAGAAAGGAAGGAAAGAGAAAAAAGGAAGGAAGGAAGGAAGAAAGGAAGGAAGGAAAGGTAGTAAAAGAAAAAAAAGGATGAGAGAGCCATTTGAATACAAATATTTCTCGACTTACAACCACTTGTTTAGATTTAATAACTGAAGTTGCAAAAGTGACTTACAACCAGTTCTCACACTTACAACTGTTCCAGAATCCCCACAGTCACATGATCCAAATTTGGGTACTTGGCAACCAGCTTGAATTTGCAATGTTTGCAACATCCACGGGGTCACATCATCGTCATTTGTGACCTTCTCAGCTGGCTTCTGGCAAACAAAGTTAGTGGGAAAGCTAGCTTCACTTACCAACCGTGGCTTAACTCAACGAATGCTGTGATTTGCTGAAGAACTGTGAAAGTAAAGGTTGCAAAGGACTCCCTTAGCAACGGAAATTCTACTCCCAAATCTGATTGTAAGTGGAGGATTGCTTGTAAGGGAAAGAGTGAGGAAGAGGCAGACAAAGGGAGTCCCAGGGGAGAAGGAAAAAGAAAAGAAGAGGAAGAAATGGCAAGCAATATTGAGGGAAGAGAGAGAAATCATAAGAGTCTAAATTCTGGTCTTCAATGGAAGCTTTAATCAACTTTAATAACAAGACAATTGAGAAAGAAGGACAATGTCTCACCAGAGGACTGCAAGTTTCTTGTCTCCTTCCGTGGCGGAAGACCCCGTGAAGTTCTTAAGTCTCATGGCGTACCTTCCGAGAGAGATGGAAGACAAGAGGTTGAACAGGTGACATCAAGGAACAATGGTGGTACCCAAAAAAAAAAAAACAACTTAATGATCTCAGAGGTGTAAACAAGCAGCAGGACATCCACTGCCCTTCCAGAGAGCAGCTGCCACCCTTGATAAACACAGTAGGAGAAATACCTTCACTCGATCAGAATAGAGTTAAAAGGGACCTTGGAGGTCTTCTAGTCCAACCCCCCACTCAAGCCCCTATACTATTTCAGACAAGTAACCTTCCAGTCTCTTAAAAACATCGAATGATAAAGCACCCACAACTTCTGAAGGCAACTTCTGTTCCACTGGTTAATTGTCCTCACAGTTAGGAAGTTTCTCCTTAATTCCAGGTTGCTTCTCTCCTTGATTAGTTTCCATCTGTTGCTTCTTGTCCTGCTGTCTGTCTGTCTGTCTCTATCATCTATCTATCTATCTATCTATCTATCTATCTATCTATCTATCTATCTATCTATCTATCTATCTACCTACCTACCTACCTACCTACCTACCTACCTACATCTCTCTCTCTCTCTATCTATCTATCTATCTATCTATCTATCTATCTATCTATCTATCTATCATCTTTATCTATCTTCAACCTCCCTTCTCTGGAGCTTTTCACTCCCATGTTCCCTGCACACTCAACCTTCTGAAAATCAGATCATCATCCCATAAAAACCATTGTTCTGAGCCTTAATACAATTTCAGTGCTTATGTTAAGAATAAGTAATAGAGTTCACTCTCGCATAAGAAAGTTTTAAGGTATTCCGGCAACTTCATTAACCAGGAAATAATGGAGTGGAGGTGAACGGCAGTGTGTATGATATTTTGGTTATGGAAGCTCCTTTTGATCTATGCTGCCTGGGGAATTCTGGGAGTTGAATTCCGCAAGTCTTAAGTTTGGAGAGAATTTTCTGCTTGGTGACACTATACAGATATTTTCAGTAAATAAATATACAAACACTCTTATTGACTATAAACTTGATGCATTTCTGCTTTTCCCTCTTCCTTTCTGGTCATATCTAAACAAATGTTTGTAAGCTGAAGCCCTTATCTGCCAGAATTCATTCTGGGACAATTATTTTATGGCTAATTGATAAACTCTAAAAAGGCAGGATTTATAACCGAGACCTCAACGCTCTCTCTTTAATATTTGGAACGATCAAACTAACCCTTTCCGAGATAAATGTGACAGCCCAACGCTGGAATTATGATGCTTTAACTTCCATCCACTGCGTTTCAATTTTAATTACATGAATATTGCAAATTATACAACACCCTGATTATTGCCTAACAGGGCTAATTTATAAGAACAGGGTCCATCCATTATAAATTTTCCGTGGTGTTCGTAAAATGGAGGAAAGGACTAATTATGATGACTTCTGAGCTGATGAAGCCTTGGACTAACCATTAATCAGATCAGAATGATCCTTAAAAAAAGAATAAAATGAAGCAACTTTCTAATTATACGTTGAATCACAGAAAAGGCATTAACCTGATGAGTTCCACCGTCTCAGAGTACATGGTGTAAGGAGATTTTGCCTCTAATGGATCTCGCTCCATAGCGTTCCCGCATTCGATGAAGGAGATTGCCGCGTCGGCATAATTCACCGCTTTGCCAAATTTTTCCAGCTGAAAAATAAAAGGAATTTGAAGTGACCTGTTTTGGTTGGTTTTCCAGATCGGTTAAGGGCGACATGTTTCATTTCCGCTAGAAATGTGAGTCCTTGGGTGCGTTCCCGTTCTGTAGCTCTTTGGGCTCCCGTCCTTCCCAATCTAGATACAGGTAGGCCTCGACTTAACGTCTGCAACAGAGTCCCAAATTTCTGTTGCTAAGTGAGACATTTGTTCAACGACTTTTGCCCTGCTTTCTTGCCCCGGTTGTTAAGTCAATCATGGTAATTAGCAGTTAAGTTAGTGTGATAGTTGTTAAGTGAATAACTATCTTCCCCATTGATTTTGCTTGTCAGGAAGGTCTCAAAAAGTGAAGCAGTGACTCTGGGGCACTGCAACCATCATAATTTATTTAATACTTCTAAATTATTTTAAATTGATGTCTATTCTGTTTTTAAATAGGCTGTACACCACCCTGAGTCCTTCAGGAGAAGGGCGGTATAGAAATAAAATTATTATTATTATTATTATTATTATTATTATTATTATTATTATTATTATTATTATTATTATTATTATTATTTTGTGTCAATGGCCAACCGTCTGAATTTTGATCACGTGACATGATCAAATTGTTCTGACTGTCAGGATATTTCTCCTTAGTTCTAGGTTGCTTCTCTCCTTGATTAGTTTCCATCTGTTGCTTCTTGTCCTGCCCTCAGGTGCTTTGGAGAATAGCTTGACTCCCTCTTCTTGTGGCAGCCCCTGAGATATTGGAAGACTGCTATCATCTCACCCCTAGTCTTTCTTTTCATTAAACTAAACATACACAATTCCAGAAACTGTTCTTTATATGTTTTAGCCTCCAGCTCTTCTCTGCACTTTTTCTAGAGTCTCAACAACTTTTTCACATCGTGGCGACCAAAACTGGATGCCAAGGTGGCCCAGAGAATTCTCTGCATTACTGCCCCCACGGCGGGCATTCCTGTTAATGAATGGTGCTGCATTGCATATTAATAATTAGCGCAATTTAATGCACCGTTAATAAGGCTCACAAATGTGTTGCAGTCCTTTCTGGCATATATGAATTCTCTGCTGAATCAGCCACCCAACCAGGTAGAGTGAAAGAGACTTACCAAAGCATCTGCCTTATGCTTGAGTTTTTTGGCTTCTTGCATATAGTAATCAGCATTGTGAAGCCTGGGAAGACACAACAACAGTGGTCAGAAGAAGCAGCTGATGGGACTTCAGCTCTTGCAGTTGGCCTGATCTAGACTTCATGCTTACAGGGCTTGCCTTAATTCTGTTAATCTTCTAATCATCATCATCATCATCATGTAAATATACATAGCACTTTGCTTTCTTCACTCTTGTGACTCGTTCCAGAACCGGATGCTAATTTTACATCTGGTTCGCTGAACTGGTAGTTGCAAGGACTGGCTGGCCCCACCTCCCCCCCCCCACCTCCCAGGAATCTCCACATGGCCCGTTTTGGATGCTAGGGAAGTGCAGTACCTGCGCAGAGCCTGGGGAGGGTGAAAACACCCCCCTCCTCGGCTGTGATGCAGGAGGCTGAATAGGCCACGCTCACCCAGCAACTGGGCAGAGAACCGATTGCTAAATTTTTTGAATCCCACCTCAGGGCGGGAGACCAGTTGGGAATCTGAGAGCCGTAGACCAGACTGGGAAGTCAAAAGAATATCTTGGAAGAAGCTGACTGCAAAGAACTTCTGCTAAATGTATCAAGATTTCCAAATTCTAAATACATGCACAGTAAGTTTTCTATCCCTGCAAATGTGTGTGTTTCTTTCATTCGTCCAACCTCTAGTCATTGCACAAAGTTCCTCCAGCTTCTGCCTTTGTAACTTCAAATTAGACAATTATAGGACCTCCCCTGGATCATTTAGAAGGCTAAACTTTAAATGACCAGGTGGGATTTTTGGTCTGGTCTGAATTGCATTCAAAACCGGGCCAGAATTGGGAAAACCCAATGGTGTGTCCTGCATAAGGACAAATGCCAACTGGGTGATTTTGGCTTGGTCTCTCTCAGTTCTAGGAAGAAGGTATGGGTGAACAATTTCTGAAAATGTTGCCCAGAGAACCGCAGGGTTCTGTCCATGTGGCGGTAGGATAGTAGTGGGTTGCAAATCCCATCGCTACCAATTCGCTTCGCATGCACAAAAACGTCCAGGTGGGTGAGTGGGTGGAGTCTCCCGCCACCACCGTTACCAATTCGCCCAAACTGGGGCGAACCGGTAGCAACCCACCACTGCTGTAGGCATCAAGCCCTCCCAAATTCAACGCAACTCAACACAATCAAAACTCAGGCTGTGTATAACAAGAGCATTCTGAGGCTAAAGTAGTCAAAGCAATGCAAATTTTTTGCTCCAAGCCAACCCAAAAAATTACAAATACAGTCATAACGAATAAGTAACTAACATATCATCAAATGTTATCTTGGGTCTTCTCAATTCAGGATTCCCGTTGGTGAAGGTGGGACTTGTCAACCAGAGATCGTTGTCGAGGTGGCTGGATTCCAGCAAAGGATTCGAAGGCCTGCTGTGAGCATCTTCTTCCTGCAGAAAGCAATTTTAATTAGCCGCCTCAGCCTTCACGCTAAGAATACCTTTACACGTCCCGTCATGCGAGCGCGCGTGCCTTGAAATTAAAATCCAGCTCTTTGTTGTCTTGGACTGCATGTCGCTAAGTCAAGCTCAGCAAATTAATTAAGTGCCATCGGCTCCATACTGCTCCTATGCCCAGCATCATTAACACCCACTTCTTCCAAGGTGTAATGTCAGCATGGGTGCCTTGTAGCATCGCCGGCTTATTAAAATTAAAATGTTGGGAGGCAAACAGCAAGGCGAAAATTCACAAGTATCCAACGATTAGGCCCGGCGCCAGACGAGAGCAGAAGGGTTGCCACGGGAAAAGATAACTCTCGATTCCCCTGCCCTTTTACAATCAGAGAAGTTAAACCACAGAGTAAAGATCAGTGCTGGGCAGCTTCTCTTGAATTTTGCATGACCAAGGGGAGGACGGTCAAGAGTAGTTGGTGTGGAAAATTTCAAGGAGGACGATGGGTGGCTAACATCTTGGTTCTCCCCCTTTTATCACGGTATTCGTTGTGAAACCATTTGACTGATTTAGGGGATCTAACCCCTCTGTCCCTTAGTCTGCTGGAGAAGACTCCTGTGAGTCCTTGGATTGCAAGGCAGTGGTGAAATCCGAACTGGTTTGATACCGGTTCGCTGGCCACGCATGCACATGCTCTGTGCACACACACATGTGCAGTACACACCAAAAGGAGGCTTGGGAAGGTAAGTAGAATAGCAAGGGGGAGGATCAGCTGAGGCGCGCAATTTAGCTTTGCTAGAAAGCAGGATTTCCTGCTTTTTAGCAAAGCTAAACCCTGCTGCACAGCTGATTGTCAGCAATACCAGTTTGACCGAACTGGTAGCTTTTTTTTTTTTTTACTACCGGTTCGCTCGAACCGGTAGTTTTTATCACTGCCGGTTCGCACAAACCGGACCGAACTGGTAGCATTTCACCCTTGCTGCAAGGCGATTCAAACCGGTCAGTCCTAGAGGAGATCAACCCTGACTGCTCTTTAGAAGGCCAGATCCTGAAGAGGAAACTCCAATACTTTGGCCATCTAATGAGAAGGAAGGTCTCCCTGGAGGAAGATGGTAGGGGATGGTAGAGGACAGGAAGGCCTGGAGGAACATTGTCCAGAGTTTCACGATGGGTCGGACATGACTTTATAACAACAATCACCCCTCTAATCTAGGGGACTAATTTAGGGGCGTTGATTAACCCACACGTTTTGGACAGCGGAAAAATCTTCCCACGCCACCAAATATTGTAGATTTCCTCAAGGCCTTCGGGAATCTAGGATTTCCTTCACTTCAAAACATTGTTCAGCCTCCACCATAAATGGCTGATGTGTAAGGATAGGAACTGGGTCCAAGTGGGGACGTCACTTTAACACTTACACTGATTCCCTTGGAGTTGACAGAAGATTTGATCTCGTTCTTCCTGTGTTTGGAGCAGGCGTTGCTCTGCAAGGAGCCTGGTAGGGAGTTCTCTTGGTTGAAGGGGCCGTTGTCCAAGATGTTATGCTGCGGAGCTGCCTCGTCCATCAGAGGAGACAACGGAGGTGGGAAGAGTTTTTCTTCTCTCTTTTTGGTCACTTTTTTCATGGAGTTGCTTCTGTCAAAGAAGAAGCGAAGCCAAGAGTTTTAGCAAACATATACAGGCAGCCCTCAACTTTCCACCATTCATTTTAGAGGCTGTTTTGAAGTTACAACAGCCCCAAAAATAGTGACTTATGACCATTTTCCACATTTATGACTGTTGCACCATCCCTACTTTGATCACATGATCAAAATTCAGAGGTAAAATCAATGGGAGCTTTCAAACTTCTGTTTCTTAGGATGCTTGTTCAGAGTTGGCCAGGATTGGGATGGGCTGTGAAAGTTGGACAGGCAGTGCTCGAATTGCAGCAGTTCGTTTAGTGACCATTCAAAGTTACAACAGCCCTGAAAAAAAGCCAACTCAGCAGGGAAGCCCGATTCATTTTTAATGACCATGTTACCAACCGAACAACTTGCAGGGATTCACTTAAGAATTGTGGCATGAAAGGTGATAAAATGGGAGGGGGATTCACTTAATGACTCTCTCACTTAGCAAAGAAAAAAAATGGTGGTCGTAAGTCAAGGACTACTTCCTGTACCTCCTTCCCCAGGATAGGAAAAAAAAAATAATCCTACCCTTTAAACCTTGGCTGTGAATAAAAGGAAAGGAAGAAAAAATAAAATAAAATAAAAATAGAGCCAGCTGACTCTTTTAATATGTTAATCCGACCATGGGTTTTTTTTTTATTATTATTATTATTTTAGTTACTGTCCTAGTTCAGTCAATGAAGATTACTTGGATTTTAATCCTTCCTTAGTCAACTCATATTGCATTCTCCTGCCATTTACTTTTCATGATTATCGACTCAAATTTTCAATAGCAAATTAAGTCAACAAGAATGGATGTCTCCCTCTTAAGTCAATTTAAGTCAGTGTCAAGTTTTTATAGATTTACAATACCTCAAAGGAACACATCAGAGACAAACAAGCAAAAGGAAAGCCACTTGAATTCTCAACTGGGGCAAATCTGATTGCCTCACCTGGCTGTATTCAACAATGCTCGTCCGTTTCTAATGAAAGCAGTATCCATTTCAGTTATTATTTAATTGTTGCCATTAGCAAGTAAACAAACAAACAAATACAATTGCAGTCACAACTGGAATGTTCTTATCATTCTTGATAATCCAGTCCTTAGAACAGAGTTTCGCAACCTCAGTAAATTTTATGGACTTCAACTCCCAGAATTCCCCACCCGGCATGAATTCTTGGAGTTGAAGTCCGTAAAAATGGACTTCAGCCATAAAATTGGTCGGTTGAGGTTCCTCAACCTTAGCAACGTTTAGCTATGTGGACTTCAACTCCCAGAATTCTCCAGCCGGCATGAATTCTGGGAGCTGAAGTCCATAACAATGGACTTCCTCAACCTTAGCCAAATTCAGATGCGTGGACTTCAACTTCCAGAATTCCCCAGCCAGCATGTATTCTGGGATTTGAAGTCCACCAATGAAAGTTGCTGGAGTGGAGTGAGGAACCCTGCTTTAGGATATGCACTCAAGATCACGAGATTAACTAGCCAGCAAAGAGAAGGTTGTATGAATGGTGGAATAAGCACAATCGGCCACCAAGATGCAAAAACTTGGATCAAAAATTGTGGACCTAGAACCTAGACTGGGTTCTAGGCCACAACTGCCAAACTTGTCTTTTTTTTTTTTTAATTTGATTTATATGCCGCCCTTCTCCGGAGACTTAGGGCGGCTTACAATGCGTTAAGCAATAGCCTTCCTACTTTTGTATATTTATACAAAGTCAGCTTATTGCCCCCACAACTGGGTCCTCATTTCACGTACCTTAGGAAGGATGGAAGACTGAGTCAACCTTGGAGAGATTCGAACCAGCAGTAAATTGCAGGCAGCTGTATTAATAACAGGGTGCGTAGACCACTGTACTATCAAGGCTCTGAGGAACCATGACCATGAGTGCTAAATCATTGAGATGATTTCCTACTGATCATTCTGTAAGTGTTGAGACCCTTAGAACATGAATATAACTGATGATATTCAAAAAGTAGCAAACAATTGGGTTAAATACTATCTTGGAGGATATTCAGAACAGATCGCACCACGATCTTAGTCTCAGTTAAATATAACTAATAAGAAAATCAGGGGGAAAAAATTTTCTTGGCAACTGGAAACATCTGGGACCAGGGGAAATATAGACCTAACATTGGGGAAATAACTATTGATGAACACAATTATATTATAACAGAGGATACCGATAGTTGCAGGGCTCAAAGGAATCAAATTAATGACCTAGAAAACAAGCTGAAATTAAGAAACATCAGGTTGGGGGCCTAACTCTCTAGGGTTTGGTAAAGGCAGCAAATATACGATTATTAAAAAAAAAAAAAAGATGATGCAAACAGTTGGAGAAAGATAAACACCTATAGCTTGAAAGATTACATTTGCATCATCCTTAAATGGATTCCATGCTTAAGTTATCGGTGCCATTTTCAGACTTGAAAGATGGATGTGTGTGTGTCTATTAAAGAAGGCAAATTAGGATAAATTCATTTGCATTAAATGGAGTTAGTAATTACACAGGTATAAGAGAGATTAGGAAGGGGCTGGTTTTATTTCACAATGCTTTCAAAGCCATGAGTTTGAAGTTAATTGCGGGATTACTTACTCAACATAAATTTCACCGCCGTGCAACAATATGACGGGAGAAGCGGTTTCATTTTGTTGAGGAAAAAAAAAAAATCAGTCAAAGATAAATCCTTCAAATTAGTGTTTAAAGACCAGACAAAGATAAAACCGGAGGAGATGGGTGAAGCCAGTCCTTTCTCTAGGTCCGTGATGGCAAATTTATGAGTACGCGTGCCACAGGTGGCACGTGGAAACATATCTGTGGGCACGTGAGCCATTGCCCTAGCTCAGTTTCAGTGTGCATGTGCACGCCAGCCAGCTGATTTTTGGCTGGCCCCTCCCAGGAGTCTCCACGTGGCCCATTCTGAATGCCAGGTAAGTACAGGAGTTGCATGGAGGCTCTGGGAAGGCATTTTCAGCCTCCAGAGGGCTTCTGGGGGAGGGAGGCCATTTTCACCCTCCCCAGGCTCCAAAAAAGCCTCTGGAGCCTGGGGAGGGTGAAAAATAGGCCTTCCGGGCCCACTGGAAGTCAGGGAATGGGCCGCTTCCGGTCTCCAGAGGGCCTATGGGGGGCGGGGGAGGCTGTTTTCACCCTCCCCAGGCTCCAAGAAAGCCTACAGGTCCACTGGTAACCTTTTTGCCGTTGCATGCCAAAAGCAGGAGGAGCGCAGGGGATGGGTCTCACAGCCCTGTGCAGGGTGCAGGATGTGGGTGGGGGGCATTGAATTTTGGGTGTGGGCACACACATGTGCGTGACCCCCCCCCGTACTCTCCCTGCTTTTGCCACACGAGGGCACAAAGTTCAGCCATCACTGCCATAGATTGACTGCAGTAACCAGGAGTCATCATTATTTCTTAGATGACCAAAATATGGGAAATAAAGGGATAAAATAAAACGAGGAAGGAGGTCTATCAATGGCATGGAATTTTTGAAGCTAAAAATTCCTGGACTAATTCAGTTAGATCTACTGAGAAAACGTAGGAGAAAAAACATACTCTTTTATGCTGGGTATTCTATGGTTGGGTATCGGTGAAATGCAGGGTGGAAGCAAGCAGGAAGCCGTAGACTCTTCTAAACGTTGTTTCTTGCTGTCGCCGAATGTGCCCACATTTTCCGACTGCTTCGATCAGAAGGAGAGAAACCAGAAAATGGTTATGCTTCTTATTGCATCGCTGTCAGGGTTCCAAGTAACACTCCCAACGAAAGAAGACTCTGAGGTTTGAGTTTCCTCAAAGTTCCATTTTATTAGAGATGTCGTATTGGCACATCTGGGAAAATCCAAATCTGAGAGCTTCCAGGTTTTCCCCACACAAAAGAAAGTCCAAGTCCCTGCCCAGCACCCACATGTCCATCACATGGTCCAATCAAAGCACCGTCCCAATTGGAGATGCCTCCCAGTTCCAGCCATCCAGGTGCAGGGCAAGATGTCCTTGACTCTCTGAGAAAGGAATGTTATTATGACTATATATCACCCTGGCTCTGGGCCATCCCACCCAAAGGAAAGTCCAAGTCCCTGCCCAACACCCACATGTCCATCACATGGTCCAATCCAAGCACCGTCCCAATTGGAGATGCCTTCATGTTTCAGCCTTCCAGGTGCAGGGCAAAATGTCCTTGACTCTCTGAGAAAGGAATGTTATGATGACTATATATATCACCATGGCTCCATACAATCCCCCCTCCCAATTTCCCATGGTAGTAAATGTGGCAGGCCTGAAGATGCAGTGAGAAAGATGGCTTCCAGGCCTGACAATCACCTTTTCAACAAATCGTTCTTGCCACCCAAACAGTCATATCCTGGTGAAATCACCTTACTGATGAGTCTAGCTATCCATGATCTCATGCACTGTGGTAAAGAATCCCTTGAGGAACCCACCCTCCCTCTTTCTGCAAGTGGTGTCCATGAGACCTTGCAAGAGGAGAACCTCAACAAGGCTTTCAGGATATCCCCCGCTTCTTCTCCACTGGCTGAGGAGAGAGAAAAATGGCCTGGTTTGGCCATTACAAGCCATGTTTGAGATCTGTGCTGTGGCTAAAGCCATGGGCAATGATTCTTCTTAATGTCTCTCTAGATCTTTTTCATGGCGTACGTCCTGGATAGATAAAATGGGACAGTTGAGAAGGTTTTGGAGTTTCACAACATGGCTGGTTGGGTGGAATGTGGTGAACCCTAGGCAAGTTTGGAACTATCTGGGACTAAACCCAACCCTGCTTGAATGAGTTGACTATGGTGTAGCTGGTCACAATAGGAGTGGGGTCAAGAACCATCTTTTCTGGAGAGGCAGAAGGACTAGAACCAATGAGCAGATGTCCTCTTTCTCTATTGCTGGCATCTAATTCTCTCATTCTCTTTCTCCCTCCCCCCCTCCCTCTTTCACCATTAGAAGACCTAAAAGACCAGGTTAGGGACAGTTCAACATAGATAACATTTGCCTACATGGTTGTAGAACTCAACACTGGCTTGACAGCACCCAGTCAGTCAGTCAATCATTCTCCTCTTTCTCTGGTTTTTTCTTCTTTGCTTCCTTTCAATCACTTCTCTCTTTGTGTCATTCTTTCTCCCTTTCCTCTCCCTGTTTTTTGACAGTCTTTTATGTCATTTTTCTCTCTCGCCACCCCCTTTTTTCTTTCTTTCTCTCTCTCTCTCTCTCTCTCTCTCCTCTACTCTCTCACTCTCTCTCTCTCTCTTTCTCTCCTCTCTCTCTCTCTTTCACGATTAGAAGACCTAAAAGACCAGGTAAGGGACAGATCAACATGGATAACATCTGCTTCCATGGTTGTAGAACTCAACACTGGCTTGACAGCACCCAGTCAGTCAGTCAATCATTCTCCTCTTTCTCTGGTTTTTTCTTCTTTGCTTCCTTTCAATCACTTCTCTCTTTGTGTCATTCTTTCTCCCTTTCCTCTCCCTGTTTTTTGACAGTCTTTTATGTCATTTTTCTCTCTCGCTACCCCCTTCTTTCTCTCTCTCTCTCTCTTTCACCATTAGAAGACCTAAAAGACCAGGTAAGGGACAGATCAACATGGAGAACATCTGCCTCCATGGTTGTAGAACTCAACACTGGCTTGACAGCACCCAATCAATCAATCAATCCGTCAATCTCCTCTTTCTCTGATTTTTTCTTCTTTGCTTGCTTTTAATCACTTCTCTCCTTGTGTCATTCTTTCCCCCTTTCCTCTCCCTGTTTTCTGACAGTCTTTTATCTCACTTTTCTTTCTCGCCACCCCACACTTCTTTCCTTCTCTCTCTCTCTCTCTCTCTCTCTCCCTCTCTCTCTTTCTCTCCCTCTGTCTCCCCCTCCCAAGTTTTTTCTTGCCTAGACAGGGCCTTCCATCTCTGGATTGCCCAAATATGCATGAAATTAGAATGAGTGCCACTTGGCACTCTAAACTGTCCAGATTGATTCAGCTAATATTTTTAGCACCCCAGTTTAATTCTGTAAAACCTGTCAAGGATGGCTGCTTCTGAAATGTCCTATTTCATCTTTAGCAAAAGAGAAGGAGGGAGGGAGGGAGAGAGAGAGAGAGAGAGAGAGGGATGAAGGACAGTCTTTGTCTCAATTTATTCTTTTTTCCTCCGGGGAAAGGCTAAAAAACAGGCCTTTTTTCTTGGGGGGGCGGGGGGGGGGGGCAGCAATGACAATTGCAAGTAGATTTTAAAAAAACACAAACACAAAAATCCTGGCTGTAAATATTCAGTGTGGAGATTTCTTGCCCTACCTCTCTTGTCCCAAAAGCACATTTCAGTTTGAAGTCATATCCACCATTCTTAACCAGGGGTGGGTTCGCAGAGGTTCGGGAGAACCTCTAGCTAAGATTTTGTGCAGTTCAGAGAACCCCCCAAATCCCACTCCTGGTTGGCCCTGCCCACTCCTCCCCTCTCCTTCCAGGAGTCCCCATGTGGCCTGTTTTGGATGCAGGTAAGTGCAGGAGGCTCGAGGAGAGCAAAAAACGGGCCAACCGGAAGTTTGGGAAGGACAGAAATGGGCCTGTTTCCAGCCTCTGGAGGGCTTCTGGAGCCTGGGGAGGTCATTTTCGCCTTCCCGGAGGCTCAAGGAAAACCTCTGGAGCCCGGGGAGGACAAAAACACCCCCCCACACACACACTGTGGTGCAGGAGGCTGATTAGGCCACACCCACCATGGCCACACCCACCCAGCAACTGGGCAGAGAACCCCTTGCTAAAACTTTTGAAGCCCACCCCTGCCCTTAGCAATACATCCCTGGATATAAATCATATCAAACCCACGATAAAAGCTTTGTCTCCTGAACTCCCAAAAGATTCTGCTTTGCAAGTAGTGGTTGGGGAAGGGAAAAATGCAGCAAGAAAAGAAGAAAAATAATAAATAGAATAAAGATGCTTATTTAGGTGAATGGCGTTTTGATAAATCACAGGTGTTTATGTAACAAAATCCCCCCCTCATTTTTTTTTGGGGGGGGAGGGTTTGGTTCAATCTGCAATACAGACAACACTCAGCAAATGTTGCCAGAAAGCTTCCCTGCTTTTGACTTTGATGGATGGATGCCTATTTAAAACGGAGAGAAATCTTGTCCTAATGCTCTAAACAGTAAAAATGAAACAAAACAAAATAAAACCGACAAAGATGTAGCGTGAGATTAAACCCAGGAGATGCATTTGATTACTCAAGACTGTTTTTTTTCCCCCTGTCTTGCAAAGCTCTCGTGTGATATCCTAAACTCTTTTCTAATAAGTGCTGTGCCAAAAAAATGTATTCGGCTTTTTTAAAAAATATTCTTATTCGATGCAATGGTGGGAAGAAAAAAAGCTGCTTTGGCGGTTTCTTCCCCCAACATTTGAAAGTAATTCTGCTTGAAAGGATGCATATAAATAATATGTGTTTCTTTATGTTATCCTTACTCCATCAGAAGCTCTACCTGGCTTTCTAAATTCCCACAATCAGGGCTAAAGGAGTTCACAAGGGGGGTGGCGGAATATCAAGGACATTAAAATAACGATGGTGCTGGAGAAGACTCCTGCAAGTCTCTTGGACTGCAAGGCGATCCAACCGGTCAGTCCTAGAGGAGATCAACCCTGACTGCTCTTTAGAAGGCCAGATCCTGAAGAGGAAACTCAAATACTTTGGCCACCTAATGAGAAGGAAGGACTCCCTGGAGAAGAGCCTAATGCTGGGAAAGATTGAGGGCAAAAGAAGAAAGGGGACGGCAGAGAACGAGGTGGCTGGATGGAGGCACTGAAGCAGTCGGCGTGAGCTTAAATGGACTCCGGAGGATGGTAGAGGACAGGAAGGCCTGGAGGAATGTTGTCCATGGGGTCGCGATGGGTCGGACATGACTTTGCAACTAACAACTAAGACAGACAGATAGATAGATAGATAGATAGATAGATAGATAGATAGATAGATAGATAGATCCAAGGGACTCCTGCGAGTGATGGACTGCAAAGTGATCAAACCAGTTAGTCCTAGAGGAGATCAACCCTGACTGCTCTTTAGAAGGCCAGATCCTGAAGATGAAACTCAAATACTTTGGTCACCTAAGGAGAAGGAAGGACTCCCTGGAGAAGAGCCTAATGCTGGGAACAATGGAGGGCAAAAGAAGAAGGGGACGGCAGAGAATGAGGTGGCTGGACGGAGTCACTGAAGCAGTCGGCGTGAGCTTAAATGGACTCCGGAGGATGGTAGAGGACAGGAAGGCCTGGAGGAATGTTGTCCATGGGGTCGCGATGGGTCGGACATGACTTTGCAACTAACAACTAAGACAGACAGATAGATAGATAGATAGATAGATAGATAGATAGATAGATAGATAGATAGATAGATCCAAGGGACTCCTGCGAGTGATGGACTGCAAAGTGATCAAACCAGTTAGTCCTAGAGGAGATCAACCCTGACTGCTCTTTAGAAGGCCAGATCCTGAAGAGGAAACTCAAATACTTTGGCCACCTAATGAGAAGGAAGGACTCCCTGGAGAAGAGCCTAATGCTGGGAAAGATTGAGGGCAAAAGAAGAAAGGGGACGGCAGAGAACGAGGTGGCTGGATGGAGGCACTGAAGCAGTCGGCGTGAGCTTAAATGGACTCCGGAGGATGGTAGAGGACAGGAAGGCCTGGAGGAATGTTGTCCATGGGGTCGCGATGGGTCGGACATGACTTTGCAACTAACAACTAAGACAGACAGATAGATAGATAGATAGATAGATAGATAGATAGATAGATAGATAGATAGATAGATAGATCCAAGGGACTCCTGCGAGTGATGGACTGCAAAGTGATCAAACCAGTTAGTCCTAGAGGAGATCAACCCTGACTGCTCTTTAGAAGGCCAGATCCTGAAGAGGAAACTCAAATACTTTGGCCACCTAATGAGAAGGAAGGACTCCCTGGAGAAGAGCCTAATGCTGGGAAAGATTGAGGGCAAAAGAAGAAAGGGGACGGCAGAGAACGAGGTGGCTGGATGGAGGCACTGAAGCAGTCGGCGTGAGCTTAAATGGACTCCGGAGGATGGTAGAGGACAGGAAGGCCTGGAGGAATGTTGTCCATGGGGTCGCGATGGGTCGGACATGACTTTGCAACTAACAACTAAGACAGATAGATAGATAGATAGATAGATAGATAGATAGATAGATAGATAGATAGATAGATAGATAGATAGATCCAAGGGACTCCTGCGAGTGATGGACTGCAAAGTGATCAAACCAGTTAGTCCTAGAGGAGATCAACCCTGACTGCTCTTTAGAAGGCCAGATCCTGAAAATGAAACTCCAGAGGATGGTAGAGGACAGGAAGGCCTGTAGGAACGTTGTCTATGGGGTCGCGATGGGTTGGACATGACTTCACAACTAACAACAACAAATCTTCACGAGAGGGAATAAAAGAACTTACTTTGTGCTTCCTTTTGGTTTTAGCAGATGGTTTTTCAGCCGGGGGCAAGGGAGAGTCGGGCGCCTGTCGCCGATGCTTGATGTTGACCTCTCGAGGTTCCATCTTTCCAGAGACGTTCTCAAAGTCCAGATCTTGCCCGGGGACCCGAGAGAGGAAACTCAGATCTATTTTCACCCAAAGGTACTTGAGTTCTTCAAAATCCTTCAAGGGGGACAGGGGTTCGTTCTGAACAATGGGAAGAGGTGAAAAAAACTGTTCCTCCAAATCCGGCCCGTTCTGGTCCACCGAAGTGTTGCTGTTATTGCTCATTAAACTGCTGACGCTGAGGATGTTGCTGCTGGAGTCCTTGGCTTTGATGCCACTGTCCGAGCCGCTCCCTCCCTGCAGGCTCTTGGCCTGCAGGCTCTCTTCGTGATCGGTGTTGGAATCCGAGGTGGACGAATCCGTTTCCACAAACTCCCGCGACTTGGGAAAGGTTTTACTGGGACCTCTGTACTTTTTCTTCTCCAGAGGCGGGATGGTGGTGGCTCTAGGTTCCTTCCTCGGAGCGGTTTTCCCGGCGGCCATCTTGGCCCTCATTTTGGCCTGTTCTGGGCTCTCTTGTGCCTCCTTCTCTTTGGGGGTGCTGCTGGTCATATTTGGTTTGGGCCAATTGTAATCTTCCGCGCTGGAAGTTCTTTCGACTTTTTTGGGTTGCTTCTTCCCCGTCGTCCTTTGGGGGACCGGCTCATTGTGCACGGGGGATTTCTGCTTGGAACTTTTCACATCGGCGGGGGTTTTCTGGGCCACTCGGGGTTTGGCTTTCTCTCGGATGGGGCTGCGGAGGGCCCTGTCTTTGGAATCGGTCAGGGACAAGCTGTTGTTAACCTTCCCTTTGTTTTGTCCTTCCATTTGAGGCCCGGTCTGGGACGAAACGCTGTTCTCCCCGTGACCGTCATGTTGGTTGCTGATGATCGTCTTGTGAGGATTGACTTTGTTTAACCATTTGTCCAGCTGCCATTTGTTAGCTGAGGGGGGTTCAGGCTGAGGAAAACACAAATTGCAAAAAAAGTGACAACAAATTGATCCCATTGGTAGAGCCCGGCTTACTTTTTCCAAATCAGCCATGATACACGTATTTCCAGGTGTGTGGACTTCAAATCCCAGAATTCTCATGAATGGCCATGTTGACTGTGGAATTCTGGGATTTGAAGTCCACACACCTGTCCATACACAGTCTAGACAGAATGAAAAACTAAAGCAATTTAAATGTCTATGGAAATTTTCAGTCATCCAGGTGCTTTTTCAGGAGGGAACTGGACTTTCTATTTTTTTCTTTGAAAATGTTTTGCTCCTCATCCAAGAAGCTTCTTCAGCTCTAATGGAATGTTGGGGAATGGGAGGATTTATACTCCTTGCAGACAGCTGGTCATTTGCATCCTTTTAAAGGGTCATTGAGGCCACTTGGAGACTTATCTGTGTCCTCAGAGAATGGAAAGTACAATCTTTCCATTCCCCACTATCCAGTCAGAGCTGAAGAAGCTTCTTGGATGAGAAGTAAAACATCTTCGAAGAAAAACAAGGAAGTCCAGGTGCCTCCTGATAAAGCAATTTAACAATGACTTCCCAGGAAGTCATTGAAAACTCTTCTTCTGTTAATGTAGGCTAAATATATATTCGCTAAATATGTAATTGTATTTTTGTAGTTATGACCCAT
The DNA here is from genome assembly GCA_022577455.1 of Arizona elegans. Lineage (NCBI taxonomy): Eukaryota > Metazoa > Chordata > Lepidosauria > Squamata > Colubridae > Arizona > Arizona elegans. The sequence continues at coordinate 866,722 of JAKOOJ010000070.1, read as the reverse complement.
TTCCCGCCACTATCAATTGCAATCTCAGAATATTTCCGACAAAACACTATCTCAACATTTCCTAAGTGAAGAACTGTGCATCTGTTTCTTTCCACGAAGGTTTAAGACCAATTAACAGAATAACAAGAGTTGGAAGCGAGCTTGGAAGTCTTCTAGTCCAACCCCCTGCTTAGGCAGGAAACCCTATGCACCATTTCAGATAAATGGTTTTTCCAATCTCTTCTTAAAAACCTTTCTTCTTAAAACTTAGGATACCATATTTTAAATTAAAATATTTGGGCATTCTTTATTTTCCAAGGAGAAAGATATAGATCATGTGAATGTGGCCACAGGAATCCTGCAAATGCTACTACAAAACTGGAATGTTTAGTGTGAAAAAAAAGAGGAAAGTTATTTAGTACAGGAGTACCTTTATTAATTCTTATGGTTAAGAAGATTGCTTCGTCTTTGCTACATTTAAAGGTAGGCTCAGTTCAGACATACTTTTGGAGGGCAAGCTGTCAAAAGCTGAACGTATATCTCAGTTTCCCCCCAAACCTATATTCGTGTAATTAAACAAATAACTGTGCGGATGTTGGGGGTACGAACAGCTATACTCCCAGCTATTCGGGAAACGAGTCCGCAAGTAACTTTAAACACATTCCAGATTTTGCTCGAAAAGCTTGGGCAGTTTTCATTGGAGAAGAGCTGGAATTTCCACTCGCAAAACCCAATTGTTACATAGACAGGTGAATTCTGGAGATGGACATTGCAGTATTTTACCTCCGGAGTTCCGCTACGTGATTCTTCATTGCATTCACTATCGCTGGAGCTGGTTTCGCTGTCTGAATCGGATTCCGAACTACTTTCAGATTCACTGGAACTTCCGGATCCGCCACTGGAATGTATGAGGACAGTGTTGTGTGCTGTTGGCAATGGAAGGCCACTACAAAGAAAGACAAAACATATTTAAGCATTTATAGATTCTTCGGATTATTCATCTCCCCATCTTGTATGATGTAGAATTATAGATTCTGCCAAGCTTTATAAACCAAGAAAGACACGTCGACATTCTTTCAAGCAAATTTCATGACTGTCCTCACCTCTAGACAGAATCTTGCCAAACTAAAACAAGGTACCATCCCTGTTGTGACCTAGGCTTCCTGAGTCATTACAAGACACAATTAGTAATAAATAAACCTATTTTATTGTAACAGCTGAGAATTACATTCATTCCCAGCTGAGTCCCAATTAGTTGCAAAACAAGTTCTTCGAAAGAAGTCCTTTGGGAGAATCACCAACTTTTATCTTCTTTGACACCCTGCCAAAGGCCTTACTTGGCAAAGCCCCACAAAGTTCAAAAACAAACAAGAGATGCCGACTGGAAACAGAGTTAGCAACGTTGCTTTCGTGCAAAAGGCCCAAGTTCCTTTGTTTCTCTTTTAAGGCTTATGGGAGGGGCCAATCATCTCCTGGACTTATTCCCGAGTCGTTCCTTTTGCTTTAGCAGCTCTTGCCTTCTGGCAGCTCTGGTGGATTGGTAGCCCGTTTTGAACTTGCCCCATATAGCAAACCACAGTTTAGAAGCCTTAATTATAAATTTCTCTGTTGCAGCTGAGACAGAGTAACAGATCTGGAAGAGACCCTGGAGGTCTTCTAGTCTAGATGTATGACTTAAGACCTTACTTAAGTTATGATGTTCATGCCTGTAGGACATCATGGCAACCATCAAACTGTCAAACTCAAAGAGGCAGTTTGGAGTGGGCAATAACCACAGATTTATGGGGTCCTATCTTCCATCCCACCCCATTGGACCTTCTTCCCCCCATGAAAGAGCCATGGGGAAAACCATAGGACTTAATCCCACACTTGATCTGTTCCATAATTTTGGCATTCCACCACGACTTAAAAAGTTCTATTGAGAAAATCAAAAGGGGTGGAGGGTGTATGTGTCTCCCCTCAACTCATTTGGATTTGGTTCTTCCCTTAAATTCCTGAAGTGGTTTTGTGGTTTTGAACTAAGCAGGACATAAGGACGGATTTATAGTAAGTTGTAAATTTATGATCACAAGTCAAACTGCGCTGGGGTATAGCTTGCTAAAACAAATAAGCATTCTTTAAATAATTTACCAACAGCGATATGCCTATCCTTTCCCCCTCCTCTTTTTATTTCATTGAGGTTTTTGTTTTTTGTTAACACATTTCTAATTTATGCCCAAACGAAGGACATTAGGCAGCTCTAATATTTGGATGTAAACACTTTAAAAATTAATTTTAATGAATGCTATGGGTTATTCTCCTCCCAGCCTTTTCCCTAAGATATACCACAAGTACAGAGATATCGGCCTATTACGATTCTCCAGAGAGGCCCTAAGGATCCTTTATCTGAAGCTGGTTTTTCACTCATGCTTTTGCCAACAAAAATAAAATTCACCCAAGGAAAAAAAAAAACCCAAATATGATTGCTGTTCTGAAACCCCCTTGCCATTCTTTACCCCACTGCAAAACTACAGCTTCAAGCGGGGAAAAAAACTTAATTTTGGGATTTATTTCTCAATAAATAGAACTTCTTGTGGTCTCCTTATCTGATTTAGTCTCAGGATAACTAAGAGGTCATATCTACTTCCCCTTCTTGCTCGTTCGGATCAGAGATCAGATTTTTTTAAAAAATAGCTATATTTTTAGAAGGCTCTAGTGTGGTGACGCTGGATAGAGGCAGGGACAACTGCCACGAGACTTACTGGAAAAAGACAGCAAAGAAAAAAAATGCAAGAGCAAAATAATGGAATTAGAACCAGTAGAGCCTGAATGTCATCCTTGGCAGAATCAAATGCAAGTTTTTTCATTTCAACTGCAAGAATCTTTTTTTAATAAAAAGGTAAAGGAGCTTGTCAATCAAAAGGTCAGCAGTTCAGCGGTTTGAATCCCTAGTGCCGCATAACGGGGTGAGCTCCCGTTCTGTATCCCAGCTTCTGCCAACCTAGCAGTTCGAAAGCAGGTAAAAAATGCAAGTAGAAAAATAGGGGCCACCTTTGGTGGGAAGGTAACAGCGTTCCGTGCACCTTAGGCGTTGAGTCATGCCGGTCACATGACCACGGGGACGTCTTCGGACAGCGCTGGCTCTTCGTCTTTGAAACAGAGATGAGCACTGCCCCCTAGAGTCAGGAACAACTAGCACATATGTGCGAGGGGAACCTTTACCTTTATCTTTATATCTCCTTCTAGATCAGCTTTCCCCAATGTGGTTTCCTTCAGAGATTTATTCTACTAGCTGTTCCTGATCACTGGGTATGTTGATAGGACATGCAATCCAGAACATTTGGAGGCCAAAAAAGCCCTTTTAAAAAAATCTATTTGATTTTTCTACAGGAAAAAAAAAAGTAGAGAAACACCATTGGTTAGGCTATCTCTAGCAGGGGCTGCCCCAAAGAAGAGGGAGTCAAGCTATTCTCCAAAGCACCTGAGGGCAGGACAAGAAGCAATGGGTGGAAACTAATCAAGGAGAGAAGCAACCTAAAACTAAGGAGAAATTTCCTAACAGTTAGAACAATTAATCGGTGAAACAACTTGCCTCCCGAAGTTGTAAATGCTCCAACACTGGAAGTTTTTAAAGAAGATGTTGGATCACCAATTGTCTGAAGTGGTATAGAGTTTCTTCATGCCTAAGCAGGGGGTTGGCCTAGAAGACCTCCAAAGTCCTTCCAACTCTGTTATTCTATGCAGAATGCAGCAAAAACATGACATTCCAATAAGAAATCCATCTAACTCCTAATCAGCAATGTGTGTAATGCAAAGTGACACCGCACAATTGTAACACCAGTCAAGAAAACGAGAAGGGGAAAAAAAGCTTGTAAGGGAGAGATAAAACTCCATTTCCAAACCCTGAAAGGTTTATTATTTGGTGCTTTTAAGATCTAACGATAGCACTAAACTCGAGGAGTAAATGTAGATAGCAAGAAGCAATCTAGCTAATTTAGCCATCTCTCTGAGATAGTATCTGCCTGAGAGACAGAAAGAAACCGTAAAACATATTTCTCCAATTCGTCTTGGCCTTTTGCAACTATGAATGTTATCTTTCCAATTTCACTGAACGTATGAGATGGGAATGCATACGGCTTGTATATTAGTCCATAAAGCTTAGTTTGAGGGCCTATATGCATTACACAGTCTAGGATACCTATGCTGTTAGATTCTTGACTGTGGAGCTGTGTTTCTCAAATTTAGCAACTTTAAGACGAGTGGACTTCAAATCCCAGAATTCCCCAGCCAGCATAGAATTGAGGTCCGCTCCTCTTAAAAGTTGTTAAGATTAAGAATCACTGCTGTGGAGGATTATGAATGGGCACTTATGTTCTGTCCCCATACCACACCCACACACCCACAGACGGCCCAGAGTTAATAAGCCACACGACAAAACTCTTTGATGATAAAGCTGGCAGCAACCCAGTGGCTAGCTGCCAATTCAGACTTTACTCACACAAAACAAAGATTAATCTAAATGCAATCCGATAAAGCAGGCAAAGTCCAGTAAAGCAGAGATCATGGAGTATTTCCAGTTTTTGCTTGTCACAAACTGAACCGGCCACCACACCCACATTTATACCCTGTGGGGTGTGGTCCAGTGACTCAGCTAATCTCTGGCACGCCTTCCCCTCTGCTGCGCATGCTTCTCCCTGTGCCTCTGCTGAGGGTCCAGCCAGCACTTATCTCCCTCGTCGCTGTCCACCTGTGGCTGCGGGGACGTGCTTGGCTCTGGGCCTATCTCTTGGCCTTTGGTGTCCTCCGGAGGCATTGCCAGAGAGGAGGGTCCTGGAGAGGGAGGCCTTGCCAACTCCTCCCCCTCACTCTCAGAGTCTGCATCTGTCGATAGCCCAGGCTCAGGCAACGGAGCCACAACAACTTAATCATAGACTCCAAAGTATATATACTATATGCTGTGGGAAACGCTATGCCAGCTTGTGGAGCCAAACGGCTATAATCTGACAAAGCAACTGAGTGACTAAGAAAGTGCTTCATGGGTATTATTGCAATCTTCTTTGAAGATTCCACAATAATAAAATATCTGGTAAGATGTATCTTGAGCTGTCAGAACAGAGCTTTGTGGTTTTAGCAGAAATGCCATCTAATACCCCTACGCATCTTAGACTTAGAAGCAAGGCGTGGATGGCGGCTAAAAGTCCGTAGAGATTCTCAGTCATCCAAGTCATGGTTGTTCCCAAGGTCCTTTTTCGGGAGGCAACTGGGCTTTCTGGTTTTTTTTTCTTTTGAAGATGCTTCGCTTCTCATCCAAGAAGCTTCTTCAGCTGTGACCGGATGTTGGGGAATGGAAGGATTTATATTCCTTGAAGACATTATTTGCATTCTTTGAGAGTGTTGTTGAGGCCCCTTGGAGGTTGATCTGTGTCCTCAGCGTCACCTGAGTAGCGCTCCTGGTTCCTGTAGTCTGCAATTTTTTTCTTCAGAAATCCATTCCTACTCCCACCCCATTCCAAGGGAGTCCATCCCAAATTGTATAGCTAAATGTCTGTAGAGATTCTCAGTCATCTAGGTCATGGCGCTTTTTCAGGAGGCAACTGGACTTCCTTGTTTTTTTTTTCTTTTGAAGATGTTTCGCTTTTCACCCAAGAAGCTTCTTCAGCTCTGACAGGATTCCATTCCCCACGATCTTGTCAGAGCTGAAGAAGCTTCTTGGATGAGAAGCAAAAACGTCATCAGAAAAGCACAACAAAGAAGGTTCTTTATTATTGAGTCTGTCATCTGCACCTCTATAACTGTCTGGTTTGGTTCTGCAACCCAACAAGACAGGCAGAGACTTCAGAGGGTAATTAGAACTGCAGAAAAAACAATGGCTACCAACCTGCCTTCCATTGAGGACCTGGATACTGCACGAGTCAAAAGGAGGGCTGTGAAAATATTTACAGACCTCTCGCATCCTGGACATAAATTGTTTCAACTCCTACCCTCAAAATCACACTATAGAACACTGCACACCAGAACAACTAGACACAAGGACAGTTTTTTTTACCCGAACGCCATCATTCTGCTAAACAAATAATTCCCTCAACACTGTCAAAGTATTCACCTTAGTCTGCACTACTATTAATCTTCTCATCGTTCCTATCACCCATCTCCTCCCACTTATGACTGCATGACTGTAACTTTGTTGCTTGTATCCTTACGATTTATATTGATTGTTTCCTAGTATGATTTGATTGCTTATATGTACCCTATGACTATCAGTAAGTGTTGTACTTTATGATTCTTGATGAATGTATCTTGTCTTTTTATATACACTGAGAGCAGATGCACCAAAGACAAATTCCTTGTGCGTCCAATCACACTTGGCCAATAAAGAATTCTATTCTATTCTATTCTATTCTATTCTATTCACAAATGCTGTACAAAAAATATTCTTTTTTTTTTTAAAGGTCTCTGTAATTTGAAGAAGTAAATGATCTTCTGATGTGCCTAGCTTTTATATTGCCTCTGTGGACTTCCTTAAGTTAGAAATTCATTTTCCAAGACCCTCTTAAATGATTACGGAACTGCAGCTTATTTTTTTTCCGCACCATAAAGGACCAACGAATGGGTAATTTCTTTCCTTTTTTCCCCTTGTTCTCTGCTGAGAATGGTTATTGCATTATTTTCATCACATCATTTACCCTTAATATTTTAATAAACTGCTTTAAAGATGAAATGGAGTTGTTACAGATATCATGGGCAGGACAATTGACAATTATTAATCTCCAGAACAAGTAGACTCCTACTTGTAAATATGTTCCGTAATCAAACAGTCACTCTGAACTGGCCATCTCAACCCCGAGAAAGGGCATTTCATAGCTTTATTGAGTAAAAGGCAGATAATTAATCAGATTATACACATATTGGATGAAAAATTAGGTGCCGTATCAGCAAAGCGTTGATATGGGCACTGTTTTGAAGATGCTGCCCGTTCGACATAATTTACAAACGAATAATGAAAACTAAAACTGAAAGGAACATCTTTGATAGGTTATCTTTCTTCCTCTGATCGACTATATATATATATATATATATATATATATATATATGTGTGTGTGTGTGTGTGTGTGTGTGTGTGTGTGTGTGTGTGTGTTGTTCCCTTTGCTCCTGGAAGCACGAAGCCGAGAACACCAGCCTGAAGATGACGAATGAGACTTCGTCGAAACGTCGCCAAAACACTTCCAATTTTACGTGGGAGAAGACCCAAATAACCAAAGACCTACAAACAAACACCCACGAAAACCTGAGAAAATATATATATATATATTTGTTTTCTGAGGTTTTCGCGGGTATTTGTATGTAGGTCTTTGGTTATTCGGGTTATTCGAATGAGACTTCGTCGAAACGTCGCCAAGACACTTCCAATTTTACGCGGGAGAAAACCCGAATAACCAAAGACCTACATATATATATATGAGACAAATAAATAGAAAGATGGAAGGGGCAAAAAATGGAAGATTTGCTCTCCAGGATAACCACTTGTTCCAAAACAGCTTGAATAATTATCAAGACTGCAGAAGATTAAAATAGAAATGCTCAGTGAATTGCCACATTATAGTTATGTTGACAAATGACAAATAGTCTCCAGGCAAATATATCCTTCACCGAAGTGTGGTCTTTTTTTCTCTGGTTTGGATTCTAACAGCTCTTCGGGAGTCAAAGCCACACAACGAAAGACAAATTGTAACTTCCAAGAAGGGCCTCCAAGAAAACGCCACCATTTCTCTTGGCAGACTTGGCTCTGACACATATTTGCTCCGATGGAAGCCACACGGAGTTCAGTTAAGAACTTTCTAACCAAGCAACCTGAAGCTCCTGGTTTATGTAGAAGAAAGTCTCGCTGAAATTTGCAGAAAATGGGAGTTAGGATTGGATGGCCGGGTTTCCCTCCTTTACGTTATTTTCTTGGGTGCACTGAAGGTGCACTTATTAGCAGAAATTACAGAAATAATCCTGGTGTGGATTATATTTCCTAGTTGGGTCATGAAAAGTCTGCAAGAAAACCACCAAACTCAGAGAACACTAAGGACCCCATAATTCTCCTCCTCCTCCTCCTCCTCCCAAACTCCACTCCCTTCTAGCATTGATAATGTTACTTAGTTGGGTCATGAAACATCTGAAAGATAATCGTCAAAGTCAGAGAGCACCAAGGATCCCCTCCTCCTCCTCCTCCTCTCCCTTATAGCAATGATGATATTACCTAGTTGAGTAAGGAAACATCTGCAGGAAAACCACCAAGCCCAGAGAGCACCAAGGATCCCATAGTCATCCTCCTCCTCCTATCCCATCTAGCACTGATAACGTTAGCTACCATGTTTCCCTGAAAATAAGACCCTGTCTTATATTTTTTTGAACCTTGAAAATAGGTGCTTGGCCTTATTTCCAGAGATGTCTTATTATTTTGGGGCACATGGAGGAAGATGGGGCTCCTTTTGCTGTCTTGCCTGATTTCCAGATCTGTCTCTCTAACCCTAACCAGAGGAAATGTCGAGGACCGGCTGCGTATGTGGTTAAATATTTTTGGGGAGGGCTTATTTTCAGGGAGGGCTTATTTTAGCGCAAGCACTCAAAAGCCTGATTGGGCTTATTATCAGAGGATGTCTTCTTTTAGTGGAAACAGGGTAGTTGGGTCATAAAATGTCTGCAAGAAAACAACCAAGCTCAGAAAGCATTAAGGACCCCACAATCCTCCTTTGCTCCCTTCTAGCATTGATAACGTTAGCTAGTTGGGTCATGAAATGTCTACAAGGAAACCCCCAAGCTCAGAGAGCACCAAGGACTCCTCATTTCATCCCTGAGCTATAAATATTCTCTTCTATCAATCTTTGCCCTTTTTAAAAAAACATTCCCAAGATGTATCAACGCAAGGCAATGCGGTTAAAAACAAAAGAAAGGTGAACAGGAGCCTGTCCATAGAAACTTTAAAAATATACAGCAGCTGAAACGTGCATGAAGACAAATCAAAATTCAAGCACATAACAGGTTAAAAATAAATATTGCAACATAAAGAGGAGCAAATTTTAGGCTGAAGCTGCTGCCTCGCCAGACCGCAAATCCACGGCCTACGTTCTTTGCAAAAGTTTCGCCAACTTTCTTAAAAATTGGATCTTGCCTTCTCTAACGAGGCGGTGATGGCTGCAAAATTCCGTCGGTTAATTTGTTTACGGCAATTTTTTTAAAAAATATTATTTATGGACAATGACCTCTGTCCCACATTCCAGTTTATTCATTGTATTTTATTAATTTGTTGGTCTGGTGATTTTTATAAACTCTAATTCAGCACAGGGCTACCTCCAGCCCAGTATTTTATACTAATATGGGAAATGAAATGGAAGGATGATACAATTATGGTTTTGCGATATAGGAGAGAAGTACGGTAAACGCGTGAACTGGCTCAGCCCAACGATTCCAGCACACGAAGCAGTGTGAAAATGTGCATGGGGGAAAAAAAAGAATCTCTAATGACAAACAATGATTAGCCATTTGCTCCCTAACCTTATTTACAGAAGCAATCAGAGGTATTCGGGTTGAGTTAATGGCCCTATCTCCAATTAATTCAATTGTCTACAAACAACATTGATGAGATAGCTGTATCAGAGACAACAGCAAAGGGAACACAGAAGGCTCAATTAAAAGTGACAGTAATATTGCATTTATTACCCGGCACATCTTCCTTCCCCAATATCATAAATTTGGGATCTTCAATTACAGCTCGTGCTTTAATGGAAATTCAATTAGCGAAATAATGATAATGATAATAATAATAATAATAATAATAATAATAATAATAATAATAATAATAATAATAATAATAATAATAATAATAATGTCAATTTATTGACATTGTGGTACCAGGAGATGCCAGAGTCGAAGAAAAAGAACTGGAAAAAATCATGAAATATCACGACCTGGCCATCGAAACTACACGGCTATGGATGAAACATGTCACAGTGATACTCATTGTCATCGGAGCACTTGGTACCATGTCCAAGAATTTTATAAGATACATCAGCAAATTGCAGCTTCCTGCAATAACACCAGCGGAGCTGCAAAAAACTGTGCTACTCGGAACATCATACATCTTAAGAAGGTACTTGGTTGATCGCTAGGACGCTGGCAGCAACCCCTATCAACCATTAGCACCAGTCAATGGTATTTGTGATGCATTTTTGAATGTTCAGTTGACTGAGGTTCATGTTTAATGAATAAAAGAGATAATAATCTTAAAATAAGAAGGTGAAGATCTTGTTGGACTTTCAAATACAGACAGATCATCATTTGGAACACAACATGCCAGATATCCCAGTTGTCGAAAACTAAAACGTACAATTTATTGTCATCACGGTACCAGGAGACACCAGAGTTGAAGAAAAAGAACTGGAAAAAATCACGATCTAGCCATCGAAACTACACAATTATGGATGAAACATGTCATAGTGATACCCATTGTCATTGGGGCACTTGGTACCATGTCCAAGAATTTTATAAAATACATCAGCAAATTGCACCTTTCTGCAATAACACCAGTGGAACTGCAAAACATTGCACTACTCAGAATATCATACATTTTAAGAAGGTACTTGATTGATACCTAGGACACCGACAGCAACTCGTATCAACCATTATTTGTGATGCATTTTTAAATGATCAGTTGACTGAGTTTCATGTTTAATGAATAAAATATAAAAGAGATAATAATATAAAAGAGATAATAATAACAACAACAGCATCGAAGCCCAGGGTGGGGCGAAGTTGGGGCGGGAGGGAAAGGGAACTAGCCCTGCTCAAAATCTTCCTCTTAAAAATTTGGCTGCTCTGATCTCAGCAGCTGGTTCTCGGGGCAACCATCTTGCTTTTTGACTCCAGGCCAAACCGGCTGCCTTCTTGCCTTCCTCATTTGATGCTCAATTTTACCCTCCCCAAAAAATCCGAAGCTCTGGACTGTAAGGCGCAGTGGAATTGCACGCTGTCGGTGGAGAAAAAAAATCTCTCTCCTTTTTTTGCACCCTCTTTATCCTTCCTCCAACGTTCTGCCAGTGTTGTTGAGATTGGGGTAGTAATTGAGGTAAGCACAGGTGTTGTTCATTAGCAACCATTGTGTGCCATCTGAAGTCTGCGAGTGCCAGAATTCAGATGGTTCCGAGCGCCCGATGAATAACAAGCGTGATTTGGAGATTGTTTGTACAAGCCTGGACCGACGTGGCTCATCTGGTGCTCTCAAACACCTGCTTACCCCTCTGGAAGCAAAACACTCTTGCTGATCTTCTGACTGTCTATCCCTCCCCCTTTAACAATTTTGCAAGATGTTAGCGATGACGGAACCACTGACAAAAAGAGAAGCAAGGCGCACCACAACTGTTCCATGCAACCCATAGATAAAAGCACGAAGGCTTTGATTATGGTTTCTCACTCAGTCTGTCAGATGTTCAGACTGGATTTGGGGGTTTTGTCCACCCATCAAGTCCTTCCCAAGGATCTGGGAGAGGCAGATGTCCATCTTCGATGGTCTCTGGAAAGTATTGTCCCTGTCAACCCTGAAGCTGACCTGACCAAAACCATCTTGGAGCTTCAGTGTTTGTGTGTATGTGATTCGGTTGCAGGATGTAAGCTGTTCCAAGCAAAGCTGCCTTCTGTAATTGACCGATGATGACATTGTCAATGCCAATGATCTTCAAGTGGTGCTCCAGTTTTTTGGGGGGGTTGCTCCTAAGGTCAGATGGAACATTGTGCATCCCAACTCCACAGGAATGTCACCTTCAGAAGAGCCCCAAGAATTAGCTCTTTCCTGTTGGTGAATCTCTTGGGCTCAAAACAACATTCTCCATGACGTTGGACAATCTCCACACTTCTGGAAAACAATTAAGGCCTGGCTTTGGGAGACAGGCATAGAATTGGCCTTATGAGAGGTGAACATTTATATGTGAGGATTATTCCTCAGCGGTGGGAAATTGTGCTGTCATCGCTATAATAGATATTATTGTAATGGGACCATTACAGAGGAGAGGGAATTATATGGTTTAACATGACTAAAGGTTCCCCTCACACATATGTGCTAGTCATTCCTAACTCTAGGGGGTGATGCTCATCTACGTTTCAAAGCCGAAGAGCCAGCGCTGTCCGAAGACGTCTCCGTGGTCATGTGGCCGACATGACTCAACGCCAAAGGTGCACGGAATGCTGTTACCTTCCCACCAAAGGTGGTCCCTACTTTTTCTATTTGCATTTTTACGTGCTTTAGAACTGCTAGGTTGGCAGAAGCTGGGACAAGTAACGGGAGCTCACCCCGTTACGCGGCGCTAGGGATTCGAACCGCTGAACTGCTGATCTTTCGATTGTCAAACTCAGCGTCTTAGCCCCTGAGCCACCGCGTCCCTTGTTTAACATGACTACCGACTGTAAAAAGCTGTGTCAGCTGTGTTTGCAGTGGTCTATAAGGGGTGTGTAAATAAACCACTTTAATTTAACTCTGGATTTTCCCCTTGGTTTCCATTCAGACCCCTCTGGGAAGCCCAGAAATAGAAACGGGGGTTGGTAAGGACTGCTATGCCATCAAGTCCAATCTCCTGCTCACTGCAAGGATCCAAATTAAAGCATCCCTGACAGATGGGCTGATAAACAGAGTCACCTCCTCTTTAGAAAGGTTAGTTGTTGTTTTTTTTTTAAAGAAAGCAATCAGAATTTGCTTTCCTGTATCTTAGATCCACTGTTTGGTATTCTGCCAGAAATAACGAATTTCAGCCTTCTTTTATACGAGGTCCTTTTGACTATCTGAAGAGCACTTCAAAATCTTCTTCAGTCTTTCTTTCCCTTTTCTTTTCTTAAAGTCACTCATATCCCTTACTTTATGTTTGTGTAGGGCTGAAGTTCTATTTCCCTGATCCACCTTTAAGTAAAGGGGAAGGTGACATTGTGTCCTCTCTCCAACTGTGCATGTTCCAAGTCATCCTGACTTTCGGCCCGAAGAGACATAATTTAGCGATGGCTCACTTGTTAGTAAAGAACATGTCCTTCCTCTCTTCACCAATCCTCTTTTAATGCTGCTTTAGATTTATTTGCTCCGTATGAAATATTGATGAGAGGACTCGAAGAGTGGCTCAGCATGCTTGGATCCAATAAAAAGAGAATATTTGGGGCTCCGGGTCGAACGGTGAGGTCCTTGGTGCTCTCTGAGCTTGAGGTTTTATTGCAGATGTTTCATGACCTAATTAGGTAACATTGTCAGGGCTAGAAGTGAGTGGGATTTGTGGAGAGGAGGAGAAGGAGAAGGAGAAGGAGAAGGAGGAGGAGGAGAAGGAGAAGGAGAAGGAGAAGGAGAAGGAGGAGGAGGAGAAGGAGGAGGAGGAGGAGAAGAAGAAGAAGAAGAAGAAGAAGAAGAAGAAGAAGAAGAAGAAGAAGAAGAAGAAGAAGAAGAAGAAGAAGAAGAAGAAGAAGAGGAGGAGGAGGAGGAGGAGGAAAGAGGAGGAGGAGAAAGAGAAGGAGGAGGAGGAGAAAGAAGAAGAAGAAGAAGAAGAAGAAGAAGAAGAAGAAGAAGAAGAAGAAGAAGAGGAAAGAGGAGGAGGAGAAAGAGAAGGAGGATGAGGAGGAGGAGAAAGAAGAAGAAGAAGAAGAAGAAGAAGAAGAAGAAGAAGAAGAAGAAGAAGAAGAAGAAGAAGAAGAAGAAGAAGAAGAAGAAGAAGAGGAGGAGGAGGAGGAGGAGGAGGAAAGAGGAGGAAGAGAAAGAGAAGGAGGAGGAGGAGGAGGAGGAGGAGGAGAAGAAGAAGAAGAAGAAGAAGAAGAAGAAGAAGAAGAAGAAGAAGAAGAAGAAGAAGAAGAAGAAGAAGAAGAAGACGACTGTGGGGTCCTTGGTGCTCTCTGAGCTTGACAGTTTTCTTGCAGACTTTTCATTATCCAACTTGGAAGCACCATCAGTGGTAGAAGTGAGTGCGGTTTGTAAAGTGGAGGAGAAGGAAAATGGGGAGGAGGAGGAGGAGGAGGAGGAGGAGGAGGAGGAGGAGGCGGCTGTGGGGTCCTTGGTGCTCTCTGAGCTTGACAGTTTTCATTATCCAACTTGGTAGCACCATCAGTGGTAGAAGTGAATGGGGTTTGTAGAGTGGAGGAGAAGGAAAACGGGAAGGAGAAGAAGGAGGAGGAGGAGAAGGAGGAGGAGGCAGACTGTAGGGTCCTTGGTGCTCTCTGAGCTTGGCAGTTTTCTTGCAGACCTTCCATTACCCAACAAGGTAACATCATTAGGGCTAGAAGAGAGTGGTTTTGTTAAATGCCAACAGCTTGCTCTCTCCATGTTGGTGGGAGTGCTGTTTTCTTCTTGATTGTTCCTTGATTAGATTGTTTCATTATTTGTCTGAGCTGGTAGTTCATTGAACAGGGTAATGTTTGCTGCTCGATTGTCGGTCTGTTATTAATCCAGATGTTAATCTCTGCTTATCTGGAGATCTTGGTTGCTGATGTGTGGAGCTATTGAGATCCACTAATCTTGGACAGATCTGGAGGCCCACAAAGGAAGAATTCAGGAGTCAGTAAAGTTTGTGCCAGCCCCACGATGGTGAACCTCTGCAGTGACGCCAGCCATCGCCCTATCCCAGCTCCACCGTGCATGCATGCACGCCTCCTGCTGGCCAGATGGTCTTCGGGTCTCTGCTGCGCATGCATGCATGGGGGGCAGGGCGCATGCATGGGGCACTCACATTGCATTTGGGGGATGCATGTGCAGGGATCACATGCGCATGCATGAGGGTGTTGTGGCCCCGCCCTCTGAGCCTGTCCCATCGGAGGAAGAAAGCTCCGAGCATGAGGAAGAGGAGTCAGCCAGGCCTCCCTCTCCAGGCCCCTCCCCTCTGGCACTGTCTCAGGTGCCGGCCGAGGGAGAGGAGATTAGCAAGGAGACAGGTGGCTCGGATGAGAGTGAAGGAGAGACATCATTCCTGGACGCACGCCTCCGAAGGCGTGATAAACGATTGCAGCAGCTCAGGAGGCGTGCTAGGGATTAGAACTGAGTCACTGGACCACACCCCAGAGACTATATAATAGAGGGTGGTGGCCAGCAATCCCTGTGACGAACAAAAGTAAACCTTGGATAGTCACTAAAGCCTCGTCCAGAAACTGCTGAGAGAAATATTATTCTGACTGGACTTTTGTACGCTAAGTATCTTATCTTTCTGTTTTGTGGAAATAAACGCACTTGGCAGACGGTGTGTAAATCGCTGCCAAGTTGGAGATAAAGACCTGGGTGTGTGCCAAAGTGTTTCCTTAACCCTCGGCTGGCTGTGTTTGTGTGTGTGTGTGTGTGGACGGGGACAGATCAGAGGGGGGGGGGGCACATGCGCGGGGGGCATCCCTGTGCTAGCCCATTTCTGAGGCCTTGGAAAAGCTAAACAGACTGTGGTTTCAAAGTTGTCATCTAACTGGAAAGATTTTAACGGAGATATCAACGGAACACTAGAAGACCTAATTATGAACAGCATTTCCAGATCATGAAGAAGCTTCAAAGTTACCCGACATGACATCTTACTAATACCAAGAGAGAGAGAGAGAGAGAGAGAGAGAGAGAGAGAGAGAGAGAGAGAGAGAGAGAGAGAGAGAGAAAATTGACCAGCGTTAAACTCCACTTTGCTATCTGCTAAATATGAATAATATGTTTCGATGGGACTCCGCAAGAAGAGATGATGGATTTTTCTGTTCCTTCCCTCACATCACTTTACCGTCAGAGAGAGGTAAAAACACTGCCGGAATATAAATAAATGGAAAAAGATTCATAGACAATATTCGACTGCCTCATTTGCACTTTAAAACAGATGCCCCCACAGACCTTATGTACTTTTAAGATTCCTCTGAAAAAGAGACATGAAAAAGTCTTCCAGTCAAATGTACATATTTAATGGAATTAGATCTCTAGGCTAGAAAAATGTCAGAAGAAAAGGAGAAATATTAAAGGCAAGGCAAGGCACACCTTTCGAGCGCTTTCTTGCTTTGATAAATATCTTGTGGGATGTCATTTCTTAGAAAGTCATGATTTAATGAAACAAAAAAAAAAGAAAGAAAAGAAAGTTGGAAATAAAAAGCCTGCACTACAACACATTCGACAGTATATAATCTGGCCAGCAAAACTCTGAAGTGAGCAGCTGATGTCGTCTTTGGCAATTCTCTATAATAATTTAAAAAAAAAAAAAAGGGAAAGATTTATATGATCTGAAGAGAAACAAGAGCAGGCTAGTCTTTCCTGACTGCTAGTTCTTTTTTTCTTTTTCTTTTCCAGAAGGATTGTCCTCTTCTGAAAGGGATGGAGGAAACCCAATTCTCCAGATTGGGTTTGACATGATAGCAGTGTTCCGATATCTGGGGGAGAGGGGGGCTTCCACTGAGACGAAGGGTTCGACCTTCTTCCAGTTCTCCAAAGCACCAGAGGGCAGGACAAGAAAGCATGGATGGAAACTCATCAAGGGGAGAAGCAACCTGGAACTAAAGAGAAATTTCCTGACAGTGAGGACAATTAACCAATGGAACAGCTTGCCTCCAGAGGTTGTGACTGGAAGTTTTTAAGAAGAGATTGGGCAGCCATTTTTCTGGAATGATGTAGGGTCTGCTGCTTGAGTAGGGGGTTGGACTAGAAGACCTCCAAGTTTCCTTCCAACTCCCTGTCCTGGCCTCTCCCCTCCCCTCCCCTCCCCCCTCCTCTCCTCTCCTCTCTCCTCTCCTCTCCTCTTCCCTTCCCTTCTCTTCTCTCTTCTCTTCTCTATTTTATTCTATTCTATATTCTCTCTTCTCTTCTTTCTTCTCTTCTCCTCTTTTCTCTCTTCTCTTCTTCTCTTCTCTTCTATATTCTCTTCTCTTCTATATTCCTCTTCTATATTCTCTTCTCTTCTCTTCTCTATTTTATTTTATTTTATTCCATACTATTCTATATTCTCTTCTCTCTCTTTTCTTCTTTCTTCTCTTCTCCTCTTTTCTCTCTTCTCTTCTTCTCTTCTCTTCTATATTCTCTTCTCTTCTATATTCCTCTTCTATATCTCTTCTCTTCTCTTCTCTATTTTATTTTATTCCATACTATTCTATATTCTCTTCTCTCTCTTTTCTTCTTTCTTCTCTTCTCCTCTTTTCTCTCTTCTCTTCTTCTCTTCTCTTCTATATTCTCTTCTCTTTTCTTCTATATTCCTCTTCTATATTCTCTTCTCTCCTCTCCTCTCCTCTCCTCTCCTCTCCTCTCCTCTCCTCTCCTCTCCTCCTCTCCTCTCCTCTCCTCTATTCTATTCTATTTTATTCTGTTCTTTATTTTCTTCTCTTCTCTTCTCTTCTCTTCTCTTCTCTTCTCTTCTCTTCTCTTCTCTTCTCTTCTCTTCTCTTCTCTTCTCTTCTCTTCTCTTTATTCTGGACAACCATTTGTCTGAAATGGTATATAGGGTTTCCTGCCTGAGCAGGGGGTTAGAATAGAAGACCTCCAAGGTCCCTTCCAACCCTGTTATGCTTCTCTGTTCAGATTTAAAATGGGAAACAACCATTTCAAGATCTTCTGCCTTGGTCAGATCCTGCCCCGAGAGCCATGTCCAGTTCCTGCCTCCAAAATGGTCCATACATCTTTGAATGGTCAAGGCAACCTGAGAAACACCACACTCCACCCTGTAGTCCTGGGAGGATTCCTACGGTGTCACTTTCGAGGATGAACCAGATCTAACCTTGTTAGGCCTTCTGAGATCATTCAAGATTAATGAAGAAGTTTTCTCTTAGAAAAAGAGCGTCCCCCATTTTGGAGCGAGAACAAGACAAAGAAACGGTCTTCCTTCTCATAAACTGGTGGGTAAATAGTCCTTAAACGGCTTTCAAATTACGGCTAACTAATTCTGCTTTTGCAACACCTATTTCCATTTGGACGCCCATGACCTTCTGCTCCTGCTAATCGTGCGGGAGGTATATTTTTATTTTTTTATGGGCTTCTAATAACCTCGGTTTCTTCTGCTGCCGTGACAGGAGTTACCACTTGCTGGTTGAGGAATGTGAAGTGGCCGAGATGCCGACCTTTAACAAGGTTTAAATCCCAGCAATAGCAACTACTGGACTTGGTAGCGTGTGCCGTCCTTCCTCGTGCTGTGCGATGGCGAATCCCTCGCTGGTTACAACGATGACCCAGGCTTCAAGCAAACCGCTTCTGACTTTTACGATCCTTTTGTGATCTAAATGGCCATTTCATCAGTTATTCTATTGGAATTTCTTCCCTCACCCCCAGCTGGTTCCCCAATTGCTCTTGCTGTGAAATAGAGTTCTGAAGATTTCTGGAACCATTTCACACACTTATTGTATCGATTTGCTAATCCCGACAACAGTTTTCCACTTAATAGATAGCTTAGCTGTTGGAATAGAGGCTGAAACCTGGTCCTTCCTTCCTTCCTTCCTTCCTTCCTTCCTTCCTTCCTTCCTTCCTTCCTTCCTTCCCCCTTCCCTTCCCTTCCCTTCCCCTCCCCTCCCCTCCCTTTCTTCCCTCTCTCCCTCTCCCTTCTTCATTACTTCATTCCTTCCCTCCTTCCCTCTTTTCCTTCCTTCCTTCCTTTCATCCATCTATTTTTCCTTCCTTCCTTCCTTCCTCCCTCCCTTCCTCCCATCTATTCTTTCTTTCTCTCTCTCCCTCTCCTCCCTTTCTTTCCTCCCTCTCCCTCTCCCTCCCTCTCCCTTTTTCATTACTTCATTCCTTCTCTCCCCTTTCCCTCCCTCCTTCCTTCCTTCCTCCCATCCATCTATGTTTCCTTCCTCCCTCCCTCCCTCCCATCCTTTCCTTCCTTCCTTCCTTCCTTCTTTCTTTTCTTTCTTTCTTTCTTCCTTCCTTTTTTTCTCTCTCCTCCCTCCCTCTCCCTTTCTTCCCTCTCTCCCTCCCTCTCCCTTCTTCATTACTTCATTCCTTCCCTTCCTCCCCTTTTCCTTCCTCCCTTCCCTTTCTCCCTTCCTCCTACCCATCTTTCTTTTCTTTCTTTCTTTCTTTCTTTCTTTCTTTCTTTCTTTCTTTCTTTCTTTCTTTCTTTCTTTCCTTCTTTTCTCTCTCTCTTTCTCCCTCCCTCCCTCCCTCCCTTTCCTTCTTGATTTACTGTTGACAATGACTAGATTCTCAGGAGACAATGAACCATACATTCATAGAGGAATTCCTTGACATTCTTATTCTCACCTCAGTGCTTAAAAGAGATCAAATCGGCTATTACAAAAAAAACGGGAAAACAATTGCAACAAGACCAACTATCCAGCCAAGGTT